>CM014097.1:17804346-18460322 GCA_004119915.2 Collichthys lucidus
AGCCTACTGCGCAATGTTTCCATAATCTTGAAGCAGATTTGTATAAGACATAAATGCAACAAAGAGGAAGGTAGCTGCCCAGCTAGTGTCCAGGCCTTCTGGCTCTCTGGAAGAATGCATCTGCAGCAGCAGCACCTCTATCCAGTACAATTAAGGCAGAGGCACTGACTGGAGCCGACAGGTAGAGTCGACTGGTGTATTGTGTTCCAGTTGCCTCCCACTGCCAAGGCAAACCCAGTCATTATGCAGCAGTGTACTCTCCTGTGGACTGTTTTTTGTTTGGTTTTGTTGCTGATGTAGGCTTTTGGCAAAGATGTTTTTAAATTGAGCAAAAGGGTATTTATTTCTCTGCCACCACAAAGTGTCGATTATGTGTTTTCATCAGAGGTTGGATGATGGTGTTAAGTGTTGACTAAATGTAATAAAATTGTAGAGAGAAACTCTGTTTATTGTTATTTGTGTAATCAACATCCACATTACCTGCCAAAAAAGAAAAAAAATGGAGGTATGCAGATTGGTGACAAATTAAAAGAAAGAAACCTGAATAAATATGTCAAGAAATATAACAAATGGAGATCCCTCCACACAGGTGCACTGCAAGGTACATTTAAGGGAAAAATGGAATTACAATTGGAAAAATGAAAAATGAGGACTCACATTAAACAGTTTAGATTCAGGGCAAGCTGCCAAAGCCTCCTTTAGGTTTCAGTGGCATAACATACCACTGCATCTATCTTTTTTTTTTAGTTTGATCTGAAGAGTGCAACCGCAGTAAACCTCAGCCCCACACATACTTAAACTGGTGTATGTAGATCAATATGCAGGGTGATTAAGTTGTGTGGACACTTGATGCGCCTAATTGAGGTAATTGTTTTCTGTGTTTACTTTGGGTCAGGTTCAGTGTCACCATTGAAAGATAATTCGTTGAACTTTTTAGGGTTTGTAGAATTACCCAACGTCAACATGTGCTCATACAATCTTTTGACAAAAATTCAACAGTTTGGAAATAGAAATGTCAGATGAATAAATCAGTGATTATTTTAAATATCTGTAGGATCACATCCAGTTTGATAAAAGGCTTCAGTTGTTAGTTGGCAATGCAATTTTATTAGTACGGCACTTCATCTGTAACAACCGATCTATCGTCCGAATCAGCCAGCCTAAACATTATTTAACGTTCATTTCACTCATAGTTCTCAGTGTGAAATATACCAATACCCTATCTAGAAATCCATGACTGCACAGACTGACTCTGTGGTATTGCTGTAAGTTAAAAAACTTCATAATCATTACATATAGAATTAACAGGAATTGTTTCTTTGTGTCTGCGTCTACGTTGACGCTATTTAGCCATAGTACAAAATCCCCACTGGCTTGTTAAAAGTGAGCATTGAGGGCAAACTTTTGGAAAGCAGCCTCTTAATGAGGACAGCTATGAAAGCACTCCGCGGGCCGCCAATGAACACACAAACCTGGCATCCACTTTAATTACTGATAAGTTGTGAGCCAGCTAAAGGCAGCGGATTTCCCTCCCCCAGAGCCCCTAATCTGTTTAAAGCCGACTGCTGATCCTAACTGCCGAGTCGGAGGATTCGATGGCAGGTGCCACTGCGAAGTCCCAGAACAGACGCTATCAGTCTCGCATCCCAATCTCCACATCGCGCAGGGACCCCGAATACAAGTTCACCTCTACGTGTCCAACTTCCTGGCGCCTGCGATTATTAGGAAATCTGCTCGATCACACATGGTATGAAATCAATAAGATCCAAGAAGGAATTATCGCCAGGAATGGAGCTTATGTGTTCTGGGCCTTTTTTTAAATGTGGAGGCAATGTGATGTTTTCCACAGACTGTTTACATAGAGTCTGTTTGTACACTATACACATGAGAAATATGGAGGCTGCGCAATTTGTCATAACACAAGTAATTTCCAATCAGAAGTAGCTGTCTTAACGTCACTGAATCTAGAAATTGTCAACCACTGTTCTATTATAGAATTACTGAATATTTTGTTATTGCATATGTTGCAGAATTTGAAGTGTCCTCCATTTATTTGCATCTCTTGGTTTTGGTCAGTGTAATCATTTGAAGGAGCGAAACTATCAGAGTGAGACCTCATTGAGAAAGATTTGGGGTATGGGTGGGTAAAGCTGTAAAGAAAAACTGGATTATATCAGCTCCAGTTTTATGTTTTGGTTTTGGCCATCAGTAATAGATAATAAAATTGTCAATGTCTGCAGCGTTTTAAAATTGTGTGTTTCTCAATATTGTGGAAAAAATGGTAGCATTCATGTACAATACTGTTCAAGTCGCTCAGGGCTGTCTTTTGTGGAACGGGAAATAAAACAACTCAAAAAGACACGAGCGGTGAACTCCAGATGATTGTTTACAGACTGAGTCAGTCTGGGGCATCTTGAGAACTTCACCTACAGTATCACCTCATCTTAGATTGTTTACTCGTTCTAGTCTTTCAGTTTTCTCTGACATTGGGACAGTGTTCTGGAGACGTATGGATTTTCTGACCTTACTCAAGTAGTGACATCTAGCCAGGCATCCCTACAGTAGCAATTATATCTATATTGGATCATTCTAGTGTGCCCAATTTATGTTTAGTGCAATGTTCATGTCAACACAGGCAAGGCTGGAGGTGAAGATGAGGAGGTTTGCATCCCATCGTAGACCTGACAGTGAATTTTTCCTCAACAGGCACAGTCTTTCGTAATCTGAACCATAACACTGTTTATTTGCAGAGACAAAAAAATTCTATTTTTGTAGAAATGTTTAGATGTTTTTGTCTTGGAACACCTAATAAAAATCCACGATACTCCAAAGACATTCAAAAAGGAGAAATTCAACTATTTTCTAGCTGATGTATCTTGTACAGGTGGATACTGGGAGTATTTTGCACACGCTGTGATAGGACTACAAAATCAGTGTATGGATTCCTGTTGTCGACTGCTAAGACTAAAATGAGTTTTAGCTCTCTAGGCCAAAACACCCAACCATAAGATATTGTAACCATCCCCAACAATTTGGTTTTCCTTGTGCTGCCTAATTCTTCTGTCAAGCCTCTTGGGGACTGGGAACTTTGTTGTAATTCAATGTATTACTACACACTAGTGCCATTGCTCATCGTTGACTTACTTTTACGGCAAAACCCACAAAAAGAACTCACACATACCAACATTCAATTGATAAAATTTACGTATTCTTTAATTCATATGTACATCTCCAACCCCCACCCAAGCCCCACCCGCCCCAATAAAGAAACTTTCAATGAATACTTTTAATATATTTAGTCAGTTTTACAGCTTCTGTACAGGATTGCTGTTTTTCATGAAATTCACATCTAGGGCAGCAACATCATTTTCTTTGTTAGAGGAACCAAGAACAAGCATAAATGGAGTGAACAAGAGGATTTAGCGGGTAGGGGGATAAACACACAGCTCATGGGGGGGGGGGGTGTACAGAAGCAGCGCAATTGGGATAAACTATGTACAATACAAACCATTCATACAAATTAGGCTCTAAGATATAGAATTCAATACATTACATTTGATATATTAAGTGACAATGAGCAAGCCCCATCCCCCACGAACGACCAAATGATCAGTCAGGTGATCAGACGTTCAACCAGCCGAGAATGAACCAATCACCCGACAAACTCAACATCTAGCTGCACTAGCAGGAACAGCTGAAGATCGACAGTGTTGCAGTATCTGACCGTGTTAACACATTTTCTCTCCTGGCTGAAACTCGCCCGAGGGGGTGAAGCCTGCTCAGTTCCAGCTCACCCCTACATAGGCATGGACCACCTTACATTTCTAAAAAGCATCAAACTCACATCTGAATCTTCGCTGTCCTCTTCAGCTGCCGGTTGCAGGTTTTGTAAAAACGTCTTGAGGATTTTATTTCATTATTATTGTTATTATCTTTTTTTTTTTTTAATTCTTTTTAAATGAGGAGTTGATTTTGTTTTTCCAGTTATGCAGGATAAACTGCAGAGCGTAAATAGCACAGCAGGGGCAAACAGTCCATATGTTGTAGTCCAGAGAGTTAAAGCATTGTATAATGAAATATGCTAAAAAGGGGAAAACAAAGTTATTACCATCGAGTTTGAAACGAGGTGTGAACTAAACATAACAAATAACAACAAAGGGCAGAGTTTAATAGTGATAACAATCCCAAAAGGACCAATAAACCCCTGCTATCTACACTTTGTTCAACAGAGACAAAACATACTTCAGGAACAAAATTCTAACTGATAATAATCAGAGTTATTCAGGTCATTTTTAAGCATATTATGGTACTATATACCAGTTTCTAACAGTTAAAAGTAACTGCTTACTCAAAATTCAGAACATTAAATTGGGAAATAAGTTGGGGTGGCTGACACTCTGGTATGGACATGTTTGGGGACAGTACGGCTAACATACACATTTCTCTGGTATGGGTATAAGCCCCAGTCTGTGCTCCACTCGTCCACTTTTCTGTATGTGAGTGCATGGGAACGTCAGCCAGAGGGGAAGTAAGGAGTGTCACTGTGGTAGTTGTAGTCCGGGCACACTTTCTGCACCAGTTTGTAGTCGGTGCTGTAGAAGGAAATGAAGATGCAGATGACTTTGAAAGGTTTAGAGCAGAGCCAGGAGACGTGGCTCTGGGTCTGCTCCTGGTAGCAGGTCTTGGACGGGTCGAAATTGCAGAGTGTGTTCTTGGCGCCTTTCTCCACCTTTTCGTACTCTATGCGGCAGTTGAAGGACTTTGAGTCCTTGGCGTCGATGACGGACTGCTGCGCCGCCACGTCGAACTCCACTATCTTGGTTGGAGGGACCAAGCTGACGGACACGTTGCCCTGGCCTGTGGAGTTGTGGCGGAAGTAGACACTGAAGGTGCCGTTGCCATGATCCACGATTTTACCGGTGATTAGTAGGTTGAGTTTGACCGTCTTGATGTTAGAGTGGAAGTCCCCCCAGCCAAACATCTTCTTGAACTTCCCCGTCTTGACCATTGGCCGCCGTTTAGCTCGCGGCCGCGAGTCCTGCAAGTCTGTGGAGTTCCTCAGCCAGTCCCACAGGTCCTGCTCAGAGTAGGGCTCTGGAGTGTCATAGCGTAGGTCCAAGGCTGTGCTGTTCTCTTTGCCATGTAGAGTCTGTGACAGCAGCCTACTAATGGACATATCCTTACTGCTTTCTGTCCATATATGCTTTAGTGTGGATTTGGGGCTTCCAGATTTGACAATGTCCGACTTTGAGGCGTGAGCACTTGTAACCTGAGGAAGAGAGAAAAAAACATCTGTCAGCTGGTGTGTATCATGTTTAATGAGATAATGTCCTTGTTCCATATTGTTGTCATTTAAATATTTACACATAAGTTTCTCTGTTAAACCAAATTTAGTTTATGGAACACTACTTTGTGGCGTTTTCCTATAAATTCACTGAAATTCAATGTGTTAATTAATAATTTTGTAAAACATTTGCAAAAGTTGCATTGTTTACATTCATTTGCAGGCTGGTAACACTATGTTATAGCATAATGTCCAAGAAGTTTTCCACAAAAAGCCTTAAACTTGGAAAATATTGGTTAAAAAAAAGTAAAATTGTGGTACTAAATGTAGGTAAAATGAGACATTTCGTCAGTGCGCATCAGGCCAACGGATGTGAAAGTCTTTAATTGACAAGCTTGGGCTTAAATACAGCAGTTCTATTTTCCCTACTATTCATAACAAATTACTGAGTTCTTTCAAGGACACCTCGAAACAAATTATAACCAAATAATGAATTAATTACGTCCATAGGAAATAAAGCGTCGCTGTCTTCTTTTATCCCTTTTGCTGGCACATTGCTATATTTATTGGCAAGCTGCTGTCAACTGTAAAGCAACAACAACCATAAAGTCACAGGGGTGTGTGTTATGTCATATGCCTTAATTTGTGGATGTTAGTTAAATGCAACATACAAGGGAGACAAGCTTGTCTCAGCATCGAGGTCGCAATAAAAACGAATGAAAGCAGCTGTGAACATGATAACACCCTAAAATCCCATAATTTTCCAATATCTATATATGTCGATTCAATGAGGTGAGAGCACTATAACAAAATGTGTCTCTATGAAAGACTTGCATGCTAGTTTTCTGTGTTCCTGTTCAGTAATGCTAGTTTCACCTCAGCTCCTATATAATATACATGAATTCTGCTGAATTTCAAGGATGAGTGGGTAGGAAGAAATCTCAGTTCAAGGGCCTAGAAAGGCTTGAGCTGGCTCTACTGATGCACGAGCATGCTTCTGTATTGGGTGAAATGATGCGTCATGAGATATTACTTATCTATATCATTCAGGAAATATTGACTTTCACAGTCAAGCATGCAGTTTTCTACAAAATTGACCAATCAAATGTATTCCGCCGGGGGTTAGAGATAATCAATCTTTGCTGCAAGCTTCAATTTCAAATCATGATAGTACACAGGCCCAAATTGCAAATTATAGTGCAGCAAGCTGAGTAAAAAAAAGAGGATAGAGAAACATATTGTACCCATCGAATAGAGGGAGTATCTACTGGCTCACATAGATAAATGCAGTGGCCGTTCAGTGGGTACAGACCGGACTATTAACTAAAGAGTGCTCCTTGAATTGATGATTGATGAACCCGAGGGTTTTCACTATTTAGCGCCGATGAGTGGAATTAGGCTCATACAGGCCCCGGTGGAGGTATGTGACATTGATTGCCTGATTTCTACTGTAAGACTTGACAGCAGATCCGTCTTGCTGAGGTTTTGCATTTTGCGGGTTGCCCCCAGGATCAATACTTGGAAAATAAGGTTTCTCTACCAATCAGTTTGGCCCTTTTCGAATTGAATTGCCTCACAGAGCGTCCCTCAAAACACCATGGGGACATGCAGAAAGCTTTACACATACAGGAGACAATGCGTGTATTGTAAAGTATGTCACAGACTGAAAATCAAGATATGATTCTGTGAGGGAGTTTTGGATTAAAGCTTAAAACGAATTGATTTGATCAGAATGATTGTATCGAACTACTTTTACTTTTGTCCAAAACCCTAACTGTAATCTACCGGACATAAAAGAAAGATTTGTTCTCTAAAAGAACTCAGTGTTTGTTGTCTCTCTTCTCTCTTGGGGGGCATCAGGGTTCGTCTGCTGTTTGCTGCTCTGAGCACTAAATAAATAACATCACGAAATCTTGGTCTGTTAGTCGGTCGGTCCACCATGGTGGTTGTGAGTGGACGAATCCTGTCGACCTCGAAGATCCTCTGACTTTTCTACTAGTGCCATCTACTAGTTGTGGTTCAGAGTGAAAAATCTAATACATATTTAAACAAATAATACTTGGATTGCTATGAAATCTGTCTTGCTTTTGGTGGTATACTTTAAATGTTAGCAGGTATAGTTTGCACAGCTTCGTTAAATACTGGATTATAATTGGTGAATTATGACATTCAGACTGCTGCTAAGGATAACATACAATTGCTAAATAAACCCCATGTCCCGCATCACCCTGTCAGGGTTCATTTTTGCAACAATATCCAACTCACTGTTGATTATCCCAAATTTAAAAAGAAAATGGAACAAAAATGGAACAATTAAAAATGCACAACCAAACGTCTTTGGTTTATGCACAAAGTGACAAAATGACCCCAGCATGACTAAAACTAATATTCATAATCAAGTGCCAGAAGTTAGATTTCATAGGTACAAATGATTCATTCATTAAAGACTTAATCTGAAAACTTACATGCAGACATAATTGTACGCTAAGTACAGACTCTTACATAATAAACCAGTCACCCTCCCCCAGGAGACTGTGTTCAACATCAGACACGCGGAAAATCAAAAGGAGAATAAACAAACAGGAGTTAACAGCTCCCTCGGCGGAGCTGAAGAGAGTCTCAGGGGCTCTATCTTTAGCCTGAAGGGTTAAACTCTGAGAGCACTTGGCTGCGCGAGGCAGACACACTCATGCAGTCATTTCCTATTCAAATAGACGAGGTGGCCTTCTGCACTGGTGAAGAATATCCCAGTTTGGTGGAGGGCGGAGGATTACATTGGAATGGGTTTATGAAAATGTGCCTGCTTATGAAAATGATCTGGAAAAGTCCCATTTCACACATTGCATTTAATAAAAAATATTTAAAAATGGGGTGGGGTTAAAACAGAAGACAAAGTGTTTGAGATGCAGATGCTTTGAGGGGAATCATCTTTTATTTATTTATTTATTCTAATCCTCATAGAAATTCAGTCTTGGCTCTTGTTGTCAGCTGAAGAAATAAAAACTATGATACAAGCCAGCACCACAGCAGCTAAGAGACCACATGTTACCTCATCTTAACCAGCGGTGGAAGTCGATTTCAGATTAAAATAATCAGTAGAAACAAAACAGAGCAGGTAAATATCTGCGACTGCATGATTACAAATCATAGTATTGGACATTAGTATCATTACTGTTTCTGATGCAAGTAACTACAACTGTTGGAAAAGATGTGGAGTAATAAAAAGTAGAATATTTCCCTCTGACACAAAGTGGAATAGAAGTTATGCATCAAATTAAAATAAATAAAAAGCAGTAACAGGGCCAGATTAACTGGGCATTCAATTAACTAAATGAACTCTGGGCCATTCCACCCCAAGTCCCCTGGAGTGTTCATATATTGGGTAAGAATGCAGGAGCCACCTTGGAGCCCTTACCCTTTCTGTTTTTAATTGGACTGGCACATATCGCCCACAGACAACTGAGCGCCTTCGCGGGCCTCTGAGAGTCTTGGTTCCTTGGGCAGTCGCTCTCTTTCCTAAACCAGCTGGACATTTATTTTCTAAATTGAAAAATAAATGTTACTCACACTGAGATGAATAGTGCATTCGTTGAGGAATGTTTTCACATTAATGCACATGTGGTGCTCTGCATTGCCATCATGTTCATGTTAGCTGAGTTATTGTTCAATGTTACTTTGTTTTGTGTTGCCCTAAACTGTCGGCAGTGAGCGACATATTCCTCCAGACATTTTTAGTCAACATTAAAGCTATAGTAGGAGTTGCTCAAAGTTATTCAATGCTGACTTCCATCAGCTTGCAGGCCTGCATCCACACTTATCCCCATTTCTCTTCCCACTTTTTAATCAGCTTTTTTCGGCACTACAACACAACAGCAGATCTGTTTGAGTTTATTGAGATTGTGATCCATCGGTATGAACAAAATATGAGACAGTTGGCTATGCATGTGTGGCAATATGTTTAGCTCTTAAAGGACCAGTGTGTAGGATTTAATGGCGTGTATCGACGTAGTTGTGTCCAGATGTGGTTGCATCCCCCTCGCCTCAACCTCTCCTTCCTAGTATGAATGAAGGAGGGGCAAGGTGGTCATGAAATGTGCAAAAAAAAAAAAAAAAGCCAGTGCTTGTATTCTGTGTTGTGGTTATATATTACATTATATTTCTGTCACCAAATCTTACACACCGGATCTTTAACATGTTGCTCACTCACAATAAACTCACTCAGATTTGATTCATTTCATTTAGTTAAGAATTTTCACAGTCCATTGAGGCAGATAAAACCTTCTCTATTTTTAGAATATCTATTCTGGTTTGGTGCTTTATAGTCTACTAGAATTAGGTCAAAGATGTTCTCCTGGGAACGTACACCACTCTTTCTCCAAAGATACTGATATTGATATTTTAAAAAAAACGTTTCACCATTGAAGAACTACTGTAGACTGGCTTTATTCAAACTAATTGTAGTGGTGCCATACGACTGCCACCGAGCACAAACTGCAGTCTGTGGCTGTTTATCTGTACTCATTGTTTGCCTTGTCCAGTGGGTAAGCTCTATGCGGCACATACAGACATGTTTATCTGTGCAGTTCTCAGGTTCAGGCATCATCCGGCATTTCAGGCCGAGGGCCAGCAGGTTTGCTGGATCCCCGAGCTGCCAGCTGTAGTGCACTCACCTGAGGGAACGGTGCATCTGGTAAACATGGCCGGTACCGCGGCCAGCACAGGCCTCGCAGATACCTGACTACCGGCCAGACAGCCAGTTGGTCGCCCCCAGGCAAGCAGCACAGTCTCTGTCTGGACTGTTCGGTCCAAACATGAATTCTTTACTAAAGTCTCTGCTCACGCTGCGGAGCACTTTGGAATTCTAAATTTCTTGACCAGTCTTAAAAGTTTTATATGATGGTTTGTAGTTTTCAGTAGATTTATTTTGTCCTTATCATTATCTTCAGTTCATACTTTAGATTTAAAGACCTTAAATTAAGATAGCATATTTGTGAAGTGGCAAGATATATTCAAAAACCTGCTTTGTTAATTAACTTGTCGTCGAACTGAGCCCAGAGAGCAGGAGAGAAATGTTCCGGAGATTTAACATGCGACTGAATCCTGCCAGACAGCTGCTGGAGGGAAAACTTGGCCTCTTGCTCTCACCTCTGAAATCTTGAACTGGAAGATGTCTTCTATCCTGATGCAAAAGCAGAGGGTAGTGTAGGGCCAAGTCTGAAGCTTTAAAGGTGATTTCTATAATCCCACATTTGAATTACCAACCAGTAAAGTGGAAAACTGCGCCGGGGCCCCCAGAGGCTCAGGGGGACTCAAAGCCTCTAGGTTCACTGTGCGGCAAAGTAATTTGAGTAATTTGAATAATTGTTTGGCAATATTGCGTGCACCGCTAAATTACAGTATAAACTGAAACAATAAAAGGCTTAACATGACATCTGTGTTATTACTTACTGTTTAGTTCCTTACGTGTAGAGAGGTCCAAGCAAATCACACTGACAAAGAGACAAAAAAGGGCGAGATTTTGTTTTATTTAATTTGATTTTTGTCCACTTTAGATGAAGTTACAGTGTTACAAGTATTACTAAGCTCTTATGCTATGAATTGAATGAATTAGAAGTATATTTTTGATTTGTATTGTTTTATATCCAGGACTTTAAGCAATATTTGTGTGGACATGAGGGGCTTTAAATTCTACAGCCTTAACCAGCTCATGAAAACTGCACGCTGGGCAGCTGCTGGTTTATAGCACTAACACCCGGCACTGTGGGACCGAATTATGTTTATCTCATTCCTGTTTTTTTCAATAAAACTTGAAAATTATCAGAAAAGCAGCAAGAGAAGTCTGGTGAGGTCACTTCTTTTCTCTGCGCTCCCAGATTTGTTTCATTTTCACACTTATAGTCTTCAAAACCAAAGAAAGCTGACTCAAGTAACATCATTTCTTTTATCAGACTTTATACAGCTCCCCCTGGAGACACTAAAAGCTTATTTTTTTTGCATACGCAAACATTGATGAACACACATTGATATGGACTTATTGGGCTACATAATCATTTCTCAAATGTGATGTACTGACTGAGGAAATTTTCCTCAAAAGAGGTTGGTTTTGCAAAACAACATGTAATTAGACAGAACACAACAAAAAGACTTACTTATACAACAGTTTTTAAAGCAATGGTGAATTGTTGGAACTGAACAGCCTGGAGTCACTCGACAGGCTGCCAAAGTTTCAGCTAAAGTGCAACCTTAAATCCCAGCAACCGAGCGGAAAACACAAACTAATGGAGTGACGCCGTATTTTTTTCAGCCTTCCACTGTTTTCCCAAGTTCCACCTTCAGGAACTCACAATCACTAAACCGCGCTTTCTTTCTAGAAGAATTCCTGGAAGTTCTTTTCATTTATTCTTGTAATTAACTTGTCGCTTTTTGCTGAACACACAGGTATTATTGATGTGGCTGTGTTATTGTGCCAAAAGCTAAAGAAGAGTGGGACAATAAATCAAATCACAACACGTTGCATTGCAATCCATGTTGTATTGTGAGCTCTATGGTAATTTGTACCTCAGTGACTGGAGAGGCAAATGGCCCGAGAGGGCAGATGGTATTAATTTCATACCGTGCACACTGCGGTTGTTAACAGCAACCGAAACCCCAGGAACATACGACCAGCAACTACATATTGTTCATTCTAGTTTTATGACAAGCAGAAAATGGTCAAACAGAAACACATCACAGGCTTTAGTTTCTAGAAAATGAGTCAGACCGGCAGCATCCCATTTGCTTCTTCTTTCTTTTTTTTTTACCGTCAAATAAGACCGAAGACAAAGGGATCTGAGATGAGATGAGCTCCAGATTCTGCTGCTCTTTTGAAAATTTCTAATCATCATACTCAAGCTGAGGGAGCTGCAAAGCAGGGCCAGAATAAAATGCTTTGGCGAAGAATGAAGGCCTGAGCACAATGTGGCGTATGAAAGAATCCTCATGAAAGCACCGGAGAATGAAAACAGAAAGGGAGGACGAGAAAGAGGGAAAAAATTTGAGGGTGTTAACTTAACAATATAGGAAAAGGAAGAGGGGGGGGACTGCGGAGGAGTGACCCAGAACATACGGACAATTAACCTTCAGTTCAGCAGAGAGTTAAGAGAAAACTGAGCCCTCACAGGCGGCGCACTTATAAGTGAACATACTATAAAGGTCTGTGAGGATGTTCGTTTTACAGAGTGAGGCATGCACCCGTACTACTGACATGTTTTCTAAGGTATCACAAATTCCTTCTTTGGGAATGACACCTGACTTTAAACATGTTTTATCTTGTACACTTATATCAGAGTCTTCGTCTGTTTCTTAGAAAGAACTCAAGGAAACAATGCGAAGCAAACTGATAAGTAGAAGAAAAAAAATTGTATGTATGAACCAAAAAAGGAATATGCAGTAAGTCTACAGTAAGTATGGATAGTCTCTGGTGTGGACCATGTATGAACATCATATGATAACCATACTAACACCAAGCGGAAACTATGGAGGTATTATAGGTGAAAATTCCCCTGTGGCCTAAAAAAAAAGGCATTTTCCCCATTGACCGGTCAATTATTTCTCTATCTATTATGAATTTTGGAGGTTTTATATTTGTAAAACATTCCTCGGGGCTGGGAAAAGCAATTTAACAATCCGTACTATCGTCATAATGTAAAGTCTATGAGGCTGAGTGGAAATCCACGGGCAGATCCAATGGAAGAAACATTGTTGTACATATTGGCTACGTAACAAACTCAGAAGCTTTTTGGTTTTCCACTTTTCAGTTCTATAACATACCTCTACCATCTACTGAAAAGTCAAGCCAACGCAGAAGTGCCAAAAACTACAAAAGTGAGTCAACCTCCACAAGCCTCCCATATAATATAATATATAATAAACATGTTTACAGCCTGGTACAAAAACAGTTCTGGCCTCGATAGCTAAATTCTATATAACTCACCCATTACGATTATATAAGGCTTAAAATTATGCATTCAGGAGGTGGCTGCTTCGATTAACAGTTGGGTCTTTTTTGGATTAGCCAGCAAAGGCAGGACTGCCAAGATGGTGACAGCCTACGTCTATATTAACACATAAAGGTCAGATTTCACACTGATTGATGACAAAGTAAAAATATGTTTAAACAATTGTGTCCTACTCTGTATGGGTCTATTTTTTTCACACTTAGCTACACAGTTAGCTGGACTGTTCCATTTTCCATAAGCAAACAATGACTAAGAATGGTATTTTTTAAACTACAAGCAACAGAAAAGCAGATAATTGGTCCAAATATCTACAGGTCTTAACTTATATCCCTCCCTCACCCATACTGAACATACAGAGGTTGGACTCGTGCACCGACAGCTCTGTGAACTTTGTAGTTGTTGGCATGCAAAGAAATTGGTCCCATTATTCCATGTCGCTTTCATGAAACCGAACAAAATTTCAGTCTAATTTTAGCGTAACTCAACAGACAGAGACAGACTGTGAATGCAATCAGACAGCGAGTGCCTATTTCCACAGGCTGACGTACTGTAGTCACACTGCAGGAGAAGCAAAGGCTCCATTTGCATCTTGGAGAGATGGAGGAATGTTTCAACATCTTGGCTACAATACACGCGAAACCTCCTCTGGAGTTGTTTTCAGAGATTTAGATTTCACTCAGTCTAGAATGCTTCTGCGTTTAGACTTTTTGAGGTCAGACAGTTGGTAAAATGGTAAGTGGATTTGTATTATATGGAGCTTTTCTGGTCTACCAACCACTCAAAGAGCTTTTACATCACACACACACACAATTATACACTGACTGCCGTGTAAGGTGCCAACTGCTCATGAGCATTTTCTATCCAAAACGCTCACGATGATACCAATCTCACCTATTAACACATATTGGCGTCACAGCCATTGGGAGCAGTGTTGGGGTTCAGTACTTTGCTAATGGACAAGTCAATTGGACTGGAGGAGCCAGAAATGGAACCACGACCCTCTGTTGACTAGATGACTCACCTGAGCCACAGCTGACCCACTTATCTGATTTATGGAGTGGCCATAATGTAAAGAAGGATCCAAGAGTGGGGATTTATTATTTAACATATTGAAAGTTCCCCAAGGAGGATTGCTTAACGGGACATGTTCCATTATTTTGGATTTTCAACAACTCTATATGTGAACATCTTCATGCTTATTCTATGTGTGGAAATAATGTGGTGGCACCATATTATTAAACTGCTGCATGTTTTGCTCACTGCAAATGCAATGTAAAGATTTCAGGCAATGTTCTGATGCTTTTTTTATTCCCAAGGTGGAAATTCGTAGATGAACTTTTAATTATTTAAGTATGTTTAAAGGACTTTAGCTAGGAGGTTTTTTTTCCACAGTCGTATCGATTTTGTTCGGATCTGTGGCCCTCCGTCTGACTTTTGTATTATTTTTTTCTAGTGTCTATTGTGGTGGTGCACAGAAGGTAGTGTGTGTTAGCACCGCTCAGCGTTGAAGTACTATTGCACACTATAAAGTAAATTGAATTTACTGTAAGTGCCACTCTATCATTCCCAGGTGTTCGGAGGATGATTGTGTGGTGTGTTTGCATTTGGAAGCTGTGTGGCTGCAAAAAAAAAAAAAAAAGCAGAGAATACAAAAAAAAAAGAAGCATTTTAGGGCTGGCTGCCCAAATAAATTCTACGTGTGTGAAAGACTTTTGTGGTTAACACAGATTACAAACTACCCTCTAATGTGTTTTTGCTCAGCTACATTGAGCAGCACATTCAGACACGACTAAAGCATCCAGAGGCTGCTCTCGGTCCCAATGTCCACATAGCATAAAGTGTTCCTCGGAGAGAATAAGCCATGAAACAAAACCACTAACAGCTATCAACACCCACACTGCACAATATGAGTTAAACTATTGGTGCTTGGCGCCACATTGCTGCTAAGTGCTGCTGGAATATCACGGTTTGCCCTCGTACTTGAGCTGCCTAATGGTCATGTAAGCAGACTGTTAGACACATCATTAGAGCGGACTTCTGTGTGTGTGTGTGTGTGTGTGTGTGTGTGTGTGTGCAAACTGTGCATGTGTGTGTGTCTTGCTTATTTTTCGACCATCATTTAAGCATTCTCTGTTGCATCTAAACACAGTCGCAGTAGAGTTATACTGAGCTCATTCCAATATGGACTTCATATCATTGATTTGTACTAAAATGCAGCTGATAATGTAGAATTTTATGATACCTATGATACATCTGAAGAACCACAAGCACATCTAGACAACACAGTGTTGTCCAGTGCTCGACTCGCTATTCTAAGAGGCCAAAGGAAAGACCACCGAGTCATTAAAATCAATTATTTTCATGGACATCGACTCATGAGAGTAATGACATATGGTGTGATACGTGTGAAAGAGCGAGTCATGGACAAACGTTGCACAGAGTTGAAGATAAGAAAAGGTTCATCCTCCGGGTTCAGTACATTTTACCTCTTCGCCAGATCACTACACTGAAAGAACCTTGACTCAATGATCTGAGCTTTTCTGGTGCTTCCAACCAAAATCTCATGGTCTTCTTATGTGGATGATGGAAACGCTTGACTGACCCTTGAGTATAAATTATTTTGCCAAAATACCACAGTCAAGAACTATTTATTTTATTATTTTGACTTCATGTCATGATCCTCAACAGCTACCGTGACATTAGCCCATCGATTTTATTGACCTGTTGTCAACATACATTTTTCCCAAAGATGGTTTCTGTCATTTTAGGTAGTTGATGTTTGTTTAATTGTTTTTTTTTCTGAGAATTTTGGTTCTAATTCATGATTTGAGCAGGTTTCACATGATGATTGACAGCTGAGCCCTGCTTGTGATTGAGATGACAGATGTACGCAGAGACTGCACAACCGTGCAGATTTTATATCTGGAATATTTTCCCCATCTTTATAAAGTCTATGTTGATGGTGCGCATGCATGATATAACATACAAGAGAGGGAACCATGTAATTCAAATAACTCCCATTTATTGTTTTTCTCTAGCTTCACAGCTGAACCATAAATTCCAATAAAACATTCAAATTGCTCTCACGCTCATTGTCTTTGACTTCACAAGTTGGAGTCGAGATTCTTTTCTGGTGAAATTCAGGAGCTAATATGTCTCGAGGTACCATAAATCAAAGCCGGCTTTATTTTGTCAGCACGCAGATGGCCCAAATACACAACTCACCTCAATTAAGACCCGAGGAGGGGAGCTAAAGGGGAAAAAGTGTTTGGAGAGGAAAAAGGGGCACCTGTTCGCCTGTCATATTCACGGCTCTTCTGATCAGCGGCTCGGAGCTTCCCCCTGAGCTGTTTCAATGCTGAATTAATGATGGCAAACAAAGCCAAAGCCTCCTCACAGTGCCTTTGTGAGTTCATTCTCTTTCCACTTTGGTCCCTCTCAACTAATCTTCAGTGTCACACTTAATGAGATTTTCAGTTTGTAAAGTAAGTGGAGCAATAACTCCCCGAGCACACGCCGCCATTCCCCATTCCCACCATCGCCTCGACTGCTTTTAAGCAAACCACTTTCCTGCACCTTCTGTCTATTCTTCCTCTCAGTAAAGGGGTGCATTATGAAGGATTATTGCTTATACAAATCGCATTGAATAATTCACACAGCAAACACGCGGCTGAAAGTACAGTATGCGTTCGGCGTGTGTGCCGTTATTCGCTTCATTATTCATAATGAGCTGTTTCTGCGGCTTCACCCGGAGAGAAACAACAGCGGAAAAAAAAAAAAAAGAGTCATTAAACATCTTGAAAATGAGATAAATACGCACATCGACATTAGCCGAATTAAAGAAGTTCATTTAGTTGCCATCTGCAAAAGCTGTTTTATATCATGTAATTAGTGTTTTGATTATTGTGATGTAATCTGACTGAGAGGATCTAATAGAGAGCAACTCATTAACGTTTCGACTTCGGCGCAGAGAGATGTTAAAGTTAACACGATCCTCTCCCCGTCGTGAAATTGTATTTTGCCTGACCGTTAACCTCAGACACAAGTGTTGGACTGTAGTACCAGAGTTCATTTTGGAAACTACTTTAGTGTTATTACACTTATTAGTTATAGTCGTTTTTTATACTTTAGTTTTAGTTGAAGACAACTTAAAAACATTTAGTCTAGTTTTAAACAAAGGCGAAAAGTCTCTAAGCCTCTTAGTCAAACTGTTTTTTCTTTTATCTCTTCTGTGTCTGTTCTTTGTGTCTGTGTGACAGAGAGAGAACATTTGAATCCCATGTCGTCTCAATGAAAACAGGACATACAATTTGTCATAGCTTTTATTATCAAAGTCTATTTTGTCTTAATGTATTTTTGTTGTTGTCTCAGACTTGCGTCTCGTAGTTTTGACTGTATCTTGCAGCAACAGCTTTAAGGTCTGGACTGGGTCCATTTAGGGCTAGACCATAGTCCACATCATGGTCTATGGACATCTATGTAACTTGGTGTTGGTGTTAGTTTTGCATGGGCTGGGCTCCTCCGTCAGTATTAATATGCAATGTCCTATTAGATTTTCAAAATAAATCTAATGCTGAGAAATGAGTGGATGTACAGGAAGTGGGGAAAGGTCAGGTGCACTTCATCATTGAAACAATAATAAAGATGTGTTCATGTTGTGATATGGTTATAGTTTGGTTAGTTACTATTTTCATGGTTTGAGTAAAAATTAGTTAGTATTTAAAGTTAGTTACATAATTTTAAAAAAGTCACCAATCTTCTGGTTTGAAGACCATTCATCCATCCCACCTCCTTGTACTTTCATACACTTATTACTCTTTATGCCACATCACCTGACCTCAACGGCACATCAGAACATTATTGTAGAGCGGTACCTGCAGCGTCCTCGTTTGAAATGGCTGATTAAGCTGCCGTATTTGATGCACTGGGTGTGAAAACAGCTGCACGTGCACACAAACTGGAGCCTATCCCAGCTGACATTAGGCGAGAGGCGGGGTACACCCTGTACAAGTCGCCAGTTTATCACACAGCAGCACATAGAGACATAGACAAACAGAGTCACCAGTTAACCTATTAAGTGCATGATTTTTGGAATGTGGGGATTTGCCGGAGTACCCGGAGTAAACCCACACAGACAGTAGAGTCTAATGCAGGTGTAGCTTTGTTGACGGTAACAGGTCTGCTTACTATATTCGTCCTCCCCTACAACTTCAACACCCTGCCCCTTAATGAACTACTTGCAGCTGTGTTTGTGTTCCATTTCTGGAAACAACACAAATGTCCCTGAATCTGAAGGAGCGAAAAAAAAAGAGCACTTTAAACTAATATTTGTTCCCTCTGAACTTTTCAGTCAGCTATTATCGGAGTGTTTTTAGCAAAATGTCT
This sequence comes from Collichthys lucidus, assembly GCA_004119915.2. Classification (NCBI taxonomy): domain Eukaryota; kingdom Metazoa; phylum Chordata; class Actinopteri; family Sciaenidae; genus Collichthys; species Collichthys lucidus. The sequence continues at coordinate 17,823,013 of CM014097.1, forward strand.
CTCTCCTCTGAGCTAAACTCAGAAGTAAAAACATGCAGAGTTCTTTTCTGTTCCCCCAGTCGGGCTGCTGCTGCTGCTTGTGCACACAAAGACACAGCGTGTTGTTCAAACACTTTGCTGTGGGATTAGGGTAATTATTTTGATTACTAATTTAGCATTATTCTAATGAACAAATCGGTTCAGTACAGCAGGGATGTTGTGTTTCCTCATCGTTCAACACATCCTCATACACGAGAGCAGGGACTAATTCAGCTGAAGATGTTTCCAATACAGATATAAATCTCATTCAGAGGTTTAAAATTAAACGTGAGTCACAGATTTGTATGCTGAAGAGGTTATCATTCCTATTATCATTATATATGATTGCTATTAGAGGCGTATGCCTGTGTAATATTCGAGATATGAGAGCTACAAGCAGGTTTTGCACAGAGAGGGGCTTGTAAGGCACAAAACATCAGCATGCTCTTGCTGTAAATAAAGCTTTCTGCAGCAGTAGCAGGCTGAGGAGGACAAAAGTACAGTTTGTTTGTTATTGTGGAACTTTGCTGTTTTAACTTGTTAGTTCAAATTCACCAAAGTCACACAAGAACACAAACAGACCTGCAGTTCTCGCATTGTGCAAGGTGTTTTTTTTGTTTTGTCAATGGAGTCTGGGGGCTTTGAACATACAATGCAATGGATGTTTGTGGTGGAACAAAAAAAGGATTTTACTTTTCATCATGTAGCAACGTGAGGCCGTCAGAGGCAAAACAAGCACCTCAGTGGACACACTGAAGGTCCACAATTGCCCCCATAGGATTACACTGCGACTCTTTAAAAACATGGAAAAATACCTCAACTTTGAAGCTATTTCCACATTCGCTAATTATTCCCACTTCCTATTTTATTTATTATTATTTGGATTTGGCTTTTTAACAACTCCTCAGGGAAGCTGAGTGACAATGAATGGCAAAACACCAAAAATACATACTGAAGACAGCGAGAAAAGAGATGCGTACAATTTTTTTAAGAATCCGTAGCAAGTGGACTTTGCAAATCCATGAAGATGTTTCACCTCTCACCCCATTATTATCAAAGTGTGGAGTGTAGAGAAAGAAGCACTGCAGGGCTGATGAAGTTAAGTTTACTTGGAATGACCCTTCTCTGCATCTGGAGACTCAAACCTCAGACTCCGGGACACGCTAAAAAAAAAAATATATATATATTCAGCAATATGATGGAGATCAGTCTGCTGCTTTATTTGATTTGCTCTCATGCACATAATGAAGTTTGTTCTTCTCTCAAGAGTAGAGAGCTGACCCGGGGTCTGTGTGAAGACGGGGAGTAACAGCAGTCAGGTAGAGAAAGAGAGCCACAGGAGCGCGGCCACATCCCATTACTATGCAGATGTGTTTCCTGAAATCAAATTAAACCTATAATCCAATATTTTTTTTGCTTTCACTGACACAGGAAGACCTCATCTCAAAACCTATGACAAGGCGTAATCAATATGATATAAGAGCTGAAGGCATAAATAACTGAGTTGAGACAAAGAGACGCAGTCATAGTGTCACCCCGGCTCTTTTTTATTGGCTGCCTGTAATTACATTTTAGAAATGCTTCTTAGTTTAGTTTTGTCTGTCATTGATTTACAGGTCATGGGGTGACTTTAAAGAGGAAGAGGCGGAGGCAGCGTTGGTGGATTCAGTACCCCCACACATTAATGCACAGTCACTGAATCAGCATTTTCCAAATTAAGCTCCATCTGAATGTGAACGCAGTAGCACTAAAATGAAATTTCATGTTCTTCTGATAATTCATGATTCCTATGATTACATAAGCATGGTCAGATTAACCTGTTTTTTTTGCCCCTGGGCTATTGGAACCCAATTTGGACATACTGCAGCCTGTAGCAAGATTGCTGCTACCGTTGGTTCCCTGATCTCGGATCCGACCACAATTATTTTTATTTTCACGACCTAGACACACAACTTTATACAGACAGTAAATGCTTGGTGTGCGCTCTTGGCTGCCCAGCCTCTCCTTTGTGTGTGTCTCTATCCTCCAGCACTCTACTCTTTTAAAAAGGAAAGAGTGATTAGACAACCGTTTCCAGCTGTGTCAATCACCTCACCTGTCTCCTGCAGCCGAGTGCAGGCTTCCTCCACACAGCCTCCACACAGTAAGCTGTGATATTAACTGTAATATTGTAGTGGGTTAGTAACTAGCTGATGAACTCACAAGGAGGCAAATATTGGTCTAGAACTGGGGAAGCATTGTTCTGTGTCTGCCAGGATGTAAATACGCAACTAAAGTCACCTCTGTTTGCGAACAGATTTGCTGCAAGACTTGTATCATGTGAAATGATGTCAGTGTTGTCGTATAGCTTGTTCGGTTCGGTTGTCTCCAAATAGCCAAAGTCTCAACTAAAACTAAACACAGCTGAAACAACAAGTTTGCTTTTCACCACTCACTTTTTCCCCAAAGTCATGCACACACAAAACACTCTGCAGACATTTCTGACTTGTCATAGGAAGAAAAGAAAAGAAAAAAGCATGAATATAAGTGCTACCAATAAAGGGTTAGTTGGGGTTATTTGAAGAATAGAGAGGCAGACAGGTGGACCGGCACAAAAAAGCTTAAGCAATGTGATGCTGTGGATGGGAGCAGCAACAAAAGGTATTTTAGCTACATAAAAAAGGTATTAAATAAGAGTATTCTTGCTTTTGTAGCAGCGGCAGATCAGCAACACCCATGTGCTGCGAGGCAAAAGTACAATTTCTATCAAAAGAGTCCAAATGTGGTCTGATGGAAAGAAAGTAAATATAGCATACACTTAAACTGATATTGATTTTTTTTTTTTTTAACGTTTTGATGCTGCCCCCATCCACAGCACACAGTCATTTAGGGATTCCAGCTCCAGCGTCCACTCTTGTGTTTGCATGGGGTTCTCTCTAGGCACTCACAGCCCAAACACATGCAGGTTTCTAGGTTAATAGGTGACTCTAAATTGCCCGCAGGTGTAAACGTGGGCATGAATGGTTGTTTGTCTCTACGTGTCAGCCCTGTGATGAACTGGCGACTTGTCCGGGGTCTACCCCGCCTGCCGCCTAATGTCAGCTGGGACTGGATCCAGCCCCGTTTAGGTGCGCAGGTTGTGTTCTACTTCCCCAGAACATTTAATTTTACCTTCATACTGTCATGAATTGATATTCATAGTACACGCCGAGTATAAGAGTACCTTGTTTTTTATAAAAGATCATATCTAAAGTTCTGAAAGCAAAATCTCTTACGTAGAAAGTTGATCGAGATAACGTGAGGCTTCGTGCAAAATTTGAACCTGCTTCAAAATTAGTTTAAACTCAGTTTAGAGTGGTATGCATGTTGTGGTGACTGCTACTCTTGAACAGCAGCAGAATGGCAATGCTATATACCACATAAACTCAGTTTGGAGGACTATTTCAGAGAGCAACATTTACCACCGGGACACATTTCACCTAAACATGCTAAAGCAGAGAATGAGATTAGGTCTGAAATAGATGATAGAACACATACCAGCTTTCCAAATGCTTTAAGGGAACTTCATGCAGACCTGTTGGCACTGTTTTCTATACACTTTTCAATATCCAACTAATCAATGCATTTAAGTTCATATAATCTTGTTAGGTAGAAATAAAGTAGAGTGAACCTACAAGAGTGTCAGAGACCAAGACAAGTCTGACTCAACGTGGGCATAAGGCAGAGACAATTAAAAACTAAGTGTGGCCTCGGGGGCAGACTGGAATAATTCATGATTAAAAAATGAAGTGTGTGGCTGCTATCAGCATCCACCATAACTACAGGCCTGTGTGGATTAGCTACAGTTATATTTGGGAGGGGGGAGAAAAAAGAAAAACTCTAAACCATCACAGGATGATTATTTTTGCAAAAGGCAAATGAGAATCAATGGCTTTCCAAGATTCAGGCTGCAAAACAAATTAATCTGATAACTTTATCTCGGCCACTGCGAATAAATCTTGGGCTACTTGGGTCTATCAACAGCATTGATTGTCGTCACTGCTTTTTACTGGTCAACTGAAAATGATATTGTACTCCTCAAAGCTAATTAAAGCATATTCTTATCACGTTCGTCAGCGGTCATAAGGCGAGTCCACAAGTTTCTGGTGCTGATAAGAAACTATTCAGTGCTTTGCTCAGGCCCCTTTACGTGTTATGTAACATTCAATAAGCAATGGTGTTTCTAGCTACGCTAGTGTTTGTATTGGATTAGGCTGCCGGGGTGGTAATATTTCTCTGTTGCTTGGTTGGTTTTATCCAGACTGAAATATCCTCAAAAGTTTTATCCCACTGGGCATGGCTCTGTCTTTTTTTTAGACCTGATGCTGTTTTGGTCTGTACTCCATGTGGTTTAAAATACCCCGACAGTATTTTTGGTACACCAGACTTTGTTAACTAACTTCTTTCTTTGGTTTATGTGCTTCTATCATGAGTAAAGCTGTTACCAATGATGTAGAATCTGTCTTGGGTTTGATAATAAATACAAATATCATGTTTCATCTTTAACACAAAATACTGCAATAATTGTCTCACTCAGATTATTTAAATTTGGTACCACAAATCAAAATAAGTAGCTTGAGTTTTATTGCTTATATCGTTCATACTTATCCTCTCATGAATGATGTTAATTGGAATAAAATGTTCTCATAAATATTCCAGAATAGAGAAGGAGCAGCACTGTGTTGTTGCACTGATGTCAAGAAAGTTGGTGTAAAATCTGAGGAATGAAGTGAGATGATTTAATAATAATGAAAACATCTCAAGATAAATACTCTCAGATCACTTCTAAGAAGTCAGAAATTAAAAGTATTCCCACTGCTTTTTCTTTTTTTTAATGGAATCAAAGTGACAGCCGATCGATGGCTTCTGGCCAGCCTTATCATTCTGTTCCAATTAAATCCACACCAGCTGCTTCCCCATTCAAAGCATGTTGGCCAGCTGCATCTCTTAAACACACGGGTGTGGAGGGAGTTCATTTTCATTCCGATGAAGCCGACGACCAAGCGCTCACCTTGCATTTCAGTTCTGCAGCGTCTTGAGAGGGCCCGGGGACGAGTTGATATGTGGCCCTGCCACACGACATTAATGTGGATTCTGGGTAAATGAACAGCAGCTAGCCTGAGATTATCCCTTATCGGGCTGAGTGAAGCCCTGGTATGAGCGGAGGGGAGGAGAAGGAGGAGGAGGAGGCGACGCTATCTACACTGCTCATTTTGAACATCATAAGCCAGGTGGGTTAAGGCGGTGGTTCCTCTATTCCGGCTGCTAATGGGAAAATCAAAGGCCTGTGTCGCGTCTGAAGCCAGAGGGTGGAGGCCGCTAAGTGAATGCCACGCTCTGGATTTCATGCCATGTCTGTCTCTCTCTCTCTCTGCGCCTCATCAAAGCGGAGCGGCAGAGGAAACGTGAGCTGTTATCCGTTACCTGAGGACTAATTGGCCCTTTAATTCCATATCAGATCTGTGCTCACTTCAGCGGCTCTGAGTGGCCACGCAGTGCCATTGTATCAAAGCACTCTGTCGAGGTACGCCATACAGCCACCTGTTAAAAAGTCACCCATCCTTTTCAGATGGGCGCACTGGGGTATGTTCTGGTCTTTGTAAAGAGACCTCTAAATGAGACAAACCAAGATGTAAGGAGGGAGAGACATTTGAAAGCGAATACTCGGCTGTCCAATGAAGCTTTAAATGAATAGGAGGGCAAATGTCTTCACCGAATCACCAATATGACCACAAGTTAAAAGCACTCATTCATGTTTTATACGGCTAACTTATGTTATCAGCGTACCTTAAGACTAACCTGTCTTTCACACCTCAGCGTGCTGCAGATGAAGTGCTCGTCGGATCGTCTAACAGTGTCTCAAACCCCCACCGTGCCTGCAAAATCCAAGGGAGCTGCATCTGGCAGTTTCTGTAACTTCTATCACCCCCGCTTTACCTGTTATTGGCAAAGTATGCGCACGTGTGAAAACAGGTAGGATCTGGACCTGAAGAAGCCTTGAGAGTTCACTCAAACTCAAACCAGGGATCCGCTCTCTGTGGGCCATGAATATTGGCTCAGATTGCAATATAATGCACTAGTTGTTTTTTTTAGATTCATTGTCATGGACCTAAGTGTTGCTCAAAGGGAAATTCTGACCTCGTAGCACTGCTAAAGAGGGACACTTTACAGGGCTCCAAGAACATCAGTACCCATCCTCTGGGAACTATGAATATACAATGACTTACATTACCATCTTTATGCTCTTGTGTGAGCAGAGCAACACATGGAAGAAAGTGTGTGTGGATGTCTTCACTGAAAACTCTCTGTCCCTCCATCACCATTACCACCACCATCCATAAACATACATGTCTCATGAATGCATGTTACTGACTGAACTTCTTCCCCAGAGTTTCTGTGCTCTGTCGTCCATCTCATGGATCGTAGCCGCTGTGATCCTGCACGACGTCCACTACACATATTATTACTGTCAATATTGCTACCATATCTCCATTACAGAAGAAGATATAATTTATTAATCCCTCAATTCACTCTATTTTAACCCGCACACATGCAGTAGACATGCAAATGTCTATGCTGTTGCACTGCACGTGTGCGGTGGAGTCATGTGCAGCCAGCCAGACCAGCGCCCAGTGAGCTGGGGGGTCGGTGCCTTGCTTAAGGGCGGGCACCTTAGCAGTGCCCAGGAGGTGAACTGGCACCTCTCCAGCTACCAGTCCACCTTCCGGTTCCCAAGCTAAGTCCCTATGGACTGAGCTACTACCGCCCCTCTTATAGTTTTTAGTTAGTTGATGATTTGCCGCTGCGGTGCATCTGTGTCTCTCTATCTCTATCACAGGTTCCAGGTTCAGGTTTCTTCCACCGTTTTTCCCTGTTTTTTTTTTTTGTTTTGTGTGCAAGTTTTTCCTCACTCGAACCGAGGGTCTAAGGACAGAGGGTGTCACTCCCTGTACAGATTGTAAAGCCCTCAGAGACTTTGGGCTATACAAATAAAATCTGATTTGATTTATTGTGCATGTACATCCCTGCTGCTGTCTCTACTTGAGCACAGGAGTGTGTATCCTAATATATTTGAAAATCAACCCTTCACTTTGTAGGTCGCCATTGTTCAGCGTCGCGTACATAAAGAGGGATCAGAATTGTTTTTTTAAAAACCCATCATCCATGTTTCCGAGCTCCCCATTTGTAGAGCCCTCGCTCCAAAATCAAGCGCTGATATTTGAACAAAAGGGGTGCACGGGTTGACTTTGACTGTGTCAAGACCTCACCTATTGTCCCGGCAACATGATGGGGCTTTTGTGGGAATAATGTCCATTTAAAATGCTGATTGTCCTCACGGTGTGGCTTTCAGCCTGACGCCGTGTAGCATTAATCACAGAGGACAGCAGCGGCTGACATCCTCGGACTGATGGGAAAAGGCAGGGTCTAATTGTACAGACCAGAGAGAGGGAGAGGATTGAACTGTGTATATGCACGGTGGTGTGTGTGTGTGAGTGCTCGTGTGTGTGTGTGTATATTTAACATTAAGTCCTGATATATCTTCTTCCTCTGTGCTACAGAGCTCAATTGTTGCCAAAAAACCTATTAAAACACATGAATGAGCTACACTGGGTGACATGTTCCTTTATTACCATGAACACACACACACACACACACACACACACACACACACACACACACACTGCGGTTTGCTTTGACTCAATCCTACATACATACACTGTCCAGCTGTCCTCACTAGAGAAGCAAATGTGGAATAATCCGCCTCTTAAAATACTCCGGCTCTTTTAGGAAATCACTGAATGTTTCAAAAAAACACATTTATTAATTTTTTTCAAATTATAACGTCTTTATTAAGAGCCAGTGGGCTTGGGGCTGAGGCACAGGGTAGGGTAGACAGAGAGGACTGAGACATGGTTTTGCATATTGTGGCTTCTGGTCTGGATGCACTGTTGATTGAACAAGAGGCAAATGTTTATATGGAGAGCCTGTCGTTGTAAGAGGACATGGGTGACTAGAGAGTGCATGGAATATGTTACAGCATCTGAACCACGAGCTACAAATATTTTTATTTAAATCATGACGACATGATGTAACTTCCTAATTATTTGATTATATATTTATTCACTGGATTAGAAAAATGATGATAGAAAATGACGCAAAACTTATTTCAGGATCTCGAGGAAAAACAAAACAACATAAATAACTGTATGTGTTCTGTATGAGACCTTCCATACCGTGTTTCACCTTCATCCCGCAGCCACCATTATTATCCCAGACCATAATTTAGGTGTAAATAGGGGATTCGCGCACAATGCAACACAACAGTGTATCTCCCACTCTCTGCTCTGGCTGAAAATATTCAGAGCGGCCTACACTTACAGTGTCTGATACACAAGTTGTGTGTGTGTGTGTGTGAGAGAGAGAGAGAGGGGAGGATGCAGATTAGCTGGAAATGCCTCACACTCATGGCAGGGCAGGCGGGGGAAAAAAAAAGGAGCGGGCTTACAAATGAAAGTGGATTTAAAATGCTAGATTTAACTTTAAACGGCATTCGCCACAGTCTGTTATCGCTCCACAGGACTGCTTACGGGCGGGGTGGGGTCAGCGCTGAGATTTTCTGGTGAGAAATGCATTTCTCCCTGCAAACATCCGATCTGAATTAATACCGGACGATGGTACGATTCCCCGTTATGTCCTCTTGTGCTGTTTCTTTTACACGTCTGTGTGTCCACTGCCTCTCTACGTCCTCATCCCCGAGCCTTTTTTCCTTTTTTGTGGATCAAATTATAGGAGCATATGAAAACACATTTTCAGTATGATTGTACCTGTATCATTATATTTGACATTTAAATTTCATCTTACCGCATCTCGTCTCAGACTACAATTAAGCGTTTGAAATACTGTCATAACGTCTGAGACAGCCCGTGATGAGATCAAGGTGTTTCAAGGAAACCTTGCTTGAACTGGTTGACTCGCAGCGTTGACAGCTGCAAGTTTCTCCTCCTGAAATATGTGTCTGGTACCGGCAAATTGTTCCAAACAATCATTCAGTCTTTGACAGCGACAAGACAAGTCAAGGCCTAGTGCAAACAGTTGTCACTGGAACCATTTCCTATCAAAGAAATAGTCCCTATGAAAACAGTTGACAGAGATATTTGTTTCCCAGAGTCCTTGTTACCCTGGATAACCCACTGTACGCTGTCTAATTTCACAAATCCCATTCAAATCCATTGTTTTGAGGTGGAGGGAGGAATCACATCTTAGAATATGGACCCACAAATAAGGTTCCACTTTAAGGATAGCTTCAAATCCATTACCTGGGATTGGAAGCTATACCCTAAACCTTGGTTCAAGTTAGTTGTGAATACAGTTTTAGTTTAATAATTCCATATCGCACAGTCAAGTTTCAGGTTTTAGCAGCAGAGTCTGCTCTAGAATAAATCAACTCCCTGCTATAAAAATAAACCGCCGCATGTTTTACACATCACACGCTTGTTCCCGCAATAAAAAAAAAACGTCGCTCTTGATCAATAAGTCGGGGTGATTTCGAGTGAGACACATTACTAATCCATACAGAAGCAGCTGTCTTTATTTGGCAACATCTGCGATTTTTTTTTTCTTCCCGGGTTTGAACTAAGCCTGCCTGATCCACGACTCATCCCGCTTGACGACACACACACACTGCGTACAGTCAGAACGTCTCTCCTCTGTTTGGAACTGGCACAAAACTGTTCTTGATGCGATGCTGCAGAGTTAAACTGCGATTTTCCACAGTATTTCACAGTCATTTGAAGCGCTGCGGTATTAGCTGTACTCTGTATTTCTCCTGGTGACTGAGAGCTGCTCGTGGCCATTGAGGATTTAGTCCAACTTTTAAAAAGAGGGGGGTGGGTTACTGCCTGAGCCATTAACTTGAGACTTAGAGCCAAATAGTTTTTAAATTTTTAGCTGAGTCGAAGATATAAACTGGGGGTTTTTATTGGGGGAATGTGCAACTACAGGAGACATTCTGCAACGGTAATACTGCATCCAGCTCTGTTCAATGTTGGGCTCATTACTCAAAAAGTAATTTTACAACTTATTACGTTCCAGGAGCTGTAATTCACGACACTTTATTACGCTCCTGCTTTAGTGTAACGCCTCTGAAAGTGTCTCGACGGTGATCTGCTCCATCTTCATATCACCAGTGGGTCACTATCAATGACAGTACAGTAGTAGCAACTTAAAAGTTCCTGCCAGCTGAATGGCAGCCTTCTTCCAGCTGATTTCCAGCCAGCTGCCTGCCAAGTCCTGTGAAAGGAGAGACCCCCCTCCCTCTCCTGGGCGTGTCTATTTTTTACTGTAACTCCACCAATTCATGTGATTACAGGGTATGACCAGGAGATGGCGGTTCTCTTACAGAGTTCTTTAAAGTTATTCTACCTGGAGATGACACGGTCATGGGCCAGCCCAGGACCTGTGACGGACCTGTGAAGGACCAGTCACGGCCCTGTCACGGTCCCGTCACGGAAACACAGGAACTTTTAAGTTGCTACATCTGTATAAAGAATGGACAGAGCCGACGTCACCCATAGGTTTCCGCCACAGTGTTAGATGTCCTGCTCCTTTCACCTCCTGGCTAATCTGAATATCGGCAAAGACATGGGTCATTGGCGAACCCGATGAAAACTAAAGGTGATTCTCTTCCTGTAGACTCACGTTCTTTATGGTCTCTGTTGAACTGTTTCCATTTCTCTGTTGTTTGTTTCTTTTATATTGATAAAACACAGTGCTGACCACAGACCACGTTTCTTTCCGGCTGACAAAAAACTATCTCGAAAATGATGCGAGCCCGAGAAGCGCTCTTTGTTTACGCGTCTCTATACGCCTCCTGTGATTGCAATAGTTTTTAAAAGATCAATAAATGAACGCGAAATAGAAGCACAGATGAAGAACTAAGTAAAAAAAAAATTAAAGAATAATTAAATGATGAATAGTAATGACAGAAGCACTTAAGGCAAATCTAGACTAAAAAGTTGACTTGGTGTTTAAATACAGGATGACACATCTTTCCAGCTTTCCTCAGATTCCTCAGGGAATTTATTCTAACAGCTGCGAGATTAGAAACTTAATGCAGCTTCACCAAAAGTTTTTATTTTCCTACGCTCTTGGGGACAGTTGAAATATCTATGGGGGGGTCTGAGAGCTCCTCCTGTTAGCTCCTCCACAGCTACTCATGATCTGCCTCAGGCTCTTGTTCACTCAGCGGCCGGTCCTGCAGAAACCTCTCGTACATCCTCGCGGTGGAGCTGTTCTCTGCGTCCCGAGCAGCTAATGTTTTAGGTAATGGCTTGTGAGGCCTGACAGATCGGCCGCACTCCCTCCACCCTTCCCGAGCTGCAGGCCCCCGACGCTCGGAGAGCGAATCCATCAAAGCGACAGGATGAATTAGTGCCGAGACACCTCACTACCTGTTAGGAGGAACTCCCATCAGCAGTAATTGATTTGATAAATGCTCGAGCATACACAGAATGAGAGACGAGGTAGAGAGCCGCACGTCGGAGAGGAAAGTTCTGTACTCGAGTGAGGTTTGATAAAAACAGACGCCTGTTTCCGGTGACTAACAGCAACTTTTCATTCACCTCTTGTCCACTTCGCTACCCTGCACTCAAACTGAAATTAGACTCTTTTTTTTTTTTAACAGGAAGCGATTCAGCCGCCTCGTCTGAAAGAAATGTTTTATTTGGATTTAATTAACAAGTCAGCTGTGCCGTTCTGACAGACTTTACAGGGTTATAACCAGGGCAGTAGCTACCATATTGGACATGGAGTTATGATATTGTAAAAAAAACTACAGTACACCATGTTGGAAAATAAAATGGTAACAGATCAGACACACATACAAAAAAACATCGTATGAAAAACTAAGAAACAAAAGCAAAAAATAACAACTACTCCTCCCAAAAGAGAAACAGAAGAACAATTCCTGACCATCTGCAACCCCAATAGTCAAAAACAGGAAATTCATCAGTACATGAAATTACCATCCGCATTGTTATAGAATGAAACCGTGTCAATGCGTTATACTGCCGAACCTCTAAATAAACAGCTCAGGTAACCACGGGAACGCATAAAGGTGTAACCCCGATGTTGTAAAGTAAAGTCCGTTAACCGTCCGAAGTCACATACTCAGCACCAATGCTTCACTAGTTTAATCCAGTTTATAAGTAAATGTTGGTTTCCAGGACAGTAAACCTGAAGAAAATGCAGTTTAAACTTGGTTGCAGAAGAAAATGTTTCAACAAAGACCGAGAAAGACAGAGAACTCTTACATCCCCACTTCTTCTTAGGGGTTTGTAGCTGGTTAGTTAGTTGTTGTTGCAGCAGGCAGTATTCTCATTGGAAAAGTGGACGTCCGTATTTTTAAAATCCCGGGAGCAGCCAAAGCAACTATAAAGTATAGATGATCCACCATTTCCGACAGCGTACTGTTTTAGCCATGCAAACTATGATTACACTGGCTCCTAATTTGCTTTAGTTTCAGTTTAAGCCCCATTTTGAAGCTCTCGTTGGTCTCTGCTGTATATTTCCTTTAACACCTTTTCTTCTGCAATAAATGAGTTCCACAGCTGCTTTCACTGTGGGGTAACCTCCTCTCCTCTGTATCTCGTCAGCTCAGACAGAACCACTATTTACTGTACAAAGCTTCTGAAAAACCCAACTGGCTTTTTATGTTTTCCCTTTTTTCCCCCTTTAACTTCAATAGCTTTCCATAATTTCGACTTTATTTTGTTTCTCTGTCTAACCGTTCACTGTCCTTTTATTATAAGTTTTATAAATGGCTTCTAAAAGTGGCTTTTTAAGTCGTCTGTATGCTGTTATTTAAAACATACATTTATTTGTTATCTTCCAATGTGCAGACAAAACTAGAGCAAGAATTAGTATGCGAGGATATGATGCAGTAAACTGCCGTCAGACACTTCTCTGTACCTTTTTTCCAAGGTAGATGGAGTATTATTTTAATAGCTCTGGTTGCACTGGATGATTGTGGGTAATTCATTAAATGAATTTATATTTTAAATTTTAATATAAAATTATAAAAACTGCGATAGAACATTTTATCATATGCAACTGTGAAGCCGAGTTTGTTTTAATAGCTTTTCACTTTTTAGCTTATCTGAATAATTGAGTGTGAAAAATACTTAACGCAATCTCGACTACTTTTTTTTCCCAGAGCTTTCAACTAAATCTCACAGTCTTCATCAGCACAGCTTATCTCCTTCTCCTCTGTAAACGATGATTATGTTGCTCTTTTATTACCTGATGATAAACTGGAATGCAAAGTTCATTTTGTTTTGTGGTCTTCATCAGCAGAGCCGGTGGAATTTAGTGTAATAATTTCTATAAATTGCAATCCTTGAAAGCAGTTAAGAGCTCTGGAAATGTAAGTAAAGAAATGTGCCGTGTGTGATGGAGGCATGAGCTGCAGACTTGATGGAATTTCACCTGCACATGAGTTTCATTTCTGTCCCGCACTGCAGCATAAGCTGCTCTGCTGACAAAACACTGATAAGTAAATCAAACAGGCTTCATGTAAGCAGGCAAACAAGACGCATGACAGCAGCGTGTGCCGCTTTAAAAAGAAGGTCAAAACATGAGCTGACTAAGGAAAAAGTGTCTGCTGCTTGTGTCTCCATCACCTGCGATAGCCCCCACGGCTTTAATCAGTCCTCCACAGCGCCGATCTGAATTCAGACGGAGGGGTTGGCAGTAAACATAGAAATGCATGTGAGTATTGTGTACGCTGTATATTTGAACAACAGCCTGCATGGAATTCATTTTCTCTGACCGAGGGTAGAAAAACACAAATTGATGGCGTCAGAACGATAAGAGAGAAATAAATCTTGAAAATGGCAAACAATAAGTAGGGGTACATCTGATTCTCAGGAAAGGAAGAGAGCGTTTGAAGTTAAGGGTCAGCTCGATAACGAGAGTTATTCACGTGAGTCTGAGGAGAGAGTGCGGGAGAATGGAAAGTCGGAGTGAGTGCGATAACCAAGACAAGGAGACAAGAGAGGAGCAGTAAATGAGAAAGAGAGATAAGGGAGGGATGGACGGCCTCCTCCTCCTCCTCCTCCTCCTCCTCCTCCTCCTTCCCTTTCACGCCACCGCAACGCCTCTTCTAAGGGATGACTCTCATCCTGCTGACGCGTGATTGACAGCTGTCAGTCGCATAATCGAGATCCTCGTGGCTGTTTTCTCTCCCCTCCTCTGCGACTGGAAACCATCCACAGGCCAAAAAAAAAAAAAAATAGAATTGTATTTCTGAAAATCAATACGACCACAATCTCCAGGGCTGCTGTAAGTAATGAGGCCCTGTCATTTGCAGCATTGGGGAGCTGATAAGGACTGTGATTGGTCTATTCCATCACGGAGGACACAAAGGTCTGTTCTGTAATGTATTGATTAGTGGACCAGGATAAGCTACATTTAAGTGTTTGCAGTGGAATTAATTTTGTTATCATTAAAGATACACGCTGTCATTGTATTACAGTGCCCAACAGCGCCCCCCTGGGGTGCGTATCCTGCAATGATGAACCTATAACAGCAATTTAAAAACAGCTGCAGCCCATTTAACCCAGCAGGGTGTAGCTGATTGACACACGGCAACTTAGGACTAATCAATGATGCAATTATTCACTCACTTTCAGACCAGATTGCAATTTTAGGAGAGGTGGGAAATGACTAGTTTTGACTATCCATCCACTCGGCTCTCCGCAGCGCCTTTCTAACTAAAATGTAATTTAGTCATTTTTCAAGCATGAATTCACCGTTTATTTCACCGATGACATCCAGGCAATAATAAAACCTAAATTAAAAACCAGGAGGGAGAATATTGCTGCGTTTGTAAGCTTGATTTTTATATTTCAGTTGTTAAATTTCAGGTAAAATGTGGTAAAAACACCAAATTTATTAGATCTTTGTGAAACCAAAGACATAACTGTGTTTGTTTGTTACGCCAAGCTGCCTCTAAACAACATTTCCATATTATAAATGGGTTGAATGACTCTGCATAATGTGAAATATATCACCAATCATGATGAACCCACAGAACTAAAACCCAAATCTGCAAACACCCTCATCTCTGCTGAGCTTTTTTAGCTTCTTTAAGATCATTGTTTTGGTTTCCCAACCTACAAACTCCTCGTCCTTGTTTCTGGCAGAATGTGGCCGCGGTTTTCAGCGAACAAGATCTGATAAACACACTGTACACACTACCTGCCCAGCACAACAGCGGAAAGAGACAGCATTAGAGATTAGCTGGTGAACATAGTGGAGCCTTTAGCAGCTAAAGAGACTTTACCTATTGACTATTGATGGTTTTCAATGTCATATTAAAACACACATTTGTTTCTAAGACACAAAGTATGTTGCAGGGCCACATGGCTTGTCAGTTATCATAAAAAACTTTTAGGTATTTGGAAAAAAGAACCAATGTTGTAGTCCGCCTAAACCAGACAAGTCATGACCAAGACCAGAGTGTATCAAGACTGAGTCGAGACCAAGACCGGAATGTGTCAAGACTGAGTCGAGACCAAGACCAGAATGTGTCAAGACTGAGTCGAGACCAAGACCAGAGTGTATCAAGACTGAGTCAAGACCAAGACCAGAGTGTATCAAGACTGAGTCAAGACCAAGACCAGAGTGTATCAAGACTGAGTCAAGACCAAGACCAGAGTGTGTCAAGACTGAGTCAAGACCAAGACCAGAGTGTATCAAGACTGAGTCGAGACCAAGACCAGAGTGTGTCAAGACTGAGTCAAGACCAAGACTAGAGTGTATCAAGACTGAGTCAAGACCAGAGTGTGTCAAGATGGAGTCAAGACCAAGACCAGAGTGTATCAAGACTGAGTCAAGACCAAGACCAGAGTGTATCAAGACGGAGTCAAGACCAAGACCAGAGTGTGTCAAGACTGAGTCAAGACCAAGACCAGAGTGTATCAAGGCTGAGTCGAGACCAAGACCAGAGTGTATCAAGACTGAGTCGAGACCAAGACCAGAGTGTATCAAGGCTGAGTCGAGACCAAGACCAGAGTGTATCCAGACTGAGTCGAGACCAAGACCAGAGTGTATCAAGACTGAGTCGAGACCATGACCAGAGTGTGTTAAGACTGAGACAAGACTAAGACCAGAGTGTGTCAAGACTGAGTCAAGACCAAGACCAGAGTGTGTCAAGACTGAGTCAAGACCAAGACTAGAGTGTATAAAGCCTACTTAGATAGCTAATATTCACCAAAGGTCTCTGAGTGAAGCATGGTCCCAGTTGTCTCATTAAGCATTGCATTGCAGTATTTACATACTGCTCCCGGTTTAGGGAGCCAAGTTTTATTGCAGCCACAGCTTCTTTTCCCGTCTCCAGCATTCACTTTCATTGGAGTACGTGTAAAATGGGGGCAAGGAGGGACAAGCCATTAACAGTAAGAAAAACGTATTGGTTGTATTTGATGCGGAAGGTTTTTACACCCAATCGCGGGAATAAATAAATCAAAACAATGCACAGGCAATTTAGTGATATCCCCAGAGTTGTGGCCTTGGCTGGTCTTGTGATAAAATCCTGAGTCTTCTTTTGTCTGGGACTGAGACAAGACAGAGTTAAAATGCAGTCGATTCCGAGACCTTTTAAAAAGACTGATCTACAACATGTTACAACACTGCAAGCCAGCACTGATGCCTTTCTTCCTGTGAGGACAGGCTGGGGAAACAATTTTAAGCTTAAGGGAGCTCTTATTCCTGGATTTTAGCAACCATTGCCTATCGCATTATAACCAATTTAGATTCTTTCAGAAGTTGTTTTTAATTAACAGTGACGCAGTTTCTATGCAATGGGATTGACCATTGTTTGATAGATGTGCGCATGACTATTGGTCCGGATTTACCATGTTCAAAAAACAACCAAGGAAAGATTTTAAAACTTAAAACGGACCTGTGTTCATGACATAAATCAACTCAAGGCTACTCTCCATGAAACCATTTGAATTCAATAATCAGTCACACAAATCCTCGGCTCTCCTGCTCGGCACGTCGAGCACGTTGACAGGCGCTGATGTTTGCCGTTCTCTCCACCTTTGCTACCATCTACCAGCAAAGAGGGCGAGAAGAATAACACGGAGGTTGTCCGTTTGTTGGTAAACCTAACTGACTTTATCATTTGTTCCTCTTCAAAAAAAACAAAAAAAAAACATCTGTGTTGACAATTTTCAGTCTGCTTCCCCTTGGCTGAATTATATATCGGCTTGTTTGCTCGGAGTGACAGCGCTGGCACAAAACTGCCCCGGCCTGACAGACATGTGGGTGTTGACGACAAATTGGAGTACTGTACTCGTAAAAAAAAAAAAAAAGTAGGCCCGAGCATATCGCCTCCCTCCTCTTTTTTCCTCTTTCCTGTTCTGTTCCACGTCTCCACATTTCCACTCTCACTTCATCTGGCTTTGCACTACAAAGTCAGAGAGTGAACCACAGGTGTCAGAGAGACTCGCTGCTTTGAAGATTTAATGCCAGGATTTCGCTGTGCTCTGTTGGAGAAGGAGAGCAGATGTAGGACATGGATAATTGCGCTATTTAACAAACAGCACACTTTAGAGTAGCCAGTTTGTAGATCTTGGAGTTCTTCTGATAAAAACACAAAGTGACTAAATATTCAAGACCTACTCAGAATAACTTATTACGTATTAAACAGTAAAAAAATTAGGTTTAGATCAGCCAGTCATGTTTTGGTAAGGTTGTGTGTGAGGGGATGGTTGGCATTACCAATTGGTAGTCTCTGCAGATAGCTGGCCAGAATGTCTGTGACAGGCTGTGCAGCGCTCCCTGAGTGGATGGAACCAGTCACACAGATGGAGAGTTTAAGCAGACGACTGTCGGGGGGAGATAGACTGCTTTGGATTAACTTATTTGCAAGAAAAATGGTTTGCTGGAGGATGGTTTCCCAAAAAAATAAAAAAAATTACTAGATCGAGGATTTGATCAAATGCCCAAGACTTGTTTATACGAGGACCTCTCCTGGCCATGCAACCTCTTTAACCCTAAACCATAATAAGTTCCTAACCTTGATCGGGTAGTAATACTGACAAAGTATCCTTATAATCAGAAAAACGAGATGATCCTAAATATAATGGGAGCAAAAGAGGAAGTCATGCAACGGTGACAAAGTCTGAAAATGGAGGAGGTCAGGGTTAGAGGGCCGGGTAAACAAAATATTAGTCAGTCAACGTTTTGGCATGAACGCAAGTATGAACGCAATCGTTCCAGAACCTTAACATGCGTTGTTATTCTAACCTTGACGACAAAGCTCGTTCAACCTTAAGGGAGTAGTAATATTGTCCATACCTCAATGTTTCCTTAATAAAGAAGTACAAACCATGATTTCTCTCTAATCCTAACAAGTTGTTTTTATGCCTGGAGCCAACAAACCTTATCCTGATAGTGCTGTCACATCATTAAACAGATTCATTTTCCAGCAGTGATTTGTAACCATTTTTTTGAGGAGACACAGACTAATTATGTTAGTCTGCTGATAGTGTGCTTCCAGAGGGCATGGACAAACAATATATTTTATTGTCAAATTTGGACGACTTGTTGCGGGAAAAACACTCGTACGTGTCATTCGGGAGGATGAAAATCATTTTTTATTGTCTACTTTGGAGATCTTATTGTTTGTTTGAATCCAGAGATTTTATTTGATTAAGACCTCCAAAGCGACTTAATTAGCTTTTCCATGAGTTACTCTATCTAGCATTGGTCCTGGATATTATTCCTTTTTAAAATGACTGATCTTATCATAAGGGTGCAGAGAAGGGATTTGTATAATTCTATATTAACATTAATACGGTACACTTTGAGTCCATGAAAACAGTTGGCCCCATGTTGAAGGGCAGCAATGTTGGAGTTTAAGTATAATTAGCTGTGCTACCTACAGGAACAATATGAAAGAATATTGTATTAAACCAAGCAAATCTTGGATTGGAGCCCTAATGCATTTATAGGACATACGGCTGAACAAAAACTTGCTGGTTTAGTCTGCAACGTTAGTATCATGGCAGGTGACCTTAACTTGAGATATCTTTGTCTTTGTAGGACCAATAATCCTAAAGTTAGCTGATCCTGCTCTGTGGGACTTAAACTTTAAGCAACAACTCTGAACTTGACAATTTTATGTATAAAAGCTACAATAATTGGTTAAATTTCAATGGTTTCATCTAATTTGATTGTTTTCTGTAGATATATTGGTAGGATTGGACGAAACGATACAGTAAAGGGTGCGCTACTTTTTTTGTGATCACTGTAAAAAGCCTAGATAGACCAAGAAAGTTTTACCGACATTGGTTTTTGTATGAATTCAGTATTCGGTGCTGTGGATGGCTCAGGCTTTTAATCTGAAACAGCACTTAGAGCATTTGATACTAAAACTCTGAAACCCAGACTAATAGAATTCTTTTAACAGCTCTTCAGACGGGAAGAAGCTCGGTTCATTGCAGGTATTTACACCGTCGAGTAAAATCCTTCCACTGCAGCGATTTCCCTGCTACAGAAACTGTCCAATATGGCCAACCAATAAATGGGTCTCAACCTTGGTTTGAAGTGCTCACATGAGTGTTCATCACTCATTGATTTTTTTATAAGTCATCCATACATGTCTCTGGAGTGAGACGACAGCCCCTGCATGGCCAGTCACTGTAACCTAACAGGATGG
The DNA here is from genome assembly GCA_004119915.2 of Collichthys lucidus. Lineage (NCBI taxonomy): Eukaryota > Metazoa > Chordata > Actinopteri > Sciaenidae > Collichthys > Collichthys lucidus. The sequence goes on from CM014097.1 coordinate 17,842,778, forward strand.
AAAGATCTAAAGTGGGAGATAACGGACACGGCTGGTAATTCCCATCCGCGGGCGCCGTGACTGTCGGACTGTGCAGCAGACGTGAGCTCCGATGGCAGATCCATCACTGACGACGCAGTGGAGGGAGACATTGCAATGTCTCACATCCCCCCACTCCTCCTCCTCCTCCTCCTCCCGTGAGGGGTACAGGATCTCAGCCTGCTCTGTTTCACTGGTCAGTCATGCCCATCATCAGGTTAGATCAGGCAATCCATCACGATACAACACCAAAATCCAAAGCCTGCATTGTACCCAGTCTGTACCAGAGCATGGATGGTGTTATTCGTGTCTTTTCACCATAGTTAAATTCAACCTGTGCAACTGGAACTGAAACGCTTATCCCCTTAATATAATGGATATTATCAGACTTGTTCATCCACTGTAAAAACCCGAAGTCGTTAGTCTCAATTTTAGACCTTCAAGGCATTTTAAACAGGAGAATTCCAAAAAACAAAAGTTTCCTTAATTTTGTAGTTTTAAACAAAATTATATACAAAATATCACATTTAAAGGGAAAGTTTATTTCACTGTCTTTGAGTCCATGAGGAGTAATCATGAAGAATTTCGTTCTTTTTAAGAAAGCCTCAATCAATCACGACTTAAATTCTCAAAATCGTGTGTATATGGGTGCAAGATGAGGTCACCTGATTGGAGAATATATCCTTAGCTGTGAGCAGGGTAAACAGGGAACTGGAATCTGTCTGTCAGGTCTTACTCCACATCGACAGGACTTGCATTTAATGTTTGCTAGATTGCTGGATTCTCTAATCCGTAGAGCGGGACTATGATCACATTCAAATAAAGTGACCGGTGATTAATGGCGGAGCTTTAATGGGGAACTGTTTACTTTCATCTGTGGAGTGCTCTTGATAAAGTCTTTATTATAACAGGTAGACATACTTTCCACTGAGGGATGCACAGCTAAATTACAAAGATATCGGACAGGGTAAAGTACCAGACAGATAAAAACAATGTGTCTTCCATTTCTAGTCTTTAAATCTACAATCTTTAGAGGGTGAACTATGCCTCTGTCAAATGAAACATTTTCATTGTTCTACCTGTTTTGAGAACAGACCTGCAGATGGATAACACATTTAAAAATGATGCATGAATCCAAATGAAGGCTCTAAAGATGAAGGGTGTGGGTGAGGGTGAAGTTATGCTTTCCAAAAATTTGTGGTGGGAAGCCAGTAAGGGATCATCAAAAAATATAAATTAACACACTACTGACATTGTAACAAAGTTCAGAAATAATTTTATCTTATATTAGAGGGTAGATAGAGCATGTGATTAGATATTTGTAAACTTATATTAAATTATAACTGACTTGACAACCAATTAATTAAATCCAGTAGAAGACGGCAGTGTAAGGATGCCATTTTCTCTGTACTGCTGACTCCTGGTGGTTGTCCGGGTGCCTGCAAGCAATGAAGTTAGGGAGTTTGGCTATTCTTAGGCCAATATAAGTATGTAAACAAATTTAAATCTTTAGTTTTTATGTCTGGGTCGTGTACGTACAAAAGGATTGGACTCAATACCTCTGTTTTATCAGGTAATTTAAAAAGTGTGTGAAGGTGTTGCCCTGTGATTTTAAGACAACGATTATGCAATTGCACAGTTGTCCCTAGTCTGGATGAGTAACATGCATGTTTGCTCTTGCATGTCATCCCTGTTCTGCGTCCCGTCATCTCCCGTCATCCATGCCCATCAAATGATATGCCATGTATATCAGAGGATGCACACGTACAACTGGATAATCCAAATTTGGGGTCTGGCAGAGAAGCTGCCAAAAAAGTCACAGTTGGAAGAGTGTGAGAAAAGCTGTGGAGCAGATTTTATAGAGCATCGTTGGAGAGGAATCAGTGAGGGGGAGCCAGACTCTGATCAGACCAAATGTGTCAAATGGACCCAGTCGCCAGTGAAGCCGTCGCTGTTGCACACACTTATTCGCACATGTTGGCGAATTCCTGAAATAATACTTTACCTACACTAATTGTGCCTTAAGGTTTTGATTTGTATTGAATGTAACATGTTAAGTGCTGTGCAATCACAATGCGAGAACATTTTCAAGTTCAATAGCAGGAGTTGATTCTAAAAATCAATAAAAAATTTTTTTTTTACTCTTTTATCTCATTAGTATGCATTTAATGGCAGCGAACCAAGCTACAAAAAACTCAACATTGACAAATTACCAATTAAAGGCATTATGGCTAACCTGGCATATTAAAACATCTTGCACACGGAGCAACATCTGACACCTGTAAAGTCAATATTTACTATCCTTTTTGCTCTGTTTGGTCTCAACCAACTACAGCAGTCTAAACTAGAGAATATCAGAGCTGGTTTGCTGATGGTTTTCAGTTTTGTGGCTGCACATGAGGCTAAAGAGAGCGCTGACATTGGACCAAAACAGTAAACTTGTAGGGTGTAAAACCAAAACAAAGAGCTGAAAGACACTAAAAGTCACAGAGTTGGTAAAGATGATCTGTGTGTCTGTCACCTAAAGCGACCCTGTTCACATCAAGCAAAAAGTCTAATTTAACATTTTAAATGTTTCTAAAACAGGACACGCCTTGAAGAAGACGACGAACGCGGGGACCTGAAGATCAAACCGAGTGTCATCGAAAAAGACTGTTGCGTCATCTCGTGTGAATGCAGACATCAGCGTGAGCGTCTGGGATGGTCTGCTCTATCACTTCGAGGACGAGAGCACGCGGCAGGACTCTGGAGTCACACAGGAGTACCCGAAGATGTAAAGCAGGTTGGACGAGGTTATCTAATCGCTTCCTTCCTGCCTCTCAGAGACACTTCTCTCCGTGGGATGCTTCAAAGCGCTGCTGCTATCAAGGTACCACACGCCTCGCCGTAAACGGATTGCTCTATGCGGAGAAGGAAGCGAGGGAGTGGGGAGGAGGAGCGTGGCGGAGTGGGGGTGAAGCTTCCCTCAGGATCAAACCTGGGTCGGGTGTTGGGCTAGATTTTCTAAGAACAACGCCCTTCAACGATCAGCTCTAGCTTTGACCTCTGAACTGTGAACACGATTGAAAATCTGGAGCAGTGCGTGGAGGACAGAATAGAGGCTGTGGTCATTAATCACAGACGCCGGCCGCCTCAAACATACCATACACACACACACACACACACACACACACACACACACACACACACACACACACACACACACACACACACACACACACACACACACACACACACACACACACACACACACACACGACATCCAGGCTGCAAAGTCAGACTGGATGGTTGTTCTGGGATCATTGGAGGGAGTTTCCTCCCCAATTTAACACCATCAAAGATTCAAGGCAGATTTCCCTGATTCACCCCCTCTGGATCTGAATAGTCATCCCTGCAATGATGCATGCAGTGAGAAGAAAAATAACCAAAGCGCCGATTTCCAGGCACCGCGGTAGGTGCTATTATCATTGACTTTATTGCCAAACACCAAGGTCAAGTGTTGTTTTGGCTGTTTGTGGAAGCGTGCGCCCGCCCTGGGGAGGCTGAGCTCAGATCAGACAGCCCAGGACTCACCAGCAGGATCACGGAGGTTACAGTTCACGCGATATAAAAGCGCCGCAACAAGAGCGAGTCACCTTGATGTGTCAATTCTAAAGTTGTGCACCATCAATCTTTCTGCCCGGATGCACAGAAGCGCACTGATTGAAGGTCAGAGGTCAGCTTCGCACATGGATCCTTCAGTTATACTTCATTGATTCTGATTTCATTCATTCTCTTTATTCAGATCTCCGACTGTCACATGACTTATGAACTGCATCGCTTTTCCTTTTTTTTTTCTTCTTCTTGAGTCTGCAGTTAATCATCTAGATTAATGAACTGGTCGGGCAAAAGAGAAATTTTCTCATCTTTTCAGTTATTTTCCAAGCAAAGATGATAAACATCATCCGGCTCTTCTTTCTTAAATATGATGATTTGCTGCTTTTAATTGTGTTAAATCGTCTTTTTTTCTTTAAATTATTTGTCAGACAAAACATTTCATCTGAAGACGTCACGCTCCATTCATCGTAATATTTCATCGTGACGAATCTTTGACAATTTGACAGTTTCACAGACGAAATGATTCAGTTACTTAAAACAAATCAATAATTTAATCAATAAAATGATGATTATTTGTGGATATATAAGACTTTAACAAAAGAACCTGATTCACACCAGATGGTTAAACAATGTCAATATTTGAAAATTCAACAATCTGATAATGATATTTAATAATTGATATATTAAATGTCTAGTTTTATTATTTGGTTGCATCTTTAATAAGTCGCTTCAACAACCAATATTAATTCTGCTGCATGAATCACATTTCTTCAGGCCAATTTAAACCACTTATCATTTCATTTGAGACCTGGGTTTCAATTCCCGGCACCGATACGTGATTCAGTGAGAGATCATGTCTTTTTTTTTTTTTTTTACTGCACTATAACGACGCCAGCTGCTTGTCAGGGTGGCTGCATGCAAAGAGGAGAGAGTCTTCCTATGAAGCTCCTCTGAATAAAAGTGTTCACTCTGTCTGGATCCTTCAATGTGGGAAAAAAAGGGTGAACATTTCTATTTGTATCGTAACCGGTGATAAATTCAATGAATTGTCGAAATCGTCTCTGCAGTAAAAGTGAAAACCTTGGATTGAAATATGCATTCATACCTTCTCTATATGGGATCATTTGAATTAAATTGAATTAATCTGTATATTTTGTTAGATATGACCCTGTGTCATCCTTTCACGGCCTGTAAAAATAAAAATAACTTGTGGATGCTCTCGAGGACTTGCCACCTGACTGATCCCTCAGACACCCATGAAACCTGCTAAAGACCTTCCTGGACCCTCCTCAATAACACCTGATACCCCCTTAGGAACAAGAAAACCCCTCTTCAAGCACCACTGGAACCTCCTCATGGTTGTCTAAACCCCATGTCAAGGCCCCCCCTGGATTCCTCAAGCGTCTTTCGAGCACCGTCCACATATATAAAAGCAGTCGCCGAACCACATGTCAACCGAGCGAATGAAACAGAGCTGGGGTAACTGGGCTGAGCTTGAGGCCACTGAGACAGCGGCGGCGGGGGAATTGCAGTGTGTTGTTCTCCGAGACTGAACTCTGCAGCCCTTTTGTACTCAGCTACTCTCCAGCAGCCGGGGCTTGAATAGCTCTAAAGTGACGCCTCCATGCTGCTTTAAAAGCTAAGTAGCACAAAGGTTGAACAAGGAACTGAGAGAAATGTTCACTTAGTCGACATCTTTGCTGCAAATACAGAACACTCCACACGCGGCTCTCGCTTGATGCCCACACAATGCACTTGTCCGAACGCGTGCAGCCTGTATCTGTGTGTGTGTGTGTGTGTGTGCTCTCAGTAGCACAGCATGTGGCCATGCCTTTGCTATATAATTGAATTAATACTGGCCCACTCTTGATTTCAACTTCAAACAGCTCAATGAAAACATATTACTTTTTTTTATTATTATGAGCTAATTTAGTGGTCCGTGGACTGAAGAGGGTGTATTGTTAGACGGGAGTCGAGGGGGTTGGAGAGGAGGACGGTGGGGCATTGTGTGAGCAGTGCTGTAGTGATCTCAGTGGGACTTTCTCTCCTCCCCACCGTGCAGACTGCTTGACATTGTAGGCCCCATTTGCACTGGTTGATAATAACACCTTAATGTGACTGCTATGACTGCTGCCAGCGGGACCATCTGCATCTGTTACTCCCAGGGGGAGAGAGAGAAGAGAGAGAAAGGAGAGGAGCAGAGGGGAGTGAGGTGAGGATGTCAGCAACCACAGGGCACCTCACCGCCTGACCAACGAGGCCCAGACCAGAACCACACACACACACACACACACACAAACACAAAAGCTGCCAGCAGAGTCAACATGGCTCAAATCCTCAAATCCTTCCCGTAGTCTGAGTTCACACCTGTGCGACTATAAGAAGCCAAACTGACGAGAAATCTAATGATCACGCTCAAGACACAGCGAGCGACATCAGAGCAAATAAAAGAGAACGACATGACACGTGTGAAAAAAGTGGCAAATTGCACTGATTTATAGAGAACGCAGGCACGTGTGTGTAAAAGATGTAAAATATCAAAAACCAATCAGATCACGAGAGATTAAAGAGGCAGAGGGATTAAGACATAAACAATGGATAAAGATTTAAATATATTTTAATATAGATTTATTTTCAGCAACAGAAAAAGCCAAAGAAAAACAAAAATATTCCTGTTTGGAATTAAAATACTATATATATGTATATACATACAGCTTGTTGACTTATTTAAAATAATGGAAAGCAACAATATGTTTTTTTTTTTCTGCTGAATCTACAGCCATTTATTCCACAGTCTGCTTCTGAATCTCAGCGTTATGAAGCTGTAAATGATCAAACAATGAACTCAGCGCCTTTCACCTTTTATCCACGTAGAAATATTCCGGATTTAAAGTCCCGTTAATCCCCCCCGATGAAAATTCTGCTGTTCAGGAATATAATAGCAGGCGAGTTAATTAAATAGTGGTGGACCCCCCTTACACCCTCCATCCTCCATCCTCCCTCCCTCCTCCATAGGTGATCGTCCCGCTCTGAGGTCTACACTGTATTGCTGTCTACCTGCTGCTGTTATCGGGGTCAAGGCGCGGCTCTCAGACAAGAGGCTTAAGCAGAGACAAGAGCCTTTAACACGAAATAAAACCATCAAAGTTCAGCTCTAATCCCCGCTGCCGTGGATAAGGCTGACTGTTAACGGGCTGCACAATAAGATCGGTTTACTCTAGGCGGGATGGCTGTGTGTGTGTGTGTGTGTGTGTGTGTGTGTGTGTGTGTGTGTGTGTGTGTGTGTGTGTGTGTGTGTTTATTTCCTCAGCTAAACACAATTCAACTCAGAACAACACGGCGAAAAATGATTTATTGAAGAAGCAGAGAGGATTGTCATCACCCGTGCGTCGTATTAAAAATTAAAATAAAAAAATCACACCTTTTACCTCGACAGGATGAATTTAAACAATAAATAAATGATGCAGTGTGTTCAGCAGTCTATAAGATTCAGGATTTAACTCAGAAAGAGGACACAAGGACACGAGGGGAATTGTTCCAAGAGGAAGGAGAGTGGCCAAAAAAATTTGAGCTTCTGCAGGAAAAAATCTAACAAAAGCAGAGAGGGGTGTCAAAAAAAAGAGGTCAAACAATAAAACTCCGGCGTTAGTTCCTATTTCTTTTTCTTTTTTTAAAAAAGTCCAATTAAGATGAGTTTCAATTAAAAATATGTAGTTATGGTTAGGCCTCCTCTGTGTAATAATAAAAGAAAGTTAAAGTGTCTTTAAATATCTTCAGCACGTTGGAGAGCTCTCTCTCTCTCTCTCTCTCTGTCTTTCTCTCTCTCTTTCTCTATCTCTTTCTCTTCTCTATCTCTTTCTCTCTCTCTCTCTTGTGTGTGTGAGAGAGTGTGTTGTTTGTTTGTTTTTTGATAAATGAACAAGTCACACACACACTTGCACACTATAACCTCACCACAATACTGCCACAAAAAGGGTGTGCACACATTTATCAAGTTAGTACAAAGTGTGTGTGTGTGTGTGTGTGTGTGTGTGTGTGTGTGTGTGTGTGTGTGTGTGTGTGTGTGTGTGTGTGTGTGTTCGTATTCATTTCATAACGTGGAATAATTCAGATTTTTTAAGCGATTCCACCTGTTGGGTTAAAATCCATGAGATCAGTTATCAATTAGAAATATGAATAATAATATAACATTAAACCCACGTGTGTTATTAAATAAACAAAATTACGCATGGTGTGTCTTATTAGAGAAGATTCAGACTCAGGCCTGATGTTTCATCTACAAAATGTGGCGATCTACAAATATAATTTCAAAAGTTGAAAATAATTAATTTCTAATTCTTTTTTCTCCTTTTATTCTACTTGTTTTTCTTGGGAAATAACAGAGCGTGAACTCGTATTGTCTTTCAGTGTCACATCATAGAACTGGCAGTGAAATGACGTCCAATAAAGCCTCGCTCAGTTTGTAAGTTTACAACTAAACTCACGCTAATCCACTTAAATGTGCAAAACCAGATATTTTTATGTCTATAACTTAGACTGAATTAAACTCATCCATGAATCAGGGTTTAATCTGCGTGCCGGTTGTTGCTCTTATTTTCTGTGTGACTCGTTTTAAAACAATGAGGCGAGAATGAATGACATAAAAATCCATTTGTCGTGTTTTCTTTTGCATCTGATTGATAAAAAATATCCAGACAAACAAAAGCTCAGACTGGACTCTGTACCGGGCTCTCAGCCTAACCCGCTGTGCAGCGTGTACTCCTGTGCAGGCAGCTTAGACATGCCTACATGGACTTTTGGTTTGTTATGGCGCCCCCGTGAGACCATTCCACTGCGTGTTTGGGTAAGTGATCGCTGTTTTAAGCACCAGATTAACGACATCCTGGAAATAGTCTGAAAAGCATCATCATCTTTATCACATCAGGTATTTTCTTTGAGCCTGATTTCCTCATTTATATAAAGTAAACGCACGGCGTTATTGCGCACAAGAAATTCTCACCTGGTCCAAGTTTCATTGTCAGACAATCATGTTTTTTTTTTTTTTTAAAGTGCGTAGATGAAGTTTGAATCAGTCCCCTTACATATTTTGGTTTTCTGTGCAGTGTGCCACAGTGAAATAACCGAACAGGCGAGTCTCTCCAGCCGCGATGGGAATGCGTTTGGAAATGCGCACGGTTGAACCGAGTAAAGTCCTCTCATAGTGAGAAAATAATAACAGTTATGCCCTTTTTTTTACTTTCTGACAGAGCAGCGTGAAGTGGTGAAAGTTGAGCTAGAGGAAAAGGCTGATCAGGAGTATCTAACTCACCAGACAAAGTGCAGGCGTCAGGAGGAACACGGCGCACCAACACGTCACCTGCATCCTCCCCGAGCTCAAAGTTCCACTAATTTCCCTCTGCTGGTAGTTGCGGTTTTGCGGACCATAAATCCACCTGGTATCCGCCTCACAGCACGATCAAGCCCCTCAGCAGCCCAGGCAAAAAGGAAACAAGGCACCCCATGACCGCAGAACAAAGCTGAGAGTTGGAGGCTGGGGCGCGCAGGACTGAGGAGCCGGTCAAGGAGGCTTGCTTGCTGCTGCTGCTGATGATGATGCTGCTGCCGTGTGGGGGTGATGATGTTAGAAGGAGAAGAAGGGAGGGGAGAGGTGGGCGCGACAAACAGCGGTTACTTGAGAGTTAATCCAGGTAGAGGGAGCAGCGGGGTCATAGCTGTGAGCAGGTTCAGGTTCCTGATTGTCTGATAGCTGGTGCGCGCAGCAGCGGTCGGAGCGCTCCGATCTGAAAGGGAACGGCGGGGCTTTCCGCTTTATAACACGCGCCTACAACACAACCAGGGTTGACTCTCGCTCTAAAAGGGGGGAGGGACGAGATGATGAGGAAAAGGGGGGAGAGATAGAGAGAGAGAGAAAAAAAAAGCCAGGAAAAGACGAGAGGAGATTGGCCCAAGACGCAACGAGGATGAAGTTTCTCTCTCTCTCTCTCTCTCTCTCTCTCTCTCTCTCTCTCTCTCTCTCTCTCTCTCTCTCTCTCTCTCTCTCTCTCTCTCTCTCTCTCTCTCTCTCTCTCTCTCTCTCTCTCTCTTTTTTTTTTTCTTAAACAGACGCTCCTGAGCAAAAAGCGTTTCACCTTGGCTGCTGGTTTGTGCGCTTGATGTAGATGAATGAGCTGACATTCAGAACTCTGCTGCCAATAACTCCAGGCAGCCCCCCTCTCTCCTTCTCCTCCTCCTCATCCTAGACCCGAACCCCAAACAAGAAAATCTGAACAAATACGACACAACAGCTGTTCTTCATGATGTAATTCCAACATATTAATACTCATCATCACTGTCAGAACCTCCTGTACCATTAATGCTCCCCCCTTACCAACATCTGTTGAAGATCCAACAACGTGTGATGCATCTACACACACACACACACACACACACACACACACACACACACACACACACACACACACACACACACACACACACACACACACCTCTGCATCTCATCAAGTCATATGAGACTTGATAATTTCATATTCTCTACTCCCCCCCACAAAAACCTAATTTTCTTAAAACAAGTGAAAACCATCGGCCCGTGCAGTGAGAATATTTCAAAATCTTTCCAGAAATGAGTTTCAGTATCTTAAAAACAACAAAGAATAAGAATAAGGCTGCAGCTCTAGCATGCAGGAAACTTAAAGTTCATTTAAGAAACACAAAGTCTTTAAACTACAAACATTTTTTCTCCATTCCTCTCCTCTTTATTGCTGGCATTACACTCATTGACTTAAAGTAGTTTGCAATGTCATGGCGGGGTCTGCCATTTGTGCATCATTTCAAATCTCATGCATTTAGTGACGTACAAGACTTACATGCACTTTGCATTGAATTTGTCTGTATAGAGCATAATGTAATTAAACCATCTGGAGGAGCGTAACAGCTGGACCCCAGCATTTTGAAGAGGTAACATATTTTCTGGAGTTTAAAGGTCCAGTGTGTAACATTTACGGGGCTCTATTTACAGAATATGGCAAAATTGTAATATGATATGCATAGTTCTGTTTTTTTATTAGTATAAAATCACCTGAAAATAAGAAAGATTATGTTTGCATTACCTTTAAATGAGACTTTTATATCTATAGACACCATGGGTTGCCATGTTCCAGTGTTTCTCCTTCATGCTGGAGGGAGAGGGTGAGGCGAGGGTGTTGCAATCGGAAGGTACACTGCTAGATGTCATTAAATCTTACACACTGCTCCTTTAACTATAGCAACAGCGTATCATATAGACTGTACACCTTCTTCTGTTCGATCTCGAGCTGCTCAGTGTACGTTTTGTGGCCAGAACTCTGGCGCTTGTGTTGTTAAGATGTTCTTTATCTGACCTCCAGTAACTACAGGTCTCATCCCATCAACCAGAACTGAATTCTTAAGGAGTCAACATTAGAACAAGTTGACTTCCTCATTTGTTTTAGGAGAAAAGGACTTAATAGAATCAAAATTATAGACAAAAGACTCGAACGATGAAAACAACTTTCTAGGAAGAATGAGGCCATGCTGAGCCCTGCACGCACAACCAGTGTGTCTGCATTTAATTACTGCCCCGCTTTGTGTTTTAATTAGCCTGTGATATTCTAATCATATACATAAGGAGTTTAAGAACGTGAGTTAACATGTACTAAGGTATCATATCAACCACATGTTAAAAGGCCTAGCTAGATTTTCACACCTCTATATTCTCTGAAAAGGTGTTCGCCACCTTGAGATCTTCATCATCTTTTTAAGTTTTATTGGTAGATTTAACGTGTGATCAATCAAAGTGCTGCGACACAAGCAACCTGCGGCTCTCTGAGGGAAGGTTTAGGGGTTGGCTATACATGGTTGGTAATCCAGCCTTGGATGAGGACATTATTGCAGTATAGGAGATGTCATATGTATTAGTTCATGTGACACCTGGGCCAGTTCTTTTCAGCGATGAAGACCATGAAATGTGGCTGAAAATGCTATAACCTTTGAGTGGAGACTATTTTCTCACTCTGTGCCCGAGGGTGAAATTGCATATCTGAATTTGTACAATAGATAATAGACAATTTGTGTGTTTATATACAGGAAGCCTGTGTCTGTGTGTGTGTGTCTGTGTGTGTGTGTCTGTGTGTGTGTCTGTGTGTGTGTGTGTGTGTGTGTGTGTGTGTGTGTGTGTGTGTGTGTGTGTGTGTGTGTGTGTAGATGCCAGCAGATGAAAGACAAGGTGACTGAATCCTGAGTGTGTGTTTCTGCCTTGGAGATAGATAGATAGATAGGATCCTTTTTTTTTTGTCAAGGAACAGAAGGGGCGGGGAGGTGAGCAGAAAGGAAAAGACAGGAGGGGCTGTGCTTTAATAAATCCCCAGCAGTCTCATTGCTACAACATTGCAGTGGTCAAGCATTGTCGCCATAACTCAGCCAGCAGGGCTGATGGGATCCTGCTCTGAATGGCCCGGATAGCCTTCACGGGCCCAGCGTGGCATGCTGTAGTAGAGCAGGAGGAGATAAATCTCCAGAGTCTGGCTGACTTCCATTGTGGCTGTAATGAAGCACAATCTGGTCTCTGGTAAAGTAAAAGGCCCATAATTCAGGATTAATTCAACATTTTTCTTTGCTGATCAAAGATTAATCCAGATTCTGACTAATCGTTTTTCAGATTCCAGTACGGACTTGGAGCCATGCAGAGGAGACGAGAGTCAGGACTCAAAGCACTATTCCTAGTTTCTCCTGGACAATACTGCTCCTCATGATTTATTAGGGATGGGGAAATTATCGGCATGGAGCACATTCAACTTCAACAAGAGTTTAAGTTCTGTTCCGACCTTTCAGTCGGTAATTGCCTTATTTTTAACTGTAGCATCAGTCATTCTTTAACCGTGTTACATCTGGAAGAGCAGATAAAGTAAAAAAACAACAGTTAAGTTGCTATTAGATATCAGAAAAAAATATATATTGTGACTTAATTTAGTCCAGGGTTTTGCAGAGTCATTCATATCGACGTTCTTGTCTGTCGACACAGTTTCCATGTGAGGCTTTTAACTCTAATCAAGTGTCCTGAAGCACAGTTTATTTTCTGTAACTACAATCCGTGGCCAACCAAAATCAAATTGTGGTCGGCGTACACAGATACTGCCACAGATACAATCCAAGGGTTTTTACACGACCATCCAGTAAAGTAATGTGTGGGAGACGGACCATACTGATGGTTTTCTGACCTAGAGGCACATTTTTATTGTTTTTAATATGTTTACCAGTCTATCAGCCGGTCACTGACTTCCATTCATTTAACTTCATACTGTATGGAATGTGCCAAGACTACTTGAGTCACGTGAATGTCGCTCAGCCCTGATTCATTCTGAAGACGCTTCTGTCCGAGGTAAACAGCGCTGCTGATCAGTAAACTACATGTAATTAAACTAATAGCTTAACTACATTTCCCAGTAACTTGCACATATTTCCACTGCCTCCATATTTGTAGTTCAACTAGTCAAATTCCACTTTTGTACAGTTAAATATTAAAACTACAGTTTTGGGTCACTAAAGGAAAGAAGTGAGTTTTTCTTTTATTGTTTTATCATTTCTTCTCCAGACTTGATTGTCACTTCACCTGTGAGAAATAGTTGATATAATAAGAATGATCATTTATTGCTATTTGTTAACAAACGTTGTTGCACAGAAGTTACCTGGTTAACTAAAAAAACTCTGCTTGGTTCAACACATGGACATGACATACCTGACACTGTAGTATATAATATTGTATTACTATAATAACCAAAATAGATTTTCCCCTGAGGTACAAGAGCTAGTCGTCGTTCAACATTTAATTTCATCCAACAAACACCTAACAACACTTGTAGGGCTAAACAAAGTCTATTCTTTGGCCTCAGTAAATGCACATTAAGTTCAAGTTCATGTCGGCTTTATTGTCAATACTGCAATATGTACAAGACGTACAGAGAACTGAAATTATGTTTCTCTCTGTCCAAACAGCACTAAACATGAAATATAAAATACAAAATAAGATGTAAACATATATAAAATAAAATATGAAATAAAAATAAAATATAAACAAAAATAAAAATATATATATATACAAGCTAAAAGACATCCGGGAATAGAAAAGTAAAAATAAATGGTATGAACTGTATAAGCAGAATTATCAATATAAATATAAGTATGGCGATATGATATAAATATAAATAAAGCAGTATAGTAGAATTGTAAAATTGTAAGCTTGTGGCCGTTTTCCGTTACTATTTTTTCTATAATGAATCTGGGTAGCTAGCTATGCAGGAAGGTGACGATCTCATCTCAGTCCTAACTAACTAACTGACTGTCAGGAAGCCGTTCCGTACTCAATAAATTGTTGCATTATGATCGGTGGTTTGTGCTACATCCTACATTGGCACTGAATACGTCACTTGACGTAAGGCTCAAAACGGTCCAATATGAATGTAACGCCATTGACTGGTGTAAAACTGTGTTTGGTCTCATTCAACACAAGCCTGCGAGAAGTTAATGTAAAGGTGTAAATCCTCAAATCCACAGTAGATGTTCTCTTAATCATTGTGAAAATCTAACAGCGGCTTAAGTATAAAGACACCTCATCTGTAGGAGGGTCTTTGGCCTTGCTAGTGTCAGAATGCGTATAACAACAGCGTGAGCACAAATAGAGAAGCTATTTAGTGCTTTGACTAATGCTTTGGAATGTGCTCCCAGTCACTTACATAGACAGTCACTGGGGAAGTATGAGTCTCATTTCATTTCAAGGGCACTATAGAGCACCGGTGAAGCACAGAGAGTTAGAACTGAGCTGCTGAGTTGTGTCAGTGTCACAGAATGAGAACCATTCACAAGAGTGATGCGAACGCAGCCGGTGGCTGCCGACCATTACGGAAAGGGGAGAAAGAGAAGATTTCTTACTTCTCAATCAAACACCTGCTCTGCTTCCTCTTTCCAGCGCTGGATCGTCTCTCGTCGATAGAGTATAATCATGAGGTCAAGTTGCTAATTTTCAAGCACACCTTTTGGTGCCCATTCAGTGCTGGGGGAGAAAATTACAGGGTAGCCTCTTCCTAATAGCTTACCATTGGGCTGCAAAGAGGAGGGGGTAGGAGATAAAAACAAGAGAGAGGAAGAGGATGATTGCCCAGCTGAGTGACGCTGGCGTCCGGTGGCATGAATATGTTCGGCTGGCTCGGCTCCATCGTCGATTGTGAGGGCAGATGTTGCTGCGGGCCCTCAGGCGTGGCCACGAGGACGTGGCAGCAGGTTTGCCGTGGCTGGTGCCCAACCAGCTGCCATTTGAAGTGTCACTCCACATCTACAACGAAGGGATAGGAGTCAAACTGGGCCTGACCAGAAGGGCCGAGGGTGCGCTTCACGCCATGTGTGGCGACAAAAAGGCCCCGGCGGTCTGCAGTCACGGTCGAGGATGCCAGTGCTTTTCAGAAAGGATGCGGAGGGGTGGGCGGGCTGAGGAGGAAGGGGGGGGGGGGGTGCTGACAGAGACAAATGGCTGAGCAGAGCGTCGGTCACAGGATGCAGCTGCTGCACATCAATCGCTTCCTCATCACAATTAGAATGACTGCCGGCTTCAGCGTCGAGGAGCCGGGGATGGAAAACGCACATTTCCATTCGGCTTATTAAAAGGGTGTGAATGCAAAGTCTTCAAGTGAAAGACAAGCCAAAGATTTGAGATTTATTTCTGACGGAAAACTTTCAAAACTTAACTTGGGTAGAGAAGAACGCCTTCTGTCTTTGTGCTTCTAAAAAAGCATAATGGATTCTTGAGTCATTCTTCTAGAACGTTATTCTATTATTACATTTTAGGTCTCATTTTTTTGTAGCTTTGAAAATTGTTTCTATTTTCAAGATCTGGAAAAGGAATTAAATTCATATTGGATGATTCAAGCCAATGTTCGACACCTGGAAATATTGTGACAGGTGGTTAACCAGCAAAAAGTTTATCCGGATAAACTAAAACGCATCTCCTCTTCCTCCCACTGGACAGAAATGAAGTCAAAGTATCTGCCGTCTCGTGCAGGTGATGTCATTTGTAGTGATGGGGTTTCGCACATGCATCTGGCTAACTCAGTCGCAAACAGGACTCAGGTGTCAGTCATGATCCCCCTTTTTATAGCATCAAAACTACTGATTAAAAGCCAAACTTATCAGAAAAACTGAGCACTGATAAGAACTTCATCAAATGACAGAAACCATTTAATGATCTGTACTGTAAGTTTAAGTTCAAGTTCAAGTCGGCTTTATTGTCAAGACTGCAATATGTACAACATACACAGAATTGAAATTTTGTTTCTCTCTGTCCAAAAGTAAAGATGTAAACATATATATAAAATAAAATAAAATAAAATAAAATATGAAATGAACATTCCCTACTGTAAACATGTTTCAATTTCAATTCTCATTTGTTACTTTAAACTTTCTTTTAGGTGCCATAACATACAAAGGATGTATCACGTTTAGCTATCATCATGTTAGCGTATCTAACTATACTTTTGTTTTGTTTAACTCAAGAAATCCACGAATGTATCCATGTAATACGATAAATCACAAACCCTCTTTCGCTTAAGATGAGTATTTAAATGACTTTAGAGCCGAAACATAATGCACATAGGGAAGACTGCTCAACTTATACTGTATCTTTAAACACAAACCGGACACATAACAGCTCATACAACTTTAGGAATAATCCCCCTTTTTAGTCATAAACAGTCAACCTATCTTCATCAACATTAATCATCAGTCATAACATGTCAGGATATCTAAATAAAGTCACCGTGTACATACTAATTAGCCATTCGTGCCATTCTTTTTTTCTTTACCCCCCATAAAGATTGTCCTTCACAATAAAATGTAAGAGTTATATTTAACCTTGAGCTGGGTGCTACAAACAATAATAAAGTCCTGTGTAAAATTATGTTCTCACATCAACATCAGATTTCGACCGTAAACAAACAAAAAGTGACTATGTGCTCTTACATTAGGGTGTATCACACAGACACGGAGGTAGTCGAGATGTTTTGGCTTTGAGTTTGTGTGGCTGTCATGTCGTTCATCGTTATATGAAGTCAATGGTAAGACTGGTATCTTCAAGTTAAAAGAGGAAGTGAGTAAATTCCAATGAATGTTTATGACAGTTTGAGAAATGTTTTTATCGCTTAGATTCATTTTCTCTCCTAGAGAATTTGACAAGTTTGGTTGAAACCTATTTGTTCTGACTGTTGGTCTTGTCAGACTCATTTTTAGGGATCTTGTTTAACTTGCAACGAAAGTCTTCAGTTTGAAATGAATCCAGGAGATGTTGCCGTACACGTTAAACATTGCCCCAGACAATCTTTGATAGAAAAACAAAAGCCTTCCTGCAGATTCACTCTGCCTGCCCTACATGAAATTCTGCTTTTAAGGACTTTCCAGCCACAGAGGGGAAAAAAAAGAACTTAAAATAAAAACCTGGATCGAACAACATTGCTGTATTTTTGCTATAAATCAAACATTAGCCGAATGAATTCTGAGGACTTTAGTTCACATCTGCAGCGAAAATGCTATTTTTATCATTGTTTATGACGTAAAGCCAGATTTTTCCTCTCTCGCACATTACTGTACGGCGGACCACCACTTTCCTTTGACTGAGGCAGTTCTTTATTTTATCAGAAGGAGATTATCAGTTAAAGGAGACATCTTTTATCTTCAGGCTCGGTGGGGAACACGACTTAAAAACAAAGAGTGCTGCGTAGATGATCTTTAGTGTTTGACCTGGCATCCTTAATCACATTTTTTTTGCCAGATCTTGATGCCTCTGAGGTCACAGCAAAGTCGCCCATTTGAAGTGGGTTTCACAACACGACTTAATTGATTAAGGCAGTCTGTAGAACTTCCTTTTCTTGGCAGAGGGAATTTAATTGGAAGACAGAGACTTGATTACGTGAAGTGCTGATTAAATGAGAGGACCAAAACCATGTAGCCTGTCTCTGTTTTACTTCCCAACATCCGATCATAATCAGGGGCTCTGATGATAAAGGCAATTACATTACTTCAACAAGCAGAGGACAACAATTTAACCAATGGAGGGAAAGAATAATTAGACCTAATTGTCTATCTACATGACTGCATAAGGGCAGAATCAGTGCCTTCAGCGTCTGCGGCCAAGAAAAAGTGAAGTCGTGAAGCAAAACAAGGCAAATTTCTGTCTGCAACCTTCTTGACCAGCAGAGAATACTCGACCTCAGTATGCGTCTCCAGTTTTGTTTTGTCTTTTGAGTGTCCATTCCTCCATGACAGAGGTTAATTTGCACTGACCCGTCCCTTTTTCCCTGGCCAAGAACTCCTCTTTTGTCTCTTAGAGAACTAGAAGTTCTAAGCAACCTTTTGAACAAAGTTCAGCACTGAGGCTGTCAGCCCTCTCGGAACAATGATAAAAGAAATAAGACGAAATTACCTGAATGTTGTTTTTCAAGAAGTTTTTCAAGGTTGCATATGCCAGAGTATCAAACTGTAGCAAACCAGCAAAACCAAAAAGTCCTGGCCTCGTCTGGCCATGCGGAGCAGTTTGGACATCTTTAGCTGTCTTTTACTGACATCTAGTGGTGTTGTGTTTTACTGCACGTTTAAATGTGGATGCACTTTAGTTTCCTGTTAGACACAACTGTCATTGAAGAGGTTATAGTCCTGTCTCAGGATGGATTTACTGCACACTCATCTATAATGTAGAATACTAAAAGATTATTCTATTGGCTCCAGGACTTCATGACACTACTGCAGAATATAGGCCACAGTGTCCATCACAAACAACCCAGAGAGCACATAACGAGTTAAATCATTGCAAATTTAATATGCTATGGAGAAAAAAATGCAAAAATGAGCTACTGGCCAGCATTAACATCCCGTTCCTCTCTTCTACACCTTTCCCTGGTGAAACACTTCCTACTACAAGGTTTGCTGTGTGCATCCAATTTGATTAAACATTACTAATATTACATTTAATAACTTAATGTAGTACATCTAAGCACAAAACTCAAATATTGAAGCTCTTTAAACACGATTTGAACACATGGACTGTCTTCCAGACTCAGAATCTGAATATAAACAGTGTCATTCTTATTTACTAAATAAAACCCCTGAGGTGCCAGGACGGTAATATCACTTTGATTTCCGTTGAGATGAGACCAGTTATCACCGTTCATACTGAGAGTACTCTGCCCTCTCAAAGCTCTCTTAAAACCCTGGAGGCAGAATCATAGAAGTGGCATTGCTCGTTGGATTCATGGTTTGTACTTATTTTTCGGAGGATGTTATGTTATGTGTGGTAATAGTGTCTGTTTTGTTTTGTTACTATTGTGCTGTTCACTGTAGTAACAAAGCAAGGCACACTGGAAAACTGCACACAGGTCTCCACAAGGAAAAAACAGTAGTACGGTGCTGCAAGGCCTGCAGTCACAAGTAATACTGTTAAATATATATTTGCACACCATTTGCACTGTGTACAGTCTAATGTTCAAATATGTCATTGTTGATTGTACATGTATAATGTAAATAACTGTAAATCCTGTCCATACTGCCATATTACCATACTTATATTTATAGTAATAACTCAGTTTACACTGTGCCATATTGCGTCACAGATGTCTTTTGCTGTATATATTTTTAGATTTGTATATTTCTATTCTATATATATATATATATATATATATATATATATATATATATATATATATATATATATATATATATATATATATATATATATATATATATATATATATATATATATTATATACTTTTCTTTTACATCTTTTACTATACTTGTGTCCATACTGTTTTGGACAAGAGAGAAACGAAATTTCGATCCACTGTATTTCCTGTACACATAGCAGCATTGACAATAAAGTTTACTTTGACTAAATCACTAGAAGCTCAAAAGGAACGAAAGTTTAAACCACTGCACATCAACGACTGGAGCTGGATAATCTGAAACAAGATTCTGTCTTAACCAGTACGTTGTCAAAGCATTATTATTATCTAACAGGGTTCAAACTTGGTCTGTTGAGTATAATCCACTCAGTGTTTTATTCGTTTGAGAGGTTTTATCTCTGCCATGTAACAGCCTTTCTGCAGATTAGGATTTATATACTGTACACTGCACAGTGTATGACGTGGTCCCGCCATCTAGCTGCCAAACTACAGCACAACAGGCGTCCTATGAATCATTATAGCTTGTGGACACAAAATCTTAAATATGTGTATTATATAATAGCTCATATGTCAATGTATGGCTGTCACCACCAACATATTGTTATTTCTTTATGTTATTTAGCTATCCATCTACCCAGGACTATTTGATTATTATATATGTATTTTTTAAATGAATATATGTTTGTAATGAAACAAAAGGTACTTGTTTTTTTTTAATTTAAATATTGTACACACCTATATTAAATGCTCACAAACAAATTTTATTGTTTCACAAGAATTCCAAAAAGACGACAACACGTTTCAAATATTTCCCTTGTTTATTATCAGCAATTAGTCAAATACATATAAACAAACAGTAGGAAAAGGACAGAATTCATCAGCGACTTTTGTTTTTCACGAGTTTATCGACATCGCTTTGAGCACACGCCATTCACGCCTCCATTTTTTAATTATTTTTTTTCTCTTTCTTTTTTGCGCAACATCTTGTGCAGTAAAAAAAGGAAACACGTTATGGTACATAAACAATAAATTAAAAAAAAGAAATATTTAGCACTTTATTTACAACTCATATTCCAAGAAATATAAAATAAACATTCCGTTAACTTACTAGCAACAAACCCCACATAATAATATTAAACTGCCATTCTTCTGGCAATGATATGGTGACTCATACTGGTAAATAATACACTGTTCACTTTGGGTGACTGGACTTACATCAGACAGATTGTTGCACTCCCATACAATGATTTCCCCTGAACTGATTTTGAATCAATAGAAAAAGCTTCTGGAAAATGTTTCACACTAACAGTTACCCAGAGTTGTTTAAGGGCTGAAAGCTCTTTAAGACAAGGAGACCACAATAACTCTTCATTGGTAAAGTCTCTCTGGGATACATAGCTGAATTTACTTGAAGGTCTTAAACACTTGAAAGGATAGATAGAAACCTGTAAGACAGAAAGTAATCCTTTTTTTTAGACTGCAGGAATGTCTACAGATTTTTTTTGTTTCCTGGTGTACTACAGCATACAACATTAGACTGGATTGTTCTGTCTCTTGACGACTTGTTGGGTGAACAATACAGATTATTAACCTAAATCCAAACTGGATGGCTAAAGGGATCTATTAAACATATTAATAAAGCCATTAGTTGTAATTCATAAACCGTTAATTCAAGGTGACTTGAAGAATCTTCAAGGAATGAGGGTTAAGACTGAACCTCTTCAAATTAGACCGTCTAGTCCTTCTCTAGATGCTGGAAAGATGTTCCTGAGACCAAAACTGATGGTTCATTTGTGCACTCCTTGTCAAAAGAAATGTAACTCTAACACCTTGAAGGTGCCTTGAAATGCCCAGCAAAGTATTAATACAGAGGATACATGCGGGTTTCATGATACCCACGTTTACATTGGGAAACTCCATCAAAGAAATGTTGGACGACTAGAGACCAAAGCACCAGGTCAATGTTTAAGATATTTGATCGGAATACCCTGCGATCCTCCAAATGTAAAAATAAATAAATAAATAAAATGTTTACATCTACAGAATTTGGAGGAGCCTTGAGAACAGAAGAGTTCATTCAGTCCATCAGACTCACTGAACTCTCAGAGCCACGTTATGCGAGAACTAGTCGTTGACCGTCATTGAGAGGAGGAATATGTAAGAGGAAACGTCATAGTTATGTCCTCTGTTGTGCACATGAAAAGTGACGGAAATAGTTCAAGAGAGACTAAAGTGTGGGACTGTCACATTGTTCGTTTTAGAAAGTTACATAAATTGTCGGACATTGGAAACATGTCGAGGAGGAGGTGTTTGACCATCCGATAAGCAGTTCTGCCCGGCACCGTTAAGGCCTCAGTGTGCTTCAAGCTTAGTCCTTAGTCAGATTGTCTGAAACCTGCTTTGCAATGTCAGAACTGGGACGGATATGTCGCACGATTCCTGTAACTTTCCAAAAACTGACAATCCAACAAGCTCACCCAACTTTATCCATCCATCAGCCAGGTGTGTGGGCGTTTGAATCTCTCTCTGCTCTCTTTTTCATTTTTCATATAACTACTTCTGTCATTTTCGGTTTGCACAACCAAGCGCAACACCATGACTGTTGGAAGATGTGTGCCGTTATCCCCATCCATCACATCTAGACTAAAAACGACCAAGAATTCTCCGAGATAGATTGAAGAGTAGCAGGAGCACAGCAGGTTTTTACCCTCTCTGCAAATGTGGCCATTTAAAAACAGATTTAAACACTTCTGTTTTTAGACGTGGACTGGACGGTCATCATGTGAACTAGTTTGTTTGACGCATACTGAGACTTTAAGAAATCAAGTAACACAGTTTGGACTAAGAATCAATTAATTTTGGGGTGAGTTAATCTCAGACTTGACTTTTCATAGTTAATTAATCTCCAAACCCAAATATCACAACAGGCCTTTATACATCTGAATACTTGAGTATCCTCCATCTTCTGGTTTTGCTTTTTCTTTTTCCTCATATCACAGCTAAAAGGTTTCAAAATGGTAATGAGTGTCTATGTATCTCCTGCAGTCCCGGTCGATGACGGTATCAATAATTTACAAAAGTAAAAAGATCATGATCTTAAGCCACGGTCAAAAAAAAATAAATCGTTAGAGCATAAATGAACTCAGGCAGAGTTTGGGACGTGTAGCTGTACACACTAGAAAGGTAAAGTCGAGAACACAGAAAAAAATCCTATTTACATTGCGTCCCATCGTATCACACGTAAGAGGTAATAGAAGAAAAATATTAACAAACATCGGTGAGTCCTGTTTGCAAAAAAAGTCTACTTTTTTACATTTCTAGCACAAGACTGTACACCATCTTGTATTGAGAGAGGCAGTTTCCTATGGCAAAGCTAGACATAAGTACAATATCATGCTGCACTAATATAGTGCAAAAATTATGCCTGGAAAATAGAAGGGAGAGGCAGGCAGAAGTGATGGTGGTTCTTGGAATTACAATGTTCTCTGGTTTTTGTCTCGGATGGACCGAGGCCATAATAACACAGAGGAATGTTCTTAATGTCCTAAAGAGATTTTGCCACTTACCTGTGACAACATGAACAGAAAGAAGACTGAATGAAGATTTGTGCTTTTAGAGCAAAAACCTTTTTTTGTTATGTTTTGTTTTGGGGTGACCCTCTCCAACAACTGTGATTTTGGATGTTACCGGCAGTAATAGGTGGCAGAGAAGCAAAGGCAGACTTCCAGAAGAAGATAAAGAATTCATGAAGGCTCTTGTGAAACAAAGTATCAAAATGGAAATAAATAAAGAGAGAACTGAAAAAAACATCAAGGCTGCTAATGACATGGATTCAGTGTCTTGATCTTTGAGGTTTCTCTTTTCTGTCAGAATCATCTTCCCCGGGTGTCCACCTGGAGGTTGAACGATGCCCAGAGGCAGCCCTGACATCAAGGGGTTTCCATGGAAACCCCGTGTGTCCCGCAATAGGACAAAATGTCTGTAGGTTAGTGTGGTTCAGCAGGAAGACTTCTACATGTCGGCGTCTCCGTCGTAGGCCAGAGTGAGCGGCTTCAGTCTGTTGTTCATCTGCCGTCGTTGTGGCCTCTTTGGCTTTTTGCTGCAGGACGAGAAACAGACGAGAATGGTCAACCATAAATGTGAAAATATATCAGTGACAGTAACATGAGTGCAGAGTACACTCGGTTCAGCTTGATGCTTCTGAGTTGAACCGTTTTTGTTTTACCTACCCACAAGACTACATGAAATGTTTATGGATGACCACAAGATGGCAGCAAAGGAAAGGTAATGACTCGATGACCAGCCTGCAAGTTGTTTTTTCTGCAAATTTCGTACAACGAATGACTCATGGTGCGTATTTAACTGCTTATGTAGCAGTTTTAGAGTTCAGAATCCACAAAGCCACATAGTAGTATTGCAATACAGTAGTAGGAACAGCAGTACCAGCAGTACTGGTAGTTGCTTTAGAAGCCTATGCAGCCAGACAAGGACGCAAATTTAGGAGTAAACACAGGATATGTGTCTTGTCCTGATATCATGTGACTAAATATCAGATATTGGTAGCTTCAGCCACGTTAGTCTTGTTTATAGAGTAAACCTACAAAGTGCAGTCTGCAGTTTGTATTTACGGTCAAACCCTTCAGTTCTGTGGCGAGTTCGACAGAAGCCGGACGTCTCACCTCCAAGAAGTGATCCACTGAAATGAGCACACAGGCACTGGAGGTGTTTGGGCACAAACGAATGTGAATTACAGGAGGGTGAGGCGAGGCCCTGACTAAGTGATGAGAGTTTCAAAGTGAGGTGGTGGTGGGGGCGGCAGTGACTGCTGCTGCTGCTGTGGTTGATGTTGTGGTGCTGGAGGCTGGAGCGATGCCTCATACTGCTGTTCTTGTTGTTGCTGTTCTTGTTGTTGTTCTTGTTGTTCAAGTTGCCTGTGCCGCACTAACTCATCTTGCTCTAGTTTCTGGCATGCAGGGCAGGTGTAAGGCACGGTGTAGCTGTTTGGGTCCATCCAGTAAACCCCGTCTGAGCGGGACTTGGATCCCGACTTGCAGCAAAGGCAACAACCACAATAACTGAGCGGGGAGTATGAGGGTGAAGGTGGAGATGGGAAAGAAAACAAAAAAACAAGAAATGAAGGTGACACATGATGAAGGGACTCAAAGTCAAATAAAACAAATGAAGTGAACTGATTAAATGAATCAACATAAGCAGCGACGTAATGGAGGGTTAAATATTTTAACCCGCCTTGATGAGCATAAATAATTTGCTACAAAGCAAAAGTTTGGTCTGCATGACAGGAGACTGTTCCAAAAAGCTCTGACTCTGACCTTCAGCTCCGAGCTGATGAACGCTGAGATGGAAAAACTTAAAACAGCTGAGCAGAATTAGATAAATAAACTCAAATCATCAAAGGAGCTAGAAATATGAATGAACGCCCATGTGGAGCATGACCTTTATTTAAAAAAGAGTCACTATGTCAGCGGTATTACATTTTATCCAGCGTTGTCCTTTGATTCAGCGTTTGACTGACTTAAATTTCTTTAATGGATGATAAAATGCTCGAATCGTACTGTATGATACGTTAATATTTTATAATATTTATTCAGTTGTAACTAAATACAAGAGGCAGCAACCAAAGATGAGAACATGGCTCAAACAGATAAGAAACTGTCATACTCTGATACTCTGAGCTTCAGCTGTGCTACAATCATCCTCACATAATCTCCAACACAACAAACGATCTCCATCGATAAGTGTCTCGTTTCTAATGCTTTGTGTTTCATGTTTCACTGCAGGGGATCCGGTTGAAATGATGAAATATTGAATTAATACGAAAATTCAAGTAAGAAAACTCAGATAAAATTTAAGTTTAATTGGACTTTCATCAGCTGAGTTCTTACCTTAATAATCTTTACTTTATGCATTTATTAAAAATCCTCAGACCATCCCTGTAACTCAGAGAAGCTTTCGTTACAAACATGTTCAGACTGGGTCTTTTCTTTATTAAGATCTCCGTTACGTCACTGAATGTTGGTGACAGAAAGGCAGCGTGAATGGTGACTGATGCGATGACAGAAAAACAAACGGGAATAACGTGGAAGATTTTGGTACGTTACCATGCTAAGTACGTCATGGAGATTATGAAGACGAGCAGGACGAACGCTCCTGCTGCTACTCCATACACCCAGGTCTTCAGCTTCCCATCTGCACACAGAGTCACATGCACGGTCACTTATTGTTTGACATTTCATTTCCTCGCTGAAGCAGAAGGGGGCAGTAGAGTCACACACACAGGACATGGGGAGGAACAGTTCTGTTGGTCACTGAATCATCAGAGCCTTCAACACCAGTGTGTATAAATATACATGTATGTGTCATTGTACTGCATCACCGCCTCCCGCATCTGTAAATATGCTCCGTGTTAACGAGAACAGATAAAAATACACATGTTAATTACATGCTGTCACATGTATGTTCTGCACATATAGATTATCTTTCATTATACTTCAATCTGTGCTAGTAGATGAAACAAATATTTGATGAGAAACTTTCAGCATAAGCTTTTAAAATCTTTATTCTAAAATACTGTATTGTTTATTTTGATCTTTCATTCTCATGTCTTATTCTCACTCTTTCCTCTTTTCCTTCCTCCTTTTTTCCATTTATATTCCCTTTTCCCCCCATTTTTTCCTCTCCTTTTCTCTTTTATTCTTCATTTCCATCCTCTCCCTTTGCTTTCCATTCTTTCCTGCCTTACATTCACATTTAATCCAAACAAACCTGCATGTCTACTACGTTTAACCATAAGGATACAACCCCCCCCTCAAAAAAATATGCAAATGTATCATCAAATATGTTGAACCGTCATTCATCCTCTCTTTCTTTAATCCCTTTCTCTTCCCTCCTTCCTTGCCGTTTCTCTGCCTATTATTACCCCTCCCTCCTCCTCTCCTCCTCTCCTCCTCTTATAGCTTAGTAAGCAATAATTCTGTGCTCTCAGCAATCACACACACATTTCCTGCAGAAAACACACTCCCCTGGTTTGAATATATGCTAATTCGGTGCACTTAAAGTGGTTTTCCTTGTCTCGGTACATTCTGCTACAACAGTCTGTGAGGTTTTCTTCTTCCGCATTGATTCTTTCTTGATTAATTGTGTCGTTCAGTCATCGTGTGATTCACAAACAGATGTGGCGGTCTGTGTCGACGGTGTGTTTACCCGGGCCGAAGGGCTGCAGGAACCATGTGCGTCCCGCCCTGCCTGGTGTGCTGGCTTCAGGCTGAGTGGGACTGAAGGCTCTGATGGTCTTGACGTCGGCCTTGTTGTCACCTGCGGTCGGGATCTCCAGCACCGGGATGACTGTACACTGGTCCAACAGGCCGTCAGATGTCATCACTTCAGTGTAGCCTTCCTCACAGCCGCACACTCCCGCCTGAGGAAAAGGAAGGAGGAACACAGTGTAACCACAGAGTGAATATGTCAGGTTCTGGACTTCATTTAGGCGAATATCATAGTATGTTTCATGGCAATCCATCTGTCTGAACAATGGACTAAACCAGGGCGAGATAACAACCAAAAATGGCCTCAATATTAGATTATTTCAAATTCTTCTTAATCGTGACTCTCTCTATAAACAAAACTTAGAAAATATGATCTAAAACTTGAATATTAAAGTCCATGGATAAAGGAAAACTCTCTGCTGATGTCTCTCTGCTTTATTTCCACTGGTATGTCTCCTGTAAACAAGCCGGGTTACCGTGTCCTCTCCCTTCTTTGTCTGAGCGTACAGATGTAATTATCGTCTTAATGGAGCTCATGCAGGGGTGATAAGTTAACGACAGCGTGACAGCTCCTGTAGGTGGCTGTCACTGCAGGTTGGAGACTCGGCTCTTCATTTGTGCATCTACATCGATTAAACATATTTTCTGAAATACTTCTGTTTCATTTGGGTTTATTCAGTCGTAACGCGCCGTATTTAAATTGCATCATTTCTCACACGCGTCCATGTAACTTTTAAAAGTCTAGCACCGACGACAAGATTTCTTCGGGCTCGTACGAGAACAAAGGGCTGACGTCATGTTGATGTGTGGGTGTTTACTACACAACTGATGCAAGACGCACTAATTGCATTGTTGTTATGTCTGTCTGGGTCTGATTTAGAGTTCTGCTAGTATCCAGCACTCTGGCTGTTTTGTGCAAAGCTGTAAATTAATTAAGACATTCTTTTCTCACTTCCTTTCTGTCAAATTGTTTGTGAAATAGTCTCTGTTGTTCCAAAGCAAGCGCATCATTTCATCTTTGAGAAAGGAAAAACAAAAAATTCAGCCGTTGGTCTTACAGTAAAGGCGTGAGTGCAGGTTGTTTATCTCAGCTCGGGGGCCTTTAGTAATTTGTGTTACATTGTCTTTAAATAGGTTTTCCATCCTGTAATATTTCAGTAAAAAAAAGTTTAGAATGGGAAGTGTTTTATCTGACTGGCACAAACATGAATTCTGTGCCAGCTCCAGGTTTGATGGCTCAGTTCAAGCAGAATTCAAGTTGTCTGTGCTATGCTTTATGAATGCGAGGATGTTTAGAATCATGCCCTCATCCTGTAGGATTCATTGTTATCTGCTGGTAAACAATGTACAAAGCAGTGTGCAGGCTGTTTGTCTTCACATACCGAACCTTTAACAATAATAGAGCACCTTCAATGAAGCTTTGATTTAGCTGTACAGTCTCATTAGAAAACCAGCTCGGTAGCTGCAGTCTGACGCTGCTGTCTGTTTTGTCAGACAGGGTGTGTGTTTGGTTGTCTAGGGTGGTGTGTGTGAGTGCAGGGAAACCGCCCCTCCTCCACATCTTTCTCTCTCTCTCTCTCTCTCTCATCCCTGACTCTATTCATCACGCTGCAGGGGGTCCCCAGCCCCAGCCTCCAATCTCTGGAGGATAATCGGCCTCAGAAATCCCCGCCGCGCAAACACCAGCTTTTGCGTACGTCCGACAGCAGCCGGAGCTGGAAATGAGGAAATGATCATTTACATCTCCTTAGTGGCGAACAAAGGAAAAAGAAGTGCAGTTCAAAACTGTGTTATCATTTTCATATACAGCATATATATCTGGGTTCAGTCTCTTGAGAGCGCTGCTGTAATGTGCATGCATACTGTATGCAGTGCAAACTTATCCGCACTGCTTTCATCCTGCAGGTTCTTTTTAGTAACCACATCTCTGAATCCTGCAGCCACATGCTAGAACAAACACAATTAATCTTCTCTTTTGGTGAATACTGTCCCGTGGCTTATATTTGCACTTTAAAAAACTCGTCCCCAAACTACGGCTGGGTATTGTTTCCAGTTTTACAGTATAAGCTCCAATGCGATCTCAATTTCTGTATTTTTTAGAACTTGAGATTGATTCCCATCTGGTTCTCTGCCAAAAAAATTGGGAGTTACCTCAAGCAAAGGAGTACAAGTATCTAACAGTCAAGTGAGGCTAAAATGTGGCATGAGATGGACAGGTTGTTTGATGCAGGTGTTCCATCAGACCGTTGGGGGGGGAAGACGGAGCTGAGCTGGAAGGCAAAGCTTTTGATTTACCAGTCCCATCTATGATCCGACTCTCACCTACGGCCGTGAGCTTTGGATAGTGACCAAAAGAATGAGATTGTGGATGAAAGCGGCCGAAATAAGCTTCCTCCATAGGGTGTTTGGGCGAGGAGCTTAAGACATCCAGAGGGAGCTCGGGAGAAGAGCTGCTGCACCTTCGTGTCAAAAAGAGCCAGTTGACGTGGTTTTAGGCGTCTGATCAGGATGCAACGTGAGTGCCTTCTCTTTGAGGTTTTTCTGGGCACGTCCAACTGGTAGGAGACCCTGGGGTAGACCCAGAACATGATAGAGAGATTATATATCTCATCTGGCCTGGCAAGGCCTCAGGATACCCCAGGAGGAGAAGGGAAAACATTTCTGGAGAGCGGGACTGCTGGATCCAGCCATGGGTGGGATGAAGTGGAAGAAACTGGGTGTGTTTTATACAATACACCAAACTCAATGCACAAGTGTTAAATTCTATCCTACCTCAAGCAGCCATGCAGGAGCTATCTAAATAAAATGGTCTCAAATTGTAAATCAGATATCACTCACCAGTTAGTGATAAATTTGAGTCATAACTAAGCCATCTTACAGAGGAATAATGATCCTGCATAATATGCCCGTAAGGATGAATCATATGTCAGCCGCCTGATGGACTGCTGACCCGTCCACTGAGTTCTTCATGGCCCCCACAAAGGACAGGCGGGTCTTGGCTAATGGCTAAGGGATTTTTCATGATATTGTATTCTAAGCTGCATTGCGTGCAAGCTTAAAAGCAGGTGTCTCTGTTTTGCTGCTTTGTGTTTCTGAAAAAAAAAGAAAAAAAGCAGCAGCTGTTCTTTAACCTGCAGTGCTTTCGTCCAGGTGTGTTAAAAAGGGATAATGGGAAAAGCTTAACAACGGGGTGGCAACAGCGAGTGAGTCAGATTATTGTGTTTACTTTCCTTTAATTTATTTTTTTCCTTCGCCCCTGTTTTGATTCCTTAAACTATCTAAACGCGCTGCTTTAATCCCAGCAGGGGGTCTGGGGCTCGATCTGGCCTTCAGCATAGCGTCTCTCTACAGCCGCGGTTCCTGGACTCTGAACTTCTGATTCATTTTCTAACGTGGTTGAAAGGAGTTACTGAGAAATATGTTTTGCAGGACACAGCTAGCTGTGGCTGGTACTTGTATGTTGAAAATTAACACTTGCTTGTTTTGTTGAATTCCCCTGAGGGCTCCTGAAATCTACTCGATCTACATGATTATGATATAGGGTTAGGTCTAGAAAGAAAATGAAGGGTCAGGGGTGAACCTACAGGGGTACAACCTTAACTTCTTAAGCTCCAGGGTCCACCATTTGGGGAACCCTAACTCTCTCTGCTATATTCATTTTGGGTATGGTATTTTCGAGCAGAGGCCTAAAAAAGAGGCTGAATAGAGTAGAGGCTTAGGTATTGGGGGACCCTGACGCCGGGTTAACTACTAATACAATATACTGGGGAGACACCAAGAGTAACCAACAGACGAGCAATGTTAAATTACACAGAGAGAAACCAAGAGAGATGCTGAGAAAACACAAAAAGACACTCAGAAGTGCCAAAAGATGCCAAGAGACACCGAGAGACAAGAGATGTCAAAGGACATTGAAGAGACATCAAAAGATGCCAAACCTGTCGAAAGACTACAAAAGATAGGGAGAGACAAGAGAAGCTAAAAGGATGAATGAGTCCCCAAGGGAGCCGAGAAGCACCAAGAAATGCCAAAATACGTCAAGAAAAAGGAGACGCTAAAAGACACGGAGAGATGCAAGAAGACAGAGTGAGTGCTTTCTAGACCTGTGAATGGTAATGGTCCTGTATGTGTGGGAGTCAAACCTGTGAGTCAAAAGGTCTCTGGCTAAGAGAGGGGAAAATGCTTCTTCTTTTCACTTTATCCACCCAGATTTATTCTGCTGAGTCACAGGTTTGAATCGATGACCTTTCAGTCACAAGCACACTTCTCCAACCTCTAGACCACCACTGCAAAACTTATTTTTGTCCTTTTGTCCTGAATCTGGAGTTGAATTTAAGGGCTCGCAAGGCTCGAAACATATTGAAAGAAAACATGAAGACAAAAGTTGCCACTAAACCAATAATAATTTCTTTTTTTTAATTCAAAAACAAACAATAATTCCCTAAGAAAATAACAAAACAAAAGGGTTGGAGGTTCCTGGCCAAAACAAACGAAACAAGAGAGAGAGAACACTGAGCCAGCCAACGGCCGTCGCATCCACCCCCAAACTAAACCTGCCTACAACCCACTACCTAAATGAAAAGAAAAGACCGAAAACAGGACTACCAGGGAACCTCCGAACCAAAACTAAAATAACAAAACCCAAACGGCTTAACGGACTCCTGGCATGGGGAAACCAGAGCCAGAGAGAGACACCTCCTTAAGTCAGCTCAAGCTGACGAGACAATAAGTCTCACCTGAGGTCTCCTCTGTGCAGAGAGAGAGAGAGGGGTGGGGAGAATCAAACACACGCCCACACACAGTTCTACCTCCAGGCCACACCTAACACCACAGATGTATGCAATACATTTCATACAAAACTCACCTCGGTGCACAGGGAGCGTGGCTTGGTGCAGGGCGGGTCACAGGATCGGTCAGCCATCGGTTTGGTTAACGCTGGGCATCCACCTGCGGAGAGAAAAGGCCAACAGATCAAACTCAAGCGTGAGAGGTTGACAGCTGGTGTTTCTATCACTACAAGACGTGAGAAACGTAGTCAGACCTTTGCGTGCAGTCAATCAATAACAATATGAGAGTCCAGCAAAAAAAAAGAAAAACACAAAAATCAATGAACAGGAACAGAGAGCGGCCCAGTTTTCTAACTCGTTTGTGCACACTTCTCCATTTTGCTGAACTAGAGGTAGTAAGTGTTACGAGCAGCTGCAGCCATCTCCTTTCTGTGATACTTAGCATGGATAGTGGTGCTGGAAATATTTGATAATTAGCTCTTTTTGAAAAGCACTAAAAATTCTACTCAAATCCCTGAGTGATTCGAGGACGCTCAAATTCAGCCTTTTGCAGCTTCATTGCTGAAAGTATAGGCGTATTACAAAGTAATTTAATACCTGTGAAAGAGTTATATTTTACTTTATGTGATGATTTACTGCATTGAAACCCAGACCTCAGTAGTTCTTGCATCTAATTCCCTGCCTTTTCTGCAGTATTACTACAGACATACACTGAAATTTGTGAAATGATTTTAGATTTCACTAAAATCCTGAAATCACTTGTTAATTCACAGGGACAGCTTCGATATAGGTCACAAATCTATTTTAGATTTTACTAAAATCCTGAAATCGCTTGTCAATTCACAGGGACAGCATAGATAGAGGTCACAAATCTATTTTAGATTTCACTAAAATCCTGAAATCCTTTGTTAATTCACAGGGACAGCATAGATAGAGGTCACAAATCTATTTTAGATTTCACTAAAATCCTGAAGTCGCTTGTCAATTCACAGGGACAGCATAGATAGAGGTCACAAATCTATTTTAGATTTCACTAAAATCCTGAAATCGCTTGTCAATTCACAGGGACAGCATAGATAGAGGTCACAAATCTATTTTAGATTTCACTAAAATCCTGAAATCGCTTGTCAATTCACAGGGACAGCATAGATAGAGGTCACAAATCTATTTTAGATTTCACTAAAATCCTGAAGTCGCTTGTCAATTCACAGGGACAGCATCGATAGAGGTCACAAATCTATTTTAGATTTTACTAAAATCCCGAAATCGCTTGTCAATTCACAGCTCTATGCCATCCCGAAGGATAAAAATGATCTTCAGAAACCAGTCAGCCTTTAGACCTGCTCACAGAACTGTCATAATTGTTAATGACAACTTGTTTTATACAAGCAAAATTGCATTGCACTCTATAGATTTACTTTTTTTTTTCAAAACAAGCTGTGTTTCATTGTGAGCTGTCATTAACTTCAAGCCATGCTCCTATATGAGTCATACAGGTGTTCCACAAGGATAAGTATTAGGCCCCTGCTATACATTCTATACATACATTTTACAAATAGTATCCATTGTCTAACTCAGTACTGTAATGTGGATTTTTATGCTGATGATACCATCTTGTTTGTACCACAATGCAGAGCTTCTCCAGATTTAATTTCTTTGGTCTTTGACCACGTCTTTTATTAATTTAATTTATTCTTGAGTTCATGAAAACAGAATTATTAATTTCACAAGTCTATACATTTGATGTACCTACTTTTATCCATGTCCTCAATGCAAATCTAATGAATGAGTTCAGATAGCATACTGTCCCACACAAGGACAGTACAAATATTAGGACGTTGGAAGTGGCACCACTTCCCTGAACTTTTGAATGGAAAACATATTTAAGTTGCCGAGCAGGCTAATGGCTGATATCAGTGTCTGACTGATTTTCTTGTACAGTAACTGTTACTATTTCCCATCCGGCAGGTCAGTCTCAGTGTCAGTGAAGTAACTCTGGTATTTATAGTTCATGTTTGTCCTGCTGTTGAGAATACTGTGAGACCACAGCATCTCTCTGACCCTGTGTTTGATTACGTGTCCCTTTCACTCCTCCTTGTATTTTAGTTTCACTTAAGCTTCTCTGTACTGAAACCTCTCTCTTCTCTTGCTATGGATGCCTTAATACAGACATTTTGGATCTGTATCTTCGTCCTAGAGGAGATTCAGCCTTTCTTCTTGCACACTGTCCTTTTTTCTCCCTTTGTGTGGGTTGTTTTTCTCCAACCTGTGACCTGTGTGGCTCAGGTCTACCATTTTTGGCGATTCCCGAAGTTGCTCAACGTCCTCCTGGATGCATTCATTATATAATATACGTCTACAATGTACCTACTGTTATTTCATTCGGATCGACAGTCTTTTCTGTACACACAACATCTATTATACGTCTGTTAATCCAAGGAGAGGCTGCTGAGAATCTTTAAGTTTTTTCCCATCTTACTGAGGGAAGTCTAGATAGTGCTGTATGTCTTGCATACATATGTTTTATGTATATCTGGCAGATTGTAAAGCCCCTTGGGACACATTGGTGATAATGGGCTATATAAATAAAAAAATTACTGAAATAATCCTGGACTGTTGCTCATGCAGAGGATGAAACAGTCCCAAAAGGGACTAATCGTCCAACAAAAATCACATTAATCACCTTTATAACTAAATGAAAAATTGAAATTGGATACTAATACAAGAACAAAGCATGTTTCTATTTTAAAAACAGAAAAATATAAATATATATATTCTTCTATACCCTCCTCATTGAACCATATAGATATCCTGTATGCTCATGCTGCTGCCACGACCCTTAAAGCTACAGTGCTGACCACTGTGAGTTATACAAAAGGTTTAAGCACTGACATATAAGAGACATAATTACTGTGTTTTGATTTTTTCTGCTTTTCCATTATGCAGTTTACTTCTAGAATGAACCTCAAGTCATACATACAGTACATACATTAGGAGAATTATATTGTCCTATCTTTGTATGGAATAAAGTGCCTGTAGGCAAAGCTTTCACTTCCCCCTCTCTGGAGTAAATCAATACAATGACAAATAACAGGGACGGTACTATTTACAGTAAAAGGGTATGTGCTTTTTTTTTTCTCTCCACTCCTGTCTATGAACTCATCATTTTGTCTGTAGCACCGTTATGATTCAGTCATTTGGTAATCAGGTTCATCCGGGGTGTGTATTCCCACTGTGAGATAAAATAAGCTGGATAACATAGTCAGACAGTATAAGTGACATTGATCCAACCAGCAGACATTCAGTGGAAAACACGTCTGCGAAAACATGGTAATCTATCGGGGGCTTCTTGAATATTTATCAGGCGGCGTGCTCGGGGAGAGTGCTCCGTATGAATATTCATGAAGGGAAGGCCGCTGCTTGCAAGGAAACATTTACAAGAAGGAAAAAAAAAAAGATACAGTGTGCCAATCTGAGCAGCCGCACACAGGCACGCCATCTGGAGTTGTGGGGGGCACTGACTGACTGTATGTTCACCTAGCCTAGAAATATGACATGGCTCCAGGCCTGTATGAAGCAGGAGCTGTAAATAAAAGCAGATGCCGTGGCTTCCAGAGAGCTCGTCTTCAACCGGTACACCAGATAAGAAACGATGCTTTGTGGCACAGGAGAACAATTCTATCAGCGCAGAGCCTAACCCTGACATGTGATGGACAAGGGGATTAAAGTTTGACTGTGACACCGCGGCAGATTAAAGCCTCATCTGCTTACAGTCTCCCGGAAAAACTCTGGCTGTCGAGAAATGCTTGGAGAGCTCTCTCGGATTCTGACACTTCTGGAAGAGACGGTTTTAAGTACGCTTATCACTATTATCACCCTGCCGCAGACATGACAAAACCTCGTGAATCGGAGCTGCGCGGTGGCAGCTTTACTCGTTAAGGTCGCGATCGGGTCGTTCGAGTGTCACGGTGTCAAGGGTCTGACTTCACACGGACAGATTTGAGTTTTAATTTAACACATTGTCACACTAAAGACATCTAATTTTATTGGTTGTAAAATCTGTCTAGTGCTTGATTCTTGTGTCCAACCAACTGGATGAAATGAGAAACTAAATGGATGAAAAAAAACAAGAAGTAAAATGGCGTTTCACCAAAACCCTTCAGTTTGGGATTGAAAAAAGATTATCGGATGGGTCATTTGAGGGTCAGATGGGGGTGTGTTATGGGTTTTTTTTTGCTTCTTTTTGCTGAACAGAGGGTAGTCTAATTTTTTTTGGCGAGCGGAGAAGGTTTTAAACTTTTTCTCATCCCCAGATTTATGCATTTTTAAGCCCCCTTTTAAAAAATTTAAGATCATTAATCCCTATAGCAGCTTGAGATCTGGCAGCTGTGCCCAGTTGGCCCGTTCAGTCATACAGTGTTAATTAGTGTTCATTTAGCAGCTTTTGGTTGTTTGGACGGTTCAGTAAATGTGACGTGTTATATTTTTTTTTGTTTTGCGCATGCCAGAAATGTGGGACTTTGCTTCTAATCTGTGATTTGGTGGATAT
The DNA here is from genome assembly GCA_004119915.2 of Collichthys lucidus. Lineage (NCBI taxonomy): Eukaryota > Metazoa > Chordata > Actinopteri > Sciaenidae > Collichthys > Collichthys lucidus. Next base: position 17,878,738 of record CM014097.1, read on the forward strand.
GTAGATTGAACTGTGTTCCATTAACAGATTTATTTTAATGCAAAAACAATACTGTATTACTGTAATATGCAAGATTTGGAGAAAGGATATTACAGTTTTATTTTTTTTAGTTAACGGATAGGGTCTAGAGATGATATGAATAATTCTGTGAAATATATGTCTCTGGGTTAAGCCGCCGCCCCGTGTGTGGAGGCTGTAGTCCTCGCTGCAACTGGCCCCGGTTCGAATCCCGCATCGGATAATTTACTGCATGTCACTCCCCCCCCCTCTGCCCCCTGCTTCCTGTCTATCTTCAGCTGTCCTATCATTAAATCCCAAAAAATAATAATCTTAGGAAATATATGTCTCAGCTCCTTTCTGCACCCCAAAACATATAAATAGTATTTCTACAACAATTTATAGGAGTGTGGAGTGTGGAAGATGTTTAAAAGGGGATGAAAACTGCAAAAGCTTAAAGAAGACTCACAATTTTCGGTGACTATTTACTGTATGTATGTTATGTCTGTCTCTTAGTCCTGAGAATTATATACTACCATAGTCAAAATGCAAAACAAAGCTTGGTTAACACAACAGAGCAGGTCATGTATTTTATGCTTACCTGTGGTATTTAGTCCGTCTGAGCGCTGACACCAAACTTGGCGGGATGACCCCCTCCATGGTCCGGTCCTCCACTTGTATTCAAAACACTGGCCCTCTGCAGGAAGAGCAAAGCTTTCATAACACTGTAGCTTAACAACTGTACTCCTATAATGTGTCATTTTAAATTCGAACTCCGACCTGTACACGGCCGAGCCTCCAGCTCCTGTTCTGGACACTGCAACAGGTTCTCTGGATCCTGGGCCACCACGGCTCGGGATCGGACCTGGACTGAGCCGAAACCCAGGTCATCCCCGCTGACGCAGCTTAGCTGGCACGGACTCCAAACAGTCCAGTCTGTCAGGTAGCACTCTCCTGCAAATGCAAATTAAAAATCACTGCGCTGCATTTGAAGGAAACGTGTTTATGCCAAAGCAAAAGTGAGCGCTTGTAACAAGGCCATGATTAATGTTCTTAATTTTTCTTACTGAGCTGAACAAGAGCTGGCAATTTATCTAATGCATATTGTAAATTCACAAACCATTCATCAAGCCTTTTAAAGTCTGCTAGATAAAAAAGTTCAGTTAAAAAATAAATTAAAAAATAAAGATTGGTTCTGGTTATTGTACACTTTAGAATTTTCCAAAGCGTTTTACTCAGTTCTGCTCAATCTCTTGGTCTTTGTCAGCACGATGACAACTGTGACCATGACCATGAGATGTGATTGAGAGCATGGCAAAACATTTAGAAATGTAGCTGCTAGACTCTTACTGTAGAAAAAAAAAAGAATCTGAGCAGGAAGAGAGTTTTACTGACAGCAGCTTAAGATTTAAAATTTTTTAAAGAGGTAAAGATGAGAAAGTGTTGAGTTTGCATGAACGCCAAACTGAACCGGGGCACATCAGGAATCAGGGGACGTAAAACTTTATCTTTTTAACAGAGCTATTTAATATTTGAGAACTGAATAATTCTGGATCTTTAAAAATAATCTTTATTCTAAGCTGTCATAGAAAGATATGACATGCTGCATTCAGTTGGTGGTGGTGGGAGGTTGTTTCCGGGCAAAGGTCAATAACACACACTGTGTGTAAGTCACTGACTCTCAGATACTTTCCCACCAAAACCCTGATCCATTTTTCATCACGATCATCTGCCCAGAAGCACGATATCCTCAGCGAAGACGAGATTCTCTGTTAAATAGGTCACTCTGCTCCTGCACGTTTCTACACATTCAATTAATCATCAAGACAACCGGCCTCCAAAAGAATCAGGTAATTAAGAGAAGAAGTGTATAATCACATTTGCTGTCTCACTTGTACCAACACAGTCAATGCTTCTGCCCTCAGAAATCAGAATGGGGCGCGGGCATGTCCTTTTTGACCTTGTGTTCCCCGCAACGCCCGTTTACTTGATTACGGGCTGATTGCGCCTACGCGCAATCCAAACTGGAGTGGTCACTGTGTATGCATGTACACACAAGCTTGAACAAATACTGTGCACAGCCTGCAGCTACTGTAACCAAGTTTTCTTTCTCTTTTTTTTTAGCAACTTGGGAGCAACTGAAAAGGTTTCACAGAGTGACCACAACCTCCATTATCGGCTCTGTAAAAGCTTCTTGCATTGTCCTTGACCTCCCCCTCCTACCTGTTAACATTAGTGTTACATTGTGTGGTGGTGCACTCTGGAGCTCTTGAAGCTCCTACAATCAAACGCACTCAACGGTAATTGCTTCAGCTGACAGGTCATTGTTGTCATTGTTAAAACCAAGGCTAAGCATTATTGCTGAAGCTTGGGTAAACATACTTAATACTGTAATATTTTGATGTTGTCTGTCTTGTTGAATAATTAGATAACTGGTTAAACTCAAATTCAACCATGAATTGGTCAGACCCAACAAAATTTAGAATCAGGTTGAATTTCTGTTCCAGTTGTCAGATTATTTGTTGGATTTTAGCCAGGTCAGATATTTCGGTTGGCTGTCTTGCAGTTTCAAGTCAGAGCGCTTTATGTGTCGTGGCAGCTGTAGTCTTGATTTAACAAAATGCTGCAGAACAGACAGATCATATTGTTTCATAAAAAACCTCAAGATAATTCCAACGCACTCTTTTAAAGACGGTTATCGCCTTTACTGTCACGGCATCAAGCTTCCATCGGGGACTAAAAAACAACCTGATGCCAGAAAGCGTTGGAATTTGTTTTAAGGATTCCTTTCAGCGGTTCTCAAACTATTATTATGTTGACCTTTATTTCACTAAAGTTCAACCTGGATACGTTTTTTATTAGTTCTTCCCTCATCATTGTTAATTATTGATTTGAAAAAATGTGGCTCTGCTGGCTTGGATTATCTAAATCACTTAATTTGGAACTAAAACCAAGAAGTGAGATAACCCAAAATGTCAACGATAATCCCTCATTGCAGGAAGTACTCTATGTCATAAATCCAACCAAGAAATCATGTGATGATGTCTACTTTAGTAAGTTCTGTAGTTTTACCACATGCCTTTGTGCTTCTCTTCCAAGTATGTGGACAATAAGGTGTTTTATTTATTTATTTTTTTGGCCTTTTTATGTTATATTTTATTGATAGTACAGGAAGAGGGACACGCAGTAAATGCGGGATTCGAACCGGGGCCAGCTGCAGCGAGGACTACAGCCTCCACACACGGGGCGGCGGCTTAACCCACTACGCTACCGACCGCCTCGACAATGTTTTGAGAAGATGTTGCAGCAGTCCTGGATCTTCTATGACTGCATAACAAGATAAGATAAGTTCAGGACTGGTTTTGTTGATTCGTGTGAGGATTGTTTACCATGTCGTAAACTCCTCTGGGACCACCCTCCCTCACTGTATCGTCTTCTCACCTGGACAGGGGACAGTACAGGTCTCCTGCAGGACGATGTGTGTATCTCCGTCCACCGAGGGCTCGAGATCTCCACACAGCTCATCATCCACCAGACTGCTGTCGTGCTGACCCGAACCGTCAGACACAAAGCACGACACATTCCTGAAGCGCAGGCCTTCTCCGCACCTCGCCCCCTGATAGAGCCGAAGAGAAATATACAGGATGTGTGTGAGAGAAAGTACGCCTTCGTATTTTGGGTATATTTAACTCGTGCAGAAAATTCTATCATGAAGAGCTTAGCTTCAGGATTCAAGTTTTTTTCTTTTGCCCTTTGTCATTGAATTTGAACTTTGTGTCGATGATGAGCTGCTGTTCATGGTGTATAACAAAACAGAAACAAAGATCTTTGAGAAGATTTTTTTTCTTTCTCTGAAGTCCAGCAGCATGTCAAAGTAACAAGATGCTTCAGGCAAGGAAAGAGGAAGAGAACAAGTTTAGAAAAGGATGTGAAAGTCAGAAAGTAATACAGTTTGTGATATGATTTTTAGATTTCGTGTTTTAATAATTGCATGACTTTCCCTCTCAGGACATTGAACATTTTCCACCCTTAAATTGATGGAAGACTCGAAGTGACCGGTCAAACCAAAAAGTGAAACAGCAAATCTTGTGTGCACCCCTACGGGCTGGACGCCTGATGATAATGTTGTGGGAGATTCTTTGAGTTTCTATGAGAGCTTCTTCCATCTTAGTCAACTTTTGTTTTTATCCTCTGACACGGGACTCACACAGGAGGCAGCGGAACGGTAGTGCCGCGGTCCTTTGCCCGGCGTCAACTCACACCGGACGCTTTTCAGCCGCAGAACGGCAGCGGAGCGAGCCGGCCGTATTCACGCGAGATCACGTGACAATCCTGGACGTAAGCGAGACCCCGCGATAAACAGTGTATAAAGAAAACAACAACAACAACAAACATCTGACTTTGCTTCTCAGACGTAGAGGAGATTATAAAAAGCATCTGTTGTGTCATAAATGATTGTGTGTTGTTCCACTTCAACAATCAGTCTCTCATCGTCCATGTTGAGACCCTTTGATCGATCTTTGATCACCTGGTGCCACCGGTCATGACGTAACGTTGATGTGAAGTTGTAAAAAGCTACATGAACTGTGTATTGTGTTTTATTTTGAAAGGGGGCGGAAGTTTATTACGTTGATTCTGTGTCGGGTTTCCTGTCTGGTGCGCAGTGCTCTGTTGAAATTTACGAGGTTCAGCCACGGCTCGCGGTAAAAATAGAAATGCTACGGAAAGCTTGCGCCGTGGCGTGGAGAGACGCTTCTGGGACGCTGCTGAGCCGCATCTCATTGACTAGACTGGCTTCTATTTGCTATGGTGACCGCGGAGGTACCGTGCCGCTTCCGTTCCGCGTCCGGTGTTAGTTGGCCTTTATAAGTGAGCACTGTCAAAAGTGAAAACACAGTATGAGTATTCTTTGAGCTAATCCACTGATTAAGAATGAAATAACAGCACAGTGTGAGCGAGTCCTGATCAGAATCTACCAATGTTTGAATCAAGGTGTGCGTGCCAGTTGTGGGGTTGCTTCTGTTGTCATCACTGTAATCGAAAATGATCTAACAACACCCACACATTCCTGATGAAACACATACAGTAGATAAGTTTTGCAATGTTAAAACTTATAATACAAATAACAAAGCAAATGTTTCTGAGCTTTGCTTTGCTTTGCTAAATTTTACTTGTTTACTCATGAATATTTAAAGATAAACACTAAAGACCTGTAACAAGTTTTCAGAAACTTTAAAAGGGAGGCAAGCTACATCCTCCTCCAGCTGCTTTTAAGTGTCAGCAAACAGAATAAGTTAAAGTTTTCTATCAAACTCCGCACATAGCGGCTTCAAATGTTGTTTTTCATGCTGAATTACTTCAACGATCCTAAATACTGATGCTGAAAGAGAAAATATATATATATCCTTCCCAATATTGTAATGAAACATCTCAAAATGAATGCAGTTTTCTGACAGACAGCAAGACGGAGGCTGGCTGACCTCAGACTTGCACTCAGACCAGGCACTGTATCTCCAGCTGTAGCACGGCTTCACCAGGCACGGCTTCCACTGCTCCATCTGGGACGGACATGGCCTCCCGTCACCCTGGGGAGCCTGGATCACTGTCCGCCTCCTCAAGAGCTTGCCTGCAGAAAAAGCAGATAAAAAGGGGGAAAAAATGAAAAACTGAATTATTTATTCATGAGGACGTTGATTGAAATGCAGAAACTTGACCCGTCCATAGTTTTGACCTTGTTATAATCAGGAAGACGGTTCGGTTCAGAGCAGCCGGAGGAATGTGAATGTGGAAAAAGGATTTGTCTGTCAAGGTCAGATCTGGGTCTTTTTAAACCACTTGAGCTACAGTAGATCCTCAAATGAAAGCTGGCGTTCAGATGATGGCCGGCATAAATAAATGAAGGCCAGCCTCTAATAACGGCCAGGTAGAAACACTGAGGAAGGTGAATAGAGTCATGTCATACTCAAAGCACTTCAAAAATGATCGATGAAACTCAAAATCTGAAGACATATATGATTTTATATGATTTCATCCCCCTGGAGTCTGCAGGTGGATGCTGGGGTGGTGCTGATGGTGGCATACATGGGACCATTTGCTGCTTAAATAGGCTGCCGAATTGGGCGTGTTGGGATTGGATGATTGTGAGGTGTGAGGTCATGTGAAGTAGCTCAAAGACGTCGCTCCATTTTAACTTCACCACTAAAGTTTGTACAAACTCATCCACCTTTACAAGACGTGCATGAAAACAGATCTGCAGTGTCTTTCGTGACTCCTGCGGGGAAGTCTGACGATGCCATGATGATGATCTCATGCAGCTTACAGGCAGCAGTCAACCCAGTGACGACATGGACCAACAAGCCAAAGCTGGATTTACAGTACATGAACAGTTTCATATAAGCTTTTGTGAGGGCGTGTGTGCCAATTAAAACTTTCTGCACGTACAACAATGATAAATCCTGGTTTAAAGTCAGACACGTCGAGGCATCTGCTGCTTAAAATTTTATCTTTTGTGAGTTTCCCGAAATCACAGAGATACAAAATCACAAAATTAACTTTACTTCTTAAAATTTGCCTCCAGAATTTTTACTTCTATTAAGTTGACACCACTAGATAGCATCACAATATTGACTTCCACTGAACGGCTACTGTTTTGGTACCATTTCTACAAATGGATGAATATTTCAAGGAATTCCTTTTTTCCTTTTCTTCTGTATAGTGTCATAATTTAACACATTGTGTCCTCCCTCCGCTGTCTTTATCTATCGTGCAGTTCTAGGGCTTCATCATCCTCCCTGTAGCCTTTTTGAATATTCAGATTTCTTTGTGGTGCAAAAATTGAACAAGCGACTGTCTTGGGTTAGTGGATATGATGGGTAGCAGTGCCCTTTACCAAATTCACTCTGCATTTTAACAGAGAGCCCCGGGGGGAGGAATGTGAGAAAACTCTCAATTATCTGCTGTCTCAAAGGAAATGCCTGTGGTTTCTGTCCACCGCACCACCTAAAACGGATACTACATTCAGCAATAATGCAATGATAGCAACGATAATGGGACAAAATGGAAAAATAGGTCTCAGAAATCATCATTTTGCAAAGCATTTGAGGAATTATTCGGATGCAGTGGTGTTCTTTTGAATGGAGACGATCAATCAAGGATATTCTTAGAGCACCAAACGTTTGTGGAGAGAAATTTACGTGATCTCCACTGTTGACACTATCAGGAATGAAGTTAAAGCCAGAAATAAATGAGCTTAGCTTAGCATAAAGACTGGAATTTTTTCCATGTTAAAAAATCTACCTACCGACACCGAACTACAAGATTCAAACTGCAACATTAGGCTTCATTTGTAGCCCAGTAGAGTCTAATATTTAGTCTTTCTCTAGCTTTGTTTTCTCTCCACCAGCTGCTCAACGCTCCACTATGTTCAACAAATTACACATCGCCATTTGATCCATTGTTTACCTGAAATCATTTTTAGCTGGTGCTTAAAACAACCGAGCCTGGTGAAGTGAACGCATCAATAACGTACCTTCATAAGCAAAACACAGGGTTCCCACACCTTTTTCATGAACAAATTCAAGCACTTTTCAAGCACCTTCAAGCACCAGTTTTTCCATTTTTCCAGCACCTTTAAATAGGTAGCCTACTAGTTGTGTTTGCCATGATGGTCATGGGAAGCGCAGCGGTGCCACTGTATGGCATAATAATATGGGTCTAATTAGCATTATTTCATATGGTGGTAGATTGACTGTTTTGATTTTTAACTAATTTTGAATTGGCTTGTATTCTCAGCTTGTGAGCGGTGTATTGTGTAACTACCATAGCGCAATAACAGTGACCAACAGGTGTGGATAGTAGTCTACTGTTATTTCTCGGCAGAACACCAAGCGAGTATGATAACTGAGTTCTGCATGTAAAGGCATCGGATCAAGCGCGTAGCCGCTTAGGAAACATTTTTGTTTTCTCTTGGTTTATTGAGATAGACATCACACAAATTTCAAGCATTTTCAAGCACTTCACAAAAAATTCAAGCATTTTCACAACCTTGAAAACACTGAAATTTTCAAGGAATTCAAGCACCCGTGGGAACCCTGAAAACAAATAAAAAATGAAATGCCTCTTTCACCCCTAATCAAAGTTCACCATCACCAACATCACGTCCACACGCTGCTTTGTTCCCTGTTTGCTTTGCAGTAGAGAAACGCTATGGCGCCCACAGAAACCAGTCATCGCCCTCCATTAAGACTCTCATGCTTCAGTGGTCTCCCTGTAGGAGGCCATGGCAGTGTTTGGGGTTGAGCGGTGAGAGCTGCTGGGCAAAAAAAGAAAAACCTGTGCCAGCTGTCACTATCAGTGTTTTGGCTGGAGAACACACAATGCCATGATTATCTATGCACACAGGTTGGAAACATCCAGGAAAAAAATAGCTGTGTTTTTACGCCGCTTGATTGATAACAGCACCTTGCTGCTTCCAGGTATGTTCATTTGCTTGAAATAACAAATCCAGCTCATTACTATTCCTGGCTCGGGAACAGAAATGAGCTCCTCCAGGGAAGTTATGTCCTCACAGGCAGCCTGGAGATAAAAAGAAACACAGGAAGGAAAGCGAGGAGGAATCCTCTCTTCCTGTGGCCTGTACCTGCTGTCTCTCCATACTGGGAAAGGAATCCTTGTCGCCCGGGGACAGATTAAGGTTACCACAATAACTAAAGCCTGTATTGGTTTCATATCTACTATTTGCTCTTGTTGCCTCTGGCTGCTGCTCTTCTCAAGGACTTGTAGAGAGGAGAGTGCTCCCCGAGCCCCAGAGCACACACTCGTAATGGAGCGCCAATCAATGGCCTGATCCTATGGAATTACATGCGAGGACATTATTATCCCGCTCTCAGTTGGTTTACGGCTATAATACCATCGTTTCTCACATCATAAAGCGTTTCTGATTTCCGACCATTACCGTAGGAGTTGAGAGAGAGAGAGCCGAGCCACTGCCGACCCGCAGCAGTGATAGATCACCCACGGCGATGAAAGTGTGATGGTGTTCGAGCCACGTAAAGAGGCTGCCAGGCTGAAATTTTATATAAAACTAAATCTTAATACTTCCTGTCCTTCCAATCCAACTTAGAAATCTCCAAGAAATCATTGGTTTAGTGAGTGGAAGGATAAATATATTCTCTAACCATACCTTGCTGTGCTATTTTGAGAACTTAAAAAGGGAACAGTGGTAAGTCACGGCTGAATATTGTGAAGCCAAACCTTTGAACATTTGTGCCAACATTGGACAAGAAGCCTTTGAAGTTCAGATAAAACGTGTAAATTTGAACATCTATTCCAACACGGACTGCCTGAACTCCCTCTGCCCATGATTGAATGCTGCAGAACAGCTACTAAATGGACCTTGTGTTGATATCGATGTCCCAGCTCGGGCAGCAACTAGCAAGCGTTTTATCGATTCATCGATAAAATGTTGCGTACTGTTCCTCAAAGTCCAAGGTGATGTGTTGTGATGTCTTCTTCTGTTTGTTTTGATATCTTTTCTGATAAATTAACAACAAACAATTCATTGATTATTGTTACGACCCGACAGGGCAAGACTTAGTCTAGGGGAATTTAGGGAGGTAACAATTAAAGTAAAGACCCAAAAACAAAGGGATTAACCAAGGACCGACTGCAAGCGCAGGGATTTGTTCAATAACACCGGTTGAACAACGTAAAGTGAAGGCTTCTTTAAACGTCACCATGCCAGGAACGATCACATGCCACACGCAATGAACCACTCGCTGCAGGATCAACACCCGGTAGGCAGTTATAGCCTACCAGGTGTTGATCAGCTAATCAGCTGATTAAGGGAGGAGAGGGAAAAGGGCAATACCTGAAATCAAAAGCAGAAGACACACACCCACCACGGCACGCAACAATTATCAAAATAGTTGCAGATAGTAGACAATTAGTTGATTTAATGATGCAGGTCATCAAGGGGAACTCCTACTGTGAATACTACTCAGCCTGTGAGAACTGTGGAGTGTCCTCTGGAGCTCTGATGAAGCTTTGTCTGAGAAAATAAGGTCCTTGAGGTTTTTTTTTTTTAGTTTAATTTGGGCTCAGAGACTACATTTTTTCACATGTGTAACACGTTTTAAAGTGTGAAAGACCTGGATGTTCATCAGGCAGGTATGGGGTCTGAAGAAAAGATGCTATTGGTTGCTTAATCAAAAGGTAGTGAAACATTATTGGGTCAAATCTCAGCCTCTGCTGCTTCTGTTTGACCAACCGTTCATCAGTAAATGGAAGTCAGAGAATTGCAGATTTTCAAATTTTCACATTTCTGAGTATTTCTTGGAACTGGAGGGTCACGATTCAAGTCAGACCACGTATGGAGTGTGGCCTGCTCGCTGGAGAGGTGCCAGGTTGGACACGACTGAGATGCCCTGTTAAAGCACATGGTTGTTTTTATATCACAGCATGACATAAACTGACATACCTGCCAGCCCACAGGTGTGGGTGCACTCAGACCACGGCGACCAATCAGACAGCTGACAGTTGACGGGACATTCCACGACACAGGAAGCATTCATTTGCCACTTCTTCTCCAGGCCGAGCTAAGAGAGAAAACAGGGTTTTTTATTTTATTTACTCCAGTTGAACTCAAAGAAAAACAAAACAGTGTCTCTAATAGGAAATGCTACACAGCCTACCTCTTTGCAGAACTTGAGGTCAACAGATTTGCTGTCGCTACGCACGCAGTCCAGCATTCGTGTCTTGATGCCGTATCCGCACACTGCTCTGTCACTGAGCTGACAGGTACTCCAGTCTGTGCAATAAAAAAAAAAAAAACTCACAGAGTCATGCAGCCTCATGTACCACCAACACCATATTTAATGTATGGAGTCTCACCGGTGATGTTGTAGGAGTAATGGAAGCAGTTGCTGTTCAGTTTGCAGGGCTCTGTCTCTTTGGTCGGAGGACACGCCTTCCCGTCTCCAGGCTGGCGGAGCGGGTAAGCCGTCCTCTCCCGAGTACTGTTCCCGCTGCACGGCTGAGGATGGCAGAAGATCGTGACTTAATCATCAATACACATGACAAATAAAGCCTTTGTTAATGTCAAATGAAAACACAGTGCCCGCACCGCGTTTAGACGTAATGTGTTCTCTGCTGCCTTGTGATGTGGAGTTTTTGAAGCGTTACATGAAAAGAACAACGTCTGCACACCGACTCCTCGCAGTCTCTTCATGAATTTTGCAGGATGTGGGATTCAACTTAAAAGTGAACATGCTTCACTTGTTTGAGAACACAAACACCGTGAGAAGATCAGGTGGAGTTTCTTTGGTTTTTGGTCTCCAGCAACTCTCCACCAAATATCTGTCTTTTTAGCTGTTACCATCACTTCTTTCCCCGACAAAGTGCCAGTATAGTTGCCTCCCGTCTTCACAGCTACAGACCATCATAATGCCAACTTGGTAGGAGCTCATCTCCCAGGTTCAAAGTCACCTCTAATCCCAGCTACTGATGCTCTCTCCTCCCCATCCCTTTCCCCTTCTACTAGTGCATATTCCACGTGAGGCTCTGCTGGACTACTGATACTGAGTGGCGTCACTGAAATAGCTCAGACACAGAGGAGAGAAGAGCTTTGAAGCAGCTTCCCTGGAGGAAAAAAAAGACTGATTTGTCTAGTTAGATCCTTCAATGCTTTCTCATTGGCTTTTTTTTTGAATAATGTATGTGTTTGTAATATTGAGATTATATGAAGGAGCTGTGTCAGATAAGGTCAAATGTCGTTATCAGGACCACAGAATGATTTTAGGTCAATCTCCACCGTTAGTCCGATATATTTCAGACTGATTAATCACCAAACAAACAATTATTTTTTTCCCGTTACCAACAGTTATTGTTTCTTAGCGATATAGGGTTAGGGTTAGAAGAAGAAGAACCCCAGAAAAACTCACAATACTTCAGAGTCCTCCAAAGAACCCCAGAAAAACTCACAATACTTCAGAGTACTCCAAAGAACCCCAGAAAAACTCAAAATACTTCAGAGTCCTCCAAAGAACCCCAGAAAAACTCAAAATACTTCAGAGTACTCCAAAGAACCCCAGAAAAACTCAAAATACTTCAGAGTACTCCAAAGAACCCCAGAAAAACTCAAAATACTTCAGAGTACTCCAAAGAACCCCAGAAAAACTCAAAATACTTCAGAGTACCCAAAAGAATTCCAGAAAAACTCAAAATACTTCAGAGTACTCCAAAGAACCCCAGAAAGACTCAAAATACTTCAGAGTACTCCAAAGAACCCCAGAAAAACTCACAATACTTCAGAGTACTCCAAAGACTTCCAGAAAAACTCAAAATACTTCAGAGTCCTCCAAAGACTTCCAGAAAAACTCAAAATACTTCAGAGTACTCCAAAGAACCCCAGAAAAACTCAAAATACTTCAGAGTACCCAAAAGAATTCCAGAAAAACTCAAAATACTTCAGAGTACTCCAAAGACTTCCAGAAAAACTCAAAATACTTCAGAGTCCTCCAAAGACTTCCAGAAAAACTCAAAATACTTCAGAGTACTTCAAAGAATTTCATAAAAACTCACAATACTTCAGAGTCCTCCAAAGACTTCCAGAAAAACTCAAAATACTTGATGGTTGGAGAGAGAGAAAGACAAGGAAACAGCAAACAGAAGGCTTGCATCAATTTGATCACACTTCCCACAAATCGCTGACTAATTCTCCAGTCATGATAACACTCCCCATCTACTGTGATCTTGTCTTTCGTACTTTTGTTGCAGATCACTTCCCCTCTCTCTCTTTTTCCTTGTTTCCTATCTCTCAGGCAAAATTGCCCCCAAAAATACCAACAACAGTTTGAGGACCATCTACCTCAGTGCAGTGACAGAGCAGGAAATGTGTCGTTCTTACCAGTCGACATGGGCTCCAAGATCCCCAGTCTGACAACACACAGTCCTCGGGGCATGGCAGTCGGCTGTTGCGAGCCCCCAGAGGCATCTCCTCTGGATCGCACAGGTAGTCCTCCACCTGCTCGGAGGGCCCGTCGATGGTGTTCAGCATACACCTGGGCACAACATTGGTCCAAGTTTAAGTCTTCACAGCATCCTTTCTTTTCAATAATGCCAAAAGTGAAATAACACAATAATCTAGCATGCAGAAAGTGAGCAAACAGGAATTAAACTCAACATACTGTGATTTATTGCTTATTTAAAAAAGCTGCAGAATAAATCAATGGATTCACATTCCCTGTCCCTGGTGATCACAAGGGTCAATATTCAAGGTTTCAATGGGGAAACGTTCTGAGGCATTTTTTTAACAGATAGATAAAGTCAGCAACGTTACGCATCCCATGTCTGCACAGGATTTACTACACACTAAAAGTGACTGAAACATCAGTAGGCATATTTGTTTTTTTCATAACCATAACTAATTTGGCACCAACTTTTTTTCTGAGATCAAAGTTGATCTTCCAAAAAGAATACTGTCGCATGCTTTAAAATGCTTTGAAAACATCAGAGACAACCACAGCTGCTCAGATCAGACTGCTCTGTTCCGGATGACCATGGAGGCTGACTTGCTTGGCTTATATGTTTCCCCATCTTCAAAAACATCAGAGGAAATTTTCAAGTAAGTACTGTTTTGATAAATCGTCTGAATAAATCACAAAACTAACTTTGGTGACACAGCGACAGTTGTAGGAGGAGCAAACTGTTTTGAGTCTGGCTGTTCTTCATCATCATTGCTCCTTGATGCCAAGTTCATGCTGGGATACCCAAGTTACTTTATCCTTGATAAATCAGGTGGGCCAAGAACACTCTCAAACTTTGAACTGGAACTTGTCCGACTCGTGACATCGCGAAAACCCAAGTACACACAAGTACAGGGATTGGGAAATGTCTTGTGTCTGGCTGATTCGGCATCGTTTGACTCATCTTACCTGACTTTCCTGGTCTGGACACCTTCACCACAGTTATCCTTCAGGTCCACATTGCTGACCTTCCAAACACTCCAGGGCTCTGCCACCCAGACATACTGCCCGCAGTCACTGAGGCAAGGCACCACCTCATAGACCTGACACAGAAACACCACAGTCTGATCTTGCACAAAAAAATTCAATAAAAAAAGTATAAAAACTGAATTTTGTATGTGTTGTCAAGCTCTGGAATTTATCTGCAGCCCTCAGCAGGAACATTTATTCAGATTAACACAAAAAAAACGTAAAACAGTGTAATTACCTGAGCCTGTGGATGGATCCATTCATCAAAGAAGAGAAAGAAGAAAAAAAGGAATTTAGATTACTGCGCTCAGGAATTAAACAGAAATCACATCCTTCCACATTTTAAAGTGAGACCTCTCTCACCTGGTTGACATGGTCCAGTTTCGGACACGGCCTCCCACCGTTGTAGGGTTTTTCTCTGAGCCACTTGGAGCGGACTTTGACTCCACTGCCGCAGGACTTGCTGCAACGTGACCAGTTGGACCATTCGCTCAGCTTGCAGTCAGACGGACAAGGGATAATACAAGCCTCCTCGATATACCCTGGAACCGATCACATAATACAAGACAGAGATATACAGTATGTGAAAACATACAGCTGTTCTCTCAAAGCTGTCAAGAGAAATTAGGCAAAGAAATCTGGAAACACCAAAAGACCCAAGACAGAAGTTCATTAATAAATAACTGCAGGATGTCAGATTTTTGACAAGATCTTGACTGCATATTGATCTAACCTGCTGTGAGTAGATGTAAGAAAGATCCTGGATTTGATGCTTGGACAGGACTCTAAGGGAAACCACCAGCATTGCTGCCAATCAGAAACTTTCCTCAGGCATGAAAGCATTCTCGCTGTTACTCACTGGTACTGACTCGAGATCACCCATGCACTCCTTTTCCTGACCCCTGCTATAAACAAACCTAACATCACCGGTATCTAGATGTAGCCAGAGGGCAAATATCAATAGGAAAGAGCAAGCAATTACCATGTTACTCCCACAATACTCTTATAAAAATGAAGCCAATCAGAGACTTCTAAATAAGAGATAAAGCAAGCAGCAGCACTGACACAGAGTCCAGTATCTTTTTTACAGTTATAGCCAGTTACCATCAAGCAGCCCCATACTGGGAGGAAAGCTTTGACTCAGAGACGTGTTTCTCGATGAGCAAACACAGACACGCTCATTCCCCCCAAAGTGCTTTGATGTGTTCTGTATTTTCCCCGGGCTAAGATGCAGAAGACGACAGCACTTTGATTCTTAATTCCCTTTTCTCCCTTTACTGGAATATACTGTGGAATGTTAATACAGCTCAGCACAAAGTGGCCTGACAGATTTGGGCTGCTGGCGTCAAATACACGCCCAAGTTCCCCATGGGGTGATTGTCGAATTTTACACTGGAGGGTTTGATGAAAGGACGCGCTGATAACTGACCTTGAGCTATCTAAGAAGTCGATCGATCGTCAGGATTGTGTGATGGAAAACAATTGTTGTCAACTTTGCATATTTCAGAGTTGATACATTAAACGTTTTCTGCATAAAAGCCTGCAGCATGACCAAAAATCAAATCACAGTGAAGAGACTCATTCTTGGGTCTGTCAGCAAAATAGTTTTTTTTTTTATCAATGCGATCTAAATTTACCCATAGGAGCTACACAACATAGATACATATGGTAATTTTGTGATCTGTCAACGTCAAGGTTTTGGTAATTTAAGATTCGAACATTACCGTGTGAGGCACCTGAACTTCCAAGATCACACCTAAATCTATCTCGCCAGGCTTCAAGCTATGAACCATAGTGGATCAGACTAATCAGCATCGTATAAGGAACTATAGGCAGCTATGGGCATGGTTTAACCAAGGTGTTATACAAAAATAAATGATGAACAATGGTAGTTCTTAAAAAGATTAGCATAGGTCCTTCTAGTATAGAATAGTAGAGGTCATTTCTTCATTGAAAGAAGAGCGAAGAATAATACCAGGCTTTCCTCGATGGGAAAGATGATTTTACTTCTTCCCAACTGGCTTCCGTAAGAGTTTGACGATGTTATGAGATCGGTCCATTCACCTACCATTTGTGCAAGTCATGCTACCATTCTTAATCTGTGGACATGTCTCAATAATGCATGTTACTAACCAAACTTCCCCGGAGTTTCTGTCTCTGTCGTCCAGCAGGTTTTCGTGGATCGTGGCTGCTGCTGTGATCCTGCACGACGTCCACTACATATATTACTACTGTCATTATTACTACCATATCTGCTACTGTGCTCACTTTATCATTCATTGTGATTCATTGTTATTTTGTCAGTTATTGTAATTGTACAGTATGTTTGTGTTGATTTGTCCTGTACACGTGACATCCATTGCACGTCTGTCCGTCCTGGGAGAGGGATCCCTCCTCTGTGGCTCTTCCTGAGGTTCCTTCCACATTTTTTCCCTGTTAAAGTTTTTTGTGTGCAAGTTTTTCCTCACTCGAACCGAGGGTCTAAGGACAGAGGGTGTCATTCCCTGTACAGATTGTAAAGCCCTCTGAGGCAAATGTACTTTGTGACTTTGGGCTATACAAATAAAATTGATTTGATTTGATTTAATACGTTGATGTACAATGCTTTAACTTATAAAACTTGAGTTAACTCATGGGTAATAATGATGTGAGGTAAACTTCCTGTTTTTTCCAATTCAATTTTGGTTTCTGCCACTAAAAAATAAGTTAGGGTTAGAGCTAGAGTTAGGGGTTAGTGGGTTATGTGAGTATGGAAAACTCACCATGGCTGTTACAGCGAGAGGTCTCCACTATGCGGTTGTCCTGGTCATAGCACACCATAGCCTGGTAACGATATCCTTGGCCACACTCCTTGATGTCCCCTTGGACCTTCATGCCCAGTTGACCCTCCATGCGGCCGCCCTCAGGCAGGACACAATCGGACCAGTTGCCCACAGGTTGGGCGTTGTATTTGTTACATGGACAGTACTGGGTCTCGCTCACGGGATACATCTGGTGGTTTTTACACTGGTCTCTCTTTTTGCTCTTACCTGCAAAAAACCACATGATTTATAACTGATTAAAACATTTCATGACTATTGGTCCGTAAGTAACGCAGGGATCCTCCAGCTGCTTTTAGTAGAAAACTGCTACTGGGAATTCAGATTTAGAAAAGACCAGGGAGGCCTTGATGCCACTCAGTCAACTACAAATAAAAGTTAAAATTTAAATTCTCACAACGAATGATCTTACTGTAAAGGTTGATGTAATCTGGAAGTTAAAGTCTGTCACTCACCGACTAGCATCCTCTTGCGTGTCCTGACGCCCACGCAGTCGGCAGTGCAGGGGGAGAACTTGGACCAGCTGCTGAGCTGACAGTCTTCCTGGCAGGGCAGCTGGCAGGGCTGCGTGAGAGGCGGCATGGAGCTGGCAAACTTAAGACACTCTTCAACGTCTGCCTGCCCACCATCCTGCTTCCGGCATGAAACAGCTACGACGGGTAAGAGAGCAAATGGAGTTTTATGGAGTATGGAGACAACTCGTTTTGTGGGTTGCGGTCGACTTGTAAATCGTGTGAATGTCAACTCAATGTGTCCGCGGTGTTTCTACAATACAATTTCTGACTTCTAACAAAAAAACAAAACACACAAAAGGTGATAATATGCTATCATGAAAACAAAAAAATATAAATCATTATTTTAAAGTATCTCTCAGACTTCATTTCTTTTACCCACAACATTTACTGCACACACACACACACACACACACACACACATGCACAGGCATCCATGGGAAATGTATAATGGCCTTCTGCGAGTTGTATTGAGTGAGTTGGTGAATAAGAGGCTTGTATTGAATTGTGTCTCTCCAGCTCAGAGTATACTATTACAGGTAATGGTACATAATGACAAGAGCCTCCCAAGATGGAGGAGCAGGATGCTCATCATTGGAATCAGATAATGCCCCCTGTCTCTGAGACTTTAATAGGAGTCTGAGTGTGTGCGCTGATAACACTCGGCCAGGGCCACGGGCATTAGCGATACACTCAGCGAGTCATCTTAAAGCAATACTACGTGGTCTGTTTTGAGATATTCTAATTTTCACATCACACAGCCTAAATACATTAATATAACCATGTATCTTTGTCAGAGGCATCTATAGCGTCATCGTTTGAAGTGTCAAGCCACTGACCAAGCTGCTGTATTTAAAGACTTGGGAGTGAGAACAGGCTGCACATCTACATCCCTCTTCTTATATTTTTTTTACAGCTAGATTAAAGTCTTATGCAGTCCCCAGGTACTGCTTTGATGCCAACACCCCCTGTCCCAGGCTCTCGCAACAAGAGCATTTAGACGGAAAGATACGATCAATGGTTCCAGATCCCCACCGAAAAAACCCCCATCTCAGCTCGGTCACATGCCTCTTTCCGATGACTGGTCACGCTGTTCTTCCTGCTCTGTTTCACTAATGTGTTTATGTAGAGAAGAGAATATGATGTGAAAGGTTGTGTCATCAGTGTGTGTGTGTGTGTGTGTGTGTGTGTGTGTGTGTGTGTGTGTGTGTGTGTGTGTGTGTAACTGTGGCTGTCCTTACCCCGAACCTGCATGCCCGGCCCACAGATCTCCTGAGCTCCGGGACTGTCCTGACGAACTGACCATGGAACCAGCTGACATCGCCGCCACTTGTGGGTTTTCCATCTAAAAAACAGACGCATGAGAATCAGTTTTGAACTTTGATGTAAGTCAGAGGTTGCTGGTTTAAGTCCCTTTCGGCTTTGTTGCTGAATAAAGAAGTATAAGTTTAGTCAACCAACACCAGAGTTAATATTTGTCATCTAGCCTTCCTTTCCTCCAGAAGGAAACATCAGGAACATAGACTCAGTGTCTTGGGCTTATGAAATGCTACGAACAGCAGCAGTAGTGGCAAATAACAGCTTTCAAACGAGCTGGGTATAATTAAAAAGGTGTAAGAGTGTGCCATGTAGGTGTAGTGTTATGTAATGTTTTAGAAGCGTAGTGTTCAGTCGGTGGAGTAATCACTTAATGCCAGTGGAACTCTACTAAATTAGACATTTTTGACATACTGTAAACAACTAATGTAGGGTAATGTTCACAGCTCATTTTAAATAATTGCATCGACTCTAGATTTCTCAACGTTAGAATAAAAACTGAATTTAATCAACAACAAAAAATGCATGATGCTGCTGCCATATGGTACTAATCTATAGTGCTAAATTGACTACAGACCATTTTGCATTTAGAGATATCATAGCCATGAAAAATTACCCATAAGCCTACTTGTAAAATGAAACAAAGAGGATGTCAGTGAGTAATGTGTGCAGGTGTTTGTGTTCACTTACCTGTATCCCTGACAGACAGATGGAGCCTCACACTCTCTCTCCTGACTCAGCACTTCAGGGCAGTCTTGTCCCCCGTTGGCTGGTGTCTGGATGACAATACGTTTCCTGTACTGCTTCTTCTTGGTGTTACCACCTAAGCAAAGACACACACATATATATACACAATACTAAATGCAGCAGCAGAGTGAATGTTGGTTCAAAGATGGCCCAGATTTGAAAAGAAGAGATCTCTTGTCTGTATTTCATTAAATCCACACATGTAATGAAGCCCAATTAGTCTCAATTATTTAGTATTGTAATCTATTTGCTCAGCCTCTGCCGATAGTCATCACTTCGAGGGGGAGGCAAATACAATCAAGTGGAATATTGAATGCCATCTCCATCATCTGCTCTGCGGTATCCAATACAACTCCATGGGTGGTGGAGGTTATTGACTTAACAGGAAGTCCACGTCTATATCAGGACTATCATATCAGATTGCAGTTCCTCACAATGCCAGAGTCCCAGTGCTCCCTGTTGGAGGATCATTTATTAAGGACTCGCGTCATACGGAAATAAAAGAGCTTTGAGATAACAAAGGGCAAGAGATGCATGCTTTACTGTGGATACTAATCCTGGACAGAATATTGCCTATCTGGTTTAAGGTCATGACTTGTCTCCTATCCAAGTATGCATTAAGACAAGCTACTTGCCTCCATGTTCACGTGTGTTTAATGCACAATAAACATCTTTATATGAATGGATAAAAGAGTGTGTCAGTGATTCAAGGAAAAAGAAATTATGTTGACTAAAGTGTAGCAGCTTATATTTCCTTGCAGTATGTCAATATACACCACTGTAAAGCCAGGATGTCACTATCATTCCATTTTCACCGTACACATTACATTACATTACATTACATTGCATTTGGCAGACGCTTTTATCCAACGTGACTTACAAAGGAGGACATAAGCTGACATAAGCTGACAAAGGTGTAAAAGTGTTTTAAGCAGGGAAGCATTCTCGAAACAGAAAGGTTTTTAGAAGTTTTTTAAAGGTAGAAATGGACGTTGCTGTTCTTGCAGCCGTTGGTAGGTCATTCCACCATTTGGGGACGACCACAGAGAAGAGTTTAGAGTGACCTCGCTTTGCGAGAGGCGAGGGTACGACTAGACGGTTTGTATGAGCGGAGCGTAACGCCCTGGTCGGGACGTGAGCCTTTAGTAAGACGCTGAGATAGCCAGGGGCAGATCCTGAGGTGGTTTTGTAGGCTAGCATCAGAGCTTTGTGTTTAACTCTGGCTGCTACAGGCAGCCAGTGCAGGTCGCTGAAGAGTGGGGTGTCGTGTGACCTTTTGGGTTGGTTGAAAACCAGTCGCGCTGCAGCATTCTGGACCATTTGCAAAGATTTGGTCGCACAAGCAGGTAGGCCGGACAGGAGCGAGTTACAATAATCGAGGCGGGAGGTGACTGTAGCCTGTATCAGGAGCTGAGCGGAATATTGGGTGAGGTATGGTCTGATTTTTCTAGTATTGTACAATGCATAGCGACATGACCTCGCTACGGAGGAAATGTGCTCAAAGAAAGACGATCATCTAGTACCATGCCCAGGTTTACACTGTGGATGTAGAGACAACAATGACTGGTTACAGTTATAAGGAGTGTCTTTTTCTGTGGTTTCTATGGGTTTGGATGAAAAACCAAGACACCCCAGAGATTGTGCTGATGCAGAAACGTGTGCTTGGTATCCATGGATTTTGTTTTGACTGTAAAACAGGTGGTATTTTTGACACAAACTGGATCAATAGTGATTTCCCGTCAATGCATATGTGTGAAGAGTAAAGTATATCACGACATTAAAGGACATTTTCGACGTGACAGAAGCAGCTGGGGGATGGAATCACCGATGACACCGTTAATAGAGCTACGAGAAACACATGGATGCAGATAGAAAATAATGGAGCGATTAAAGGATTTGTTCAGCAGATGCCTCTCGGGAGAAACTATGCCAATACATAAAGTAAAACACAAGGGAACGACAGCCACACATATGTCTAACGCTGAGGCTGAGACGAGCTCTCTTACTTAACCCGCCTTACATGCTTGGCAAATAGCTTCCGAATTAGCCAACACCACCAGCTGTATTGTGGAGGCAACCCGCCCCCATGGAATTGGCAATGGCCTCTAATAACGCCAAGAGAATATTTAATCGCTTTATGAAATATTACCCAAGAGATATTTTTATGGATTTTTTTTTTCTAAAGCTACCACCTCCACCATTTTCCTGCAGGAATATCTCTAAAATTTCCTTTTGAAAAAAGCTCAATTGAAAAACTCTGATTCGATAACATTTATTAAACATGTAATAGAGTTTTTGGTATTTTGTGTCAGTGTTCATGATGATTCTATTGTCTGTCTGTGCTGAAATAATGATGAGCGTACTTGGTATGCTTCGCTGATTGAGAAACACAGCCGTACAAAAGCTTTTTCTCAACACTCACACTGCAAAGACCTCACTCTGTGAACTGAAGCCAACAAAAAGCCCGGATATACCTGCTTGACATGTTGATGGGCAGGGGCTCCAGTCGCTGTAGGGGGTGACGATGCAGTCTCTCTTGCATGGCAGTAAGCAGGGCCTGACGGTGTCTGGGCGCAGACTCTCCGGACACCTGCAAGTACATCATTGACATGCTCAGACACGCACACAGAGAGTACCCTTGAAATTCTGAGAGAGACCAATTAGATCTGAAATGAAACAAAAAGTATGAGGTTAAAGTCGAGAGCGTATCAATCATTTGTTATAACAGTCCCTAAATACAAGACACATTGTACGTCGAGCTACTTCTAGTAGAAATGCAAGTCACTGAAAAGAAAACTGTATCTCTGTGAGGTAGGAGTGAGGAAAATAAGGAGGAAGGAAAGTAGATTATTTTGCATAAATTGCATTTAAGAGCATTTCTATATGTAGTGTAGTATATTCTGTTTTGATGCAGTTGAAGATGTCATATACAGGGTTCCCACAGGTGCTTGAATTCCTTGAAAATTCTTGAATTTCAATTCAGTGTTTTCAAGGTTGTGAAAACGTTTGAATTTTTTTGTGAAGTGCTTGAAAATGCTTGAAATTTGTGTGATGTCTATCTCAATAAACCAAGAGAAAACAAAAATGTTTCCTAAGCGGCTACGCGCTTGATCCGATGCCTTTACATGCAGAACTCAGTTATCATACTCGCTTGGTGTTCTGCAGAGAAATAACAGTAGACTACTATCCACACCTGTTGGTCACTGTTATTGCGCTATGGTAGTTACACAATACACCGCTCACAAGCTGAGAATACAAGCCAATTCACAATTAGTATAAAATCAAAACAGTCAATCTACCACCATATGAAATAATGCTAATTAGACCCATATTATTATGCCATACAGTGGCACCGCTGCGCTTCCCATGACCATCATGGCAAACACAACTAGTAGGCTACCTATTTAAAGGTGCTGGAAAAATGGAAAAACTGGTGCTTGAAGGTGCTTGAAAAGTGCTTGAATTTGTTCATGAAAAAGGTGTGGGAACCCTGCATATAACAAGTTTAATACAACAAGTACAGTGTTGCAACAAATAAAACGTTACTTGGAGAGCTCCTCGCCGAATGATGAGACTCTCCCGAACTATACAGGGAAATCCCTTATATACCATGATGAACTTCCAGAACATGCATTTCAAGTAAACAATGTTTATAACTAAGAACAGGGGAAGAGAGAGAGACTCCTTTCCCAGGATACCCCAACAAATGGCCCTTTGAGATCTTGACCTGATCTCTTCCTCTACCCCGTACGAGGAAATAAGAAACAGGAGAACAAACCATTTGGGACCCGAAATAGCTTTCTCTCTAAATTACCTCAAAGTCCAGCTGGCCTTAAGATAATGACAAAACAGGTACCTTGATGTAAGCCATATGTATATAATAGTATCAGTATTAGTATATGACTATGCATCTATGTGCAGACACCTCAGTAGTCTAGAGGACTTGCCAACATTCTAGTGAAATGACATCTTAACCTATCCGTCAAAATGTGACACATTTACTAGTGAAACAGAACGTGTCATCATTGTATATTCTCAAGATAAATCATCCGAAGTGGTTGTGATTTAGCAAGCACGGAGATACCGAAGAACCGTCGTGTTTATTCGAGTTTATCTCCGCGTTCATGTACGTAAGCATTTTTAGAACAAGGAACATTAATCAAAATGTCACCAGGCTTTTTATGGTGATCTACTTTTATCAGCTGACACTGGAGCATGCACTTCGATATTGCTCTGTTGACTCAATAAATGTGGATGTTAATATCTTCAAATTAAAGATGACATTAAAGATGAAGACACCCACATTTCCCTCTGGTTTCAATCTCATTTGAAATCCAGTGTGCAAAATTATTCAATATATATATATAGACTGTTTTTTTGTGTATTTTTAACATCAATACCAGCTTATTTCAGAGTTATGGGTATCAGTATAGGTGCCACACACAACAAAAATCAGTAGACGAGTATTTTTGCACTCTCCAGATTTGATTTGACATTGCATCATCTGCAGTTTTTTTCCGGTACAAATGCAGCTGTCAACATTCTGCCATGGCAGAGTGAGAGGAAGGGGAGACAGGCTGCGAGCACAAAACTATCGTGTTGTTGTGAGAAGGAGCATATCATTTGTTTATGGTAATCATCCTTCGTGTCACAGTCATAGCCTAAAATGATGTTGAAAATGCCGCACACCACGAGTGAAGCAGAAGACAGAATGTGTAACATTTCTGCACCGAAATGCCTAAAAATGACTGCACCTTATACGGATGTATAGTTTCTTGAGTTGTGCAGTATCCCCAAATGTTTCCGACAATGTTCAAACCCAGAGAAATCTATCATTTTATTCATGATGCGTTTAATTTGGTCAACTCTCTCTAGTTGCTTTTACTTCTGGGGAGGGAGAGGAAGGAAGGAAGATGACGATTGTGACATGACATGACAATCACTGGCAATGGTCAATATTTAACAATGAAGAATACAACTCCCATGATCCCTTGCTACTTCACAACATCACCAAATGATGTCTTTTGTTATTGCTTTGGTGCGAGAGATGCCCCTAGCAGCAGAAATGACATATTGAAATTTGAAATATCAACATAAACCCATCAATGCACCTCGGGGACGTTAACATTGTCTAATGTTTTGCATTGTGCTATCACGGGCCTAAACTGTCTTGTCTCAGAATTGTTGGATGGATTGTTCTTTCTGAAAATCATTTCCTTGCATTTTCTTTCATCAGTATTAATTTCCCTGGCTGCACTCAAACTTAACCCCTTTCCCAAATCATGAATTCGCTTCAGTACAAAAATAGGGGCGTCTTCTTTTTTCTAGAGCCAACCAGGAAATTATCTCTGCTGAGAAATCCCATGGCACATCCCCAATTAAAATCTGGCAAGAAAAGACGCTAACAGAGGCGTTATACATGCAATATTTTATCTCAATACATATATATATATATTTTTTTTTTTTTTTTTTTTTACCATTTTGGAACCGCACACCGAATTAATGTCCTAATACATTTGGATATTTTTGCCATTGTCTTTACTAGTGGCAGCTCTTACATCCTGGGCCACAGCTGGCGCTGCTGGTGAAAGCAGGTGCCCCCTCCTTCCATTGATATGAAAGTGTGTCCCAAGGCAGTGGGCTCACTGCTCAGCATGTAACAGTAGGTTTAGGAGTAAGCGCAGGAATAAAAAGTGATATTAATTTCCATACGCAGTAAGGGGGCTGGCGGGGTTTGCCTGTGTGGTGCTGCCGCGCTGCCAGAATAATGCTCCCATTCTGTTGAATAAATAAATAGATAATTCGTGTTCCCAGCAGATGCCTTCAGGGGGGAAACAGACCATGATGCTTAACACAGTTGGCCAGCAGCTCATGGGCTCATCAGCTAACACCTCTGCCAGACACCAGCAACAACAGACTAACCCACACGGCGTGTGCAAACAAAGTCTGAAATCAAAAACAAAGGCCGTCTTTCACTTTTATAAGCACTGTTAATTATGTCACCACCTGAGGAGTCAGTCAGTAAAGGTGAAGGAAAACCACACAGTCATGCTGTTTGGATTTGATGTGGATGGCATTCATGTACAGCCTTTAATCACCTGAAATCCACGTGTAAGGAATAATGTGGGGTCTTACTTCTTTGGAGGAACCTGGCCCACGTTGACCCGCACGCAGATGACCTTGCGGGTTTGCATCCCCACTGAGCAGGAGGCATCGTCTCCACGCGCTCCTCGCCCTGCAGATGTGTTGGTGGCCGGGATGGAGGAGTCCTCTATGCACTGCCCCCACGAGCCCGTCTGCCAGTGGTACACGGTGCACGGATGGTCGTTGCAGTTCCTCACCTCCTGCAGAGCGCTGATGTTGGGACACTGGATTCCACCTGAGGATTTAACACAAACTAGAGTCTTGGCTGTACTACAGATGCAAACGCAAAATCACATCAGGACTGGGACAGGAGGACAGAAAACTTGTTGGGTAGACTAGAACTTTTTACATTGGGGCAGATCCACAGGAGTCTGTTTGAAGTCTGTACTCAAGTCCTTTCTGAGACATTTCTGCTACCTGCTACGTCATCTTTCTCAAATTTCCTAGCTACATTTGAACCTCAGTCTTGATCCAGACTCAGTAAACACTCGGCAAACACAACGATGGAAAACTCGGTTTTCTCTATCCTCTCACTCTTCTGCAACTACACATTGCTACTTGTCATAATATTGATTTCTTGCAGATAGTTGAGAATAATAAAGATCCAAGATGAAACTGAGAGAATGGTGTGACTGAGAGGAAAAGGAATTGCAATTACAAACCTCTCTGCTACCTGAGCACTACAGACAGCGTTATAGATTTATCAATACACAATCTACTGATATTTCAGAGTCATGGTCGGGACCAGAAATTCTAATTTATACAAACCTTAGGTAGATAAAGGACTGATGAGTCATGCAGAGTAATCTAACATATTCAACTAAACAACCCATAATAGGCGATGGATGGCAGATTAAAAAGTAGGAATGCATTCTGGTCATTTTTGCTCCTCAGATCACGTACATTGTGTTTACATAGAGTATATGCACGGATAGTAAAAATGATTTTCTGTCAAAGCCAGACCACGCATTGACAGTCAAGGAAAAATATTCACCAAAAAGTGCGATGCATCCCGGTACATGCCAACAGACCAGTTGGAATGGGATGTACTGGCTCCCAGTGCCGTATTAAGTGATTTTAAAGTTTGGCTACTTGTATATAAAAGTTTTAAACAAACACATTATATATCATTAAATACACCAGCACATATTCTGAGACTGTCTTTCATTTATAACTTATTCCCTCATCACTCAGAGATACCGAGGAGACACCATCCAATGCCTTTTTTAAACAAATATAAAAGATATATTTGTTTGACTTTGCATATAAATAGACTCTATGAATAATTATTCTATGTAAAACCCACTGGGTCTAGCCTTCTTTCACATTTTAATTTTTAATTAGACTGCATTGTTTTCAACCATATTAAGTTTTGTTTTTTTATTCTTTGTGTTGCATTTACTCATTTCATTTTTCTACATTGTTATTCCTGTTATCCTTTTATATATTTTCTGTGAATTGAATAAATAAAAGTATGATTACTGATTCTTTTGCAAATGCTTTATAGTTTCTAATGGGAGCTTCAAATCAGCCTAACCCCAAACCAAGCCAGAACAGAACTAGGAGAGTATGATCTTTGAACTCAGGCTGGCTGTGGAGGAGTTTGACTGCTCGGATTATTGGATTGGCCACTGAAGCGTGCAGGTTGCTGTTTTTTTTTTCTTTCTTCCAGCATACCCTGCAGCCTGCACTACTGCACCATAAACTCAACACCCTTGCTCAAATAAATGGATTCTTGCTGCAGCGTCTGATTCATCTCTGCCCCAAACTTCAGATATTTTGTGGGACCCCCACAAAAGTCAGATCACTCGAACTCGAACCCCTGTCTAAACCTATGTAGGAATCAATGTATCTTTATTTAATATGTAAGGCACTGAAGTGGTTACAGTCTCTACTGTGCACAAAGACAAAGAGCACACTTCATAAGCAGCAAAGTGAGCGGTGGAACACTCACATACATATAAAAACACCTGCTGTCTGGTGGGACTTTACTGGGAGAAGAATGACTGGGCTGTCTATAACAGAAATAACTAACCTGGCTGGACAAAGGAAAGAACACCACCTTCAGAAAAGCATGAACATAAAATGCCAAAAAACAATTATACCTCAGTATGATGCTCAATTTAAGAATGATGCCTGTGGTGTAGTCAACCAAAGACCGAACCAAAACATACAAGCTGAACTTGTACATAACTACTTTAAAAACATTGAATTACTGCAGAGTAAGAGTTGTTTGTTCCCTTTGAGACACATTGCATATTTATCAGGGTCTATTTCTCTCTTTGAGAAGAAGACTATAAACCTAAAACTGCAGCAATGGCTAAGCAAACATGCTGAATCTACCTCTACAGTCATTTCAAATGATGGGAACATTGTCTCTGTCAAAGACCTGACACAATCACAGTGACAGGATACAGACTGGCTACCAGTAAGGTGTAAGAGATCTTTGTACAGTGCTATAAATTAGCTATTAGGTTTGATTTGTTGGAGAACAAACAAGGCTGAGAGATGAAAACAGAGAGAGTCTCTGGGGAGGACGACGGAGGATCGACAGGGATGAGGTGACCCAGGGGCCAGAATGTCTACGCTCAACCAGAAGCATGGACCCAGGTGGGGTGTGCACGCCACGTGACCTCCTCACCACAAAACCTTGCCATTAGCAGCCACAATCACCTTGGGAAGAAAAGAAACCCTCTGAGAAAAAGGTCAGCCATTAGCGCCTTGGAAGGCACGGGACGACATCTTTCAGTCAGCGATGGAGCGTCATGAGAAAAGCCTCAGACAGAAGATATGGCTGACCTCTGTGTAGCAGCACAGGGGTAATGTCCTTCACAGGGTCATTTATAAAAGATATTATTGGATTTCATCAGGGCGGTCATTCATCAGGCCTGGAGCTCATTAGCACATACAAGGACATACCATTATTGCTGCACGGGCTAATTAAATAGTTAACTGATAAATATTTAAGTGTTACCAATTAAACTCAACATGCATTTGAAAAATGTTCAAGCTCAAATGGCGACAGATCGGTTACCACAGACAACGATTCTTTAACAGTCCACTGTTATTTACTCAACACGACCTTGTCAGAAGATAATGCAGCCAATGTTTGTCTTGATCTGAATAATTAGCTCATGCCAACACCAGCACACGCTGCCTTCATATATTACTGTTCAGTCTCAATGTGATTATGACACCAGTGGTTCCCTGTAAGTAAGCTACTCTATATGGTACTGATAAACTAACCCGCCTGAACTCGGACCGCAGCAAATAATTGTGAAATATTTTACCCAACCCGCTTCCTGACCCGCATTTTAAAAAGTAGTCTATACTCTTGATTAACTTCGTCATCGGGCTACATAAAACTGGCGTTACTGAGTTATTAGATATTTATTTAAAATGTGGTTTAATGGCATTGCTCAGTTCCATGTGTTGGGAAAATCTGGCTTCTTGTGCCGAATCAAAACTTTACTCTGCATCTTTATTTCAAACGACCCGACCGACCGCGACCCGAATATCATTAAAACTATTGTTTGGTGATTCGCAGTAGCACCTGCTCAATACGGATCAACCCGTGCATCACTGGTACTTATATACAGTTCATTGTAACTCCTGACATGACTGTATATTAACTTAAAAAAAGCAAATTGACATTTTTTATATACATTTATTGACTTTTTTCTTGAACAGTTCAAGTATGTGAGCCCGCTAAAAACGTGAAAAGACTATATACTATATATTAGTGAAATCTGGAGTTAGAGGTTAAAACTGTTGTTGTTTGCTTGTTTCTACCCGATTTTGACACCTAATTTCATAAACGATGCCCAATTGTGGTCAAATTTCGTTTACCACACCCCACATCAACCTGTCTGGTTCCATAATCATTGGTCATCCATGTAAAACTGCAGCAGTGTCTGCCCCTGAACCCCCGGCATGCACAATGGAGCAGGAGTATCTATTCGCAAGGTAATCCATTATGTATGAAGTGACTCCTTATCCAGCATGGATGCTGCAGTTGTTAATATGCCGTAGACGGCGTGTCATGCAATGTGGTCCAGAAGTCAGACGCAAGAGCTGTTAAAATGATATCAGGGACGTAAAAGATAAAATTCTGATCTGCTGCTCCGCCCGGACACTATAACCGTCTCTTAACGAGGTTTAGTGAGAATGGCTCAGTTCTCACAGTGTGATCGGCAGATTGAAGGGTTGGGTTTTCACCCAGAGGCACTCATTCAGTAATATTCCATCACCATTTAAATACCCACTACTCACCTTGGGGTTTGAACCACTTAATGTTAAGGAATACTCAACGCTACCACTATAGTGTGTAAGAGCTTTTTTTTTTTTTTCTTTCTTCTAAAAGCACGGGGATTTTGCTGGGCCAGCAAATCGACTGGAAGAGATTACATCAAGGTAGCTACGTTTCTATTTCCCTCTAGTTAAACATATGGAGACTACATACTACATCAGCAAAACTCACTCGCTGTCATCTAAGAACATCTAATATAAATGTACCGAAGATTGGACGAACCGACGACAGCATGGAAGGACCTTGAACAAAAAAAAGGTATAAAGGCAAGTCCTTGTGAATTTTTAAAAAAGCATGAACAAATTGTACAATAAAGCTTAAAAAGAATAACCGCTACGCTTTAGTCTTGCAACAGTTCAGCTCATTATCCTTTAAACTCTCTTACCCTGCATCACAGTAACCCACGCCACAACCTTTGCCGTCGCTGCGGAGGAGCACACAGAGCAATTCATTTCACTTTGACATTTCATATAAGGAGGAGAGGAAAATTAGATATATGTAAAGAAATGGGTTTTAAGACTTGCATGACCATGGTACTAGACCAATATAGATTTGTGAATGTACAGTAGATGCTAGGCCAGGATTAGAGGAATGGTTAGGGTTGACGGATTCCACATGAGGTTCATACATTGGCAAGAATCTGTCTGTGCATGGGTTTAGATGTTCTTACCTTCTCCTGCGTTATAGGCGAGGATGGAGCGAGCTCTTGTCTGCTTTCCCTCAGTGTTTTTTCCAGAACAGGTATGGGAGCACAGAGACCAGGGGGTCCAAGGACTCAGGGCACAGTCCTTTGGGCAAGGCACCTCACAGATGGCTGGCATGGGCAGGATGGCATCACGACAGAGCTGCCTCTCTACGTACTGACCTGCACGGACAAAAGCACATTAAGTGTATTAAAAATGTGTAGAAATATACGTCAATGAAGATGTTGGAGCAACCAGTATTAATGGTTTGCCAAGGTTTGTTTGAGGAATGGACCAATATTCCATCTGTGTGAACAGACCCCATCTTGACCTATTGTTGGGTCACTTCCCATTAATAAAAAACATTCAAATAAAAGTGCATTATTAAAAACCAAACTGTACGTATATTGCAGCTGATATTTTAGTCGTATTTATGCCCAAAACAGAACAAACCAAACCAAAGACAACATGAAAATCACACAAAAATGTTTGTTTTTTATAAATGAATGAAAGGTTTACAAGAATAAAATGAATATGTGTACTGGTGACTGGTAACATACTCTACACTGAGCAGAAATATGTTAATTTCAAAATCTATGTGTCTGAGTAGAGCGTGTATCCTTTGCAAGAACATCTGGCAGTGAAATAAAACTATATATCATGAATTCTCATTGGAAAAGAGGCTGCAAAGCAAAGTTTTGTTTGTATCCACTGAAAATAGACCCACGCATACTTTGGTAGAAGGTTGCAGTCTTCGTAATATGTCAACCGAGTCCAAAATGTGTCTGCATACTTCATTGCAGTACATAAATGACATAGTCTTGACCCTTATGAATACATTTCACATTTTTAATGCATAATGCCCCTTAAATGGACAACATTAATACTTCAACACACTCTGACATAGGTCAGTGAATGAAATGGGGCTGATTTAGAGAGACTTACAGCTGGAGTGGCTCAGATCTACTCGCAGAGCCATGACGTTCTTCAATACAGATAGTCCTAAATAACTTAAGGGGAGTGGGTGTCTGAGAATGCTTACTATATACGTTCAATGATTTGTTTTTGGAGGGGTGGAGAGAGCTGAGATGCTGAAGTAAACCAATATTGATGCAGATCTACCAGGTTGACCTCACTCTCTGCGCTCCTCTCATCCCATTCTGTCCCAGCCCGAGGTGTTGCTGGAGGACTGTATCTGCGAAAATCTCATTGTGAAGGGCTAGAAGAATGGCAACTAGTGATAGGCCTGGGACCCCGGGGGAAAAAACAGATCCATTTTCATCAGAGGGAGACAACGAGAGATCAATAAGAGGCCAGTCAAGAGAAACTCTGAGGGATGCCACATGGCGGTGGGGGTGGGGGTCTGGGTAAGACGGTGATGGAGGATGTGTGGAGCCTTGACAGGGGTAATAGAAGACTTCCATGTGACAGATGCTGGAGGAAATCATTAAAGTGTCTGTGTGGCACTGATGGGTTTCATGTCCTTTTGTTGGAGTTGGCTGTTTTGATAATTAAACATCCTATCTTGGACGCTGGAACAGTCATACATACTGTAGAGCTAGAAAAGTAACCATTAATGTTTTACGTCCATCCAACTCTGTGACATGTCATATGTGGTGCATGTCACACCGTGGTGAGGTCAAGTTGGGTTTTTGTTCTGTCTCGTCATTTCCTGTTTTATTTTGATATTTACCTGTCCTCTCATTTCAGGTCACTTGCCCTTCCTCATGTGTCACCGGTCTGATTGTCTTCCCTTCCCTGATTGTTTCCACCTGTTCCCCATTACTCTGTCTATATATTGTCTGTGCCGAAGTGTTTCGTCTCTCGTAGCGTGCACCTAAACCTTATTTTCATAGCCCACAGTCCTAGCGTCATAGCTCTAGTATTCTTTTGTTTTCCTTCCTCGAAAGAGTGAGTTTTTGTTGTAACTTTGTAGTCTAGCCTTTTTGTTTCTTTGTGTATAGCTTAGTGTCTAAGTTTAAGTTTCATAGCCTTTTGTTTTTCCTCCTAAAGAGTGATTTTGAGTTTGTTAATCTTAAATAGAGTAGCTTAGAGTTTTTTCCTCCTTTGGAGTGATTTTCTGTTTACCCTAGTTTAGGCCTTTTTTCATAGCCTCACTCAGTCGAGGATATTTTTGATCTAAATAAAACAGCTCTCCGCCAAACTCTGCATCTGAGTCCTCTTTTGAGTCCGGGCACAGTGCATGCTTGGGGTTCCCAGGGGATGATTCCTGGCGTTAACAGTGTTCCTGTTGTATGTAAGATACATTAAAATTGAATAGACAAACCTGACATGACATTTGCTGAGCACATTCCTGCTCCTCAGAGCGTCTACCCTTCCCATTTTAATCCCATTCTTTGTCCTGGCAAATCACCACAAAACCTTTAGAGATAAGGTCGACAAGGTTATTTGGACGGTTAGGCCAAAAGAGTGCACGACTTTGACACGGGACTCCATGGTGCACATTGGACACCTTATTTAAATCTAACCGGCCGTGGCATATTTATTGCTGACTTGACCTCAGAGCCCTGCTTATCCCAAATGAGGTACCTACAGTGTCATATTTTTAACCACTGAAGCAAGCAGCAGTAATTGACAAGTTGGGGGTGAGGATGTGACACAAACGAAGCACAGTTTGGGTGGGTTTCCTTGACAACGGCGGTGTTAAATGATCCATTTTGTAAATCTACCGGGCGGTTAGCTTTCCAATGAGCTACCGTGTCAGCAGTCATGACATAGGTAGTTAAGTTACATTCTAGGAACAGGCTGAAATATTACCGCAGACAGAGCAACATAAATTGTGTCACTTTTTTTGGTAAATGAACGACTTGCAGTGTAAATGAAAGAGGCCTTGTAGCATAGCAGGGGAGGAAGAGTTTCGTAGAAGGCACCTTCCTCTCCTGTTCTGCAAGGTGTTCAAAATCATTCTGCTAAACTCACAGATCTGAGGAGCCCAAGTGATATCAGTTCGCCCCGAAGCTCGGCAAGCAATTGAAGCGATCAAAGGGAAAAAATTTCCTTTTTTAACATTACACGCATCAGACAAGTCAAACCGCTGTCTGAACCGCTGTTGATGGAAACATACCAGACGGAGGCTGACGTCTCCTCTATTCAATTCTGCCACATCCGGGGGAAAATTTCCTCTCACACAGTCAGAGGTAATGGGGAAGAAAGGCAGAGTAAATCCAAGCTGACTGCGTGGAGCAGGCTGTGTTAATCTAATTTACCAATAAGTCTGATTCAACAGGGTACTATAAAAAAGGAAGCCCACACCTCTTTAGCTGAGTGCCCTTTTAGAAGATGGAAGCTGAAGTGGAGAGAAAGAAAGATGGAGATGAGGTCACCTTGAGTTTTCCTTTTAAAGGCTGGGACTGAAACTACTTACCTGGATGTATTCAACGGTCATCTAAATGAGTACAGATAATAAAGAGTGCCCTAAGAAATACAGCGACAGAGGATGAGTGATTCTATAGGAGATTTCCCTATGATCTAAAAAAGCCACAGTCTTTAATGATGTTAACTGAAAGAAAATGTTTCTTCAGCAGATTCATGCATGGTTTACTGGTACCTTTTGGCTCTGACGTGACTAATGGAGACAGAATGTTTTGAAATTGGTATTGAGCGAGAGTGTTGTAGCAGCAGCATCAAAACCTGAACTCTTGACATACAGAGATGTATAAAGTACTAGAGTGGAGTAGAAGTACAAGTGCTATATCAAAAAACTGACTTGAGTAGAAGTTGAAGTGTTCTTTAAACACCATACTTAAGTAAAAGTACTAAAGTATTGAAAATGTTTTGTACTTAAGTATTGCAAGAAGAAGTATGTAAAAAAATACTACTCAAGTACTGAAAGTAAAAGTACAAGTAAAAGTACTAGTACAAGTGCTGTTGTTTATATTATTTCAAATATTTATTAAGGCACAACTTCTAATGCTACAGTGTTACAATGTTCATGGTAGAATTCTGTGATTTCCCATGGTCTGTGAATGCGTCTGAATGAATGCGAGAGCGAGGGGGCGGGGCAGCAGGTGAGAGAGCGCACCTGGGTGAGTCAGGTGTATGACGTACGGCGCACGAGCGAGGTTGATGTGAGACCGGGACTGTTCAGTTGGTTTTGGCGTGGTTACGGTCAACAGTCACGTAGTTGTTCGATATAGCCTCGTCATTCATCACGTGTCCGGCTGGACGCTACAATAGTAACGATTCAGCACATGAAAAATGTATCGGAGTAAAAGTATTAAATTCATCAAAAATATGTAGTGCAGTAAATGTGGAAGTTGGGGAAAAAATAATACTCCAAAAAAGTACAGATACTGCATTTTAATACTTAAGTACGGTACTTAAGTAGTTCCACTTTGTTACTATACATCTCTGTTGACATGTAAATCTGTCACATCTGCAGAAAGAGGCATCAGGGTCAAATCCCGGCTGGACTTTTTTGGATTTCCAACACTTACAGGATATATGGCTTAAGCTACAGCCTCTCCTCATCAATGACTAGTGCTAGAAAAACTGACAAAGAAACAGGCACAGCTGTGTTCATAGCCATGTAGACAGCTCCATAGCCACAGTCCCCAGCCAGTTACAGCTGTGCAGGTCAGAGCCAAAGGGTGTAAAGGTTTAGGTCCGTCTGATCAGTAGAAATATGTTTGTTGCGTTTCACTTTGATCGTGTGAGATATGAGGTCCAATTCTTTATTGTTGTCTCTGTAATTAAACGTCTTGATGTTCTATTATCGCCTACGGCTTTAACATCCAGCAATTTCTTCTCCTTATTCCGAACTGATAAGAACACACAAACAAGCATGTTCAACATGTCGGCTTCACTATAGACTTACTGTAAATCTTAACATTAAAAATGTAAAAAAAACAATAATACAGTTGCGTCCTGCCGCTTCGTAATGAATTATCTTTCAAGGACGGTTCTCGTCTAATTTTTCAGAGGAAACGTGAGCAAAGATAATTAGTCGTGGAGAACAAGTCAGTTTGCTGTGAGGACGGCGGTAATTGCTGCCACTGCAACAACACGGAGCAGTGCAGCCTGTGAATGGGGACCTTGATTATGAGTATGATATGGAAACTGACGAACAACCCCCATCTTCTTTCTCACCCTCTCTTCCTCTTACTCGTTCTCCCCAGAGCCCTCATTAGCAGCTACTGTGTTATGGTTCAGGAATCTACCCATAACAGACATAGCCCCCCCTTAACACACACACACACACAAACACAATACACATACACACACCATTTTGTTTGGAGAAAATGGAGATGAAAAACTGGATGAAATTATATTATTCAGGTCATAATTATTCATTAATGGAAAGATAGTTTTTTAGGTTTCTGACTTAAGGATTGATATAAAAACAAAGCTGTAAACATTACTCACATCCATAACTGCTGTCTCGTACCAGCTTATATCACCTTTACTGTTTACTGACTTTTCTGTCCTTGGTTTTCTCTCTTTTTCTCCCCCTGTTGTTTTGTTTTTTTGTCATTTCGCTCGGCGTTTTTCTGCCCGCAGGTCGCGTGATCTAAACCTTACGTTGCACCCCTTTGCAAAAACAATCAAATTAAAAAAATGTATCGGAGCAATTCTCTCAAGGTGTTTTGGGTTGTGCAGCTTACAATTACAAATGTTTGCTTTTTTCCTCAGACAGCCGCGGAGGATATGTGAGGGGCGCTGGAAGTCAGCATTTAAAATCCCTTTGATTTGGGCGAATTTCATCCTGATTCACCAAAACGAACGGGAAAATATTTCCCACAATCCCGGTTGCTTCCTCTTCCCACCTTTCCCTGATCACAATAAGCATGTGTTATTTCTCATAACATGCTATGCCTTTAGTAAGTTTGAACATTTGAGCCTCGTTCATACGAGATGCACAAAGGTCCAGCAGATTTCACTTTTAATTGGACCCAGTGGCTTTTTATGCATAATGCAGTTTAAAGGCTGTTTACTGTGTATGGTAAATACATCATCCCAAACATGGAATGGTGAATTATCGTTGTGTAGATGGCACACATGATCATTATGGATGGTTTTCAGTAATTCTGCCCATTAATGATCCTATGAAATTTTTTGTTTTTTGCCACTGGTAATAAAAGAAAATGAGATAACGGTTTAAATGTTTCGGCATACTGGCATAATTAAAAGTCTGCCAAATTAGCTCTCAGCAGTTCCTGTTTTGGTGTACCCATGGATGTTCAGACAACTATTACTGGATTACTCTGATTCTGAAGAAAACTTGAAAACTGGCAGGAAAGTTCTGTAGTATTCAGTGTCTTTATCTCAAATCCCAACAAAAACTTTGCCATCGATTCTTCCTATGAAGAAATGCTCTGCGGTTTTATTATAACTGATGCTTGCAGCACTTATGCGAACCTAATTATCAGCTTTCCAGCCTGTTATCACACATCTAACCATGCCCCCTAGCTCATGCTGTAGCTGCCAGTAGCTCCTCACAGGAACGCTGATTGGTCCAGGACCACTCTGTGTTGGCACATAGCCCGAAACGTGGCAAAATTAATTGTCGTGTGATTTCGTGCGCATAGATGCTTATAGCAGCAGCGTGAAATCTGTACCTGGAACATTAACACAACAACTGCAGAGTACTAAATCCGGCACCATAGAGCCGATTGATCCAAACACTGGAGGTCCCTGAGTGAACATTGAATTATTGAAGTAGAAGAAGACGAGCCAATAGTTCGAAGCTTGGCAAGATCGATTCTTGAGTGATCCCATGATCTCGCTAGTCTATGCCTCTCAAGGTTAATATTGAGGTTCCTGGTTCAGTTCTGAATCAGTTCATGGGTGGAAAAAACTGAATGTGTAGTAAGTTAGCCTTTGTGTGAACTGTGACTTGATGTCTGAGAGAAAATTTGGACTCCAGACCAGTTGAAAATCAAGTTGTCAGACATTTTTTCACCTTGTCCCATGAGTTAAACTCTGGGAGCGATGGATCTCACATCCTACAGAATCTTTAAAATGATGAAATAAGGGGTTCCTCTGCAGCAGTTCGGTCTGTAGAAACAGTAACCCTCACACTTTCCGTCAGATGTTAGAAATAATAGTTATTTTTGCTGACGTGTGACGTTTAAAGTCAGATGTAGCATCTATACTACCATTTCTCTGCAACTGTAGTCAAAACAAAGTCAGAGTTTGCTATCATCTATCTTATTCCCATGTGACGTAACTGGAAGATTATGAGACTTCACAAACATTGTGCGTAGGTGTGCAAGACGATAGAAGGGAGGTGTTTTTTGTGCCATGGAGAACTAATGAAAAACAGTGTTAGAGGTGCTATTACCCAGAAATGTATTGGTCTGCCTGCTGTTTTCCAGGTATAGTGAGGTATGAACCAGAAAACCGCTGCTTAGTCCTTGGGTGAGAGGTGTGTGAGTGTGTGATAGAAAGGGAGCTCCCTCAGGCAGTGCCAACACTGTTTTCCTGGAGCCTTACATTTGCTTCCAGCCCGGTTTTGGCCAGTCGCCTGTGCTGCAACCCAAGGGAAAGCAGCTCCACACACACACACACACACAGGAACACAATATATTTGCTTAGAATAGCACAAACAATAGAGGAATATCTTCCTACAACAAATACAGTAATTACAATGTTGGGCGGGTAGCCAAGGCTATAGGGCTCCCGGTTTGGCAGTTCAAAGAGAGGCCACGCAACTCCGCAGCAATCAGAGCCGAGCAAACTGACAACACGTTGAACACAACCTCCGAACAAAGTAGACACAGCTCCAGTTATCTGCTAATTAGCTCATGAGTTCAGCGGAGCCACTTCATGACGGCTGCTACAGTTATTGTTCCAAACATCTGCGACTGTCTCAAACTGAAAAAGGAACAAGCTCATTGCCGGAGCGTGACGTGCGTCACACACGCCCACGCCCACGCTTTGCCCGTCGCTTTCCATTCGAGCCTCGCACCCGCTTCGGCATGATGTGTCTCATCATGAGTTGATGCACGTCAACGCATTAAGATTTGATGCCGTCCAAATTTTTTTCCCCGCATCAAAATGTGTCATCCGATAATTTTATCACATTCACTCAGAACATCTCACCTACCGTACTGTGTCTGCCTCACCTGTCTGTGTGACGGGCCCAGTGTGTGTGCTACAGACATCAACTGATGCCTGTCAAATTAGGCAACGCTGTCGACCTGATTTTTTTTCCAGAAGAAAATGACATTGTGCCAATGTGCAGCCACAGTCTGTGGGTGTAAGTGCAAGTAATCGAGTATTCAAACTGGCATTTGAAGGGTTAAAATCCTCAAAATGATTGAATGTTTGGTATTTTTGAGATGTTTGAACCAAAGGTGCTTTTGGTACCAGTTGCTCCCAGACCTAAAGAGTTTCCTTAAGATCAAACGTGTCTACTCACCATCACTGTTGACGCACTGCACTTGTGGGTTCTGGGTTCCTGGTCCACACTCCTTCTCGTTATCGGGGATGCACTCCTCCAGTTTAACCACCAGCCAGTCGTAGCAGCTGGGGTCTTCGCACGGTATTGCCTCTACCAGGTGGGGGCAGTTGCCCGTCCCGCCTGTCGGCTCGTTGATGATCTTCCTCTTCCTCAGTTTGAAGCCTATTAGAGGGGGAACAACAGGAATCTAATGAAGTAAATGAGAAAACAGCCCCACGCTAATGCAACTGTAAGCACATTAACTTCACTCCACGGTCACAGTTTGATGATAGCTGTGATATTACATTGAACGTGACAGTCCATTAGGCCTGAAGTTGACAGAATACACAAGAAGAACTT
This sequence comes from Collichthys lucidus, assembly GCA_004119915.2. Lineage (NCBI taxonomy): Eukaryota > Metazoa > Chordata > Actinopteri > Sciaenidae > Collichthys > Collichthys lucidus. The sequence continues at coordinate 17,918,021 of CM014097.1, forward strand.
CGGATAATGACTGTTTTTATTCTTCTCTCATTACAAGTAGCTTTTATCCAAAGTGACTAATGCATGTAGGGATCCATTAATTACACTGGGGTTTGTTCTCATGTGTGCAACGTTTCCTCTGCTCAAGGGCATGGGATTCCATGACACAGGTCCTGGGAAGCAGGGGGGGGGTGTTAACTCCAGCACATCCAAGGTCACCCACCCCCTAATCCACACTCCTGCTCCGGCCCGATAAGGCAGCAGAGCCCTGCAGTGTCTGCAGGTCTCAGGTGGAGACAGCAGAATCTCCCCCTTTTCTATTTCATTTTTGTCTCTCCTCCTCCCCCTCAAAACCTTTATTTAATCAGGCAGGTCAGCGGAACATGCGCCGCCATGTGTCTAGACCCATTGATGGAGGTTTTATCTGGTTGGGGAGGGGGTTGGGGGACGGATGTATGAAGGAAGATGAGACTTGGGGTGCAGGGAATTCAATTCTATCAGGCATCATTCACATGCTATCTGTAGGGTGTATTATGAATGGCATGGCTGTGAGATAGCAGCGCTCTCAGAGCGAGAAGCTTCGTTTTGAGTGAAGACACACGTACATGCGATGATAAATTTTTAATGTTTACATTTTGAAAATTACAATTTTTAAATCCCAAGAGTCAATATTATCAATATTTAAGTAATAAAATAATTATTTCTATATTATATATGCACTGTATCAACTGTATCAGCTGTAAAACTTTTGTCTGGATTATTAGAAAACGCTTGCTTTGTTATCTGTACATATTTTCTATTCTATTTTTCTACGTATCTGCTTCTATCTGTAAAATTTAGTGAGCCGTTACCACCTAACATTAATTCTATGTGTTTACACATGATGAACCTCTTGGCTGGCTGGATGAAACGGTCATTTACGTCATTTATGTTCATGCTCGTGGTCATCCTGATGTGTCGAGAGACGACGGTGGACTGCCTCCCCGCTGATTAAAAAGGCAAACACAGTGGTGGACTTTCACGCTGTTCTGTCTCCTTCAACTAATCTAGCGTTAACTCGTGGCACTGCGTCGTTTTTAGCCAGGTGGTTGTCATATCAAACAGCTTCAGGATACTGTAATCTAAATGTTTTTTTCCTTCATAGCAAACAGTGGTGTAATTATTCACCCAGCAGACAGACATTAGTATTAATTTGAGGTTGTTTTTCTAGCCAACTGAAGCCCAGTATTCTCTGTGTTCGGTCTCCATCAAGTCCTTAAGAGCAAAGATTCTTCAGCTCCCTACAGTTTATGTTCACCAGCTAACTGCGGGAAACAAGACAGATGATGCAAAACAATTAGATAAGATGCTGAATGAAGACTGCAGAGTTGGTTGTTAACTCTCTTTAGGGTTTTATCTCCATGAGCCACACCCTTTTACATCATGTGTAAACATTTAATCCACTCTATTATACATGTATTGATTCAGTATGTGCAGTTTTAATGTATATTGTATTATTTTAAGATAATCTGAAGCTAAATATTAGCTTGGCCAACTACAGCAAAGAAATATATAAGTAGTAATATACAAGCGCATGATTACTGGTCAAAGGCGGTGCTAATTTTGTCACCCATTTTTCAATTTAGTCTTATTTAGTCACTTTTAGTCTTTCACAAATCATTTTTGATTTGATTTTTATGCCAGTTGCATCTACTAAAATGTTCAAATTGAGATGAGTCCATCACTGTTAGTGTTTAGCTAGACTCATTCTTGACTGTTATGCCATATGGGCACATTTTAATAACGTCGGGCTGCAAACCGGTTCGGGCTCTACAAAGCTGTCAATCAAAACAGGCCGGGCTGAGCTCGGGTCGAATTCTATCGGCCGGGTCGTGCCTGACTTCTAAGGCCTGTTTCATGCTCTAGATTGCGCTGTCTGTCCGCACGCCGTGTTTCTCCTGCATGCTGTTTGTTTTCAAGCCACAGGTGCAAGAGCAGCAAGAGGATCTCAAACGTGTGGCCGGGACGCTGCCTAGAGTAAAAGAACTGCTGGCACAAACACACGACAGCAGGACTGGACTTTCTTTTTTATTTCTTGCATGACATTTTCGTCTTGTTTTGATTGGTCAACAAAAACGCACATTGGCACATTTTTCGTCAGTGTTTTTAGAACATTGTATCGTCTCGTCATTGTCTTTGTCAAGACTCGTTGAAGAACATATTTCGTCTTGTCTCGTCTGACGAAATTAACAATGGTCAAAGGTTATTTGAAATGAACAGCTGAGGGCTTTTAAGAGCAAATATGACAATTATATAACAATTGAGTAATGCCAAAAATATCACCAATCTCACAATAAACAAGCTAATTTGGCATTTTATGTACATTTAATGTATAAACACGACAAATTGTGCGTGTGTACATGTGATACAAACTTTTATTTTAATACTATGCATGGCCTAGAGTTCGAATTATGCAGAGGAAGAACTAAACAGATGTGGATTTGAGAATATTCAGCCTTAACTGTCATTCGGATACTAGAAAGCTGTGCATCCCTCTTCAGTAGATCATAACGTACAAATGAGCTTTCAGCAAGCAAACGATGTCCATGTTCTGTGTCACGAGGATACAAAGATTTGAAAGCGAGACGACACATTTTGAGCCCATAGATTTTTGGATAATGAGATCCAGCGTACACACACTTGAAAATAAATGTGTGTGCATGTGTGTGTGTTCACTTCCCATTATGTACAGTAAGACGACAGCAAGAGCAGACGTGGCGTAGTGAGCAAACGAGCGAGCGGGAGCGGATCCATCATTAAGATGCATGGAGGAGAATTTCCAACTGTCCCTTTCATTTGAGGCGCTTCATTAAGGCAGAGTCAACAGGCATTAGTCATGCAGACGACGCCGTTCCGGGGATAATTAAGGGCAGAAGCAGCGACTGCGTCAACCCCGATGATGGAGTAGTACAACCTGCCACAGCAACCAACAAATAGGCAGAGGACGCGATGATGTTTTGGCACTTTAGGTTATACCCTCCAATGTCAAAAAGAGAGACTTTGATATTAGTATTAAGTTTGATACCTACTGATTAACACTAAATTGATGCCAGAATAACAGCGTGACTCGCTTTGTTGAGTTGCATAGGTAGTGTAGTGGTACGCAATACAAACAATACAAACAGTATAGAATAGAGTCTGACAGCCTATAAAACTCAGAGGGGTTTGTTATCTTAACTCAACACATGATATCGTCTTAGACGGGAAAGACAACACGTCCCTCTGAGAAAACAAGTGTCAACACAGCAAGTGGCAGCTCAACAGCTTCCACCATAACTGTAGAGAATGGCTGTGGGAAGACACGAGGGATGAACAATATCACGCAGCCCTACTTCACCACAGTTTCCATCTTCTTTTTTTTTGGTACGTGTCACTGTCAACTGTGAATTATTTGCTTCACGGAACCAGTTTGTCAACCGGTTACCGACCTACTGTTTATGCAAATCTATTTGTGTTAGCAGAACGCAAAACATGTCCTTGACCTAGAGAGAGATGAAATTGATGAAATTGCCAACGCATGCCGGCGTGGTAACGTCACCACAGACGCTACATTTAAGAAGTCTGCTATATTCTGGAAGTACAGAAAGATTGAACAGCATTGTGGGAACTCTGGCAAGGGCTGGAATGTAATGGGCAACGGTTCAACATAGGAAAAGCCTCAAGTTGTGTTTATGCAAAAGAAAATGTTGGTATTCATTAGGTATGAAATCACACCTGTGCTTTGTTTCAACAAAGAAAGATAGAGTTCTGTTGCGTTACCTTTTTTGGCTGCCTGGTCCTGACAGTTCTCATAGGTGCAGGGTCCCCAGGCTCCCCACGAAGACACCTCGCACTCAACGGGACAGCTGATGTGGCAGAGCTGGGTGGTGTTCAGAGGGATACCCAGACACAGATCACTGTCCATTGGACGCAACGCTACAGAGACAAAGGGGAAAGGGGTGCACTGTAAGAATGATGTTATGTGGTGAAAAATCATGCCAGCAAAAAAGGACGTGTGCATGAAAACACACAATTTGAAGAAATCACACATAGGGGATGAACACAGGTTGCAGAGACGGTGAAGTTTGTATATCTGCTGTGTACAGATTATACTTCAACACCGATCTTCAAAGTTTTTAAAGAGTTTAAAAGAACAAACCACATAACAATTACAAAAAAGGCAGAAGTTGGTGTTTTAGATGTCCAATGGCACTGTCCTCAGAATCTCCCAGAAACAAGTCAGAAAAAAATCAAAGCCATGAAACGCAAACACACTTTCATTCAAAACCCCAAATCTTGCAACACCAGACAACTTTGAAACAACAAAGCTTGTTTTTTCTTTTTCTGTTTTTTTTTCCCCAGCACAGCAGGCCAGTCTTCCATTTGGCCTGATTCTCAGCGGACCTCGGCTCCAAACAGCTGTAGGTGACTCTCTGCAAGGTCGGCAGGCTGATGAATCATTCTCGCCGTGCCACAACAGGACTGAGCCCTCATTCACATGCAAATTGCCTCCGCTTGGCAAAAGGTGCATCCTTTTAATAGTGTCGCTTAAGTGTGCAATACGCGCGGCGTGCCCTTGAGTGTGCATGAAACAGAGGAACGGGTGAGATGTTGAACGGAGCGACGTAATTAAATGTCATTTCCTCCACGTCAATATCAAATCATTTTCTAATTTACATCATTTGATGTGTATTTTTTCCACAGCTGCTAAACACTTGGAGATTGTGTAGAGAACAATAAGACTTGAATTTGCCAATATGGGACTAATATTAATGGGTACGGCCTCCAATTGGGAATCCAATGGAACCTGCTACTGTAACATTAAATGTTATATTACAACCTAATAGTCATTTTTATACATAAGACTATTCGTTGGACCAAATGTATGATAGATATTTTCACAAATATGAGCCATATGTTGCATGTTTTATTAGACATTTGGGTATTTTACGCCAGAACTGAATGTTTGGTATTGAGACCGGCTTTGGGAGTAAAAGTAAAAAGCGACTGTAGTTGGTGGAAGTGTCATGGAAAGAAAAATAACGAGTCTGCAGAAATCCCTAACAAATGAAATTTTAAAAAGACATCTACCTTCTGGCTGCAGACCTGTGGTGAACCTTCAGAAAAAAAAAGATGATTATTTTTCCACTTTCTGCACCCTGCTCTCCGTTCCATGAATCATTTCTGTCGTGCCCCCGCTGTGACTGGCACAGCTGTACTACACGAGGTATAAGGACTGTGATGTGACTGGCTGAGAAGACAGTGATTAATTAATCACACTCCCCTGAAGACTCCACAACGGCCCTACCCCGTTTGTGCCTTTTGCGCTGCTTCTATATGAGCGGGGGCCTTTGAGAAAGTCATTAGTCATTAATGTACACTAATTACCCTGGGGACCATGAGGAACATTTTAGAACATTTCATGGCATTTCATCCAATCGTTTTTGAGATATTTCAGTCAGGACCAATCAGTTGCCATCCTCAGAACCACCTACAAATTTTGACAGTCAAACACGGGTTGATGGGAAATTGAGTTAGAAATCGAAATGCTGGCTGCCTAACCTAAAACTGGGAGGTATTAAACAGATAAATAGAAAATATACCACAGGAGGATCCAAACAACCTGTTGATGAATTCCAACACGTACATGTTAATAGTCGGACATCCCATTTTTTAAAATAAAAAAGCGTCTCATCCACCCGGTCCATTAAGAACTTTTGGAGGACAATAGCCTCTTTGTTCTCCTCCCCTCCTCGTCTAGCCTGAGCAGCTCTCCACAGCCATAACAAAGGCTGATTAATGGAAATCTCCACACAGACTGACCTTGCTCAGGTATCTCTGTGCCAGATGGTCTAGTCTTTCCCTGTGCTGCGCTTCCAGCCACCAAATTAGGAACCTCAGAGGCCGCCGCCCTGCGCAGCTACGTGCCAACTGCCATCAATAACCTGACTCTGAGTTCCTTTCCAGCCGAGGATTCATGGCATCACAGTGGCACAGCTGTTATACAGCATGTCACAGTTTGCTCCCCCCCAATAGGGTCTCACAAAAAAAAAAAGCTGATACACGATTGGTAACAGCATCTTTAAAGTATGTTGTTATCTTCAAGAGGAACACGAGAAACTGGCTGTGAAATGTTGTGCCACCAGGGAGAATAAAAAAAAAGGTTGCTCGTGAGAAAACCTAAAGCGTGCAGCCAGCGCTGTAATAAACAGCGATGCTGTCAGCAAAAATCTTTTGCATGAGTACAGCAGAATTTCAGGACCTTCGCTTTCCACCTCTGAATATATCAAACGAAGAGCGAGCAGCAGCGATGTGGGACGGTGGCAGCTCATAGTAATCGGACTGGGAACGATGTGTGTTCACACATATTAACACCAGACTATCGTATCTCAGTCACTCCGGGATTTGCCGATCATCCATGAAAGCAAATGATAAGATTACATCGGCTTAATTGTGGGATCCCTCCGCACAGCTTGGCTCATCGCAATGAAACCATCCACTGTCACACAAGAAAGTAGAAAATGAACACAGCGCTCTTGATAAGAGCAGTCACATATGAAGAATGTATTCAAAAGACGAGTGTCGGAGTCAATGCTAAGATGTAGTTCTCGGATATATGCTGACACTCTGTGGACCTGCCCATAGAAATGGCTGGTCCATCACCAAATTTGCTCTCTCCTACATAAATACATACATGCAAACTACAAGTGACAGGTATAGGCACACACATTACTACTGGGCTATTCCTTTGAGCTACAGTAGTAGAAACTTAAAAGTTCCCGTTCAAGCTGAACGCTAGCTGACTTCCAACCAGCTGCCTGCTAAGTCCCGTGAACGGAGAGACCCCCCTCCTTCTCCTGGGCGTGTCTATTTTTTACTGTAACTCCACCCATTCATGTGATTACAGGCCCCAAGCCACAAATTAACTTCCAAAAACAAGTTTGTAGCAGTGAAATGCCCAAAATGTTTCTGCTACTGACGCCCACGGCCTTAAGCCTTAACTTTATTCTGCTCATGCAGGTGGAGGAAGTTATTTGCCGTGCAACTTAAACATGTGTTGGAAATCATCTTTTGATGGTGGTGGTGGTGGTGACTCCTTCACTGGTTAGCCTCCCGGCTATTGTTCACCTCTTCAGCCCCGGCAGCTGAGAGCAGCTTTTCTGTGAAGTGGCTGAAAAAATATATTATTCGTGGGGTTTAAAGCTTTTTGCCAGCTCTCTCTTTTTCTTCTCTTTTGCTTCCCTGGGATCCTGATTCATGTTCAGGTTCCTGGCCACATCGCACTTCTGACACTTTGATGTTGCAACCCCCCCCCCCCAAAAAAAATGACTCATACCACTTGCAGGAGAGAGGTTTTCACTATATTACAGGTTGAAGCAACAATACATGTTTATTTCTGCAGTAATGGTGGTTCAAAATTAAATTAGCTTATCATGGCTTATATTTAGGATAAACATAGCAGCAGATTTCTTATTATTTATGCTGCACTGACTCTCCTGAAGTGATTGGCACATGACAGGCTCCTAATGACTTTGACATCATTTTCTTATGTATGAATCAATTTTGAGAAAATTCCCTCAGGTACAGCTCCTTAAAAGTTAAAATGTGGGGGGTTGTCAGTTTGATTGACAGGTGTCTGTGCCCATCAGCCTCAAGATGAAAACAGAAATCCAAACAATGAAGATTTCTGATCCAAATTTTTTTTTTTTTCAGTTTTGGAAAGATTTCTGTGCAACTTTGTCAAAGTAGCAGCAAACTCTCTGTGCTGTTGTTGTTTTACACCTTTATCATGCTAAGTGGTTTTCACCGATAAACTAGAATCACTTTTATTGCCAAGTTTCACGTACAAGGATTTTGTCGACGCACCAAAACACCAAGACTAATTCCATGTACATGAAAACCTACTTGGCAAAAAAACCTGCTACTGATTTTGGTTCGTCTATGGGAAGCCACTTAGCATGACGAGGGTGTTAGACGCACAGGCTCCATGAGCTGTTATTAAAGAGGTCAGAGTTCAGGCGATGCTGTTTTTTTTTTATTTTTCGTGGAATTGGATTTTTGGTTTATTCAAAGTGAGAAATAACAAGCAACAATGAAGTAAAGAAGTTAAAAAAGAATGGAAGTTTTGTTGATCTTCATACTCGGTATATCATATGATATCATAATGAAATAAATGATTTAATATATATATATATATGAACGAGTATTGCAATAAGGTTTACCTGTGCCGCTTAAATGACTCTAATTTGCTAATTTGCTATTATTTAATAAAACATATTTCTTTATTTTGTGAATATTCTCACTAGTAAAATGTCAAACCAATGTCAACATGACCAGTAAATACTTAAAGCAAAGATCCATAAACATAAACTTGTGTGAAAAATATGAAGATTTATGTAAATTTCTCCTTTCTGTCCTCAGCTGGCAAAACTTGAATTAGACATTTTCCAATCTGATGTTAGCTCCTGATACGCCTGTATGAAAGGTCGAAAGGTTGAAGGACCAGGTCCTTCAATCAACCACATGAAAACCGTCCACTTGACTGCAGTGGAGGGATTTGATGAAGCCAAAACTGAAAAAAAGAAAGAAAGAAGGCGCGAGGTGAAAACGCAAGGTGAATAAAATAAAGGCTTTCGTTTATATCAAGGTGTGTCCAAGTTAAGGGGCGGCTAAAATTATAGAAGACATGACAGCACAAAAACCTATCGGAGAGCAAGGACAGGTGTAGAGTGAAAAAAAAAGAAAGAAAGAAAAAGAAGGATGTGGCGCTGCAGCCCGAGCTGGCAGAGCTTCTCCTCATTCATCACACCCATTCCGCTCTTCTTTCTTCTCACTTTTCTCCTTGTGCCACCATCTTTTGTTGGTGACAACTTGGAGCTAAACCGAGTCATTTTTCACCTTGTCATAAAACCTCCATTAAACACTTTCCATAACAACATAACGATCATCCTGATGAGATCTGTGTAAAAAGGGAAAGTGTGATGAGACTCTCAGCTGTTAACAAAATGTAGAATCTTGACGCTGAGGGGACCTTGAGCGTCTGATGTGAATAATTTCTCACAGCAGACGACGGTAAACTTCCCCGGGCCAGATGGACTGAGACTTATTGTGTCAGCGCCGGATAAGCATGGGCGTGCTACCAGGCCACTTCCAGCCTGCTCCATGTGCTCCGTAATGCCACCAAGTTACGTGAAGGCTCATATTTCATCTGCTTCCCTCTCTGTGTGGCTCTTGCGCGCACATTAGCATATTCATATAGCTCAGTCCCAGATTTCATATGAGGGGAAGGAAAAAAAAAAAAGACTTTAATTCTCCTCTCTGGTTCACACATGGCTGGTAAAGCAGAATATCAGTGACTGTGTTCAGAGCTGGAACAGATGACATGACTTTAGTGTGTGTGTGTGTGTGTGTGTGTGTGTGTGTGTGTGTGTGTGTGTGTGTGTGTGTGTGTGTGTGTGTGTGTGTGTGTGTGAAACGCAAAGCCTAAGCAGATGATTCGAAAGCTCATAAACAACTCTTTTTTTTTGTTGTTGTCTGCCACTCGACTCTCACAGATGTGTTTCGAAGCTGTTTACAGCCAACCCGTGTCAAAGCATGTGATATTAAAAATTGCTGCAATTTGCTCCTTTGCTTTCTGTCGCCAAGATATCGATCCTCTTCCCTGATGTTGTTTATTTGTTATTTGAGCTGATAATAGCATTTGACAGGTGATATGAATTCCGTCTAATGTCACGATTACTATGCAGTCACAGCTGCAGAGGCGTATGTGTAGGTTAACCGTGAAGTTAGCGAGGGCCCTGATTCCTTTATTATTGCAGGAGATAACCTCACAAATAAACCACGTTTATGATTTATTTGAAGCATAAATGCAATTGTCGGGACTAAAAAGCTCACATTAGGCTATAAATAAACTGCAGCATGGCTTTACATGTTTGCTGTACTGACGTTTAACTCCTGTAGTTTAACTTCAGGACGCCTAAAAGCTTCTTAGCACTTTGCAACGGGGGCGAAGAAGAATTTATTTATTTATTTATTTGCACCATGGGTATTTTATGTTGTAGAACATCATGTGAACATTTCTTAAGCTTGTGTCAACCACAGACTCTTATTTCAAAGCCTGTTGAATATGTTATTTGTAAAAAAAAATGCTGAGTCATTTCTGCAACACTCAAGCTGAGCATTACTTATCTCACTTTAAAGGAACACTGTATTGTGAATGAAGGCAAATGTCAAAGACAACCACATGAAAATTTGCTGTCTTTGACTTTCTCACGACGTCTCATTTAGGTTGTCACTAATTGCCTCATTGACGGTCAATGAATCATTCACAAATGCTTCTGTGTAAACAGATCTGTGATTTCCCTTTGGAATATGGAGCACATTACATTTTCACATTTCTCTCTAATAACTAATAATAATACAGTTAATAAAACCAGTGTGAATGGCTTTTGATCCATTTTTTTTTACCACAAGTTTGCTCTTGATAATAACCTTATTAGAAAGTGGTACCAAAGATTCTGATGTGTAATCAGCAGGCATCCTCCTAATGATGCCATTCACATTCAAATCAGCACCACCGTTAATTATTAAAGCCAATACCTGCAAACAAACAAGCACCCCCGTAATGTTCCTATGATAATCCTATAAACGATAAATTACACAGACACTTTGATATGATTACAGTATTTCTATAAGAAAAATCTAGTCTGTGGAAGTCGATCATATTGACCCCATGACCAAAGAAAATATACCCAGATGGTGTCGATTCAGAGCCAAAGCTGCGCCATTTGGAGAATCCTCTCACTGGCAAAGCGTAGCAGGAACAGAAGTTCCATAGTGTTACATTTATTATAGGCATGTCTGCAGCTTGAAGGCTGGATATGTCGTCCCTGGACATGTTTCTATGATGTGAAATGCATTAAAATCTATATATTTTAGCATCGCTGTCTTCCATTAGTGTAAGAAAAAACACAGAGATGCCATTTCAAGGTCACCATATGGATGCTTTCCACCCAGATCAACAACAAGGGTCACACCTGGTGGGGAAACAAAATCCTTGGTTTGTGACGTCCTGGCGTGCCCAGAAGTGTGTTTGTGTATAACACTTTCATGTGTATGACTTTAATAAATGCTGAAAATATAAAAACACGGCAATACAAAACAACAGTAGGAGAAGCATGCCAGGTAAGTCACCTTCTTTGCTCCTGAGCGAGCCCAGGTTGGACGGCGTATCGGTGCTGCTCTGGACGCAGTAGACGTCTCGGGTCTGAACCCCGCCTCCGCACAACCCCGTCTGGTTTCCGCGCCGACGGTCCTGTTGACTCAGCAGAACGTCCACCCTGCACTCGGTCCACTCCGTCGTCTTCCAGTTGTAACTGAGGACAGAGGTAGGAAGAGTTCATCTTTTAAAAAAGAAATAATCAGATTAATATCAATCAATACAACAAATGTTCTTTCTGTTGTTGTGAATGGGTATCAGCTTTCAAGAACAATATGCACGGGGAAGACATCTATCACTGTGATTGGTCCGGTCCAAACTCCATTTATATTGACTAGGTGAATATATGAAGCCATAGGAGCCAAAGGTCACTGGATATTCAGTTTCATTTACTGCAACAGACTATGTATAGTTTAGATTTACTGAAACATTGATTTCATATAACAATTTATACACATTTATGAGAGCAGAATATATACATTTAAATGTGTATTTAGCTTTACTGCTACACTCCAAACTCATTACTAGAATTTCATGTAGTGTAAATCTTATATCAGTGTCATCAAACACAGAAAAACAATTCAATTTGTTGTTGTGTCGATAAGTGATGATTGCTGATGATATCAGTCATCCTACAGGCTGCATTTCTTCATGTTTTGATTACACTGTCAGGCTCTGATTTTAATTACGATGATGTGTTTTTTTTGTTGCAATCTTTATATAACTGAATTAATTATAACCTCAGAAGAGATTGGGTCATGAAAGCAAACACATCTTTTACATACTTCACAGTGTCTTTTTACAGGCACTGAACAGCATCAGTGACGCCTGAGGCAGCCGGGGTGATGGGCATCTCTCAGCTTTGTCGGGAAGACTTTCTATGTTATTGACCTCAGATCTCTGTTTACAACACACGGCAGGAGTTGCGATTTAACCCGAGTGTCCGCTGAGAGCGGCTCTAAGACTCGATTTTTTTTAACCTGAATGGAGATTGTTAATTGCGGCGCCTATTCATAGATGGCTTTTGCTGTCTGGTTCGTGAATTGGCAGCGGTCTGCTTCGGCAATAACGCATTGTGGTTTCCACCCTGAGGTCAGAAAACGTAAACCCTGCCTCTATCGCTGCTGATAATGGGATTCATTTGAGGTCGCCAATGAAAGGCTCCATATTCATGAGCGAGGTCCCTCTTCCCCCCCCCCCTCTCTCTCTCTCTTTCTGTTGCCTCTGCACTGTTGTGGGACAATGAGGCCCCTGGGAAAGCATTGCATCTCGGGGCTTTAAGTCGCCCAGATGGGGACACTCAAACAGAGCAGCCCTTCAGTACCATGGACAGAGCTGCTGCCTTTCTTCCTGCTGTCTGTCCAGACGGCAGCAAAGAGTCGATGAACATTGATTTACTGTTTCCCATTATGACTCTGCCCATAAAGCAGGCCAATGAAATGGCCAGATGACTTCTTGCATTAAATATATTGGTTATTAAATGAATCATTTATTTGTTAAAAATACAATTTTTACACAATCTAACTCAATAGGGTGTCAGGCAGCTCACAACATTTGACGGGGATGGTTATTTATTATTTATTTTTTTGTTGTTGTTGCTTAATTATTATTAAATCTTTTATTGGCCTTTAATATTTCGCACAAGCCCACAAGACAGTCACAGGTCTCCAGTTTGACAGCTGTCAAAATACTCCTGCACCTATTGTTTTCTGTAGAAGCGGTGTCTTATGTCAATCCCAGTGCCGATGCACATAAACACTTCAGGAGAGCTGCAGTTTTATGGAATTTCCCCATCTGTGTCTGGTGCGTACGATGATGTGGGGTCATGCATAAAATGACTCGATGCGACGTGTGTCTGGTACCTGAAGCGCAGCTGGATGGAGGGTGAGAATTAACTTGTCAATATCTCTGTAGACAATGGAGGATGGGAGGAAAAAAATCATAGCGTGTACGTGCATAAACCTTGTGTGTGCCACATTGCAATATCAGTTAGGTTGTTTTCTTTAATGGAAAATGGAACACGCTGTACAGCAAGACACCAATCATCTGAGACGTAACGGAGCGTTTTGTATATGATGCCTGTGAGGATGTTTGCTGATTTTGTTGATGGCAGTATATTAAATCCAGTGCTTGTTTTAAGATTAGGTTAGGTAGTTTGAATTGTCATTCGAGTGAAGTACGTGTTATTTGTCATTCAGTTCGGTTTGACTTGAATAAGCGGTAGCTTTAGTTGGAACACGACTGTGGCAGTTTCACTCTGCGTCCTTAAGGATGATTCGAGAAATCTACAAAGATAAATATAAGGATAAGAATAGATGAGGGAGAAAGAATATAGTTATGATTACATACACCCACGGTGGCACTGGAAAAACTTCATGGCAGCTGTAGGATTAAAATTCTAATTACAAGTGCTATAAGAGATGTTCATTTATCTTAGCGTGAAGTAAACCCAGGCAACATCTTTTACTGTTTTCAGAACACTGAATAAAAACCTTCCAGTGAAAGTAGCACCTGGGCTTTGTCTCTCTTTATGTCACATCAATATTGTATCATACAGAAATCGAGGGGATGGGGCAGCAAGGTGGGGGTGTCAGGTTGGGACAGCACGGTGGAGTAAGAGGAAGGATTCAGAGCGCAGCAGCTTCCTCTGATACTGCATTTATGTATTCCTGCTCACAGTGAAACACGAACAGTTTCCTCTCACACACCAACGAGCCTCTTCCACTGACCCCCCCCTTCCTCCTCATCATCATCCAAACAGCCTCACTCTGTCTGGGATTATTGAACCTGCAGACCTTGGCCGGTAATGAGTTTGTCATTTTCTCACCCTGCTCTGTTAACATAATTTAGAGATGCATGCACTTGCACGACAGCTTAATGCAGTTCAGGTTATTAGCTAATGTAACAGCCAACATTATTAGCCCCGGTGCTGAAAAGCAAGGATCCATGGTGAAGGTATTCTTAGCTAAATAAAACGTACTCAGGCACAACAGTGCTTTACTGAATGTTAATGTAAGCATGTTAACATGCTCACAACGACAATGCTGAGGTGCCATGCGATACTTAACACGTTCATCTAAGTTTAACTGCATTTGCTAATTGGCACTGAACACAAAGTAAAGCTGAGGCTATAGGGGATGTGTCGAATCTTTGTCTTTTTGGAGCCAGAGCTACAATTGGACAAGATCATGGAGCTGGTTTTGATTTCAGCTACACGGTACACTAAAATATGTTCCAGGAAACATTTAAGGTGAGCGACAGGCAATGTAGCAACAGCATATTGATTCACATTTGATCACATGCCTAGTTTTACAGTTTCATATGAGTCCCATGTGCGCGGCATACTGGGCCGGACGGACTCGGTAAGAATGATTGTCAATCACAAGAATGTTTTTATTGCCGTTTGACGCCGAGAGTGACCATAAAGTACAAAATGGACTTCATGCTGTGTGAAAGAAGATAGAAAAACTAGATTCTGAGATGGTAAAATCTGCCGTTAGAAAGAAAATGTGTTCTGCGGTCGCCTCTCTCCTCAGACCCGAGAGCTCTGTCACTGATTGTATAATGTGACCAACCAACAGACCAAAAGTAGCATTCTCTAAAAGTTGTTGGTTCATAGCAACAGCAGAGCTATCCCTTGATTATTTATTGTCAATATCTCCTTTAGTTCACGGATGTTGATCATTAAGTCAAACCCACTTTCTAACGTAAAAAGTTGTCATATTTATTTCAATTTCCCTTTTTATCTTCGTCCATCCGACACTTACACAATGCACGGTGGCACTCCGTCACCCGCCGGGCTGCAGGGCTCCTTCTCCTCCAGCTCTGGGCAACCTTCTCCTCCACCGATCGGGAACTGGCTCACTTTTCTGGTGCGAGTGCGCTGCCCCTTGGGCCCGTTGGGGTCGTAGCACTCCTTGGAGCAAGCTGACCATTCGGACCACTCCGTCACGTCGCAGTCTTTGGTCATGACGCAGGCCTGGAAGGTCACCGGCAACGACTCCTGGGAGCACAGGCTGTAAGATGAGAAAAAGAAAAGAGAGCATAAGACGAGATGACACTTTAATACATCAAAAGTGTGGCCACTATTTGGAGGCAGCAAACATGCCTCTGGAGCTGCCATTCGAAGAACTGCAACCAGTGTATCTGTGCAACCAAATGAACGTGTCACGCTATTTTACTGAAGAACACAAACGAAGACAATTATCCTTTAATATCGAGCATCTGCTTATACAAGTCGATGCTTATATTTAGCTTAATGTTGATTAAGTATGTGGCACATTTAATAAATAACAGCTGTAGTCGATTAATCCGACATGCCTTATTTCTCACAGTCTACTCGCTCCATCCAAACACGGGAGGTTCTAGTCATGAGATATCATATTTATACGCTCAAATTATGAATATAATAGAGAACACAGGCCCGCCGAATTGACATGTTGTGATCAGCAAGAGAGCGATGCTTCTCTTCTTCTACCACGTACACATCATTTGGCTGAGTAGGCACAGCAGCTTGCAGAGAGCACTTCAAGCAGACGACAAACAAGTTTAATGTTGGACTGTTCAAATTAGTCGCGGAATTGAGAAACATTAGCGACGGTGCTGGATGAATATTAGAAGCTGGTACCTGAAAGGTTTATACTCTTTGCTAATGATGAGTGGTTGTGTCCTAACCGGTATGTTCAAATCATTTCTCACATTTCCATACTATAATTTGGACAAAACAGTAAAGAAATGCAGAAACTTGGGTTTGATACGAGGAAAAAAACGCATATAATTATGCAATTTGTGCATGTAGGAAATACTGTACATTGATGCACAGTGACATGCATTGTACTCACAGAAAGACATATATACAATGACAGCAAAAACACAAAGAGAAACATTTGTTTCCTGCTTTAAACGCCCGCCCCGGACCAAATAAAGGGACTTTGTTTGGAGGGATTACACAAAAAGACTGCCGCACACCCTTACAGCTCTCTTTGTCTGACTCTGAGACGATGTGATGAATGGGGTTTGAAAGTTGTTCATCACAAACCCAAACAATTTGTTATCCGTATTTTCAGCAGCTGCTTCACAGCGCCGTTCGCTTTGTTTGATGATGGCATTGCTGCGGAGTTGAAAGACGCTCTCTCTGTGTTTTACAGAAGCTGATAGGCCATCTGGGATAATGACACACTGCTTCTCTCTTTCTGTTTCTCTTCCCATTTTAGCCTCAATAGTTTAATTTGTCCTCAACTCTTTTTAAAAAAAAATCACATTTCTCCTGCAGCCATTGCTGCTCTTTCTTTGAAGCCCTCTATGGTAAAGCCATAGCAGCTGTGTCTGGATTCACAGACACAATTTTGGCACTTTGAAGCTTTACGGACACAAAATGCAACAGTTTGATGTAGTAACAGTGCGTTTGATGACTTTGATTCGTCCAACCAACTATCCACTTCCAAGTGTTGCTGTCAACATATGATTCTATTATTTTCATTATTAAGGTTCAACCAAAACAAACAAACAAATCTCCGGCCAGCTATAGGCGGCTTGTATGGTCTCACGGGCAGAACAGTAAAACCATTAAAAGCAGACTGTGTTCATCAGCAAAGCAAAGCCTGCTTAATTCTATATTTCTGCACACCTAGTGCTGCTTAAAATTACAAAAAAAGTTGGATGCAGACCTGAGTCATTAGTGGAAAGAGCTTTTTAGAATGACCCATGACCACCTTTCTGGCTGGCTGGACTTAAGCAAACCATAATATTAAAGGTGGCAACACAGAAGATTTGCATGTTTGTAACAGTTAAAAATCTTTAAGATATTAGAAGATAGGTCATGAAGGTTAAGTCGGCTTTTTTAAAACTTTAACAATACGTTATGAATGTGACACTATCTGAAACTCTAATATAAAGTGTGTCTACTGCTTATAATACAAACAAAACGTTGTAATACCTGATTAGAAATCATCCTCTGGGGAGCATGAAAATCTATTCCAACTTTCAGTCGTTGCAACAAATCCTTCATACTGCACAACAAAATGCATTTTCAAACCATTTTCAAAAACAACTCATCTGAGCTCTTTCTTGGTGAAGGTAGAGAAAGATTATGGACCAACGCTGGCTGTTGCTAGGAGACGACATGTGAAGAGCAGTCTCAAAGTCCCATTTTTTGTTTGTTCTCTTCACCCTACAGCAAACCTGGGGCCGTGTACTATTCTAAACATAACATATTGTAAACAGAGCTCAGAAAGAAGGAGAAATGGGGGTTAATAGAGGCCGACAAAACATATTTCTCCCAGGGCTCCACAAGCAGACGAATCCAGCCATGGTTTACGTAATGATTTAACAATGATATGCTCTTCTTCCTCTTCTGCCTCTGATAGAAGTCATAATTCAGGCGGTCAAAGAATATCCTCAGTTTAAGGTCACATTGACACAAGTCTTTGAAATCAAGAAAAGTAAGAGTTTATTCAGCTTGTTGAACGTCCAAAGACGAAATTTGAATAATAGAGAAAACAATACACACACACACACAAAGAAAAACCTTTTCCCAATGCAAACAAGTTAGAAAGTGAAGTTTGTAGTTCATTATCCTTTTAAAGCCTGGACTCATGGAGATAATTATCAGTTTCAAACACCAGATGAAATTAGTTAACAAACTTGATCCTGAGCCCCGGCCAACATTAATATGGTCATCACTATCAATTAAGCCTCTTTGAAGCTTTCATCCATCTGTGCTAAAACATGTGTGTGTGGATATGTGGTTCTCTCTTTTGGATAAATATCCCAAAGCTGATATCAATCCTAGTGTGTAATATTCTGCTTGAATGCTCGATGTTTGAATGATTTATGAATTCTGACCTTCTCGCGGCCCATTCAAAGCAAATGTATCACAAGAGCCTTTTATTTTCCCAGGATGTAATGGAAGCTGCTCAGTGGCCTCTATTAGAGCCGAGCGAGCACAGTGAGACAGAATGAGGCCATTCATCTCGTAACAAAGAGCACGGCTCTCGGACATCACAACATGGACATTGACCTCACTGGAGAAAAAACACGTATAGAGGCTGTACATCTTAGAATGGATCTCTTTGATGAGTGTGTCCAATGGTATTGAGCCAAGAGAAACTGTATGCACAATCAGGAAATGATGTTGAACTTTGACTAATTGACCCCAATTACCCTGTGTTGTGGCATTATGAATTATATATGAGCCAATATCCTGAAAGAACCACAGACCGGGTCAATTCAGTCAGTCCGAGCATTCATGTAGAATTTTGACTAATATCAAATTAGCTCAGACTAAATGAAAGCTCACAGGGTTTCACCACCTCATACAGTATGACCGAGTGTTATGAGCACTGACATTTGAAGCTACTGAGTGCCACAGAGAGCGCACCGACTTGAAACATGCAGCGCTCTGACAGCGCCCGATAAACAAGCCGAATCCCTCCCTGTGAAAAACACAGCTCTGCAAAGGGCAGTAACGTGCACCCAAAAGAAAAATACTCATAACATAAGAAATATGAGATAGTCTCATTTGCAGGCCATCAAATGAAAGCAGCGTTATTGATGTGTGGCTGTCCCATTTACCATAACCCAGAGCGTCGATATTTGACCATCTGGGAACATCAATCAACTACAATCAACTATCTTTCTCCAAACTGACTGATCCCACCTTTATTGACTTCGATGTTTTTAATGGTCAATGCCAATTTTCTAGTATCTACCACCACCACCACCACCACATCCTTTTTTAAGGCAGTACATAAAAGGAGAAACAGCTGCCTTCATTGGCACTGGAGTTAAAGTTTGAGGTGTGGAATCATCCAATACGAACACGATTCCAAACAGTACACATATGAAAGTGGTTGGCTGAACCTCTGATGGAGATCACAAAAAAATCTATCATTAGATCTTGAATTTAAGATTTAAAATCAGTGCCCGTAATTTTAAAGAAGTGCTGAATTCAACACAAACCACATTGTTTCCAGACCACACCCTTCCCACCATGAGCAAGTGCTTGTTGGCAGTGGCAAGGAAAAAACTTCTATTTTGCATGGCAAGTTAAAGACGGAGTGGGGAATTACTTTATCATTTAAACAAAAGTCAGAAAGAGGCATCAGAGCATTTTTAAGATTTCAAACCAAGTCACAGCATTATACACTGAGGGATTTCAGGATGTTACAGTAAGCAGGACCACGACCTGTCTACTGCCTCCAGTATGGGAATATCCAGAGAGAGAACCATCCACTGTCACTTTCTTTCTCATTTTAAATAGCATCTGTCAGAAAATAAAATCCTACATTGCTAACGCTTACCCGTAAAGAGGGAGAAGCACTTATGAGTATTCCTGTATTAACTACAGCAAACGCAGGCAGGACTTCCCGAGCATACATCAAACAGTCCAAGGCCGCTGAGTGATATTCAATCCAGCAACTCTAACCTGCACTGTTACGTTTATCTGGTCCTAATCCCAGTTCTACAATAAACCTTGAAGTCCTCATGCTAATATACTTTAATCCTGATAAATATGCAGAACCATTCTAGGCTTAGTGCTGACACCAAACTATTATCCAGATTAGCCTCATACAGTCACATAAAGGTACAGATCATTGGACATGTATCAGAGCTGTGAGAAGACGCATGAGGGAAGTTATCCTTACCTGAGAGCCTCAACGTTGCCATTCTTATGCACGCAGTTCACTTCTCTGGTCTGGTAGCCGACCTGCAGATCCCAGGACTTTCCTCCTGGCCGGTTCTGCCGGTTCCTGTTCCTCTTCTTCTTGATGAGTTCTCTGGTCTCGGGGTCCTTCACCTTACCCCTCTCCCTTAACCTCTCTCGGACTTTCTCTCTCATTTTCTCCCTTTTCTCTTTGTTTTTAGCCTTTTTCTGTCGTTTGGGTCTGTCTGCCTGTCGCGATGGTCTGTCTGGTTTCCTGTGTGCCCTGCCCAGTTTCCTGTTGGCTCTGGATGGTTTGTCACCATCTCTGGTCAGTTTATCACCCTCTTTGGATCTTTTGTCTCCCTCTTTGTGCTGTTTGTCACCCTCTCTTGCCTGTTTGTCCCCACCTTTGGACTGTTTGTCACCCTCTCTGGCCTGTCTGTCCCCACCTTTGGACTGTTTGTCACCCTCTCTGGCCTGTCTGTCTCCACCTTTGGACTGTTTGTCACCTTCACTGGGCTGTTTGAGACCCTCACTGGGTTGTTTGTCACCCCCTTTGGAGGTTTTTTCACCTTCTCTGGACTGTTTGTCACTCTCTTTGGGAGGTTTATCACTTTCCCTAGAGGGTTTGTCACTCTCCTTGGGTGGTTTGTCGACATGTCTGGCTTGCCTCGACATTGGGACAGAGCAAGGTCCCCAGGGTCCCACCCTGAGGCTGTAGAGACTCTCCTCTCCGTCGCAGAGCCCTGGATGGCATGTCTGAAACTCAGTCAGGTTTGGGCAGGCTGACCCACCAAACAGTGGAGGAGCCAGAACGAAGCGGATCCGGTTCTGTAAACCCATTCCACAGGTTTTAGAACAGGCAGTCCAAGGGCTGAACTCAGACACCACACAGTCCCGTGGACAGGGAATCAGACAGGCCTGCTCTAGACGTGGTTTAGGCTCAAAGTATTCGCAGATTGCATCCTCTGCAGGCTCGGCATTCGCTTTCTGGACGCAGCCCACCTCGCGAGTCTGAATGCCCTCCTCTCCTCGGGTACACACAGCCGGCCGCTGGACGCCGGCACTGCGCATCGACACCGGAACACACTGGTTCCAGGCACCCAGCTGCCAGTCGTACAGATCCTTGTGCCAATCACACACTCTGAAACAGCTCTGCTGGTTGTCCGGCCGTTCTGTCTGGTCACAGTTGGTGTGCAGGGTGGTCCAGCCTTCAGAGTGGGCACACCATACCGCCCTGCTCTGGCTGCCGCCAGGACCACACTCACTGCCCATACAGCGGCCCCATGGACCTGCAAGGAATAAGACATCAGAGAGGTCAGGGATAGGTCAATGTGAGCGGGAAAATAGAAATATGTTAATTTATTACGCTGCAAACATCCGTTTCAATTTCAAACTGACTGCATGGGTTATTTTTCCCTTTGCTCTAAGGGAGTATTTAAAGATTTCACTCACTTTCAGTTTAACTTCCAAATAATGTGATTTACCTGATAGACTTTGGCTTGTTTGCAGCCTGTCTGGTGTTCCTCTACTCTGAATTGGCCCCACGTTCCCATATCTCAGCAATTATTTTGATGAGTGCAGTGTTATCATAGACAATAGCCTACAGCAGTAAGACACTAGGTGTAATACATCAGAATTAACCTTTAACAGCTACTATTGACAGCTCTTGTTTAGAGCAACTGCTCTGGTAGATCTATGAAAAGAATTGTATGAAAAGTATGAATGGAAAACCGTGGCCATACTTAACTGGTTTATTTTGAATATTTCTATCAAAAAGGTAAGTCAAGAGTGGTTAATGAGAAAATATAAAGGATGTTGATGTTTCATGGTCAGTCTTTCACTGGAGACCACTTCAAGTCAGCATCGGCCGACGACAAGAAGCCCGTCAAAACACGATTTAATTTATTTTCACAGAAAAAAGATATTATTTACGGTTCTAAAGTGCTTCTAAAGACAAGAGCTACTGCCTGTGCATGAAACTTAAGTGCTTCCGCTTGCAATTATACTGTCCTGACAAATACACACTTAGTGTTAAATCACTCTCTTTCAATACTGTGATTGCACTTTCACTGGATTTATGAGAATGCAATTATACCGTAGGTCTAAGTAAACATAGACTTGGGCACAAAGCCGCTGTTAGGGGTACAGCAGATAAAGAGCCAGAGCAGCTAAAGACTCAATCAGTACAGCAGCATAAGAGCATTAGCTGATGTGAAGAATGGCGTGGCCTTGCATATCATTGCCGTCGCCTGGTGCTACGATGCTGGGAACCTTTTGAGATCCAGACTTGGTGAATGCAATAATTAGGTTAGACATAGGTATTAGGTACTGGTATAGGTAATGGAGTGGTTACATCCTCTGGGAACCATGAATATCTGTACAAGCTTGTCCACTGGTTGACAAAGTATCTCAGTGAAATCCAAAAATATCTAGACAAAATGTCAGGGCAAATCAGTAGGGTTTACCCTCTTGTGATCATGAACGTCGCTCAACAATCTATTTAATGAATCCTTAGAAAGTGCTGAATCGACCACACCAAAGTAGAATTGCATCAAAACCATAATGGCAACTCAAATTTGTGTCCAATGATGTGCCACACATGAAACTCCCACTGAGAGTAGCCATGGATATTCTGAGCTGTTACCGTCTATCACTAGACAATACAGTAATTCATTGTGCTCAAAGTCAGACGCTGTATTAAACAGTGCTTTATGGTTTCACTCAATAAAGTTGAGATAGAGCAATGAAAATGTCAACGGAAGAAGCAGCAGGGCTGAATTAGCTTACAGCTGCAGGCAGAGGCTCTGGATCAATACAAATCAATAGAGGCAGCAAGAAACTGCCCCGGACACGAGAGACAGCTGCAGTCACGGATCTCGCTGACTGCCATTATCCTCTTTGGCTGGAAATGATAAAATACGCCATAGGAAGAATAGGATTCCTGAGGCACACTGCTCATTTAATGTAACATTTAATGCAGCACGCTGTGTCACTGATGAGACGGAGAGTTCAGTGATGGAAAAACAACTATAAATTGATTTTGTAATTAAGACTATAGACAAAAGGCTACATGCTGCAAGGGTAAGTAGCCATCTGGGCTGGGATTTTCATCCATATTGAGCTCTCTAAAGAGGCCAGCGTGTTTATAACCATAAAGTATTAGCTCCCTGGCAGGCAGTATTGTCTCGGCTCCACGCAGGTGTTCACCGTAATTTATGAACATGTCACTGAATGACACGGTTACATCCGGGCCGACGGTGAGCTGAGAAACTAGAGAAGGGTGGTTGTACTCACGCTGGCCTACATCGCCTATCACCCACTGAGAAGAGCCAGGAGGCATGGAGGGCACTGTGCCAGCAAGACTGAGGAGAGATGTCACACGTCTAATCATACCCCGCCTCCATCCTTATACTACAAACACCCATCAGTGGTGCCACTATTATATAAGGGACAAAGAAATTATAAAGAGTTAAGCTTCTATTCAACTGCAGTTTGGTTGGTTTCTTGTTAAATAGCTATTTGAGAAATGATTATATGGAAAAAATATATTACTTATCACATATTACCCTACATAAAATACCAATAAAACATATATTTTGTATGTAACATGTATTTTTCACTAACCTTGCACATCTAGCATGTTAGCTACTGTACCTGTGTTTTGCAGAACTCAGCTGAAAAGTTTCTTTTTCTGATTAAAAAGGTTCCCGACTGAGTCAAATGACCCAAAGTGTCAGCCGCGATAAGAGTTGGTTCGGATTCTCTAAAAGCTGCTTCCATTCTTATCTCCGTTAGCAGAGGGTACGCCGGACCATCCTTTACGTAAGGAAAGGAGATAATACAGTCCCACAATTCTTTGCGGTAGCTCCTAAATAAATAACTTCCTCTGTCGTGTAATTATGTAGCCAAGTGTACAGGAAGTTGAGTCAGATTCTCTTGGCACCACGGTTGTCCTTTTGGATTCTCGTCTACATCTTTCCTCAAAGTCGTGATATTTCAGGGTTGAGGTAAAGAGTTTATGAAAATACATCGGATGTAATTGTTTTGACTATTCGACTGCAGTGCAGCCAAGATGATTCTTAAATACAAGCTGAACAGAGGCCGATGATAGCAAACCACCTAAGTAGACAGCTCTGGCGTTACCTGGGGAAGCTTTCCACCTTTCGTGAGGTTGGTTTTGTCCTCTTTTACTAGAGGCTAACTGCCTCCCTTCACCTCTTGTGCCTGCACTAAGATAACTCGTACTGGGCCATCCACTTCCCAGAATGCAGAGAAAATAAACTGATATCAACCATCCGTCAAACTCCCAATAAAACAAGACAAACAAGCCGAGCCCCAAACTGTCTGAGTAGTAGAGTAACCTGTACTAAATTTCAAGTAGCAATCCTCAACACTACTCATTACAGAATATAATCATATTACAGTAACATGTTAAATGCAGGAGCTTCAAGAAGTGTCGCGCAACATTCAAATTCAGATCCACAGACTTTCACACCAAATTTAAATGTTCGTCTTTCTTGGTTTAATTCTATTTGAGTTCAGCCCATGAGTACAAATCAATGGAGCGACAAAAAGGTTGGTCTTTAAAGGGAGCAAATGATGTCTTCACAGCTGCAACACACTTCCTTAATATCCACTATTCAGAGATAAGTCTACTTAATGGCCATCGGGCCACAGGGGACGACAAGAAAGCTTTTTTTTCTTGGTGTTTCTCGACAGGCTTATCTCCCCTATAGCTTGCCAGCACAAGAAAATTGAGATCTGTGTGAAATGATTTCACCTCCCAGTAATGGCAAAAGGCTGTTTTTGGACTCCCCTACCCTGCAACCCCTGAGACGCTCTTGCCTGATCTCCCTCCCGCTTTTTCCCATGGTGCCAAACAGAAGATTGGCATTGGCATTTACAGGGATAATGGAAACCAGTGTGAGATGTGCATCCCACCAGTGGCTTTTGGACAGAAAAGCACGAGAAATGAGAGCAGCAGCAGCCAGTCAATCTGTATTCATATGCTGAACACATGTCTATGATAAAGAGACTGTGAAAAGGTCAAGGATTTACCATTAACTACTGGATTCCCTCATACAGGGCCAATATTTCCATAACACAGGGAAATAAAGAATTCTTATTCCAGCTGGAAATCCAATAACAGGCGTACTGCAAAGATAAACAGCCAGAAAATGATTGAATCCTTTCTTTTATATTTAAATGTTCTGGTACCAGAGTCTCTTACTGTACTGAAAATTGCTTTCATTTACACACAGTGCTCCTACAATACAGTCCTTGACCCACTGGCCTGCTTTAATATCCTGCATGTAAACAGAATCATTGAGTTACTGTCGGGAAAATGGCATTTTTTTTTCTAAAACGTAAAACATGTGACTCCTTTCAGTTTTGAAAAGAAAAAAAAAAAGACCAAAGAAAAGTGAACAGTAACCATGTGTTGCAACAAGCAACGTTTCATTGGAAGTACAGTCGTCCCTCGCTATAACGCGGTTCACTTTTCGCGGACTGGCTGTTTCGCTGATTTTTTCAGTGTAATTCTGCATGCTTTTTTTTAACGTTTAACGAACCGCACATGTGTTCTGTGTCCTGATTAACTAAGAGAGCACTGTACAAAATGCGTGTAAAAAGGTGTATAAAAGTGTGTGGTTAGGGGTTTTACGGCCTTAAAACATGTATAATAATTGTAAAACTTACTTTGCGGATTTCGTTTATTGCGGGTTGTTTTTCGAACGTATCCCCCGCGATAAACGAGGGACCACTGTATTGAAACAATAACGACAAAATCGAGTAACGCAAAAAAGTGGATGGCAATGAAGCTATTTCACATCAAGAACCACGTCCTAGTGAGTAATCTACCGTATTTTCCGGTCTATAAGCCGCTACTTTTTTTCCCACGCTTTGAACCGTGCGGCTTATACAAAGATGCAGCTTTTCTATTGATTCAGTTCAGGTATATAAACAAACATTTATGGTACAAATTCTGTCTTGTTTCCGGTAAATATCTGATTTCTCAACCTGGATATCGGCGGCTTATATATGTAATTTAATCTTTAATTTTTTTAAACTTACTGGGTGAGGCTTATATTTAGGTGCGCCCTATAGTAATAAAGAAATCCACCGATTGTTTCATGGTGTGATTCATCAGCTCCTTCAACAACATACTGCGACTTCCACCATGTAAGAAGAAGTGTTACCGCAGGTCCTTCATTCCAACAGCTGTCACACTATTTTAACACCATCCATCTTTCTGTATCACTTCAGGAGATAAAAATATATTACAGTGTAACATTCAGTCACACTTTCCCACTACTACTACACTACGCTACCCAAATAGTACAGCGTGTAGCGTTGCTATTTGTAGGGTCTGCAAACAACCTCCTGACAATGGCATATTTAAAGTGTTAGGTATGCTGGTTGTTCTGCTGCATGCAATACTATGTTACCATGCTACACTGGGGCATTATACCATCTCAAGGCCCCTGACTTTACCAACCTAATGGCCCTAAATGGTCTCCGCCAGCCTGTGTGCATTACAGAGTTCTTCCTGCCAGGTTTCACAACATTAGAATTGCCAAGGCTCAAGGGAAAGCAATCTGTTACTGATATCACTGCAGACTTCCAAGCTAACTCACTTATCATCTCTCTCTCTATCCGGCCTCTCTCCGTCTCTGTTGTTCTTCACCATTCTTTTTTCGGCCACTTGTCATGCATTCAGCGTGACTTTGTTTGTGCAGCTGTACTTTTTCTTGCACTCCCGTTTTGTTGATTTCATCATCACCGTTTCTTTGTTTTCGGCTCGTCGCTCCATCATGCACAATGTATGCGACGCCGCTTTGCTCATTGGATTTTGATGAAACAAGAGAGAGAGAGAGAGAGAGGGATGATGCATCTCAGTGTTTGTCGTTTGTTTGACTTAGCCATAGGAGGTGCTAAATGATTTAGCCGCCCTCTGATTGATCACCACAAATCTGCACGGAACCTGGAGGAGAGCCACCTCTCTCGAGTTTCTCTCTGCACATCATGCATGTTGGTATCATCATGGTAATGCACAATCTGCTCTTCATCAACCAGTAGAAACTGCAGCTGAAGAACGGGAAAAAGATGAAGGGATATTTAACCCTTTTTCTACTATTTCCGTGCATGACTGAGAAGCACGAGTGAAAGCAGAACCTTCTTTCAAATGCATCCACAATATCGTAAGACATCACCTCACTTGTGGGGGACGGTGTTTCATATCATCACTCTCTGTCACCTCTGATCACCACCTTTCCCCTGTTTGTTCCCCGAACCGTACTGTATTTCGAATCTGGCTGAGTGCCTGTGGTCTTTGATCTACAGACAGCATGATCAAAAGAAGAGCCGGTGTCATCCGACAGAACAGTGGTTTGTATTTGTCCCAGGGTCACCAAAGACCACCTACTTCATGATTGCAGCTATCCCATACACAGCTGCAGAATACGAGTGGTGGATTTGTAAAGAACCCCGATCTCACGTGGGGAGCGTTTTATGAGGCATTACGATATATCCGCAAAAGCAGTCGACGCTAATCCAAAGACAATACTTGGTGTTAAAACAATATTCAGTCGGTAAACTCGGAGCACGGTGAGGATAACGATATAGCTACAGTTTAGGTATGAAGTAGCACCAGAGGCTCAAACAAACCCGACGTTCATGCATCTTTCATAAGGCTTGTCAGAACAGCGGCGCCATCCCTTTCAGGAAGGGACATTACACGGCTCATTTGGGGAGTCGTGCTGCTACATGGAAAACAGCTTCACTACGGCACGGAGCAGCCCGTGCTGCTTGTTAAATGCGGCGTTTGACTCTTGATATTGTAACACAGACCTGAAGCAAAACGTGAACAGATGGTACTCACTTGTATTTGTTGAATTTATTCTTTTTTTTTTGTTGCCTGGGCCATAATTTTAAGAAGGAAGTTGTTTTGCAAAAAACAAACAAGAATTATCTATTTGTCACAGACTCAAAGAGCCGTCTAGTAATCTCACATATCCTTACTTCGACTGCAGATCAAATGTAATTAAGGGGAGAGCTTGGTATTAAGTTTCAGACGTTTTCTCTTGTAACACCTGGTTCGATCCATTTTACCAGATTTTACAGTAAAAAAAAGATTTTTCACTTATTTGCTGAACACTGTAAATGTATATTATCTGCTAGACCTATCCGTAGGCTAAGTATCATTAAAGGTTTCATTTATCTCCGGTGCTATTGAGGGGAAAGTTAATGGAGGAACATGGTATTATTTTTGTCCCACTATTATTAAAGATGTATTTCTTTGCTCATTAAATTTGTAGGAAATGCCACGGGGGTTAGGGTGAGGATCATCTGTCCATGTCCACGTATGCTGAGGAACAAGTGCACAAGAGGCTGATGATTCACCGAGGTCAGTTTGACTCATTGGACCAATTTCATACATATGATTGTAACATTTCAAGAAGTACTCTGGGTCAAAAGTATACAGCACAGCAGCATCGGGTCCTCTTTGGTTTCCCCAATGATACTAATTTAGGTTCCTTCTATTTATTGCAGCAGATTTTTTCCAGTGACCAACGTGCGACTCTGTTTGCCCTCAGTGGAACTGAACCTGAATTAGCATCATTGGAAACACCAGCGTTGATCTGACGAGTCGAAGCGGCTGCGGGGAAAAGGTCTATCAAGAGTAACTTGTGTGCTGTACGCGAACATTAAACAAAACTTTTGTACTTCATACCACTGTCATGGGATATCTTTATCTAGTTATAGCTCCTACATCGTTTCTAAATAAATGTAGAAGTCAGCGGAGATCTCAGAAGTAATCCTGCCCTCGCTCCCTATGTTCATTTTCAGATTTTCTTGCCAAGATCATAATCTTTCCTTGACTTACTCTGACCTTTAAAAATGTCAAAGGCAAAAAAAAAAGAGTAATAAAGAAGAACGAAGGAGAGAATAAAGTTCAACTGTAGGAGTAATTACATTTCCAAGTACTGCAAAGTAGCAAGAATATATGGAAACACGACAACTTCAAATGCTCGGAGCATTAACTATACAACACAAAGAATGATACATAAAACATGAAGATGATTTCAAGCCGTGTAAAAAAAAAAAAAAGCTAGCGTGACACAAGAAACGAAGAAGAGCAGTCTTGGCGTAAACCCTGGAGTAATTAGTTGAATCTCCTGCTGCTTCAGTGTTCCATGGGATTGGAACAATACTCTAATTGGATAGAGGTCCCCGCACTGATGAACAAAAGATTTCTAGGAGGTTTCTGTAAATGTGAGTAATCATTTTGCTGCTAACAAACACATGCATGTATAAAAATGCTGTTTACTGAACGTTTTTTTGAACATATAAACGGTGTCTATGATAATATATATAATATATATATAATAATATGAATAATTTATCTCCATCGTGCAGACGTATTGTCCTAAATGACACAGAATTGTCCATAGACCTGATTAGGGAGCTTTTTTTTATTGAAATATTCACCAAGACTATCCACCCAAATGTGCTTCTGAATAAATTTGAGATCAGAAACAGGCCGTCTTGGCCACAGGCTTCTTACTGGTTACTTTGGCCCGCTTTGCTCCCATATTGCAAAGAGAAACCAGGTGTCATTCAACGCTTTTCAGAGATTGTTACAAATTAAAATATGTGTGCTGTGTAAACAACAACATGCCCTTTTTACATGCCTCTGAAATTACAAGACACGAGCCACATTTACAGCTAGTGTGACCAAAACTAGGGACTTGACGAGGATTTGCTTCTCCAAAAAAAAACAGAAATGTGCACAAATGTTGCGCCTGCTGTCATGCGGAAATATCTCTGAAAAGAGACTCCAGGACCATCGCAGAACGAGAGACCCAACCGATGAATATTATATCATTCTTGTTGTCTTGTTGTACCCGTAACACTAGTGGTGAATCGTGCATCTGTCTGAGAGTGCTGAACGCGGCCAACCACAAACCAAAAGAAAAGAAAAGAAAACATCGAAAGAGTTGCTCGGTGTCGTGTTTCTGCAGCCGTTTGTTGAAATATATGTGTAAAAGTCTGAAAAGGTTTTACACGGAGTTTATGATGGCATAGAAAACGGTCTCATCTCTGACACAGACAGGAGAACAAGCACTACCAATACAGTCCAAAAAAATAAATAAATCTGTGTAATCAGATAGTTGATGGATGGTGTAGTATATTCAGTGGTGATGCAGTTGAAGATGGTTGAAGAGAAACACCGCCGATACTGTTTTAGTCGTATAACAAGTTTATTACAGCAAGTTCAGCATCGTAGCAAGTAAAACGTTACTTGGAGAGCTCCTGGTCTCTCCTGATCTATGTGTTACAAACCCCTTATATACGGTGGAGGTTATACAATACAATACAATATGCAGTCTAAATAACCAATAGTATAAATCAGTGTAAGATAGGGACAGAAGAAAAGAGAGGCCCCAACAATTTGCTCTTAACCTTTGACCTGAAATCTCTCCCTTAACCACGCCAAAGGAAACACACACAGGAAAAAACACTGTATGAGACTTGAGATGCCCGATGACTCTCTTACCATATTTTACAACACAATCATCAACACTCCTGACAGCTCTTTGGTTCTTCGGTATCCCTATCCAAATATCCTTAAAGTCAGGATGGACCAAATAACAACTAGCAGGCCAAACAATTATCTTGATGTAAAGCACATATATGTAATAGTACAAGCATTAGGATTAAGGGTCGACCGATATATCGGCCGGCCGATATATCGGGCCGATATTAGCGTTGTTTAGGTGTATCGGCATCGGCCGATACACATGGCCGATACGGCCGATACGCATCCAGCGTCATTTACAGACAGGCGTTCAAGGGCAGCTCTGTGAAGACCCGCTATGCACGCTGCTGCAGCCCCCGCAGCATAGTATGCACATGGCATTGCACTGCATACAGTAAAGTCATTAAGTGAGTCGAAAAAAACGGGAATGCTGTTTAAGTGCGTCGCATTTAAACTGCCAACCTAAACTAGGGAGCTGTAACACTAAGAGTAGGCTATGATGCAATCACCCGCAGTTTAAAGTTCAAATGAAGTCGGTGTTGTTATCAGTCACTGTCAATTCGGCGTTTGCAGGAGTTAAACCGGCGAACACCGGTGAAGCAGCCCAGTGTGTGTGTGTGTGTGTGTGTGTGTGAGTGAGTGAGTGTGCACGCACGTGAGGGAGAGACAGATGGAGCGAGAAAAAGTGATCAGCGCGGAGCGGAACAGTTGCTGTAATCAGATAACTGCACAACGAACCCAACAGTCCAGGACCTAATGAAACGTTTTGGGGTTTCGAGAAGAGGCTTGCTTAGCCATAGACTACTTTAGCTTACGTACGGGAATATTTTTCAATACATGGGGTAGCGCCGTGTCAGTGCATGTCGACACCGCGGGAGCAATAATGGCATGCGAGTGATTATCACTGAATAAACTTCTAAATCCCTCCTAAACGTAACTCGCCACGCATATTGTGTGCGATATAAGGGTACACTTCGTTAGAGTTAGAGGTGGCGTGGGATTTGATATTAACTAAGACAATGTCGAAATGGATAAAGTTTGATGCGTCAAACCTAAAGGGAGATTGTTGTGATTTGTCCCGCCCCTCTCCCCTCTTCCTGAAACAAAGCAGGGGACAAGCAGCGAGGTTTTGTTTCTCCACAACTAAAACAAATTATGGTGTGCCCATTTTTTATTTTTTTAAAAAGTGACAAATCTACAATTCATTCACTCACTTTGCAATGCGGATGATGATCAAGTCAGGCTATTTACTGTCACTGCCTGCTTCAAAGGCAATGGTATATCAAGTACAATATAGGCCTACAGTTGTAAAATAGGCCTAAACATTTACTCTAAATAATCTTTGTGTCATCCCCAACATTTCTCAAATGTGCAGTCAAGCTCTGTTGCCACTGTCAAGCCACAGTCCTTTGAATGTGTCAAGCCAAACTAATATATATTTTTTAAATAAATAAAAATGAATAAAAGCACCGAAGTATGTGGGCTATACCTTTTTAAGTGGATATAATACTGTATAAGCATTAAGCAGACACTTGCTTAAAAATGCTCAATGGGCTTCAGACATGATTGTCATTTTTCTGTTATTCATGTTATTATAAATAAATGGCTATTTATTTTTAACTTGAGACCTGGAATATTTGTCATTTTTTAAACTTTTTTTAACCCATATCGGTATCGGAAATCGGGTATCGGAAATCGGGTATCGGCCATGGGCCATGGGGAAAAAATCGGTATCGCATCGGCCATCAAAAAACCCGTATCGGTCGATCCCTAATTAGGATATAACTATGCATCTATGTGCAGACACCTCAATGGCTTTGTGAACGTCAATATTTGTTCAAAATGACTCATTGAGTCAGCTGATAGAAATCCTGACCGACCTTAGAAGAAAAAGCAGAGGGCAGCATGTTTGCCAGCTCGCCGTGACTCATCAGTTTGCTACCTACATCACCGACAACTTACAGATACATTAAAGTCTCTTTCACGCTACTCGTCGGCACTACTCAAGCAGAAAACAGATGCCGGTTATCAACCTTAATGTGCCAGAGTGACTGGGGATTGGATAAGAACACATTTATCTCAAGTGTTTTTAAAGGGATTAATTACACGGTGCCACCCACTCGCGAGCGCTCGCAGCCACACATACAACCACTGTAGGGATTACTCATTGATATTCAAGCAGCAAGCAATCAAATACACTACTACAGTACATGACGGCAATGACTGGATATGGTCGGCAGAGGCCAGGCCTCTTAACCTCGCAGCAGCTGCTGCTACATTAACATACATTCATGAAACACACGGACAAGCTGGAAACGGGCACAAAGTAGCCGCCATGATCTCTACTACTAAATGTTTCAAGCGGCATTTGATATGCTGTGGATATTTTTGAAGCCGCTCTCATGCCAAGCCAATTATTTGCAATGCACTGGAAATGCTGTTTCCTGCCAATATTCTATTCCCATCATGGAGGAAAGACACATGCAGCATAATAACAACTGCATTTTATATACATACAACAGCATGATGCACGTCTATCAGTGTTAATCTTGTAGAAGATACGAAGAAACGATTCCTAAAGCTTTTGCTGACTCCCAAACCTTGAATGCAAAAAGAATATGCACTGGGTAGACTGCCATGATTTGTTCTGAACGCATCCCAAAGGGTTCACCCTTTCCTCCGGCACCACCACTACCAGGTCACACATTGCACGGTTCAACTTTCATAGTGAAGCTGCAGATCACTTTTCTTTTTTTTTTGGCATATCCAGATCGATTTTTTAGAAACTGTACAGCAAATTGGATTCCAGCCACATTCACACTCGGTGGTGGTTTTGAAATGCGATTCCAATCAGATCAGATTTCTACAGATGCATCTCGGGTCCGGATGTTCTGGCAGCTGATCTTAGATTTCAAAGTGGTTTTTTTTATTCACTTGAACTGTACCACCGCGACGATGTCAAATCCAGAGTGATGGATCTGCAACGGAACAGCCGCTGAGCAGTAATATGGAGGACAACACGGAGAACAACAGGCAGTGGACAGGCACCGAAATACATTTTCTGCTGTCACTTTGCGGGGAGGCTTCAAAGTGTTTCCATGTTCGGAAACGGCTGCGTCACCAGCGTAAAGCGTTACCACAGCAACCCATGCAGATACAGATACAGGCTGGTGATACAAATATGATCTGATCTCTGAAAGATCTGATGCGAGAAACAGATCATATTTGCCTGCAGCCTGAACAAACGCTTCGACTCCAGCATATGTGGAGATGGATGTTGATTGATACATTTGTAGGATTTAAGATGAGATGGATGAGTGGTGAATGTCTTGAACACAAGCTGGAAAAACACTGTGGACGGCCCTTTACTGCGTAAAGATCTGAGTATAGCTAGACTGCCAGTGTTTGGATTGTTCAGTCCAACAGTTCACTTTATGAGGTGGTGTTTTCACTCTCTTACTGTGTGACCTATATCTGGATGTAATATTTGGGTAATGACATTTGGAGTTCTTGCATTTACACCTGGTTTAAAGATCATTTAACACCCTATAGGTGTTTTCTGTTACAAGAAATACATGCGGTCTCTGAAATCCATGAGCCAACCAGGGACGGACTGGCAATCTGGCATACCGTGCATGTTCCTGGTGGGCTAAGGAACATGCATATATATATATATATATTACGAGTAGATCACACACCCCAAAACACACTCTTGGGCTTAGCGATTGGCTGGTTAGGCTAGGGTGCATGGCGCATCTATGGCACATGAGAAAAAAGTTCGCCTCGGGGACCCTTGAGGACCCTTGTCCTTAGATTGGGCACAATAACATTGAAATGTGTACTTAGGGTGTGTAAGGCCTTTAATACGTGTAGGTGTTCTTATTAGCTGGAGTCTTCCCACTTTCTTAATTCTCTTAGATCTTAATTTGCAAAGTGGATATGGACAAGAAATCTGTAATACTGAGGAGACAGAGTCTAACACGAGGGTCGTGTGACTAGTCGTACATCACGGTCATTATTACTAACCGTTGTCATGATTACTGCAAAGATATTTGCTATTGAGATTTTAGAGTCGGACTTGGGCACAGTTAGTGTTGGCATAGTAACATTGGGCTGAAGATACCTCCACAAGGTGAAGTGTTAAGTGGTTCAAGTTAGATCAAGCCACACAGCCACAAAACCAGTGATAAGTACGTGTAATAACATCCCATTACAGGCTCCGACTATCACTCTAATCCTGCTCCGCAGGCCTGCTCGCCATTAACAAGCCAACTGACCATTCCTGCTGTGACAGCTTGAGCTCCACCGAAGACAATCGCTCCCTGTTTGTGTCCCTGAACGATAGCAACTGCCATCCCACCCCCCTCCTCCATCCAGCCCCTTCTCCTCCCTCCACAGAACCCCACCCTAAAAAAAAAAAAAACCCACCAGTCCCCAGATGTTAAGAATTTTTCCTTTGTTTCAGCAAGAGTCGGCTGAGACGGGCAGGGACTGGTTGTCCTTATCACAGCGTTAACAGAAAACACTGTGACCGAGAGATATGAATAAAAGAAAAAAAAACGATGCACTCATTAGATTTGAAAATGTATCAGAGTGTTCCTCTTCCGAAATTAAACTATTTAACATTTTTCATCTGCCACTTTTACCGGCGGTTGCAGAAATAAATGATGAGAAGCAACAGAAGCAACAAGCAAAAGAACTGTGAAATATTAATTAGCCTAAATGCTGCAGGTCTCTAAAAAATAATAATAGCTGCTGATAAAAAAAAAAAAAATGTCCTCAAGGTGACCATAGCGCTCCCCAATGTGACGTTTTGTGGATATATTTGGGGGAGGAAAAAAAAAGGGGGAATAAAGTGTTGCAGTGCTGATGGATGATCCCAAAAACAACAAGAAAAATATGAAGAAGCATGATGCTTTGAGTGGCCGCCGACCTTATCAAGACACCCGAGGGCCTGGCTGTGCTGAAGTTGATCTGAAAAGAAATAGCGTCCCCGAGGGAAGAAGAAGAAGAGGAGGAGGAGATACATAGGCAGAGAGAGGACGAATGGCATCAGAGAGGAGATAGCAGGGTGACTCTTTCACAGAATCTGCCCTTTAGATGAAAAGGCATTAGTCAGCCAGGACCAGGGAGTAGAGAGGCTAACATGATTGGATTTGGCTGGGAAACATGGGGAAGTACATTCCCCAAGGATGTGGGAGAAAGGATGGGGTGTGGTGGAAGAAAAACGATGGACAGAAGATGAGAGTTTGAGCCAGGGGGTGTTTACAAGGGAGAAGCTTGGTGGCTGCGGCCGTTGTCACAACTGGCACTAATCTACTCACGCTGATCTGATTTTTAGATGGGAAATGCCAACAGTGGCTTCAATCCATCCACGCCCTGCTCTACCTGCTCTTTACCACCCGTCAGTCTAACACGATCATACAAATTGCATGCTCTTCCCACAGTGCAGCTCAATAAAAAATAGAGGTCAAATATAATGTAATCCAACCCACCCGCTATGAGGTTTTGAAGTTACGTTACTACTGTATATGGCACAGAGGGAGAACTGAGAGCTACATGAAAGCCAAGAATGGCAACTACAGTGAGATCAAACAGCTGGTTAGACGATGTTCATTCAGTTTGTAGTCATGATTCCACCTTAAGGACACCTTATACTCCCTGCATTGGCATTGATCATCGGACCATAAGTCATGGGGTGCATGAATATTCCATCCTCCATTGGGCCACATAAACATATGTCACATCTCATAGATCCACATCAGTGGAACCATTGGGCCGTTCATCTGTAATGGAAGTTGGATGTTTTCAGCCAGCCATTTTGACATGAAGCAGGGTAAACGCAGGTGCTTCCAATGATCGTAATTGAGGTCCAGTTCCATTTATTGCAGCTGAGACTTTCCACTGAGCCACAGCAGCACCCTGACTCTGTTTGACCCGAATGGAACTGAACCTTTATTAAGTATAATTGGAAACACCTGAGTTTACACTACTATTGCAACACTAGGTCTAACAAAAGAGGATTATATACTCCGTCGAAACTTATTTATTTGAAGGTAAAAACAGAAACTTGCAATAATACGTCATTTTGTGCATACAATTTCAATAAAGCTGATGCAGAAAGTAGATCTGTTTGACAGACAGTTTGGATAATACTTTTACTATTCCACTTTGTTTTCTCTAATGGGATTGACCTTTTTTTCCAGATCTCAAAAATGAATTTGAGGAGTCCAGTGTTACTATAGGTACTGTACTACTGGAAAAATGTGGCCCAAACTTCCTTAAATAAGCTGTGACAAACAGAAAATAACCATTGAAATAAGTGCTTGACCTTCAGTTTATATAATTTTACAAACAACTGGCAAGTGAATAAAAACTGCAGCGTAACCATTTTTACTGTACTGTTATGTATGTCACCAGCACGCTTAGCTGAGCCTCCTCCGAGACCCCTCCGAGTTTGTAATGGAGGCAGCATCAAAGCAATGTTTATGAATGTGAGGATTTCCTTTAGTCATCCTCACATATGATGATCACCCTGAGTCAGTAGTGTGGGTCGGGTTATTAAAACATTAATATGAGGGGTCCAGTGAATGGAGGCCGTCTTTTGAACTTAATAAAAGCTTAAGGCTCATATCGATCACATAAAATGGCACATTATGAAGTCGGCAGATTATTAATCATTGTTTTTAATGTTCAGGGCAGGTGAGATGATAAAGAGGGAATTTAAAGGCCGTCTGAGAGAGAGAGAGTGCCGGGTGGAGAGATAGACATGTGCAATGTAAAAACAGACCTTTGCAGACTGGCGGGGAACAAAGGGTGGCAGGAATGATGGCGGCGGGGGGGGGGAGTCGGAGGAAGGGGTGGGTAGGTTGCTTAAATGTCACTGGGAGTGAGGTGAGATGAGACAAAGGATAGAAGAAGGGTTCGGTGAATGGAGGTGTGTACTTACTAAGAGACATAAACCATGAGGTAAAAACAGGAACTTTGTTTTTTTTCCAGTCATTAAAACAACATATTTGATTGTTTTATAGCTTGTGAGGAATTCTGGCTTTCAGTTTTTACTAACCATGTACTGAATCTGGTTCTATACTTAACACACAGACATGATATCTGAAAGTGTAGTTATGGAAAAAACACACATTTTTAATCCAAATATTCTGTACGGTGGCCGGGAACCCTCAATGCTGCGAATAAAAGAAACGCTGCAAACAAAAAGAAACAGCGCTGCAAATAAAAAAGAAACGCTGCTGTAAATAAAAAAGAAACACCGCTGCAAATAAAAAAGAAACGCCGCTGCAAATAAGAGAAACAGCGCTGCAAATAAAAAAGAAACTTCACAATGGAAGTGAATTACCGGGGAC
This sequence comes from Collichthys lucidus, assembly GCA_004119915.2. NCBI lineage: Eukaryota > Metazoa > Chordata > Actinopteri > Sciaenidae > Collichthys > Collichthys lucidus. The sequence goes on from CM014097.1 coordinate 17,955,784, forward strand.
TATTGTTACCGGTGTACCTGTAGTTTTTTATGTGAGCGAGAAGAAGAAGTACAGAAGCGTATTGCATTCACTTGAAAAAAAAAATTACACACCTGATCTCGTAATTACGAGATAAGGAAAGGTGCCTTATTGGCCACTGCACTGCAGTAAAGTTAGAAAGAGATTGGCACTTCTGAGATCAATAACTGAAGTGAAACGTTGTTAAAACACAAATTTTCAACCGTAGTAAGACAGACAACGAGCTACAACCTAATGTTCATCACAACGAGCTACAACCTAATGTTCATCACAACGAGCTACAACCTAATGTTCATCACAACGAGCTACAACCTAATGTTCATCACAACGAGCTACAACCTAATGTTCATCACAACGAGCTACAACCTAATGTTCATCACAACGAGCTACAACCTAATGTTCATCACAACGAGCTACAACCTAATGTTCATCACAACGAGCCATCCTCGAAAACAACACCGGTGTTTCTTTTTGTTTGCAGCGTTTCTTTTATTTGCAGCACTGTTTCTTTTTGTTTGCAGTGTTTCTTTTTTATTTGCAGCACTGTTTCTTTTTGTTTGCAGTGTTTCTTTTTTATTTGCAGCGCTGTTTCTTTTTGTTTGCAGCGCTGTTTCTTTTTGTTTGCAGCATTTCTTTTATTTGCAGCGCTGTTTCTTTTTGTTTGCAGCGTTTCTTTTATTTGCAGCATTGAGGGTTTCGGCCACCGTAATTCTGTTATCGCAACTGTTTGACTGCAAAGTCAGTCAAGTATTTTTTCAGTGTACTCGTTCTTTTCAATATCTCATCGAGATATGAAACATACTTGTGTCTAAATAAAGCACATGAATTAATTTACATCGTCTTTAATCAGAATATAATTCATCTAAATCAGTTTTACCTTCCTTCCTCACGGGGTACATTATCCAGGAAATACCTATTGCTCCCCCGCCAGGATACAAGAAGATAATACTACACGGTTACACTTATCAGCACCAGCCGACGGCAGGAATAATAAACTGTTGACTCTGGGGATAGCGCAGACGGTGTCGTAGCAAAGCACAAACAGATGAGATGAAATCTAGGAAAATCTGTTTGTGTACAGACGCCTGGGTTGATCAGGTCCACAAAGACATCTCAATACGTTAGTTTGAATAAGACCTGGGTGTTGACTAATCTGTTGATGCCATTTATCTGATCTTACTATGAAAATGTCTTTTTTTGGTTTGATTATAACCCAATGACAGGCTGACGCAGAAGAAATTTAAATAAGAATGCACATTTATAGCAATGCCGAGACAAAGTTTGGACGTCGGGATCAGCAACAGATTAAAATTAAGCGTCTCGGATTAAAGTTTAAAACGGAGATTAAGTCAACAAGATGAAGCTTTATGTCAGGAGGTCATATAGAGGCCTCTTGAACAAAGGTATTACAGCAGGGTTTGTCAAATGGTTTCCACTATGCCTGAAAGTCTTAAAATAACCCTAACAATGCCGTGCAAAGCAGAAGAACAGAACTCTAATCCACAGTTACGTAATGTGAAGTATGTCAGTTGGCAAACAGGTCCGCATTTTGTGATACGAACAGAGGAATTAGTCACAGTACTGAAGTGATACGTCCTTTATGATGTAATATGAATGTGGTGGTTGGTGGTTGGATGTTTGTTTAGTGCTTTTGACTTTTCAAGCAGGAGACAAGAGTTTGTGTTCTACAGTTATCCGTTCTTTTAAAAACAACCACAGTATTTTCCCAGCCTTAACTGCGTGGTTTTGTTGACTAACCTTTATCATACCATAGTTTCTTTGCCATGACCAAACTCTTTCTCTGACCTAACCTTCAGAGTACTCCACTGATTTAGCATTGCACTCCTAAAACATCGTTTTCAAAAACAAGATCCGAATCGAAGCAGGAGAACCAGAAATATTGTCTTTTTTTATTCCTTGAATTCTTTTTCCTTGTCAAAACCTGGCACCTACATCACCCACGATGCGACTCAACCAGCTGACAGTTTGGTTGGCGTTCGGGATGTGTTTTGCTAGTAGTCGTGTAGCCTCCAGCTGCTTCTAGCCTTAAGCAAAGACGAGTGGTCTATAGAAATATGATAAACTCCACATCCCCAGACTTTTTTTTTTTTTCATTTTCAAAAACTCTCAAAGTGATCTTCAGACCCGACCGATGCCGACTCGAGTGATACGACTCGAGGCACTTCAGCTTTTTGTCACATATACAGTAATACTCCTAAAAACCCTGGAAATAAACTTGTGAAACTTGTGAGATGAATCGAGACCAATGGGAGTTCATCCTGAGTCTCTCAAGCCAAAAGTCTGAGAGAGGTCAAGAGTACAAGAGGTCGTCATTAAAGCACATTACATGATAAGAACGGGTCTAGGGATTCCTTGGGATTCCTTTGGATTGAGAAAATCTCTGAAAACTTGCCTCTAATGACAATTCTTGGAAAGAAAATGTGAAACTTTATTTGGATTGTCCACCTACAGATATTTATTGGGTGTACGTGACCATTTCTAACCAAGATGATTCATATTAACTACTCACCCTTTAACCTTTTAAGAGAAAAGCAATGCTTTGTTGACCTTTTGACACCAGAACACTGTTTAAAATATGAGGAGTTCAAGGAATATCAGTGAGTTGAGTAGTCAGACAGGGTGTGATATAGTCCTGAGTGACTAAAGGCCCCAGGAATGGATTTAAGGATTAACATAAGGTGAAGCACAAACAGGAAACAGCATTAACAGTGGTTTAAAATGGAAAATAGAGTTTCCTAAATATAATACGATTTAAGAGCCTATTTCTCCGTCTGCGCTATCTCAATTTGACAATTTACTGTCAGATCAGTTTGTTAGTTAAGACTGACGTTGGGTATCTACATCCCACCTCAATCTCCATTTCACTAATACTCCTCTTTAATTTGATGCATAACACTATGAACAGACGATGGCTCGAGAGCAAAGAAATCATTAGGAATAGAGGTAAAGTCATCTTTGTCTAGAGGGAAATCATTTCCATTTTGGTTAATGAGAAATAGTAGACAAAGCCACACTTGTGTGGGGATGAGTTATTCCCTCTACTGTCACAAGTTCAAAGATTAGTAGAGTCCACTCTATTTTGGTGGATTCATTTCACGCCGTACATCGTTTCTGATCATTCCCAGTTATTCTGTTGTTAGAAGGCAAGAGATGAAATCATACTGCTCCAAATAATATTTATTCTGAATCACGAAAGGAGTTATCAGTTAGATATTACATGTTTTATTTGAGGGTTTATGACAATAAAAAAAGTAGATAGAAGAGACTATCCTCTGTGCCCTGAATACTAATGAAGAGGAACTGTACGACAAGGTCACAGAAATGAGCATGCTGTGCCTTAGTTGCTCTGAATCAACATTAAACCCATCCTAAAAAAAAAAAAAAAAAAAAAAGAAGCTCTGAATATTCATCAAGTGCAGCCTCGTCTGCCTGCGAGGTGGAGGTGAGGTCTGCACGGCTCGGTGAGCGCAGCAGGGTGGGGACGCTGATACGAGGGGGATTCCCTGCATGGGTGGAGACACCAGCGGCACCCACAGAGCACCACCACCCACAGGGGCTCGGATATGACACACAGAACAGCATGGAGCGCCTCTGGATGGAAAAAAAAAAAAAAGATATTCGTAAAGTGCTCTAGTTCCTCTTATGGACTTTCTTTGTACTGTATCGATTAGTGAAAGTGTGAAAAGGTGAACGCCGACACAGCCTGAAGGATGAATATCTCATTGTTCGTATTTGACAAACTCTCAGTTATTGCCTAACAAGAGAAGAGGCAAATCATTACATCTCCGCTCCGTTTAAGTGGAGCGCTCCCTCGGGCTGTTTTGGCTCCATCTGCGAATAATTTGATCGCAAATATTATTCTTTTCCTCCCGTGAATTGCGGGGACTTAAGTAGTATATGAACCAGCGTCTCTCCTGGTCACACTCTACTGCAGAGTCAATTTACTTTTAGATATTGTCATGTCTGTGTGTTAAACAGACACTTCGATTGGATCATTATGCCTCCGCCAAGAACAACAGATGCCAGCTCCATTTGTTTGCTTCTCGTTTGGAGTCAAAGGTTTTAAATACGAGCTGTGCCTATGTGTTGTACTGTCGATTTCATATCTTCATATTCAAATATCTGGCGAAGATCTGACTTGATCTCCATGTTTTCATTGTTTCTCATAAATCAATGCTATTGGTTACATCTGTCTGTGGGTTTTACAAATATTTAAACAATGAAAAGTAGCATTTTTCTTTAGAGAAATGGTTTTTGTAAGGCAACCAAATTCACTAGCCAAACAATCAGCATCGAGTAGATTACTTACAACATGTAATCAATTACTAAGCACCTCTTTCTCATTAAAAACAAATGAATCACTTTACTAATTACGCTGAAATTAAAGCCCGTTCTCATTCATCTCATCAGCGTTTTGTCATGCCCCTCTGCTCCTCATCCTGATGCACAGTGTGCTTGAGTGTCTGTATGAGATACACCAGTAGGCGTACATCTACTCCAATTTAATCGTCAGACATCGCAGTGCAACAAACAAAGGATTTTAAGTTACATACGCCACTTGCATCACTTGACTTTTGCACATCACAAACAGTTTAAACAAATAGTTTTGTTGCCTAAGAGATGTTTTTGCTGTATATATTTTTAGATTTGTATATTTCTATTCTATATATATATTTTTGTATATACTTTTCTTTTTATATCTTTTACTATACTTATGTCCATACTGTTTTGGACAAGAGAGAAACGAAATTTCGATGCTCTGTATGTCCTGTACACATAGCAGCATTGACAATAAAGTTGACTTTGACTTTGACTAAACGTAACCAACCATTGTCCTCTAACCACGCGTTAAAAAAGCATCTCCAAATTTCATGACCTGAGATGAGAACCTGACAGGAAACATGCTTCTCTGAAGAAAAAAAGTAAAGTACATAGCTTCTCCCAGTCATTGAACACACACAGTGTAACACAGTATAACTTATAATTACTCAACAGAAATGCTTTACAGCAATCAAACTCTGATGTACTGTAAGTAACCCTGCAAACACGATGTCGTCAGAAACATTTTGGTTACTGCAAGCACTACTGGTTATCTGCTAATTTTAGGATTCTTAGTTGTCGAATGAGCTCACAGCTTTTTAATCCCTGCTTGCAGCTGCGTTATCAACGTCTCTGACCAAAAGCCACGCTGCGATTCGACAAATCTGCCCGTGGACTGTGATAACAGTGGCAGCAGTAATGCAGCATCAGTGTTAAAAGCAGTATTAACTGCCCAGAGTTTAAGTTACAGTGCCACTTGGGTAAAAATTCTATTTCAGAGGCTTTCCACTCTGACAGGAATGAAATTAGCACAGTGTGCAGGCGCGCACACACACACACACACACAGACACACACACACACACACACACACACACACACACACACACACACACAGACACACACACACACACACACACACACACACACACACACACACACACACACACACACACACACACACACACACACACACACACACACACACACACACACACACACACACAGCCTCTCCTCGTAGCGTTAACTCTGAGGGATCAGGGCTACTGTGTCAGTGATCACACGCACAAATGCACCGGCGATGTAAATCAGTCGGCCTACCAGCGAGAATCACGATGTCATGCATTTCATCATTGTGAAATCACTGACACAGATACATACAAAGAGATCTTTACTTTCATGCACTGTTTTTTTTTTACTGTGCAAGTTCAACATCATGTGGAAGAAACAAGACAAAAACAGTCTTATCGACAAACCTTGAGAGCGGCACAGTTTGGGATTACTGATGATATCTCTCCGGTGAGTTACTGTAGTATGAAAAGCGGCTACTCTGAAGGCGCCTTGAAGTATAAAGTGACAGAAACGAAACCTCGTTGGCATTTTTACCCTGCCGCTGCCAGCAGAGTCCTCCTAGCTCTAAAATAGTCTCCTATTCCCAGTCAATGTCTGGCATCATACTGTAACTGATGCATTATTCAAAGCCGGGTGTTGTTCCTGGATGGTGGCAAACACAAATGAAATGCAATGTGACACTCTGTGTTTAAGTTATCAGCTGAAATAGTCACTTAACCGTGCATGTGTGTGTGAGCGTGTGTGGAAAATTTAAGCAGGATTACGTTTTAAAGCATGCATATGCATATGCACGGTAAAGGAATGCATGGTAAAGGAATGAGAGCTTATTGACGTGGCTTAAGTGATGAGCTCCTCCCTCAGGCTGCATGACAGTTTTTTAGGCCCTCTAGGAAAGGAGGGTTTGAATTTCCATCAGTGAATACATTAAAATTTCTACAGAGGCGCGAAAGCTGCACTTAAATCATCACAAAAACACTAATATAGTCTGATCCAACAGCCCTGCAATTAATCCTGCACTCATGAAGGCTATAATGTTTAGTTTTTGTTAACAGATTAAATATATTGTGTTGTATCAGAGATGTTTACAATATTTAGTCTACCTCATTTTTCAGGTGAGGAAATATAATGCCGCTCTTTTCTTTTACTCTTGTTTTAGTGTCATATGTCAATTAATGGCATGTAGCTGCTGTTAGACTCGTTTACTCAACTCAACTCAAACTTTATTTATAAAGCACATTTAAAAACAACTGACGCTGATCAAAGTGCTGTACAAGTTAATACATATAATTAACATATAATACATATACCATAATTACAAAAGGTTGAGATAAATGCTAAGATATTTAAACTTGGTTAAAAAACAGGGAGAAGACAAGAAAGCAGAACATCACTATCATCCCATTGACCACTTCTCGATCTCAGCACTACAGAATATCCGTTCACTTCCATTAAAACAAAGAAGAGACGGGATGTTGTTTCTCATTTCTAAAGTTTAAAAGCTCAGTTACCCACACTGTCGTCTGTTATCTGGTAAACTTACGTCACAAATGAACTGAATAAATGTATCTTTTTTATAATTTAATATGGCCATCAGAGTTGTAAGCCGGTGGGTTTTTCAACAAATGAGCGTTAGCAGACTGTCATCAAAAACGTCACTTCGTCCAGTCGCCCTACGCTTCAAACTCTGATGCTGTAGATTCCCCTCTAGCCTCGGATCTGCACGTGCAGCACTATCCAAAATACTTCATCCGCTCCAATTAGGAACAACGTCTATGCGATATCTAGTTAAACTTTCAAAATAAAGCTTAAACCATTGTTAAAGTAAGTGCATAGAGTAATGTAGTTAACAATAACTCTTGCTCTTTAAACTACATCACCAGACTATAATTGCCCGTTAAAACATTACGCCAGACGATGACCTGTTCCAAAATCCCTCACGTACACTTTATATTCTCTTCTTTTTTTCATTATTCACATGGTTTTATAATTCCATACCGTGCACACATAATGTCTGTATATATCATTATACGCAAACATTACTGGTCATCATGTGTCACCATCATTGGGAAGAGCTGTCAACTCCTGTCTGTGTCGACCAGCCAGCCTGTGGGGCATGTTCTTCAGTAGAAGCTACATACTGACACGTGGGGGATGGTAGCACACACACACACACACACGCTCAGTATGAATTCACGTGCAGCAGGATTCAACCGTGCATAAAATCCCTTATACAAACTGTAAACAACAGCAGACTGTTGAAGCCACTTGAGCGGGGTCGGCGACCTGCAGAATGAGTTTGTCTTAATGAGTTTTTGAAGCTGCGTCAAACAACGTTTCTGACATAAACATCAAATCGCTCTGTGTAGCGTAAAAAAAAAGCCACTTACGTGGCAGCGTGCCATCATTTACAGGAGCGGTGAAGGCAATAAAGAGTAAGCGAAAGCCAAAAAAAGCACACATGCACTCTTTACACATATCTAATCCTCTGGCAAAAAACAAAACAAAAAAACAAAACACTTCCATGTGGTGGCCAGCAGCTCAGGAGAATCTGATCTGAATACAGTTGAGAAATTAATATCCATACCAAAAGAGATTTATCCTCTGCAGCGGTTAAGCCTCGGCGAGTGTGTTTTTGTGTGATATCACCTAAGTATTCTTTACGTATAAAAAAAGAAAAGAGCGGGTGTCATTTTTTAATTTATTTTCTCTGTTTGGTTCATTTTCAGTCCACAACGAGGTGAATGGAACGGGAGGCAGGAAATGGAAGAAGGAGGAGGTTACACTTCCAGAACAAAGATTTCTTAGTGAGAGGCGTACTGTACGAACCCTGGAAGAGAACCTGAATGTGACATTTCCACGACGGTAATCCCATCGGTTTCAAAAAACAGTCGTGTTACACTCACCACCGCTGCTCTAAATGTCTCTTCCTCTAGAGGAAATACCGCAGACACACTGTCACTAAAACTTGACGTTTTCACATTTAGAAAGAGCTTCTGCACGAGCACAGTCCCTCTCATTGTTGGTGGGCTTTTTTTTCCATTTGAATATTCTGAATACATCAACATTTTGAATATATTATCATGTTTGGAGAAGCTTGCACTGAGGGACTGAGGTGTCTGATTGCACAAACTTAATTCAAGTATCTATATTTATAATAAATAATATGATGTGTACAAGTCGTACTAGTAATTTATGGTTTTACTGTGTGTGTGTGTCGACCTGTGGACATAATGCAACATGACTAGATATTTTTAGAGGCGCTTCTATTCATTATAAGGTTGTGTTAACATATAAGGATGTTGTGTATGAACCGCACTATGAATTATACACATCTTGTTTCCATGCAACTGTTAAGCTGAGCTGAATACAAGATGCCTTTCTGTGTCTTTTTGCCCACAACAAAAAAGAAAAGAGGTCAGGGAAGGTGACCTGCGAACCGCTCAACACAGACATGGATGTTTAGAATTCATGTGCATGCATAGATGGATGTTTTTATATATATATATATGAAAGAGAATATAAAAGACAATATGAAAGAGAATGAGGAAGGCACTCTTGGAAAATAAGCGAGTGACCCCCCGCTTCTGCACCATCTCCTCCTGCTTAGGCTAATTGCAGTAAACAGAGCAGATGGGGTACCGTGGCACCTAAGGGAGGGCTTTGTGGAGGTGAGGGAGGAGCGGGAGGATGGAGAGGTGGATGGATGGATGGATGGGTGGGTGGGGGTTTTTGCCGGATGGATAGATGGATGGAAGGAAGAGGTGTTGATTAGCCCACCATAGACTCACCGAGATCTCGGCTGTGACACGTCTCCAATGATAAATTTAGCTTCATCACTCCCAGTCAGGAGCGTTTCTCACATATAGGAAACCGGGTGGGGTGAGTGTGGCGGGCGGGGGGTGTGTGTGGATGATTTCTAGCCTCAGTGGGTTTAATGCATCCACTTGGCATAAACCTGCTGCTGTTTAATCCTTTTTTTGCCTCCTTTAGACAGAATGTATTAATACATCTAATGTAATCCATTTCCACACACAAACAGTTACCTCGCTCGCACACAAAAGCTTTCAGGAGATCCCATCTCCGCCGCTGTCACCGAGAAACAGGGGTTTCAATTAAAACCTTACACAGTCTTGAACTCTTCAGGCATTGTGTATTATTACAATTTGTCTGAACGGGACCTGCAGATGAGATAATGTTCTTTTTTCAAACCAGAGAGACAGAGACGTGAGACATATTATCTCCGTAAGTGGGATATGTAGATGTACAGATGAGTCCCCCTAATTTTACTGCCTAATATCCACTTCAAATATCGCCTTCGTGCTGACCGCAGCAGCGTTGATATTCAAATCAGCATACGGCTTTATTGAAATATTAATGTGCACAGTTGTGCGTGGCCCTAATGAAGGTGGAGAATTAGCAGGGATGTGCGCAGGGTTGCAGCCATGCAGGTGGAATAATGCTGGGACAGTCATTAAGGTCCTTTTCTCCCCCCCTCGCTGTGACCAAGAGGAAGGATCCGGATCCACCAGACCAGCTCAGGCTGAGAGGCTCAGGAAGAGCTCGGGGCCCCTCAGGCCACAAGAATCCTAAATGAGGCCCATCATTATTACTTATTACACTTTGTATTCTTTATTACTATTTTATTTTACATTAATCTCATTAGGAGAAAAAATAAATAGCAGGAGCGTCCTGAAATTAAATTGTTTGCATGATTATGTGTGACAATTACAGTGAACGTATGCTGAGGAGCAGAGAGGCTGACAGACACACAGCAGTAAGCCTCCCAGCACCTCATGGTAATCACATGGATTGCTTTCCACTGTCAAGAACCCTACTGAAATCTGCACTGCAGTTTATATATACTGTGTCTATCTGGAATACAAATAAATAGGAATACATGAAAGCGTCCTCAAAATGCACAACGAGAGACGGGGGAGACTTAACGAGCTGGAATTAGGGACGGCGCGATAAACGGTGAAGACAGATTCAGACGTCGGCGTATTTCATTTCACCTCTTTTTGTTTATAATGAGCCGTATTATTATTTTGTGTAGCTTCATTCTCTAACATTTGAGAACATCCAAACATACACAGAGGGCTCCCGTCAGTATAAACGCACACAAATATATATATTTAAAAATTTGTCCCATTGAGCCAGTTTTTATTATTGGTTGAACTTATACATATTCTGTACATTAAGAGCATATCTATCGATAGCTATACATTTCTAAGCACTTACAACAACGCACTTAAGAATCCAAGTACACAAATAGATTTTTATGTAACACAAACAGATTGAGGTGCAGTGTTTGTTCATTATGTATGTACAGTTGAAGGGAAATCAATCCAAAGTCATTGAACTGTAGAGGCCATTATTCCCTTTATTACTTGGCAATGGAGCCTCTGGTAGCTACTAATGTCAGCACAGAGGTTTCAGGATTGTTACATATATATGATTTATATATACATATATATTTATATATATTTGAAGTTATTCAGACATAACACTACTACCATTTTTTAAAAGCTGTTAATTTTCTCTAATATTGCTCCTGAGCAAACCGCGAACACACAATCGAACGTAAAGATGCAGCAGATGTCGCTCGGCGTGCTGATGGTCCTCCACTTCCACCCTGACATTTCCTAATCTGTCAACTGGAAGCTCTAGCTGGGGTGTTTATCACCTGAGACAAACAATAGACCCCTCACCGCACGCGTCCCTTTAAGGCTGTGCAAACACGCTGTGGTATTTCACAGAGCCGCCGCTGACTGACAGTTGTTTACCATGAAGCCTCCTCATGGACTGCAATGAGACGAGAATAAACTGCTGATTGACCCTGCTACAGTTTGCCTTCGGGCGATGGGATGATGAGCGCTGCTCTGCAAGAGCCAAATTATATAAATATAAATGTATTAGTTCCCCCATAAAAAATAAAGAAATAAATGGCCACCTTTACACTGGGATGATGTTTTGACGTTCTTATCAAATAAATGTTTAATCAACAAATCGTGCTTACGGAGGATTCCCTTCCCTGGTGTACAGTTACTGATCACACCAGTACAGCACCATGGAGAGTTAACACATGTTTCAGCACAGTATCCTCATTATAAATAATAAATTATGTCCATAGTGGATGTTTCTTGTTATTCAGTAGCAGTACAAGAAGTAGTGGCATGAATTAGGTCAGAAATATCTGCACCAGTTTGAAAATGTTGTAGAGTCTGTATGATTCCACTGCCTAAATATGTATATTTACTGAAATGGCCTTATAATCAACTCTCCAATAATCAATAGCCTCCATACGGACTTTGGACAGCTCCTGGTGCTGAAATCTAGTCGCACTGAAACCAAACCAACATCCAAAGAATCATAAATAAACCTCTGGGATGTAGGACTGCAAACACAACTAGTCTTTTGATTAATCAATTATGTATTTGCTCTATTATGAAACTTTGCAGAGCTCAGCGAGACATCTCCAAGAGAAAAGCAGCAAATCTCATACATGAGTCGAATGTCATATGCTATATTTACTTGATAAATGGCGAAACTAATTAGTTTTCGGTTGATTGACTGATTAATGAATGGACAGCATTAATTGAAAAGAGGCATAACATTTGAAGACTGCATGATGAGCTCTGTGACAATGAATCAGAGGTTTATGTTCAGTGTGCCGAAGTCCCCGAGGATATAACGAAACGAAAACAAACATATGGTGAAGAAACGTGCGTGCATCTCTGAATACAGAGACAAAACACATCATACACAAAATTCACAGAAAACGTGACAATAAACAGATATTAATAGAAAAAGCAGATATCTATATATATACTCTCTAAGAAGGGGCACATGGGGATATAGCACCAAAGATGAAGAGACAATTGTACAAATCAACAAGGACTTTATATATGGTCCCAGCTCTTCACCTCTAGTACAGACTGTTGAAAGTAATTGGTGATTTTCAGTGGTCGGTTTCTGCCCTGAACACTTTGTGTTGACACTCTGCTGACACCCAGAATGTAAAATGACAAATCCGGTCTCCATGGGTACATCAGTCTTATGGAGGGCACCATTGTCAGACAATAACTTGCATTAATATTTAATGTTAAAGTATTATTTCATGCGCAGGCTGGAGAATGATTGTCTTGCCCCGCGGTGATATTCACCTGGCTGGGCATAATGGAAAGATGAAGACTCCCACGGGACCCGCGTAAAAAAAAAAATTTAAAAATGAAAGAGTGGACATTTTTTATCCATCCTGGACCTACAACTTTAAAACTACAACATGCAAATCTCGAGCGTAACACAAAGACAAATACATATCTGCAAACACATAAACCCATGGCATCTTTCAGTGACTCAGTCAGCCGCAATCACGTCGACGCCCCACTAAGCCAATCGCTTTTCACAGCAAGAGACCGTCGCTCCCTGTTTTGTTGCCCTTTACTTTTGTGAGATCTATAACGCCATTACGACCCCCCTTTCTCTCCGGCACAAAGCAAAAAATGTCTGATTCTGATGCTTTATTACTGTGGGACGTGTTACAGCCGTATGACAGTACGACTGTTTAATCCGCACAGCGTGAGAGCAACCAATTAAAATGTTCACAGCATTATCCGGAAGTGTAAAAATCTACAGCACACAATGTTACGAGCTGACATGGCAGCAAAATATTTAGACCCTGTTTGGAACAAACATTCAAATACTAAAATCATAAATCACATCTAATGACGTTTAATTAATGCGGCCGAAAATCAATTTTCAAATGCATAGTTTAGTATTTATTACTGGAAAGAAGAAGAGACGTGGCATTTGAAGAAACAACCGTTCATTCATCATTATGTCTTCGAGTGGGCGGCCCAGAGGCAGCAGCTTGTTGTTAACCGTAGCGTAACTTGTTAGCGGTGCTGTTGAGGTATAAGAATAATATTTAGTACTTGTGTTGACATTTCCAGGAATGTTTTTAAAGACCAAGTGAAATAAAAAATGGAAAAATTCCAGTTTTCAAGTTGAAATCCTGTCCCCCTGTGCTATTTCTTCTGGTGCTATTAGTCAACGTATGTCAAAAAAATGCATTTATGTTTCAAAGTCTCAAAATAAAATCTAAATAAATGTATGTATACAGTACAAATGGTGCCAGCTAACATAAACCACGCTTGAGTGTAACCTCACATGTGACCGAGGTGTATCTACGGACAACATTCAGCCAAAACGGTGCTTATATTTTCCAAAAGATCATAGTTTATGCCAATTATTCATTTATTACTTCATTTTTTTTAAGGATTATTTTGTTGGCCTTTTATGCCTTTATTGATAGTACAGCTGAAGATAAGCAGGAAGCAGAGAGATGGGGGGGTATGACACGCAATAAATGGTCGTCCGATGCGGGATTCAAACCAGGGCCAGCTGCAGCGAGGACTATAGCCTCTACACACGGGGCGGCTACTTAACCCACCCCATCACTTCATTTTTAAACATAACACTGACTTTGATTCTCCAAAGAATCCTGTTTGCCCAAGCCATCGCCAACAAATCATCGATTCAAGACACAGCCTTTTAGAAATGGTGTAATTTAAGCCACAGACGCTCACGAAACCACAATTTCACAGACACTTTGAGCTGTTCGCTGCGCTGCAGCCGACGTAGCTAATTACCTATCACCCGAGCCATTAGCTCGGGTGGACATTTATTACTCATTCAAAAAGCCAACGCAGGACACGTGTCCACGCTTGTAGACATGGTGGAGCATTGGTTAGAAACCTAACGAGGGTCGTGAAACCGCCTGTTCTCGCTCCCGGGTCGTCAAATATGGCAGCTTGCTCGGTAGCCCTGAATTTTAAATGAGGAAGCTATAGGTGCCTCTATAGTGTCATCCCTGTCTGCCATCGTCTGCCGTAAAATTTTGACATGACGCTGAAGTCAGGTGACACAGTCACCAACATTTTATGGTTTAGCTCAGCCTTGTTGATCCCAAAGAAGTCCTCCATCTTGGAAACAGCAATAAGGAACAATGCTTAATTGGCTAATAACGACGTTCACGCCTGAGTGGCCGTGATATTAACAAGGCTGGAAGAAAAACCTCCATTTATCTGCCACTGTGTCGACACGCAGCAGGCTCTTACCATGGTTAGCATTCAGAGGGACTGCACATTTATTCCACAAACCACAAGCCCGGTTCTCCCATTCTCAGCGCTGAATTTAATTATGTTGGTGGCATGAAATTACCCACAATGCCCATAAGTGCTCCTCGGAGAGCTGCATGGTGGAGTTTGGTTTGTGAAGCAGAGAGAGGGGGGGGGGATTCAGCATCCATCTGAACAGGAGAGGAGGAGAAATCCACCTCCGGGAAACAAAAGCCTTTGTTAGTACCGTGTCAGAATAAGAGCAGTGCACAGAAGGACGGACAAATGCTGCAAAGTGGCATCGGTATTTGCGACACTGATTTAGTTTCCTGTATTTTATGGGTTTGTTTTGTCCACCCGCTCATTTATCACGTCGCTCTGTGCACGAGTGTGTTTGTTCGTGCGTGCAAGCGACTTTATTACCCGACTAATTAATGTTTCTGAGCTTGATCATTTTGATTTTTTCAAAACAAAAACCTGCAGCAGAGTTTACACACTGTATAACTCTGGCAGAACACAGGCAGAGATACACCTGCAGTGCTTCTGGCATAAAATAGTCATGAGAGTCTAAACTGGATAAAGTAAAGTAAAGCAGTTTTTCACCCCTTTCTTGACAGCATGCATGACTCCGAGGAAGTGAGGCCGACCTACAGGAGAGCAGAGAGCAGGAGTTTCAGCCTGTAGCAAACGCAGCGGTACACTGTAAAACCCAACAACTGGGTTAAAAGTTTATGTTTGTCTTCGACCTATCGAGCGATTCCTCAGACTTGCCTCGTATTTTTTGCATCGTCGTTTTGAAGACACACGGCAAAGCGTGGTACTTCACAACCCTCCAATTTTCTTTGACAGGTTCGAGCAAAGCTACAGTAGACGTAGGTCCGTAGGTTATCTTGTTAAACATTAAGGTTATATAAAAAATGCCCTTATAGTCTAAGTCAGACTGAATACTGCAAGATCATCTGTTTTTGTACAGCACCGTACTGGTGTTGGGGCAGGATCTGCTAACAGTGATGAATAACACCCCTTTTAAAATTTTATTACTGAGGATAATTCACCTGTCAGCTGATCTTCATTAGGCTGTGATTTCTCAAAAGCATATTATTGGTAATTGACCAGCAAAATGATGATGTAATTATACGACATAATTACACTGATTGGACTGAATCTGTGGCCAGAAGGGGTTGATGTGACCATTAACTTCCTCGGTCTTCATCTTAAGATTTTTGCACCTAGAAACATCCAGTATATATTTGCCTATATTGTCCCAATGGTTTCTAGGAAACCTTGAATTTAACATACACAGTACTTATATTGAACGGAGCTTATTTCAGGGTATATCTCACAAGACTTTAGAGTTCAGAGCAGTACAGGAGACTGGAAGTCGTGTATCAGCGGGAGACGGTTCACACAATTATAACCTCGGTCACATGATAACAAGTTGTCAGGGAACGGGGGAGGAATCGTAGCCACTTTTTTTAATTCAGTGAAGAAAGCTGTGGGATGCAGCTCTGTTCAAGCTCTGGAAGAAGCCGTAAGTGAGCCTCGAGTTCAGGGTTTTTCATCACAGAACAGTTGGTAGTGTGTTAGAAATGAGATCGCTGCTTTTGTTGGATGTCAGGAACACTTTTACCGCTGTGGTCTGTTTCATGAATGTATTTCTGTAACTCTGTTAAAAGAAAGTGAAACGAACGGTTTAAATAAGAGGACAGGGCGAGCCGGAGAAGAAGCATCCCCTGCAACCTCCACAATACAAAGTAGTTCCTCGGCTGATTTCATTATCATCATATGGCCTCCGTCTGGTGATGAATGCATTCGTGCGGCATCTTTGCACATCAGCACTTTCATCCTCTTCCGCCGGTGTACTTTAAACACACTGTAGTTACCATTAACACGAGCTATCATGTCGTAAGTGGCTTGTAAGGAATCGACACTCCCGACGGTGCTGCTGCTGCTCGTGGATCGACTTGCTCAGATGGAATATTCATTGAACCCCTGGGCGAAAACACAACACGGTGCACCTGGAAAAGAACTGATTAAAGCCGCTCGTACAACTTGTTTACACGAGCTCCTCTTTACAATCCACCGCCACTGTATAATATCACATTATACAGAGCGCAATGAGACCGGCCAGTGTGTTTATTACTTTTAAAATATACCGTAGGAGTTTACTACTGAAATTGCAAATGGGAAACAGTGAATGCTGTAGGCATGTGTTTAATTGTGTGATCCAGAGCGTTAAGCAGCCCTCTGGTGCTGGGCAGGTGGTGTGCTGTGAAATTGTGAAATTATTGAGGCTTTCTCCTGGAAAGGTTGGTGAGGTCGATGAAAAACAACGAGAACCAACCAAAGCGGTACATTTGCAGGTCAGAAGACCAAAACAATGCGCTGAGAGAGGCTAAAATTTGCACCTGTAGTTGATAGAGTTGTTGATAATTAGCATTGTTCATCCAACGTTCATCTAAAAATATTGATTAATGCACGGTGTATATGCCATAATCATATTTTCCTAACCTTACAATAATTGCCCTGCAAACATTTCAGAAATTATGCAATAAAAATATGTTAAAAACAGCATTATTGGACATAATCCAGTGTTTTTTTTCTCCAGTATCAACATTCTCTCTTGCATTGAGGCTAAATATGCAAAAACAGAACCGTTCTGGATTTTTCTGGCTTTCTTAGCGTCCCAATGAGACTACTTTCAAAACTAAACTGATGGAGTTGTGAATACTGCAGACACACTTCACATGAGAGTCCATACAGTCGTCCCTCGTTCACCTTTCTCGGAGTCCTTGTTTCTTGGATTTTTTTGGTGTAATTTTGCATGCTTTTTTAACAGCTTACTGTACAGTATGAACGCGCATTGTATGTCTGTTTATAAGAATCTTCTGGCCCAGAAGAATAAACAATGGCAACAACTACCCATAACTATGTTCTGCACTCGGAAACAAAACACCTGCACCAAGGCCTTCAGAGGAAAAAGCTGTTACAGCGGAGCGGTGCCAGGACAAAGAGGCACCATCAGAGGAAGTGTGAAATACGCATGAGTTACTGGTAATAATTTCTTTCGTGACGAACCTTTTAGATTGATCATTAAAATTAAATTTGTTTTTGATCTTTGGTTTCATTTACTAATACAGTATTGTACTTATTTTTGTTAAATGTGCGAAGGTTTGAACTTTGAGATAGTTTAAATAAGAGAGAAATGTGAGAAAATGTTAATGCCTGTCTGAGAAAAGTGTATAAAAGTGTGTGGTTAGGGGTCTTACGGCCTTAAAACATGTAGAATAATTGTAAAAAATAAAGCTGATTACTTCGCGGATTTCGTCTATTGCGGGGACCACTGTCATCGATGTCAGGTTACAATGGTTATGTGGAATTACGGTGACCTCCCCAATGGGCATTTGTGTTCGAACACCAACTCAAGATAAATCTCAAGATATGAGAGCAAGATAAAACAATGTGTCCTTGATGGAGGTGATGCAGAGCACGTCATCCACCCGCAGAGGAGAGCAGTAATGAAAAGAGAAGATGGACGCTTTGTTTGGGCTGTGGCAGGACGCGATGTTAGCTCCGAAATTGTTTGCTCTGAAGCGTTTCACAATCAATATCTACCACTGGTCACTGGTGCAAAGACAAAGTTGTTGCAGTCAGTGCAAAATGACTTAACTGAACTTAACGTAACCTTCCCATGCGCTGTTAGTTTCAGGCCTGTGTCTCATCGGTGCCCTCTTGACTCCACGTAGCCCTAAAGCTACTCGCCATTCCTCCCAACAGAAAAACTCTCTGAATAACGATCTAAATCCTAAAACCGGGGTGAGTCCAGAGACATGAGAGTCAAAAGTTGCAGCCTTGGTGGTGGATGGCTTTTTCACACCCACAAGGAAGACTGTAACAAAATGACAAAAGTAACCTTTGTAAGGACTAAGTGTTATAGAGCTATCTGCGGTCGAGACAGCCCGAGGCTGGAAAAGAAGCCGGGGTTAAGATGTCACCACTAGCCCATGTGAGCGGGTGCTAGACTACACAACACTGGCTGGAAATGTTTGATTTGCATCCCCCCTCGGTGAAGGATAGCCTGATACACCAGCCCAGCCTCATAGCAAAGTGTGTAATCGAGCCACAGATCATCATGCGTGTATGAAGGTGGAGTAGCAGTAGTGTGAGTGCCAAAATCCATGTAGAGAGGAGGAAGTCAGGGTGGATGGATGAGGCGTGCGGGGAGTATTCATTTGGTTGCAGTCTGCAACTTTGCTGCAAGGTGCCGCTAAATCCGAGACACTGGACCTTTAAGTTAACTCGTTAAATGTACGGTATGTAACTTACCACCTGACCAAGTGACCCATCACCTGAATTTTGTCTCCTCACACTTTATTTTGAAAGTCTACTCGGACATTACGTAAAGCTGGATGTGTACTTTTTTTTTTTTTTTTAAAGATTATTTTTTTGGCCTTTCAGGCCTTTATTAATAGTACAGCTGAAGATAGACAGGAAGCAGAGAGAGGGGGAGTGACACGCAGTAAATTATCCGTCCAATGCAGGATTCGAACCGGGGCCAGCTGCAGCGAGGACTACAGCCTCCACACACGGGGCGGCTGCTTAACCCACTACGCTACTGACCGCCCCTGGACGTGTACTTTTAACACCTTGGCAATGCAAATGGATCAATGGTGCAACTATTAAATCTTTGGTGTGATTCAGAGTTGAATAATCAGACTGATTTTTTTTTTTTTTTTTACATTCTCCCTTGTCTTCATATCTTTATTGACACATATCTAAACATTTGGACACGTTATCTGTGTAGGTGAAGATATGAATAGTATCGGCCTCGAAAACACTATCACCTTTTAATTTAAAGTGTGTTTGTATAGCTCCGAATTATAACAAGTTATCTCATGTCACTTTCCAATATTATTTACAGAGACCAAACAAGTCACATCCCATAAAACGTGCATTGCTACTGATCTCCATGTCCGACTGAGTTAATTTGACGAGGGAGCGTATTTCTTTGATCGTGTTGATTTACATTTTTCCAAACTGAGTGAAGATTTCAAGTGCGAGCGTGTTAGTAGAAAAGCAAAACGAGTTCTTTTGGCAGTAAGCATCCCCGTCTGTGATACCGAGCACTCTCTGCCAGCTCTGCTTTAACTGTCACTCAATCAGCAGGATCCTGCATTTAAAGCTCGGTCTTTATCAGCGGGGGGAAAGATCAAAAGTAGCCACTGACCCACCCAAGCTCCCCCCAAGCTTCTCCCCCTTTATCTCCCCCCGTCTGCACTCACTGGGGATTTAACATAAATGCTGCAGCACCTCTCCCTCCACCCTGGTTAAAAAACACACAGCAGAATATTCAGGGATGCGAGTGTGTCCCGGAGAGGCCGGCCTCAGCTTTCTGCTGATGCTCGGGGTTTTTCTTAATGAGACCGAGCCGAGCGGCACAGTGGGAGGAGCCAGAGGAAGAAACCAAGAGACCCCGTCTAAGCTAATGGCACGTTGCTGAAAGCTAATTACGACGAGGCCGCTTGCTCTTCATTTCGTGTAATCACATTGTGTTGTGATGTCTGTTCCAGTGTTAATCCATACTCTGAGATCATGTGGAACAAGAGCTGAGAAGTTTTTCAGGAGCTGATATTGATATTTAACAGTTAAAGCTGCCATCATATTGTTGTGGAAAGATTATCTGTGACCAGAAACGTGGATTTAAAGACAATATCTAATTAATATATGTATTATTTTAAAGGATTAGAGCAAAGATCAGAGTTTATTTTGTCTTGAGAGTGAAATTAGATGAAGCCACATTTGCATGTTAAAGTCTGTTTAAAGTAAGAATAAATGAACGAAAGAATAAATAAACAAGTTATTCTTATAGAACAGGTAGCTAGATAAACTGTAACTTCAGTGCAGCCTCTTCATCTACAAAGCAGGTGGCCTGCTGCAGTCAGTAAGCACACTGCGCTGGGCTGTTGTTACAGTAATTGAAAATGTTTCACTCCATAGGAAAAGGTTTCAGCACCTTTTTCCACTATCGTGTTCTCACCAGTCGTCACCTTTGGATAGACTGAGGTGACGAGAGGAGAGGAGAGGAAACAAAGAGAGGAGAGGAGAGGAGAGGAGAGGAGAGGAAAGAGAGGAGTGGAGAGGAAACAAAGAGAGGAGAGGAGAAGAAAGGAGAGGAGAGGAAATGTTATTGTGTTTCACTGCAATAAGACATCCTGACATCTCATCACTCAATTTCTTGACTGACAGCCTAACACAAACACACACCAGCTCTCTCGCACACACACACACACACACACACACACACACACACACACACACACACACACACACACACACACACACACACACACACAATAACCCTGATGTGAGTTGATATTGCCCTCCTCATGAGTCTGTTTTCATCTGATTTCTTCAAACCCTTTCACTTGTTTCTTTGTGTGACGCCGAAATAAAGCGGATTCAACTGATGGATGCCTTCCTGAAATCCAAAACTGATCACGTAATTGCACTAAGGACAGTTTCACTGTGATACTCTCGAAGCAATCTGCTTATTACTGTACTGTATATTCAAAGTATAAACCCTGTAGAGAGGGATCATCCTCTTGGGGGCATGAACGTGATGAATACATATTATGACAATTATGCATTACAGCATGTATTATTAGTTTTTGTTATGTTTGTATAAGTTTGGCCTGTTAGTGGTAGCAAACGCGTGACGCATCCTCTGGGGATCATGACTATCCACAATATATATCCAGTTATGTTCTTAAACTTTACACTAAATCTTAAATCTACTGTAGTGTTTCTTTATTGTTGGGTGCTCCATACTGTATCACTGAGAAAAACATTATAGAGAGTTTGTTCTCTCTCTCTTTTGTATCATTTGTCCTACACAGCAGGTATATGTGGACAGAGATGACCGGAGTGGATCAGGACACGCTTCAGCAAACTACCCAGTGACCCTGTAGTGACAGCACCTAGAGGTTAATGTCCAGCTGCCCTGTGCTGTGTCACAGTAAGCTGCTTTGCTGCCTTAAGTTCGTTTTTTTTTTCATTCGATAGCCAGTAGCCACTGAACACATCGCACAGACAGTTACTGTAGGCGGGAGGTGACAGTCTGGGGAACTAATTGCCTTGTTTCTGAAGAGCTGACACATGCCAATGTCCAACATAACCCAGTCTCTTAGAAATGACCTTTATATACCACTAGAAACAGCAAATATGTCCAGAGAGAAATGTAACACCACCTGAATAACCAGCATGTTATTTATTTATTACCGTCCTGGAAAACCTGGAAGTTTCAGTTTCTAACCTGTGGTTAGTCACGATATAAAGGGCCAGACTGAATCAAGCAGTCCACGGTAAGACACGAGCCTTAATGATGCAAGCGGGAGTGTGTGTTCACCGAGAGAAACGGGTAGAGTTTGGCGAAGTGTGTGATACATTTGTACTTGTGTGAGTGTGTGTGTGTCAGTGTGTCAGCGCAGCATGGAGACCATTTTATTTTGCTGGCCAGTGGTGCGAAACAGAAACACCCGGGAATGTCACTCCAGACACACACACACACACACACACACACACGCACACACACCTCTGAGATCCAACACAGTGCTGTGAAGTTAAATAGGCAGGAAGGCTTGGCAGTGTGTGGACACAATGTTGGCTCTCTAACATGAGCAGACCGGCACGAAAACAGCAATGAGGGCCATTATGAAAGCTGGTTAAAGTTTAAAAAAGAGCAGAAATGATACGAGGAGCGTTTGCGTCAGCGGCACACGGAGCACACTTAGGACGAGCACAGAGAGGTGAACCAATCTGACTGCCAAGTTTGTGTATCGGTCAACACCCCTCTCTGTTTTAATCTGCACAGATATTTACATGCATCTCTGCAGAACTTTGCCTAACCGAGCAGTTTGACCTGACAGTGTAACGTGCAATCTAAAAACCAGGGGACCCTGTATGAAAGGCCACATAAGCCAAAACT
The DNA here is from genome assembly GCA_004119915.2 of Collichthys lucidus. Taxonomy (NCBI): domain Eukaryota; kingdom Metazoa; phylum Chordata; class Actinopteri; family Sciaenidae; genus Collichthys; species Collichthys lucidus. Next base: position 17,978,315 of record CM014097.1, read on the forward strand.
TCTTTCTTATAATCTCAAGAAACATATTGCATATTGTTTTGTATTTAAGACCAGTTTTTATTTTTTTTTTATTTTTTTTTGGCCTTTCATGCCTTTATTAATAGTACAGCTGAAGATACACAGGAAGCAGAGAGAGGGGGAGTGACACGCAGTAAATTAGCCGTCCAATGCGGCTGCAGCGAGGACTACAGCCTCCACACACGGGGCGGCAGCTTAACCCACTATGCTAGCGACTGCCCCGACCAATTTTTATTTGATGAGACAAACAAGAAAACCTATTTTTATTTACAACAATAAAATTATTATGTTGGCAGCTCTATCATTTTATATGGAACAAACACTTCTTCTGTATTTTCTTGATACTAAATCACCCACAAACTATCAAAGACATTGTCTATAATCTCTTGAGTTGATTATTTTTTCAACTCTTAGTGTGCAGTGTTATTTTGTCATATAAACAAAATAATTATTGTCATCTTCCTCACAGGAGAAAACAAGTTTCTGTCCTTCTGTCACATCAAATTCACGTCTCTAAACAAATATTGTTTCGCGCGTGTGTCTGTGTAAATTACACACTCAACATTATGAATTTTGTGGTATAGACACTACCTGAAACGAGGCAGCAGGGAAAGATTTCCCATCTGTGTCCAATGACAGAACTGTTCATTTATTTCTTTGTGCTATAAATTCCACTGAATGCCTGCAACACCAATGAAACTCCTCTGATGCCAGTGTTGATATCATGATCACAGGCACTTCTAAACAGGGCCATAGCCAAACCACCACATGTCCACACAGAAATATTCTGATCCTAACAGCCAAACAGAGTCGACACAAACCGAGGGCAAACAGCAGGCATGGGAAAATGGGTTAAACATCATAAAACTGTCCCTAAAAATATCTTCTCTGGCAAGGACCGCAGAGTATTTGTAAATAGGCTGTCAGTTTATGAGTAATTCAAATGACTGTACACCTTTCCTCAGAGCTCGTGTAAATACGGAAGCAGAAGTGCACATCACCCAGTGTTTAAATCCTCTTAACGCATTATGAACAAGTTTTTGTGAGCAACGTTTAATAATCTGTAATCCACCCATGCATATTTATATCAACAGTGTCTGAGAATAAGTGTAACCATGGTCATTATATTAATAATCAGTCATTGACCGTGACTTCTTCCCTGTTTTCTTATCATATATTTGAATAAATGGTATTTAATGAGCAGTTCACAGAGAAAAACTACAACAATAGAACTAATGACTACAAAACAACAGCAGAGCCACCAACCATCGAGTCCCACACTGCATAAAGCTGATGAGCCAGAGGTGGCAGAGGGCAGCAGGTGGGTTGTGGGTAATGGTGCATTGTTGGGAAGAAAGAGGAGGATGATTTGAAGGAGCATTCCTTCGGGGAGCTTGGTGACTGCCATAAGTATGATGAATCGACCGGCGCCTGTAACTCACTTAACTCCAGGCCCTGTAGACACCCGCAGATGAAAAACGACAACAATGAAACCAACCTCTTTATCCAACAAAGTTTGTCTTTTTTTTTCTCCGCACTTACATCTCTTTCCATGCGCTCGTTGGGTCTCAGCGGGACGTGAACAACCGTAGCAGTGGCACTGTAGGTGAGGAATGGACGGAGAAGAGGAAGTGTAGCAGCAACCTTAGCAGCTGAACAGGTCAGTTATTTCATCCACTCTTGAAGAAATATAGTCTTGGTCTCACCGGGGGCCCAGACAGCGATTTCTAGGTCATGAACTAATTTAGGTCACAGAGAAGGAGTGTACAAAGACCACCGATATCAACACTACACATATACACATTGTTCTCCTTGATATTATTGTTTCCACGTCTGTTTTATGGGACCTTCAACATCGTATAGCAGGAAAAGAAAAAAAAAAAAAACAAGGTTTTACAGTGCTGTCTGCCACAACAACTATTTCATGATTCAGGTCATCAGGTTTCACTGCAGAGCCACTCCTCTCCCTCTCATGCTTGTTGCTCCCAGATTTGTATCCAAAGTCTCTTCCAAACGTGTTTGTCCATTGTTTCTTTGACTTTTCTGTGCAGCCAGCAGCAGCAATTATCAAGGCACAATCAGTTCTTTTCTTTTCTGACTATTAACATTAAAATCTGTGTCATCTTGGTAAGAAAAAATATATATAATCATCGTGTGTGATCTTTGCACTTTTTTTTTTAAAGATTGTTATTTTTTTGGACTTTTTATGCCTTTAATGATAGGACAGTTGAAGATAGGCAGGATGCAGGAGAGTCGAACAGAGGCCAGCTGCAGCGAGGACTATAGCCTCCACACACGGGGCGGCCGCTTAACCCCCTACGCTACCGACCTCCCCAATCTTTGTACTTTCAATAATCGGAAACACCGGGTTCTTCAGTCTTCAGTTTTGTTACTAACATTGATTTTAGGACCTGCGACTTCACTGTTTTTTGTTTAATTCTCACTCCTCTCATTAACCTTGTCCCCATCAGCTGCAGCAGGCAACTGTTTTTAGTAAAAAGGTCTGAAAATCCCACCCGTCCAGCACCATTGGAGCATCCAGCAGCTAAAAAGCTAGATATCTTTTTCTCAGGAGTTGGTGCAGACCAAAGAAGGAGCTAAAAGTCGAGTCAATATTGGACTTACATCCATTAGGTAGACGCTTAGTTGGCCCTGTATCGGCTGGATGTGTAAATATAGGTGCATATAAAGGTAGCTGTTTGTTAGCACCCATGTGAGAGTTATAATGTGATGCAGCCTTCAAGTTGCCGCCAACCCCCAAGGAAAAAATGCAGCTTCAAGGTCTGTTCCCAGCTTCAGATGTGCGCTGGTTTTTCCTATAATGTGACGCCATCTGTATCCTCATTATAGACTAAGTTATGTGTTCAGGTGATAAAAGTAAATGAGCATTTGTGCCAGACGAAGACGCTGTGTGGAAGTTGCTTTAATTGCACTTCTAACATAAGGCTTTTTTTCCCTCAAACTTTCATTGCAGGTTTGTCCTCCCTGTCGTCAACACTACTCGCTTTTTTCATTTTGCACATAATGTTCCTGTTAATTCTTCTTCATAAAAGAAGTTGTGATAGCTTCATTTTCTCCCTCTGAATACATTAACATATGCCTTGTGTATTCTTTACAGAGTCGAGAGTCGTTTATTATTAGACGGGAACCTTCGCAAAGTATGATGCCAGCTAGTTTCTTAGCTGTGGGATGATGATGGGGACTGATCTCTAAGAAAATCAAATGGCCACGGTCAGGAAATGGCTCTGTCCGTGAATCAAGGTCAGAGGCATAGATTGCCAAATCTGACCCGCAGAGCATTGAAGCTCCCCGCAGAGCTCGCTGACCACTCCTGATCGACCGCTGCGTTTATATCATGTCAGATTATGCGACGTGACCCAGTTGTCAGAGAACGCTTAATGAGCCTGATCACACGCTAAATACAGTTCTGCAAGAGCCATTAAACACAAAAATATTTCTTATTTTTAACAAATTCACATATGGAGAACTCCATCAGTAGTATATAGTATGACATAGATGAAAATTTGGGGGAGGTAGGACTTCATTTAGACCTTTTGGTGCACTATATTTGTCCTGAAATATTCTGTGAAGAAGAGTTAAATCTGGGCCGAATGGACTTGGTTGTAGATCCGTGAAGATGTTTTACCGCTCATCCAAGATTCTTAATTCTGACTGACTGGTGATTTAGAAAGATGACCTAGATGACTGATAATCCTCACAGACTGCACTCATGCCTGTTGTTTATGTCTTTGTCCGTCTATTAAATTGATTGATGGACAGCTGGACTTCTAACTTCAGCCTATCCTCATGCATGGCAAAAGAATCTGAAGCAAGCAGATGCCAGTGCACGAGCGACTGCTGAGTCAAAGCCAGTTCTGTTGGATCGCACTGATAAGTCAGCCAGGGGTATTTAATACATTCAAGCATTAGCATTCAACATGGAGGTGTAAAGTGTAGATAATCCATTCCTGAAAGCCAGATTACATAAAAAAAAACATGTGATACAAATATCGATCCAGTGTAGTTTGGGCGTAAATGTTTAAATCCTTCACTTCTGGTAGAGGCAGAATGTTTTTGAAGGACATTTAATCCGCCTCCACTCTGCAGCACTCCAAAAGGCCAAAACTGCAGATTGTTCACATGCAAACAATCTTCCCACTATTTATGTAAAATGCAGCAACACAACCAAAGATAGACCAAAAAAAAAAAACATCTTTCTCACACTCACTCCTCAGACTCATACGGGACTCGCCAAATTATAAATAAATAAGCTCTGTCACCGCCAATCCCATCATGTTCACAGACATCTAGGTAATAAAACCAGAAAGAAGGCGACATTTTCGGAAGAAATCATAAAACTGAACGTACAAATCAAGAACCTGAAGGATTAAAACCGTTTTTACAATATTTAAACAAGCTGCGAAGGATGCCATCTTCATCAGAGAAAGGTGTTCACATTCTAAATTAAAGAACATTGACTAACTTTGCAATAAATTGTGTTTTAATCATTATCTCTAACTACACAGTGACCTTGGCTCTACTAAGATTCAAATTAATATCATCCACTTGCAATTAATCAAATCTCCTTTCCCCTTTTTCAGGTGATGACATCCTCTTTTCTAAAGTATCTGGCTTGATGGGAAAGATTAAGCAAAGAAAGAAAGTGGCACTGCTGCGACAGAGCCCGTGATTATTTTTACGCTAACTACGACCTGAATTTAACCTCTCATTCAGTAAAGAGTAAGGTCCTCTTCCGTTTAGTTTTACTACTGCAGGATCATTTATTAAAGGGTTAGTGTGTCTCTTTCGACCGTGAAACACAAAGCTCACTTGCTGGGCTCTGGTTGTGTTTTGACTTCGGCAGCCTCCTCAGGGCCTCATTAGACTGAGGATGACTGTGTTTGTGTGTTCCAGGGAGCTGCTGCTGCCTCCAAGTCCTGATGAATAATACAGTGATGACTCCAGTTAAAGTGGTAATGTTTAAAAGGGAGTCTCTGCATTGTTTGTTGGTTTAAAAAAGAAATATTCCACAGCTTTCCATCTGTCTCTGTTCCTTGCTCTGAACTTTAATTAAATTTAACTCTGCTCAATTCATAACAAGACAAAGAACAAAGAAGTCTAAATCCTCATAAAAATCTGCAGTATAGTTTTGGATAGCATGAGTAATACACTGTGCTCATATTTTGCTCTTTTTGGAGAATTTGCAGCACAGAAATTTGCCGTTTGCCTTGATGGTAGCACTGGAGAAAAGGTAACAGGGGGTTCAAATAAGCAGGGTTCATCCCTTTGGGAGTATGAACATGCTCTGCATTGAATAGCAAACTGATCATAATCATATTTAAAAAGCCTTGTGTACAAAGTTGACCGTTTGTCCTGTTAGAAGAGAATTAAGTGACTGGAATTAAAAAGGTTTATCCTCTGGGAACATGAATGGATGTCTCAATCCATGTAAGCATGTAAGACTACCCAATGGTGGCCTTACATGAATGGTCTTGAGGTTATGGTTATTCATCCTCTGTGGACCATGTATATCAATGGCAATTGTCAACTAAAGGTAGATGAAATGCTTTTGTAGTCCAATGTAGTTTTTTACATTTTCACCCTGACCATGGTAATATAGAAAAGGTCAAGGAAGAAGAGAGAAAAAAAGGAGGTTTAATCCCTTTGGGAGTATGAACATGCTCTGCATTGAATAGCAAACTGATCATAATCATATTTTGAGAAGCCTTGTGTACAAAGTTGACCGTTTGTCCTGTTAGAAGAGAATGAAGTGAGTGGAATTAAAAAGGTTTATCCTCTGAGAACATGAATTGATGTCTCAATCTACCCTTTGGTGGTAGCATGTAAGACTACCCTATGGTGGCCTTACATGAATGGTCTCGAGGATCTCTAAAACATTATTCATCCTCTGTGGACCATGAATATCAATGGCAATCGTCGAATAAAAGGTAGATGAAATGCTTTTGTAGTTTTTTCCTGACCATGGTATTATAGAAAAGGTCAAGGAAGAAGAGGAAAAATAAGGAGGTTTAATCCTCTTGGGAGCATGAACCTTCTCACCAAGAAGTGACAATCCATTTCAATGCAAAACATCCTCTGGTAACCATGCATGTTTCAAACTTTATTAAACTCCAGTCTATGACAAGGTTTCTATGACAAGGTTTCTATGACAAGACTTTATCAAGATGGTGATCATTTAAAAGTAGATACTCGAGTTCAGGAGTTCGGCAGAATCATTAGGAATCATCCTCTGGGGAGCATGAATGTCCATACTCAAATATTTTACTCGGTGCATCAAAATAATTGTTTTCTTTTTATTATTATTATTTCTCTCTTACTCATTTTCGGCGTGGGTGGGCGGGTGTCCATGCCAGTGTGCACTCTTATTTTTCTACTTGCACAGTTTTGACTGCCAGAGGTGAATCTCTGCTTGTGTCAGCGCCTCAACTATTTATAACACATCACACAGAACTAAAATAGTACTACCCACTGTATAGGTATGTGTGTGTGTGTGGCAATGAGGCTCTGCCAGGCACAGCCTCGTAGTATAGTGAGATACAATTCAGAGTGAGACTCCTCTAAGTCTGATGCCCTGCTACTGCGTGACTCCATCATTAAAGTCATTATATCATGTGGCTGAGCACCATTACCACTAAGTAAGACACTGTGGGTTTCCCCCATTAACCCGAATGAAATTATGGTGATAGAAAAGTCTCTGCACACACCATCGCCATCAGTTTCCTTAAACCATGACTTCCTCCAACCTTAACTGAGTAACTTTTAAATTACAATAAACTAAGCAAACCGTAACTATTTTGGTGACATGACGAGGTCATGGGTTCATGACCCACTTGTCCATTACAAACATTGTAAAAGGTTGAGGTTGGTTTTTGTCTCAAGGTGTTTCTTTATGTTGTTTAAACCCTGCAAATCATATCCACTGTACAGAAGTCTGCAACTCTAGATACCAACATATACACTGATGCCTCAACCTCTGGGGTTTTGCATTCAATCTGAAATTGAACCATAGCCAGAATTTTAAAAATACAGAGGTCAGGAGTCCGTCTAATTCAAAACCAACTAAACCCCTCTGCTTGTTATCATCTGGATTCCTCATGTTTTATGTATTCAACTGTTTTGTTACATTTTCTGTGCATTTTATTTAAATCAATGACTACACGCTGTTTAAAAGTCGCCTCCGCACTCCCACTTCTAGTGGAGAAAGAATGCTCTTTATAGGCCTGGGTAGCAAACATTCAATACATAGCTTTAAGGCCTGTTGGTATCAAATATCAGACATTTTCTGATACAAATGCTAAACTTATAACTTACTTTATACTTTATTTTGTTGTGGCAAAACATATTTAACACTGATAAACTGAGGAGTGACGGCGGCTGCTGATATATTTCTGTTGAATCTTTCATTGCAGCTGTATTAAATTAACTGGATGACGCATTTTCTCTAAAAGAACAACAACTGAATTGAAAGCTTGTGTTGATGTTGAGTTTTCTGTACTTCTGACATTGGTACGTTGCCTCCGTCAGTCTGTTCACCACTAAAGTCAAGACCTGAAGATTTCTGACAGTTAGTGAAGTGGATGGGTCTTTAGATCATATGTAGGGTGAGTGTGAGTTTGAGGTTAGCGCTAATGGAAGATGACATAGAGACGAAGAAGCAGGTTGATGAAAAGCTCTTTATGCTGCTTAGGCCAATCCTCCGGCACGTTTCCCCAGGACTAATCGAGCCTCACAGGGAGCACGAGTTAGCCAGTGGGAAACAAGGGTTTATCTCAGGGGCAGGAAGACATCACTAATCACTGTAATATGGTTAGTTGGATTGGTATTGTTCTGGACCGCTGGCTGCACCCACAAACAAACAGTTGCTTGGCATTGAAATGCTCGTCCTCTTGCTGCACATGGCCCCATTCTTATTTGTCCATCTTTCCATAATTAGGTCTGTTACTTGTCAGCTATCTACTACGTGGTGAAGACAAATGAGAAAGAGACCATTGACCATTTGCCCTTGATTCAAAAGATTGACTTTTTTATGGACGCATGGTTCACGGTCTCCACAGAATGAATCATAATTGTGTTGAATCTTAATTATGTTGACAGGTGATCCCCCTGATTTTAAAGCCTAGCACCACCGGCATGCCATAGTTTCGACTTATCCTTTGAAATACAGTCGTCCCTCGCTATAACGCGGTTCACTTTTCGCAGACTCGCTGTTTCGCGGATTTTTTTGTGTAATTTTGCATGTTATTTTTTACAGCGTAGTGTACAGTATGAACGCGCATTGTGTTCTGCGTCCTAAATTGGCTAAGGGAGAACCGCACATGTGTTCTGCGTCCTGATTAACTAAGGGAGTACTGTACAAAATGCGTGTAAAAAGTGTGTAGTTAGGGGTTTTACGGCCTTAAAACATGTATAATAATTGTAAAACTTCGCGGATTTTGTTTATTGCGGGTTATTTTTAGAACGTATCCCCGCGATAAACGAGGGACCACTGTATTACAAAATCTACTTGAAGAACTGGCATAGAATTCCCTAAACATTCATGGTTCCCAGAGGAAGTATCATTTTTATGATTAACCTACATAGCACAAGCATTCGGAAGCTAAAGAGCCAAATATTTGATCAGGATTTGGTTGTGTCCAAAACAGAGCTAAAAGACAACCTAATTATCACAAGCTAAGGCAGATCTTCCTTAAAATTTAATGGGCACATTCATGCTGACCACCTTTACAATCCCCAAAAAGCTTCGGGAATAGCCTTGGTCCTGTCTGACATTGTCATATTGTGGCTATAATGAACGCGCTCTTGTATTTGGCCGGTGTCAGCTCCCATACGTCTGTAAACCCCATTGATCATTTAAACCTGAGTGCGTATTTTGTCTCTGCTGGCCCTCTTGTCAGTTAACATACAAGGTGGTGGCCATGGAGTGGAGTCGCACCCGGATCGAACAAACCCCACTCCCGTGTAATTACTCAGCCTCCCCATGTCCACTGCCTGTAGGTGGGATACTGACAGTAACACTCCTCCCCCACTGTCAACCCTCTCACTGGGAGTAATGAGGCACGCCACACACACACACATGCACACACATTCAGCACAAAGCCCATCTCTCACCATGTGTGTGTGTGTGTGTGAATGGGTATTGCTGTGGCTGTTTTTGTGAGTGAGAAATAAAAGAAATAGCATAAAATAGCAAAGGAGGTGGGTGCGAGACGAATTGCACTGTCACTCAGCTTTTTGTGAGGGTGTTGAGATTCTAAACTATCTGATTATATATTCTTTTTTTTTTTACATGTCAAGTAAGAAAAAGGAGGAATAACGTGAGTGTGTTAAATGTTAATGGGGATTACAGGGACGATTAGAGACGAGCAGACGACTGAGACCGAGAGACAAAGACACTGAGTTCTGTGGAGTGATGGTGTGTACATGCACCTGTGTGTCAAAGTGTGTTTATACACACACACACACACACATATGCCTCCTCCACCTGGGGCGGCACCGCCAGGCAGAATTGAACAGCTGGATGCAGCTTCTTCAAACCCACACAGAATAATGGCAGCAATTTGGCACTTGATGAATCCCAGGGAAAACAGAAATAATTTCACCCGCCTCCATTATGCCTTGATAGCACTCCTTCAACTCCGTCTGCGCAGGCCAATCTGACGCTCGAGTGTCTGTTCAGAAAACAACAAATGCCTTTTAATCACACGCGAACGTCCGTGTTTTCGCTGAAAAGGGTGCTTGACATCAGCGGCGCTTCAAAAAAAAAAGGGTAGAAAACAGGTTTTCATCCTCCCTGAGCTGCACACAAGAGTTTTATTATTACAGTCGGACATTTTAGTTTCATCACTGTAAGGAGATAAGATGGGCGTAGAGCAGATTTTTTCGTTTTTTTACAAGGTATACAACATCGTTGGACTCAAGAGCCGATCGCTGAGACATCCAAGAGGCATGGCTTTTCATCAGAGGTTGGAAAAAACGCTAAAGAAAGTACGACCTCGCCGCGAGGACGACTATTTTGAGACGCAGCGCTGAAACAGCAGTAGTGGAAGAAGAAGAAGTAACAAAACTTTATGGAAGCTGAAACCAAAGAACCGACTAACAGGAGATGTGCCTGAATCAACCTCCTCAGACTGAGGTTGAGCGCACCATGTCAACCTTTTTCTTCTGAGAGATATCAGAACAAGAGGTGCAACCCAAGAAGATGTGAGGATACGTTCGTTTAAAGAAGTACTGGATGGAAGAAGAACAAGATGTTTGTACCCACTAATAACTGCAGTATTATCTCATATCGACTGTAAAGGTGTATAGGGAAAAGTGAAGTCAGAACCTTATGGCTGTACTGAAGCGGACCTTGAGAAAACGTACTTACAGTCGGTAGTTTCTACTGAGAAATACACTGAACACTGACTGTTTCTCTTTTGATGTGAGCCAGCAGTTCCCCTGTTTTCAGCCTGAATGCTAAACTAGGCCTGAAGCTGGGTGCAGAGAGGAAAGTGATTTTATTTTTATTTTTTATTTTTTTAATCAGACCAAAATCAAATACGCATTAAACTGCGTTTTCTACCACTTTACAGTCGTCCCTCACTATATCGCGGTTCACCTTTCGCAGCCTCGCTGTTTCGTGTATTTTTATTTTGTGTGTAATTTTGCATGCTTTTTTATAGCATACTGTACAGTATGAACGTGCATTATGTTCTGTGTCCCGATTGGCATAGGGAGTACTGTACAAAATGCGTTGTATGTTCTGCACTCGAAAAAAAAACACCTGCATCAAGGAGGAAAAAGCTGTTACAGCGGAGCGGCACCAGGACAAAGAGGAAGTGGTTTCATTTACTAATACAGTATTGTACTTATTTATGTTAAATCTGAGAAATTTTGAACTTTGAGAGTTTAAATAAGAGAGAAATGTGAGAAAATGTTAATGCCTGTCTGAGAAAAGTGTATGAAGGTGTGTGGTTAGGGGTTTTACGGCCTTAAAACATGTAGAATAATTGTAAAAAATAAAGCTGATTACTTTGCGGATTTCGTCTATTGCGGGTTATTTTTAGAACATACCCCCCGCGATAAACGAGGGACCACTGTACACGTACTCAATATTGATCAGCGCAGCTTTAATTATACAAATTAACCGGCAGCTTTAATCAGAATACATCCGTACCGGTATATCACTGTGTTATCTTCAATCAGCAGACCTCCACTTTACCCGGAGCTTATTAAATTTACTGGTGTAAATGGCTGAATTAACCACTTGACACTTGATCTGGAGAAGCTGCCGTATTTCACCCTCCACCCTCCCGCCTCCCTTTCACCATTGATGCCCTCACGAGACCCCTCTCAGCTCTGAGGTTAAAGGTCACCTTGAGTAAGGGAGAGGGTGTGTGTGTGTGTGTGTGTGTGTGTGTGTGTGTCGGGGGGGTGGTGGTGATTCTATGGGGACATTGGAGGAAGAACAAAGAACGGGGCCATGTGACTTGAGGTGAAGCCTCTTCTTTCTTTTGTGCGCCACATGGCCACGAGCATCTGCGGCACAGGGTCTTGAACAGAGCCGCATGAGGACAATACAGAGACACTGTGTTGTTTTATGTGTGTGTGTGTGTGTGTGGTTTATACAGGGGCCTAAATGGGCTCCATTCATTGGGTCTTTCTGAAAGCTGACTGAGTCTGCACGGGTGAACTGCCCCGCTAATTACCATCAGTCATCGCGCCCGGGTTTGTTCGGCTCTGCAGAGAGCTTTTGTTGTCCTGCGTTGTACCAGGATGTGTCCTGCCCCGTGGAGTACGCTGCACGGTTCGCTGCGTTGAAAAGACCAACAAGTCCACCCGGGGAGTACAAAGCACCAGGACTCTTGGAAGTCCGAACAGCCACTGTGATCTAGCTGATTTTATTTGTGAATATAAGACCTCCTCGCACTTGTTTGGGAAAACTTTGAATCTGTTGCATTGTTTCATCTGTACACAAAAGATCAGACGCTGCTTCGGCTGTCCTTGAGCTTTTTAAGGTGGATTTTAAAGGATACTTCCAGGTTACTGTTTGATGAGACGCTTTGGATTATTAAATCGAACTCAAAGTACTTCTGGAAGTCAGCAAACCCCGTTCAGTCTCCACACAGTTTGACGTTCATTTATCCCGAGCTCAGCTATCTTAACCATCATTCACTTAGGCATCCTCATCAATTTTTCCTGACGATCAAAACTCTCCAATTTCTCAATGGGCGATGAGTTTTAATCATACACGATATCTAAATTTGCACTTTTTCTCTCCATATGTGGACGCCCCGCTCTCCCTCACACGCCTACGACAGCCTGCTTTCTGTCTCTGTCTCTCTCCGTCTCTCTTCTTCCTGATGCTGTCAGTTTCTGACACGTTCATCGTGGCAGCTGTAACATCTCAGAAACGCCGAGCTAACAGAGGGATCACCTCAGTTTTGAAGCACCAACTGAATGAATCAACCTATTTTTCAAATTTATTTTATGGATTTGCTATGATGCTTGAGCTCTGCTGCGCAGATTGAGTGTTTTGTTTCTCTGTAATCATCGTATCTTTGCAATTCACACCAGTGTAATGTGGATACATTTCCATACATCCCTTAAATGAGGGAGAACAACGTGGGATATCAGGCTGGAGATGTTTAAAACATCCCTGGAGAGGATTTTCTTCTCATAAGAGACTCCGGAAAACCAGAGGAACACAAACCTAATCCTGAACCTTCTGTCTGCAGCTTCTGTGCTGCAAACACTGAGACAATACAAGCAAATCATCTGCGAAAAGACCTCACACACGGTGCCAGATCAAACATCGCAACACAATCCCACACATATGCAGGTAGCGTAGGGGAGCGACACGACACGCGACTCATCCGTTTGTTTAATTTAGTGTTTTTTGGCCTGGTTACACAACCGCCTTGGTAGTAGCCCACTGGGGATGATTAAATGGATTAAATACTAACATTTCCGTAGTGCATTTGGTGAAATCGTACTCTTGGCACTTCCGCACATATTGCTGGGAACAGCGGTCTCTTGAGTACCCCCACCCCCCACATTACTACGACTCCTGTGGCTAATTTCAGACGCCCATCTGCACCAGAGGTGTGGATTCAGCCAGAACTCCCTTTTTTTCTCCTGCTCCTCCCTCTCAGACATGAGGTGCTGATCTTCCTGCATTTTTGGATGATGATCTCCAGGAAGCATGACAAGCTCTCGAAGAAACGAAGAAAAAGTCACCTCAAAGAACGCACTGACATCTCAGCATCGGTGTCTCAGCGTCCCGTCAGCAGGGCAAACTAGCATCAGCAGGGACGCACTTAAGCCAAGAGGACACACACACACATAAACATGCCTATACTGTATCTAGGTTAACTTTGTCTGGCCAATCTGCTCTGATTTCTCTACCCTTAATCTCCTCCATGCCTTAACATAGTGGGAGGCAGAGCACATAATACCATGGGATTTCCATTCCTTTGCACAGGGGTGTGGACAATGAAGCCGGTAAACAAAAATAAATGAGAGAAGAAGAAGCAAAGCAACAACAGAAAGACGTAAAGAAAGTCTGATGTTTTTTTTTTTTAACTGAGGTGGCTGAGATAGAAAATGTTAAATTAATTAGTTTTGGCACTGATTGCTCCTGCCGCCATCAAACTCTCAGTTTTCCTCCTAAAAGCTCAATTTTGCTCCCACAGGAGTGAAAAAATGGGAAACAGCTATTTAATTTTTTTTTTGAATGTTCCCCTTTTTCTGCCAAAAAAAGTACAGTCCATGTTTCTGCTTTTAAATGAAAAATAATTACTTAACCGTTTTATCAGCTGCACTCAGGATGGAATCTCCATCACATGGATCATATGTAAAAAATACTGATAACAGATTAAAGTTGGCAGACGGTTGAGCTCTTTGCAAACAAATATACATCAAGATATTTTTTAAAGTTTGTGTATAATAGTGTATAAAAAGGCTTTGGACATGTTCATGTAAGCCTCAATCGTTCTCCGTGGCAGTGGATGAGTGACAGTAATGCTAAGTGACGCTCATACCGTACAGAACGTAGAGACATAATTTGGATTTCCTTTCGGAGCAATTTAAGCTTTTTTGTCCGTTTACAACTTTCAACATTTGGCTTTGCCTTGCACATTAAGTGCTGATTGTACGACATGTTACTTTGAGTTATTTCAACACTTGCTGAGTCTCTGGCAGCTCCTAAACACGTCAGAGTTATCTGTCTCTCTTTTTCGCGATGTTTTTGTGATAACGAACGTCCAGATTGTGAGAAACTGTCGCGTTGATGCCACAGAAGAAGCTAGACAACAGATAAGAACGTCAAAACGAGCTGAGGCCGAGCCTTAAAACTGTTGTACATTGGAATTAAAGTGGTATCACATCCTGTTTTTAGTGTAATTATGGCACCAGGATTCAAGCCCCATGGACAAAATCTCTGCAGAGAAATAAATATAATCTCCTTTCTGGTAATTACAGCTTCGATTTAATCATTATACAATTAAAAGAAACAGAAATAATATATATATTATGTTATTTGCATTCTGCACCTTCTGGGTATTACAAACACAGATTATTAAGAAGTATAGATTACATTTTAGACTCCACCCAAAGCCAGCATTGATCCCCATACAGGCTGAGCTGCATTGCCGGGACTATACCCATTGATCAGCTCCCTACTGGTGGGAAGGGGAGGAGGGGGGGTTGGAGGATCCCAGTGAAACCAGTACATTGATCCAGTGAAACAGAGAGAGAGATTAGACAGTAGTGAAAAAGAACATTGATCTCCAGCTGCATCCAAAGGGCACTCCTGTCCCGATGGGTGAGGGGGGAGCGTGGAGAGGGGATGGTGCGGTGTGCACCCCCCCTACTCCTGCTCCCATCACTCCTCCTCCTCCTCCTCCACCCTGCTTCTCTCGCTCCTTCACTCTGCTCGTTGGACCATGCATGAGTATTGTGTCCCGACCATGTGCTGCTCTCTCTCTCTCACAGAGAATGAGTCTCAACCCCCGGTGAGAGGCACCACCCAAAACAGCAGCAGTGGGGGAGCCTTGTATTGTACCGCACCGCTGCCTCCACTGTAACGCTACTGTACTCACACAACACACTAGTTTGACTCATCGTTAACATCCACCGCTGGGTTACTTTTTGCACAAACCACACATTTGCATCTGCACTCAAAATACTGTACTACTAATTCTTTTTGCAGCATGCTTGTATTCCCTCTCCTCTCTCAGAAAAAAAGCCACATGCAGCTACAGTGCACACACCATTTCATCAATTGCACACATGTCAAACTGTGATAAATGAGTCCAATAGCAGAGCGGGGCAGCCGAGAGGTCCCAGCTGCCTCAGCCCAGAACGTAAGGAAGCGCAGCCAAAAGACAGCCAGCACAGCCCCGCTCCTCTAACTCCCGGTCTTGGGGGCAAAGAGGCATCTCACCTCAGGGACTGCAGTAAATATGTTACCACACTATACAGTAGCAAGATGGCTCCAATGCATCAACCTCTGCCACATGCACGTCTGCGTGAAAAAACGCTCGGGGACTAAACTTTTGAATTAAATGATGCAGGAAAATGAGATGGAATCATAAAAAATATGCAATTAATGCAAATAAAGCTAAAAAATACAAAGAAAAAGCACTTTGAGCAAGTTTCACCAGCCTTCCTCCACCAACAAACATTTACATTTGAATATTACATCAATGCTGCAAGAGTAGTAGTAGATGGGACATCCATACAGCCACTCAGCATCTCCAGGACCTTCACCCCCCCCTCCGAACCCCAGGATTAGAGAGGGTGTACCATACCTGTCTGCCAGATGTATAGGGGTTTAGTTTCCACTGCGGTTTGTGCATCCAGCTCCCAGATGGAGAGAAAGAGCAGCGCTATCCTCCAGAGAGAGAAGAGCAGTGCCCCTCTTGAGACCCCCAGCATCCCCACGGCTCTGCCGGCCAGCCCCATGGTCACTGCACGGCAAGTGCTGTAGTTGCCAATGCAGCGAAGAGAGGGGGGGAAAAAGCAAGCCTGACCACGAGGTACAGAGCTTGACTTGAAGTGTGCGTGTGTGTGTGTTTTCTGCTTCTGCTTTGTCCACACCAGTGCGTCCAAGAAGAAGTAATCCCGTGGCTGAGGTCTCCTCTCTCTCTCCTCGTCCTCTCTGTTTCTGTTTCTCTCCTGGATCCTTAATGAGAGAGAAAAACGTCTGGCTGTAATAAAACAGGGAACAATAGATCCCTAAGCCCAGCCTGCTGCTGCTGCTGCTGCTGCTGCTGCTGTATGCCGGGTTGATGCAGCGCCTCCCTCTCTCTCTCTCTCTCGCTCTGCCTCTCTCTCACTCAGACACATGCACACACGCCCACCCTCTCTAACCCTCCCTCCTTCTCACTCGTCTCTCATCCCCCCCTTTTTTTTCTTCAAATGGCTCAGTGAAGCTGCTCTGCACTCCGAATGAAGTAAGAAGCTGGATCAGGCAGGTGGAGGTGTGTTTGTTGATAAAATGAACAATGTGAGTGGCTTAAAATAGACAAATCCTCAGTTGATGAAGAAATAACATTGTGGGGAGGCAGTTTGAAAGGTGTTTACAAACTGAAGCAGAATATTCCCTTTCAAAATAAAACTTCTCTGTCTACACAGTGCATCTTGGATTTGCAACGTTAAGCGTCGTTATTATTAAAAATAAGAAATATTTATTATTCTGGGCAGTAAAAAAGGGGTTCCACAGGGTTCTATTCTTGGTCCACTGCTTTGCTCGACCAGAATCATGTCATGCAGCAGATTTCCCTGTATGCAGACGATATTGTCATATGTATCTCTAACTACTTCCTCAGTTTCCCCCCCAAATTTGTAGAAGCACAGGTTGAAACTCACATTTAACATTAAAAAATATCTCAGATTGTGCTTTTCCAAAGATCAGCCCATGCCAGGAGTCAATACTTTAATGTCAAGGAGGTGATGGGGAGTGTACTGACCAGGTTTGAGATGTATATTGGTAAAATTTTAAGATAAGTCTAAAAAAAAAAAGTGATAATCAAGATTACAAGAATTAAATTTAGACTCATTTGTGATTTTATTTTCAGTCTATGCTGTTTGCTGTCTATTTGTTGTTTTATTTTTGTTGCTGTGCTGATTTGTACACATTGCATGACTTTTAAATTCAGGTTATTATACCAGCAGCTTCTACAGTAGTCATGCACTTAAGCTTTTGCATGGGAAGCTCTCGTGTTAATAACTGAATATGTATATGACTTTTTGTTGCATTTTCTAACATTAGATTTGTCCATAAGTGCCTGTATTTTGGTATATAAGGAAATAAAATCAACAACTGATCACTGTTTCGTTTGTAGCTGCTTGTGTTCATGAGAAATAACTGTTACAAAAAAAAAACGTGAAGAAGGGGTAAGTTATTGGTGCGGCTCAGTTTGACCTTGAATAATATTAAAGCCCAAGATTCACGTTCAGTTAGAAGAGGTACTTATTATTCATGAGAACCGACCACTGCACTCAATGAAAGCAGATCATAAATTTGATCAGCGGCAGGTGGGTCGGTAAATCAAATGGACAGTGTCAGTCATCATGCTCCCCAAACGAGCCACAGGGATGTTATGAGTTTTTATATGATTTACTTACTACAGTATCGAGACACCTTTCTCTCGCTTTTCCACTCAACTCTTTGCCTGATTTTTCTTCACAGAGTGTCATCCTTATGTTTTCTTAACCTGGGCCTTAGCTTAATAATTGTGGGACATTCGGACCGCTCTGGTTTCCCCACATACACAAGAGAGATTCAGGATACATGGACAAAACAGATATAGATATAGATTGATGCTATATATAAAGCATTAAGTAAAGTTTGCAATTACAACAGACAGCTAGCTCTGCCCAATTATGAAGTATGAATTTAAATATTTTATACCTTATATATTTTACATTGCACTCATTTATGTCACAGCTGTCAGCTGTTGCTAGCCAGCAACGTATATAATCCAGATGTGGATCGTACTTGTGCTGTGTTATTGACGGCTAAGACTCAGGATTTATTAGGAGCTTCAGACCCTCCAGACATTTTATTATTGTCTCTGTATGTTCAGTGAAGTCAGTTACATTTTCAGCTTGTGCAGACACGTCTTCACCTCCATATGTACTGATTTTATTTAGAACACTGCTGCTATTTCCCAGACCTAAATAGCATCTATATAATGTGATCACACTAATGATGCTACAATCCAATTATAACATCAAAAAACTGAATTTTAAGGTATAGGTATAGCTTTTAAAGGATTTTCTGCTCACAGGTACAGCTGAGGATTAAATCACTATTCCATTATATTATTCTAACATATAAACAACATAAGCGGTGATTTGCAAACTGTTGGCGACCCGTCATCTCCTGTTAGCAGAGGGGCCACAGCATGTGTACGTCGCCCCTGCTGCCAGCCCTGACCACCACAACACCCCAGACCCTCCCTGCACCCCCGCTCAGCTTCCCCAATCCCCCCAGGTCCCCTTCAGTCATTTCACAGCCATTAGCTTAATAAAGGAACATTTCACCCGCTGCTAGATGTGGACCCCGCGACAAATTAGCACAGCACCGGCCACGCTGGGCCCCCTCTATCCAAAAACTACCCAGCTGGTGTGATGCTTCGGTTGAGACACACTTGCTAGCCAGAACACACACACACACACACACACACACACACACACACTGTGAATGGATACAACTATGACCTATAATCACAAGATAGCATTATACCTACTAAAGAGTGTATTTAAAATTAACTTTTAATTGAATGTTGTGTAATGGACTGCTCCTCTGATTACGACTTGCACTTTACTGAGAGTCTAGATGATGAATCCCACGCTCATTTAAGATAATGAGACAACCAGACTAAAATCCTCATCAGAGGTTTAATGATCCTGTGTGACACCCCCCTTCTGACAGACAGCCACTTCCCACAATGCCTTCTGCGTCTCCAGGACCAGGTGCACATTTGGTCAGACAGCCTGTGCGGCGCGGACAAGTCATGGGTCACTGGGACATCTCAAGGAGGAAGAAGAAGACGGCTCGGGGAGAAAGCGAGTTGGGGTGAGAGCTGAGGCTGAAGGAGGGCTTATCAGGGCTCTAAGGGGCTTGGATCTGACCCTGATTAGTGGGAATCTGCAGAGGGGATTACAGCCTCTCGCTGCATTTAAGATGACAAACAGATACTGGTAATGAGAGGGAGTAAGACAGCAGGTAGTAGTGGTGGTGCAGCAGCAAGTCAATAACATCTCTGTATAATGATACATACAGAGTTTGGTATAGTATTGTATATTGAATGGATTAATATCGTATTGTATCATACAATATCGTATCGTATCATATCGTATCGTAAAACGTAGTACAGTTTACATAGTGGAGGAGAGTAATGCAAAGTTGCTCTGTATCTTGCTGTATTTAGATTCATACTAATTTGTTAGAAATCTTATACACTGCTTTGTTACGTCTATGCGTTTAGTTGCCCACAAAATGCATTTATAATATATATATATATATATAAGACCGTCTAGGCAGCAGAATCTGCAGGAGGTAAGTTTCCAAGTGATAGGTTGACCATTGCCCTAGTAGTATTATTATAGAAAGTATAGTATAGTATAGTTTGTAGCATCCATTCGAAAGGAATGAAAGCCAGGACTGATCATCTATGTTGTTTATTTCAGCCTAGACCAACTTCAACACAGGTCGACACTGATCAACATCGGTCGATGTAAATCAACGTTGATCTACGTAAGAGCTAAGAGGAATCAAATACACAGAAGAACCCGTTAAACAGATTAATACTTCAGCTTATAAAGTTAGCAAATTATTGACGTTAAATTGCTTGACACATATCTACAATAAACATACCTTGTGCCGCTCTCGACTGGAGCTGAACTAAACTTATTTGTTTCTCTGTGTGATTTACCGTTACACCGTACTCTTTTACCGTCACCTATTTCAACGTCGGTTCGATACGCATCTGGCGCTCCTTCAAAATAAAAGCATTTTCAAAATGCAGGAATAACACAAAGTCAAGAAATGTACTCTGAGGTCATTTACATAGCATATATAACTACAGTAAAATAATAATAATACCATTTTTGATGTCTTTTGTTTTTTATAGCAAGCTATAATATCAATTCCTAAATTCTTTTTTTTCTAAATTAAATGCCTTGTTTATCAAATATATCAAACTACTAAATGAAGAATTACAACCAGCACACTGGAAATATAAGCCGCACTCATTTAAGGATCCACATAAGCCACGACTACTGTATATGGTTGCATTGTAGGGTGTGTATGAGTGCGTGTCGAAGAGATATCAAAGGTCTCTATAGAGACATGTGAGGTAAGATGATGATGAAAGGGGGAGAGAGAGAGATGGAGAGAGAGGTGGAGGCTATCCAGGGCAAAGATATATGTATAGAAAAGCCAGGTTGGGGGTTGGGGGGTGAGTTGTGTATTTGAATAATAGGGCTGCATAACTAGAGCAGATCCAAGCAGAGGCAGAATAATGAAGACACCAGTGCATGCTCACACACACACACACACAGCAACAGCCTCCCCTCTGATGGTTTCTGATCAACAGGCACAGAAATGCATATCACAGCTCATGCACATCACATTAATCCCATAGTTTCAAACACCCCACCAGCTACTGTACGTCTTCTGTGCTGGTAACTGAACGCATCACAGTAAGCCATGTAATAAAAACCCCGCAG
This sequence comes from Collichthys lucidus, assembly GCA_004119915.2. Taxonomy (NCBI): domain Eukaryota; kingdom Metazoa; phylum Chordata; class Actinopteri; family Sciaenidae; genus Collichthys; species Collichthys lucidus. The sequence continues at coordinate 17,999,075 of CM014097.1, forward strand.
GCACTCAAAGGCTGACGGCAGCGCATAAAAGAGTTATTACTGTCTCCATTAGTGGAGCATCATCATAACTCAGAGCTGCTGCCATAACACGAGGATACACATGATAAGAGGATAGTTTTCTACTTATTTTACCATCTTAATTGTCTCTCTCATGGTGCTTGAACACACAGAAATTGACGAGAGGATAGTATTTTAGGTGTCTTAGGAGTCTTAGTCTAGTCTTAACAACAAAAGAGTTTGTGGTGGTTCAACTCAGCTCACTTTAAATTTATTCATAGTGCCAAATCATAACCAAAGTTATCTCAGGACCCAGCGGCAACCTCCGGTGCTGGATGAAACTAATGCGGAAGTGCTAAAAACTATAAATCCTTGAGCGCCAGCAGAAGTGAGTCATTCTCCATAAGCCGCTGTGGGAGATGTCAATCAGGCTCTGTCTGATCTTCATACCGTCATTGCTCAGGACACCCAGAGCGTACTCTCTATAATGTTATATACGGAGACCTAATAATTCCCACCACGAGCAAGGTTCCTTGCCACGAGTTACTTGGTAATAGTGGTAAGGAATGAGAGGCAGAAACCATGGGCAGAACCGTGCTCATGGTGGGAGGCCATCTGCCGTGACCAGTTGACTTCAGAGAGGGAGAAGGGGAAGGGGGAGGATGTATAGATACATACATAGATAGATAGATGTACTTTGAATCTAGATCCATCTTTGCCTGGTTTGGAAATTCATCCTTGGAGGACAGTCAGATCCAATTCTTGGCTATGTACATGCGACAAACTACCTACCATCAAAGCTTAATCTATAACAGCTACATCTGCATGGTTGTAAAGGTTCATGTGGTGTAAATGTCCTCTGCACTTACCCATGAACACATTTATATGTGTACAACCAGTGTAGTATAAAGAGAATCATCCATTTCGGACTATATCTCGTCTGTAGAGCTCAGAGAGGTTTGTTTGTTCCATCCAACACCTTTTGTATCGGGGGTCGTGCTGCACATTGCAGCCTCCAGGAGCCACTTGACATGTACTTTCTTTGACGTTATTATGAATGCAAGGTAATTGCGTGGGGGGGAAGTAACATATCTGTTTTGTGCTCTGAATTGTTTTGTCTCTGGTCCTTTCCAATACATTTCCAGTGTGTGTGTGTGAGGGGTGGTGGTGAGGGGTGGGAAGGGGGGATCTGCAGGGCCAAGCCAAGCACATCCAATTTAAATATGCAAATGTTATCGCAGGGAGCAGGATGGAGAAACAAGGTGGCAATAAGGGAGAACACAGAGCAAAACAGGTCGTAATGTAATTAAATGTTTACTATTGTTGGCTTGTACAATCGAGAAATCAATTATCGCATTTAGAAGTTGTGGGAAAAAAACGGGAACACTGTCAAGTCCCCGGGGGCAGAAAAGGTTAGGTCTACGGTAAAATATGAATTGACACGTGTGCTATGGAAAGGTTAATTTGTTCATGTTGAATGCAAAAACTAACACACCGACAACGAGCTTCATGTAAAGCAGCTCATTTGCTTTGTCTGCTGAGAATAAATGCGCATTCACAACGGGGATTTTCCTGTTTGGGTTAAAGGAAGCAGATCTATCTCTGCTTCTGCTCTGAAGTCAAGCACATCCATGAAACAGTGTGCAGGGCACAGATATGAGCAACAGCAATGGTGTTAAAATTTTTTTAATCTGTCAGAGGGTTAGGCGTTACGTGAAACTGCTAAGCTCTCAGGAGCTTGTTGTGACCCCTTCCCCAATCAGGAACAAAGAGACTCGACAGTAATCCAAGCAGCTCATATCAGTCAAAGCAAATCATCCCTGAAATGAGTTCAGCCAGGCGGAGGCCACAACTGCAACCGGCCTTCAGCCTCATCCCCAGCTCTGCATTGTCTTCCGCTTCATCGGCTCAGAGCCGGTAACCAGATTTGGAGGAACAAAGCAGAGGGAGGGGGGAACCTGCTTTTAGTCCCCCACCACCACCAAAAGTCCCACTTCAGACTTAGGACTCCAAAAACGAGGATTTAACTGGGTTACTGTCAACAACATAAGAGCAACCTCTGGGGAATCACACAAACAAACACGAGGCCATTGTGTAATAGCAGGACCTAACTATCTGTCAACCCGTTTTCCTGTCATTACTCATTACCCAGCCCCCACCCACTGTTGCTCCACAACAGGATTTCCCCCTGGACTCCATGACACACTGATGTGGATGTTTTTTCATACATCACATGCCAAAACTCTTTCAAATGAAATTGCACAAGTCTTTTATTGCACCTCTCTACACTTCCCATGTTGTTCAGACATCCACGTTATTTCATTCTTTTCTTTATAGTTTTCAACAGGAATTTTTAAAAAAATCGGATACATGATAACATAACATAGCAAATGTTATTGATAAGGGTTTGATCACCTGACATGTACGGCAATATCTCTGCAATGAGTTAATAGTGTCGCCAATTCATCAGGTTCTGGTCTAAAGGCTAAATTACAGGTAATTATGAAATGTATTGGTTTTAAGTTTTCAGTTGTAAAATGAATACTCTTATTAGATTCCTAAAAAAAGTAACTGATTTTGCTATGAACTCGTTTTCTTTTGTTATCCAACAATAATTGCAGGGCTCGAAGAGGGCGAGGGACCGGAGCATAATGATTGATTTGCAGGATGTAATTGTGCAAACAGACTAATGCTTCAACACCGCTGCGTCTTCATCAGATTCAAATCATGTCTGCAAATCAATCAGCATGCTCCATTCCCCATCCTTTTTTTCCTTTGTAAATCTGGAGTCCTCGAAACAGAGAAGCATCAGATTTAGCTGGAACATGCACAAGGAATCAAATTTTAACACGGTAGCATAACTTAACATTAACAAGGGGAAAAGTGGAAACTGGAACAACTTCAACAACAAGAGAGCAGCAGGTTTGGAGTGTGACGTGACTCTGTATGGAGGAAAATGAGAAATTTTTGCTTCTCTCTGCAGTTGAGGTAGATAAATTTCGACTCTTACATGTCTGTTAGGCTATCTGGTAATTGGAAAGTCTGTAAAATTAAATTGCTGCGTAATTAGCTTTAATTCTAGGCTTAACTTGGATGAGCGGGGTGTAAGATCCTGTTGAATTTCCATTAGTGTTAGATCAACAGAATAGGACAATACCCAAAAAATACAGTGCGATGTCTTAGCAGGAGAAAAATATGTGGAAAACATTTCTTGTATTGTCAACCAAATGTATTTTCATTTGGTTGGAGATGGTTGTTTCTATCAGGATCTTCTGTGATGTGACAGATAAAGCCTGTAAATAATACATTTCCTGCGTGATTAGACTCAACAAATATTTACTCCACTTAAAGGTGTCTGATTTAATATAACCAGTGTAACATGAACCTTCAATAGTCTGATCTGACCTTACCATGGAGACTGTTGACTTGTCAATCTAACGTCGTTATCCCGTATGTGCCAGATGCCTTTAAATTCAATTCTCAGCCGAAATGAAGTTAACATGCAAATATGAGAGCAGCTGATGCAATTTACTGACCATCTGAGAGGTTCAGTACCTTTAACTTTGTGGTGGTAAAACCAATGAATTGAAAACCTTGTAACCGGTGAGTCAGCCTTTGTTTTTTCCAGGAAGAACTTGGGAAGCTGTTTTAGCGACAAATCACTGTTCAGGCTCAAAGATGTCTGTGTTCGGCAAACTCAAATTATAGAGCAGTCACCCTTTCTTTTGAAACGAAAGTTTTTGGTGCTGTAGGTTTCTTTTGTTGTTGAACAGGACGGTGATTGAGCTGGACAGAATCGGGAGAGTGACAATACCCACAAAAACCAATCAAACGACCAGTCGGACATTTTAGCCATTTAACCGTCAAGGCAAAGGCTTCAATACACTCCCGAGTAGATGTGGAAAGCTGCGGACACGTACTGTTTAAACTCCTATCTGGATTCTGCTTGGAGGACACACGTGTGCAGATGTATTCCATAATTTGTCTAGTGACCGCCCAGTCACGAAATATTGGAGGTGTGCAGATTGTTCGCCCGTAGGCTATGCATAAACCCTCTGATGACCGAATCTGCATCATGCAAACCCAAACAGATTGCAAGTATGACTTGCCCTAAAAGCTACACCTGTACATAAGTACTATAAAGCTATAATGAATGAAGTCAAGGTCAATTTTCGATGCTATAATATTTTATATTAAATATCTGCTTAAAGTTTTATTTAATTGGATTTCTTGTGATCATTCTTATAGTGTACATTTTTATTTAATTATTCATTTTCATGTGAGACAACGTGCGCCTGCCTAGGTGTGCATGTCTGGTGAAACTCCAGCTGTGCTGTCAGGATCTTCTCCGCCGTGACTGGACCTCAACATCTGTTCAGTCTACCCGACAGCGCTCCCACCGCGCACGTTTCCTTCACCTGCTTGTGATTTCAAACGTTTCATCCATACACGCGTACATCTGTCGAGGCAGTGGCTAAATTCACAGAGGAGACTTTAGCTGTTCAAGAATCCTCCAGACGCCGAAACTACGCGGAGCTGAGTTCGCCCCGCGGACAAGGTGAAACCCTCGTCCCTGTCATCTCCTGACAGACACGCCACGGCTGCTCGTATATGATATGAACTCGCTGTCGTCCGTAGCATACTGGACCTGGTGACATAGACAACAACAGCATGTCCTTTGACAGACTGAGAGAGGTCCATAAGCACCTTGAGCACAAGGAGAAGGTGTCCTTCATCCGCACAGAGCCGCTGGAGAGGGGATACGGAAACACAAGCTGCTGTCAGCTCTCATATACATAAAGAGTGGTCGCTCATGTGACGGAGGGTTATGGAAGATGGGTCATGTGATCTCCAGGAAAACAAACAAAAATAAACAATTCATGCTCATGTTGCAACATTTTGGCCTTTATGCTGTGCGATCTTTATTATTAAACTTTTGTTTCCCCTTTTTAATAACTGTAAATTAGTTTAGAGCTCCTAAACCCATAGCTGTTTTTAATGCTTGTTTGGTTTTAATAATTTATGACAACCTTATTTTGTTTGATTAATTAAAAATTTTTATTCCACAGGCACTCCAATTTCCTTGCAGCAACCACTGGCCGGTTCAGACCAGTTCAGTCCCGAGAAGGGGGAACAAACATGCTCTGATTCAGAATTGGGACTTCCCTTTCAAAATAAATTGTGCTGCCACATCTCTGCACTTAGTCTCTATATGATTTTTTTTCCTTCATCAGGACAGAGTGATTTGCTCTTTTCATAAGATCCTTTACATCATCCCACATTAGGATTAGGATTAAGGGTTCGAGGCTTAGGGGGGGTTCATTGTTAGAGGTGAACGCCGACAACTGCGGTCACGCCGCATCCTGCACTGTGACATTTCATTCACTTGAAATCAAACTGAAGAAGACACAGGAACGTGTTAGAATAACCTCTAAAATGAGGTGAGCACCGCGGCTAATGTTCATTCGTGTGTTGAAAGCACACGTGGCACCCTACTAACTCATTTTCCTTATCTCATCTTCCACATGCTGGGGTTGATTGATTGATTTGTAATTGCACAAACAGCACCATCGCAGCAGCGTGGGTGAAGAGGCCTTTCATCACGTCGCCTCGACTGCAGCCTCCGCTGGGACGCTAATTCAATTCTTTTCAAGCAAATTAATACCATTAGCAGGATGGTTTGCAACTGAACATGTAGCGCTGGCGTCCGGTCGTGGATCCCCAACGGAATTCGGAGAGATGCTGATGGTGTAAAGGCAAAGCTCGGCATGTCTGTGACTCACCAGCTGTCGGCTCTCTGGGACCCACAGTACAGGATCAGACTGTATTTATATCCGACACATGGCTCCAAGAGACGGGGAAGTGTAAATGAATCAACACAGCTAGATTTAAAACAACATTATGTAAGATTTGGTATTTGTCGTGATTTAGTGCCCCAATTTCCAGAGTGCAACACCACTGTCGTGAATATGGATGGTCTACATGTGTATCTGTTATGAGCATATTACTTATGATGAAAAACAAGCGAGTCAACAACTTTGCTAATAGCCGAACATCAGGTAAGGTCAACAACACAAGACATAGCAGCCAGCTAATGTTACTTATGGCGCTTCTCCACTGGCTGGTACCAGCTCGACTCGGTTCGACTCTACTCGGCTTTTTTGCTTTTCCATTACTAAAACTTGGTACCTGGTACCCGGTACCATTTCTAGTACCACCTTTGCCGAGGTTCCAAACGGGCTGAGCCGATACTAAATGGTGACGTAGTCATTATTGCCAAGTGTCGCTTCCGAGTCACTCCCTCACACGATAAAACGACCTCCCAAACTCTTCGTCTTTTTTCTGCGGTCCGCCGCCTTGCTGCTTTCAGCCTTGCTCGATAAGCCACTTGCCGTTGAAATGTGGCAAACAGCCAAAGGCCAAGAATCAGAAATAAAATACCTCTTATTTCGTCCATCTTTCTCTTAAACATATAGTCTAGTGCTCTCCTCTCTGCGCGTGCGTTAAAGTCAGATACTTTCTGAGAATGTTCCGGTCACCATAGCAACTGGTACCTCAACTATTTTGTAGTGAAGAACGGTAGCTCCCAAACCAAACCGTGTCGAGTCGAGCAGAACCAAACCGAGTCGAGCTGGTACCAGCCAGTGGAGAAGTGACATTAGCAGTCCAACAGCAAGAAGCCCGGCTCAGTGCTGTCTTTCAGCTTTTTATTTCCCCAAGCTCTCACAAACGACAAAAAGGCAAGGCCCACTCACACCGGAGGCGTTACAGCTGCGTTAGCTTAACCTTAGATTTCCGTAGCATTTCTATTTTTGACGTGAGCCGCTGCTAAACCTCGTAAATTTTAAAAGATGCGCATCAGACAGCAAATCCGACACAGAATCAACATAATAAACCTCCGCCCCCTTTCAAAATAAAACACAATACGCAGTTCATGTAGCTTTTTACAACTTCACATCAACGTTACGTCATGATCGGTGGCACCAGGTGATCAAAGATCGATCAAAGGGTCTCAACATGGACGATGAGAGACTGATTGTTGAAGTGGAACAACACACAATTATTTATGACACAACAGATGCTTTTTATAATCTCCTCCACGTCGGAGAAGCAAAGTCAGCTGTTTGTTGTAATTGTTGTTTTCTTTATACACAGTTTATCGCGGGGTATCGGGTATGTCCAGGATTCTCGCGTCTCGTGATCTCGCGTGAATACGGTCGGCTCGCTCCGCTGCCGTTCAGCGGCTGACACGCATCCGGTGTGAGTCCCGTGTAAGTACCAGATTTACTCTTCGCTGGGGACCAGGGCACCCTCTAGTGTTCACTGGCAATCATCCATGATGCCCTGGGTTGAGTTTTTCAGCCAATCAGAGGCTGCGTTATGACGTATCGACCAGAGGTTGTGTGGAAGCCGTAATGGCATGGAATTGTGCATTATAAGACTGAGGATATAAAATCGTTACACAACCAGACGAACCAGAACTGGGAAAAAAAATTCCATACAACCCCTGCTTTTCTATCAAAATCAAAATCATCCAAAAAGCACAATACTTGTGTTCACAGGTTGGGTGTGGGGAAAGGTTCCTCGTCCCTGTTGCTGCGCTAGCAACAACTACTGGTCAGATGGGGCTTCTGTAAAATGGAGGTGAACCATAGGGGGATGGCATGTTGCATCCAGAAGGGTCCATGTGTTATTGAGGGGAAAACACGTCCGCCATCATCCAAAGGTCAACAGTAGAGTTAGCTATGACAAGGACTGCAGTGCAGAGGGGATAGGGTATTATAAATTGAGAGGTATAAAAAGCTTTTTTTATTCCCGCAGGAATTTGTGTGGGTGGACCTCTGTTCTCCCAGGACGCTGCATGGACTCCCGCTGAAGAAAAATTTTGTTCATTTTAAGGTTAAATGCATCAATCTGGGAGGAAATTTGAGGGCAAAATTAAAATGGTTGGAACTTTGTGCTCTTGTAAGCTATTTTGTGCTGTACGAAATAATTTCAACATCAACACATATAGAGGTATGAATGGAAAATTACCCTACTTTTAGACATTTAGGAATATAAAACACGATTTATACTTGGCTCAAAACTTTCCAGACTATTAAGTGTATAATTATTAAGTGTATTAATTTATGATTAAGTTGATTTATTATTAAATTAATGGATGTTTTAACAGGTTTCTATATATTTTTGTCCTACAACATTTTTTCAACATAATAAAAATATAATTATGTGGAGACGCTTAAAAGTAATATATTTTTTAGCATGCAAAGTTTCAAATGTAATAATTTCATCATTCATGAAGAATGTCAGTGAGTCTCCAAAAACCCACTTTCAGATGGTGGCTTTATAATAAAAATTTCATAACAGTGAAATTGAGAAATGAAGAAATGAAGTCATGGATATTCTTCTAGTTGTGGAAATATTATAAAACGCATGTTTTGAGGCGAAAATTTAGCGAGAACGAATCTGAGGAAGCCGCGCTGACGGGAACTTTAAAGGAACGCTACAAAGTGGCGGCGTTAATTACAGTTGACGGGATATTAGCTATAACGAGGTTGAAGGAACCATGCAGGCTTGTTTTTCATCTTTCCCCCCATGCGTTCCCGACCCCTCCTTTCCCCCATCCCCCAACACCCGAACCCCCCGCTGCTCTCCCCGCGACCCCCCAGGATCTTCAGGGCTCTGCCAATGAGAGCTCTACAACAGCATTCCTTCCCAGAGACAAGAACCTCCAGGTCTGGTGGAGTCCTTCCCTCTGCCTGTCATAGTGCTTAACACCAATCACATGCTCAGCGCCGAATGATTCAACATCACTGGGTTACCGAATTGGCAAAGTGCACAGTACAAGGGTTTTTATGGTTACTACCCATGGGCATGACAACAGTGCTTGCCTGGTGAATTCATGCATGCAGAGAAAAACACATCCACCATGTTTACTTCTCATTCCCAAAGGGTTGAACTATAAATCCTGCATCTGCAGACATTTGATTCCAATTCAAAGTCGATCCAAGGACGCATGTGGTCAAAACTGTCTTGTCTCACATTTCACTGTTGGGAGCGTTCTTGTGCATCAGAATGAGGCTGGGGTGGATATGCAGAGCTACTTGCTTTAGATTAAATGAAATCAGCTCAGCGTAATGTCAATATCAGTGTCACAATGTGTCGTCTTGAGGAGCTGAGATTATATTATATTTATAGACTCATTCAGTCCAATTTCTCCAAATGATGTTTGTGTAAACCCAGAGCAAATCTGCTGATTAGAGAAAAAAAAATCCAGCAGCTTCATGCTATAAACTCATTTTCATGTCCTCTTTCCAAAACATAATAGTGACACAGATATCCATGGAGGAAATGCAGCTATTCTTTCATGACCCATTACAACCTGAACAATAATGTAAAGACTTGTCTTCAAATAAATGGGTCAACAGATTCTGTCGGCTTTTATATGGGCTCTTAATACCCATTGGACTTTACAGTTAGATGAAAAATCCAGGTCATGAAAAGGAAGAAGTGGCCCAAGTTGTTCATTTCTGGAATTGTACCACACCAGAGACTCCAGGGGGGATGGTGGTGTGGTGAAAGAAGGCCAACTCCAAAATGGGGGCAACCAAACAATCTTCATCATCTAAGTAAAAAAAGGGGGAGTAAAAAAAAAAAAAAAAAAGATTCGGTTGTTTTTATATAAAGGATTTTAAAGTCATTAAAATGAATTTTTAAATCTGTTGTTGTCAATATTTGAAACTGAAACAAAGAAAAGGAAGACTGGCCATTCAGACATAAGAGTACAGCATTTGATTGACAGCTGAGATGATGATAACAGCTTCATTTCCATTGCAAGAATTCGATGACCTGTAACCTGGAGCTTTCCATAACCTGAACCTTTAAGGTTCTTTGCTGATTAACTCTGCTTCACTATTCAGGACATTTTATATATATTTTTAACAAAAGGACAAAGCAGGACAGACTATGGACAGGCTGTTTGGTAGTCCGTCCACCATCTCTTCAAGAGTTCACACGATGCCACAAAAAAAAGTTTTACTTAGAAATCTCCAAATAGTTACCCAAGCGCTACTTCATTACTTTATTCTCTTTCCAAACAATACAAGGTTACAATGACGGGTTACAATTTAAAGCACTGCCAGCTCAACGTCCTCCTGAGCAGTGTTAAAATTTAGTTTCTGATGAGTTTTGAGTTCCTGCAGTGGAAAACAGGGCTAGGCCAAGAATAGACAGCATATCTATTAGAGGTAGTTCTTAAGACCATGGACCACCATTTAGCCTCTCCACTAATGGATGTTACCAAACTGTGCAAATCAAGTCCAGTCTGCATTCTGATGTTAGTACTGTTGGATGTTTGTTTAATAATCAGTAAATCAAGATAAAGAACTAGACCAAGCGGAAACCTCTGTGGCTGTGAAATGAAGCCAAAAACCGGCAGTTCCTCAAATGGTCACTTGAGGCTGGTTACAGTTCGACTCTCCATAAGCCCCCATATTAAATCGCCCAACTTCACAGCAGAAATAAACATGTTTTACAGCCTGGTACAAAGAACGGTTTTGGTCTCTAGCTGATTTCTATAGGTGGCTTGTTTGAGGAACCTCCACCCACGCTCCATGTGTCAGTCGAGAGCAGAGTCAGGACTGCCAAGATGGCTACGGGGACATCGAGATCTACGGGTGACGTCAGATCACGTACATGTTTTATATAATTTATGAACAAGAGATGTGTGATCTAATGTGGAATGTTGTACTGTCTTAAAGCTGAAAAACATGAATTTTCCATTTTAATTACTACGTTTTTCTCAAAGAGAGCACAGTTGGAGATAGAGGTGTGTCAATAAGTAAGGAAGAGAAAGGCATGCGGTCATGTTCTACAGAAAATCTATCAACAACAATACTTTTAATATATGCTTAGTGCATGCTGTTTTATCTCTACCATTTAACAGCTACAAATTGTTACACTGTTGAATGGTAGTCTGATGGACCCAGGGACTATTCTGTTGTTTTACACCATCACTAATTAACTGTGTAATTAATTGCGTGTTCATTCATTTCCTTGAAGCAGTGACTCACATAACAAAAGGTTTGGTTTGTATCGTGTTGTTGCATATGGGAACCCTTCATTCCACAGTTTTTTGTCAAACTTCCAGATGCCCATAAATTAAACAAGCAATGTTTTTCTTACACTGATGTTGTTGTTCTCTCACAGGTACATCTGTGCCTCATGAACATCCGGATAATACAACGGATAACGAAGGATAATGCATTCATATTCAATTATATATGTTGATGCCTAGCCGCCCATTTGCATAAAACGTTTTACAGTCGCAATATAATCCTTTGTAATCACAGAAATGGCTGAATGAGCATTGTATTAGAGCTCTGAAACACAATAAAAAAACAATTACCGTACAGCTCTGAGAAGCCGTAGATGTTTTTCCTCATTGCTAATTAAGAATAAGTTGATAAAACATTGCTAAAGAGTCGCTTGTTTTCTCTGGTTTGGACATGGTCTGTGGCTGCCAGTATTAAAATGAAATCATTGAATCAAAAACTATTTTCAGTTTGTGTTATATAATTAAAATAACCTTTTTAAAATCCAGTTTTCACTGATATGTTTGAAAATTATTACTGCCAGAGTCCAGAATGATCATGATTGGACTTTAAAATTAACATTTTCAATGTGGAGTGCATCTTAAAGTTAGTCAGGCAAAGTAAAAAAAAAAAAAGTTCTAATATCGTGAGGATCAAGTTGTAATTTTAGGAAATCTTTTAAGCCTGATACTGCCACCGTGATAATGAAATTGAAGGTGAACTGGAGATTCTAATCAGCACAAATGAAATATGGACTTAAGGCATTGTGGTGTTATTAAAAATTAAATTTCATGGCATGCTTTATATCAAAGGTAAACTAGCTATTTGTTAATGAATCCACAACTTTATTACTTGCAGACGTCCATATTTCTCCATGGATGTGCACAATTACATCCTGCTTAAAATCATATAACATGTAAGAACTGGTGTTTGTCCCTCCTGACAGGTAAGACAGCTCAGCTCAGCTTATCCATATCTTTTGGGAGTTTCCGGAAAGTTATTAAGATTTTCCTTCCACATCTTAAGAGTGGGAAAATGTTTTTTACTCATGACCTTTGGGAGCAGCCAAGTGGACAGCCAAAGAAAGATCAAGGAAGGACATTCACGTCCGACACCATAAACCAGGTTATGGTTCACCTGAGGAAGTTATATTCACTAAATGAAGAAGGCTGTGAGATGTGTTTGAAAGCTCTGAAAAAGCTCAGCTTCGATTGTTTTGTTACATGCAGGACCCCAAAATATGATTCAGGATTGATGTACTTCTCTCAGAGACATTAAAAATTTAGCTCGGTCTATTGAGGCCACTCTCAGCGTCAAAGCTTTTTCTCTTTGACTGTGATAGCCTGACACCAAAACCTCAAAAACTCCACTTTTCTCAAGTTTCAGCACTCTTCTCCGGTAAAAAAGAAAAAGAAAAAAAAAAGGTGAAATTGACGTTGTGCTATTTCCTGAGTGTATGACTCCTGTCCGGTGCACGGCTTTAGCAAGGAATTATCACTCAATCTCAAGCAAGGATGCCGGGAAATGGAAGAGCTGCGAGAACACAGTGGGGTTAATAGGAGCCACTTGTTTCTGCGCGCTGTAAACACAGGTAATTGATCTCTCCGGTTTGCCTGGCTGTTGTATTGGACATGTCACGCTCCCTGCCGGCGCTCAGCTTGCCATCATACCCAGTGAGGCAGAGCTGCAGGATTCAGGAGCGTCATGGCAGGGGAGCACGGGCGTTAAGAGGCATGGAGGAAGGTGTTAAAGAGGCAATATGAGATAAAAGGAGCTGATATGAATTTCAATTTCAGCTTTGATCTGCACCCAGCAGCTCTGAAAAAAAAGCAACTCTACTTTCTATAGGTGAACTTGTGATCTAGTTTCGTTACGGGATGCACATAACGTCCCATGTGTGTTTGTGACAAAGTATCTATTATTCAGGTTCTGTACTGAATGGTGATATTCCTAGAATGTGGGTCAGCCATGTTTTTCTTCTGCAACTGAGGCAGGAGATGCTGCAGACCACTCCCATCTCTGCAGACCTTACAGAGGCTGAGTGGAGAGACATCCAGCAGCACATCCACCCAGCAACCCATGTAATAATAAGACTTAACAGCCACAGACCTCAGTGTCGCCCCCTAGAGGCCGCAGTGCTGATTGCATGGTACAAAACTGATCATCAGTCAATCGATCAATCAATCGAAATGTATTTTTCTATAGCGCCTTTCGTTTAGGTTAGTGCAGGTCAAAGTGCTCCACGGATAACTGACAAGGCAATAATAATAAAACAGGGTTAATGAAGACTATAGCAGAAAAAACAAAGAGAAAATGATGAAATAAAATAACTATTTAGTTGTATATATAAGGTTTCATGATAAAAATGTAAGTTTTAAGTTGTTATTTAACAAAAAAAGTCATAGTATTTCAAAATATTCTTAAGATAAAGAAATATTTCATTTTAAGAGGAAAAAATGTTTTTAATTGTCTCAGAAATATGTCATTTTTACTGCCATGAATTGATTAAGCTTTATTGTGTATTTTCACATTTACCCACTGAAGAGAGAAAGTTAAATATCATGATTTGTGACATCACAACTACTTTGGAGCCAATCACGGTCCAGTATGACGTGGTCACAAACACTGAGAATGCTCAGCAGTTAATGTGGACAACAAACATAGATTATTATTCAAAGTATTTTCATGTCTTTAAGAAAAAAAGTTAAAGTTAATAAATTGTCTTATCCATTACAGTTGCACCTTATTTCCAATTAATTTAGAATAGTGAAATATTGGCGCACAACAGGACTGATCAGTTGAGACACAGGACAATTTTCTAAAGGACAATCTCATAAGGCATTTTCAGAAAATGTCTAAACACAAAGGTTTATTTTCTGTTTGTTGTAATTAAATCATGATCAATGTTTTTCATAGCTGAGAAAAGGTTCTCATTTAATTTCAAAGTGCCAAAAATACAATGAGAATAAACTAATGACATTTTTATATTTTATATTTATTCGCTGCATGTGAGACAAATTCAGTAAAACATGATATCCACCTCAACGTTTCACTCCCTGACAGAAGGATTTTCCAGAAACTATTCGATCAATTTTTCCTCACACAGTACCAGACTGAGTGGGTGATATTTTGATGAAAAATGTACCATACGATAATGGTTTTGTCAAGTACAAATGTTTCCTGGCGAGATATTTTATTGAGTTCACCAGCCCTTGGCAGGCAGGATAGAAACTTCATTTCAGACGCAGAATCCAGACCATTTGTTCAGGGTAGAGATTCAGATGTACCACATAGAAAAAGATGCAATCTCCATTTGACTTTCATTAATCAAGAATTAGAAAACAGGCAGCACATGTGTGATGTGATGACTTGCCCATCGACCTAGATCCAAGAGCTCTGATGCCCTGGAAACATACAGATGCTATACATGATGAACATTATGGTTCATGTGCCAACAAGAACACATGGTTAATGGACAGTCTGTGATTGCAACACATGCGACATCCACCATAGTATCACTGAGATACAGATAAAACCTGAGGGACAGAGTTGGGGCAGGATTAGATATCAGAAGCTATGTCTGGATGCGCCCATGTAACTTAATGGTTTGGTGTGTGCTCGATGTCAGATGACGCATAGCGTGAAAATCCACATATGGAGGAGATGAGCTCTAAGAATGGGTCAAACAAACACCACTGTTCATGGCCTGTGTGAAACCAAATGTTGAACGTTTGCTACATTACAAAGTACATTCTATAACTCAACCTACGTAACATGACTTCCAATCTTTTCCTTAAAAGTTGTTGATTCACAACAACACCACCATGTGTACCACATCCCACCCCCAATTATGACCTTGTTTTGCACTAATGTTTATTTATTTATTTATTCATTCATTACCATGACACGCATTTTACCAGGATAACATTTTTCTATTTTTATGACATTTTACTACCTGGTGTTTTTGAAAGACAGTTGAGTGAATATAGGTATGTATGCAGGGCATGTGCAATGACTGATAGGCTCGATGTGTTGTTTTTGTGCAGTGTGTGTATGTGCTATGAATTTTTTTTATTTACTTATTTTTTCTGTTGCTGTCGTTGGGCTGATTTGTTGATTTTGTGTAATGTCTTACATGTATATGCTGCTGAACACCTTAATATCCTTGGGGATCAATAAAGTATCTCTATCTATCTATCTATCTATCTATCTATCTATCTATCTATCTATCTATCTATCTATCTATCTATCTATCTATCTATCTATCTACACACAGTCCTGAGTACTGAATCCTACACTATCATTAATTGCATCTTTCATTAAATATTCCCTGCCCTGCTAAATGTTTTAAGCATCACAAACATTTCAGACATTATACCATAGTTTACATAGATTGAGCGGTGTCTTTGCAGTTTGTAACGTCTAGCATTTAAAAATGTCAGTAGAACTTTGTGGAAGTTGCAAATTTGCCACTCAGCAATTAGCAAGCTGTCACGAGTGACCTTTGGGTGAATGGATCCAATATGGAGGACGCTGTTATAGGTTATCAGCTGTGTTGCGCCTTCCGATTTTCTATGGTGTTCTCGGAGGACGACATCCCAACGTTTCTACAACCATATATTTTGGTGTATTAATTTCTGATTCTATTCATTGAATATAAAGTTACACCCAAATGTTATGAAAGACTGGGAATAGTGTTGCTTATTGGGTAGGACAGGAGTGTTAGATGATAGCTCCCTGCTGCCTCTGTCAGAAACTCAAACCATGCTCAAGGAAAAAAGATAATCTTTTAATGACCAGATGTTAGACTAAAGGGAAATGATCAGTAATGCTTAAAAAGGTAAACTGAATTAATGTCAACAGGGGGAAAAAAGTCATTATATTGTGTAAACCTCCATATATTATACCCTAACTACAAGTTGTTGTGTGACACATAGGAGACAGTGAAGTGTCTTTGTCCTCCCATGGGGGCTCGAACGCCAGCGGAAGCAACTCAGACACTGATGATTAAGTTTCTTCCCGGGCAGCGAGCAGTGTTTAACATTTCATTACATATTTGCCGAGCGGTAAAGGCGTCTTCACCTCATCTAATAGATGGTAATTACACACAGGACTGCCGAGGTGAAGATAACTGTAGGAAAACCAGTTAGGAAGATGGTGCTTAAACTGTGATTATCGGTGAAATAGTGCCTTAAAACAGTCGTTCAAAGTGGATATTTGCTAACCTCTTACAGCATGGTAAGAATAACTCATAAAGGCATTACATGTATATCATATTGTCAGCAATAAAAATGGGGGGATAACCATAAATGGCTATCCAAGCAATGGAATTGCATTAGAGATGGAAATGAATGACCAGCAAAGGACCATGGGAATCAAAGGGCATTAATAATTGAGCCAACAGTGTCTCTTCTTCCAAGCACTATGGGTCCACTGGGACGCAAGTTGCTTCCGCCAATTCCCATGTGGAATGATGTCAGAGCGACAAAGACAAAATAAAAGTCATTACTGTCCGCCCGGTGCGCCCGCGTGCAGCTTTGCTCTTGCTAATGTAGCTGTTAATGTGGCCCATCAAAACGCACTCGGGCTGTTCAAACATGGTGTAAATCAAATAAACGTGGCAGACACCTCTGATGAAATTACACCATTTTATATTTCCATTGATCGGGCACTGCGTGTGAACACAAGGTAATTAGCACGATTTGTTTTTGCCACACTCAACGTAACATTAGACCGGGTGTAATCAATTTTCATAGTGGGGACAACCAGCAGCACTTCCGTCCTCTAACCTTTAGCACGACTGGGTGGCTCTTGAATCAGCAAGCCTTGATTTTTCCTCATTACAAATCTCATTTATTTTCTAATAAATGTGCTCCATTAAAAAACAAAGGAAAGTTTTAATGAAAACAAACTAAAGTTATAGTTCACACCTCGGTTCACATGGTGTGCATCTTCTAAACAACATAAGTGGGAAAAAAAGAAAAGGCTAGTTACCGGATGCGAGACAAGACTAATTATATATTTTATTTGTTTTTTTGTTTTTTGCTGTGGCGGCCAAGATTTTGCTGTCCTAGTGCTTCAATATACTGATGATTTTACTTATTTTTAGTCTTAGCAGTAGTTGGGATAACTTTAAATATTGTCTTGCTGGTGATGTTCGGGAAAAAAAAAATCATGTCGTAAATAAAATCCCAGTCCTGCTCTGAGCGCTGCGGAGAATACACGGCTACTATTTCTGTGTCGTGTGAATCAGCACATAGCAGATCGAGTTAGCTGGAAGTCAATCAGATAGAGATATATATACACACAGAGAATGCAGTCAGTTTTCAAAATAAAAGCCAATAAAAAGGTAGTCTATGTAATTTACTTACTTAGAAGCTGTCAGGCCGGACCCAAAGCAGGACTCAGAAGCAGAGGTGGCAGAGCGCTGTTTTACTAAGATCGACAATTCCCTCGACAGAGTGAGGCTATGAAATCTGCCTAAACTAGGGAAAACGAAAAACACTCCAAAAAAGGAGAAAAAAAACTCGAAACTACTCTATTTAAGATTAACAAAATCACTCTCAAGGAGGAAAAACAAAAGGCTGCGAAACATTAACTGAAGGCGCTCAAACAAGGCTAAAAACACACTATGCTAAACACAAAGAAACAAAAGGGCTAGACTAAGAAGTACAACAAAAAAATCACTCATACGAGGAAGAAAACTAAAGAACACTAGAGCTATAATGCCGTGACTGTGGGCTATGAAATAAGGCTTAGGTGAACGCTAGAAGAGACGAAACACTTCGGCACGGGACAAAGGGAGACGCAGACAATATATACACAGGGTGATGGGGAACAGGTGGAAACAATCAGGGCGGGGAAGACAATCAGACCGGTG
Organism: Collichthys lucidus; assembly: GCA_004119915.2. NCBI lineage: Eukaryota > Metazoa > Chordata > Actinopteri > Sciaenidae > Collichthys > Collichthys lucidus. Next base: position 18,017,045 of record CM014097.1, read on the forward strand.
ACACATGAGGAAGGGCAAGTGACCTGAAACGAGAGGACAGGTAAATATCAAAATAAAACAGGAAATAACGAGACAGGACAAAAACCCAGCTTGACCTCAGCGCGGTGTGACAGAAGCACATCAACTAAGGAAAAATGACCAAATCTGAGGAAGTTAACAAAGTCTGAGATACGAACGCTCCATCTCTGAAATGCTCATGGTGGATTATGAAGCAACGTGGAGACTATCAGCGTATGACTTTATCATTAGAAACCTTATGAACTGTGGATATGTTATGAGTGATGTGCTGAAAGAGTTTCATAACCCTCTGCTGCCTGAATACTGAGCACCGAGCACAAATCATTTCTCACATGTGGTGAGATAACCCACCGCCACTGATATTTTCTCAGTATTTCACGTTATATGTAATAATACCAGAGTGTAGATGCCTATTACAAATCAGTGAGTGAATTTCTCTGTTCCATCTCAGCCTCTGGTCTGGATCGTGGTCCTCGTTCCTCCTGAATTACAACATTTTCCCCATTAACGATACTGACAACGCACATAACTCTGGCACCCTGGTAACCATGTGTGTACACTGACGGGGTATGACCTTTGTTAATTGCAATACATAAATTACAACTTGGGGGGAAGGCCAAGAAAAACAAAGGGAAGAGGCTGGAAGCAACCAGCTGACATTTCCTTATCCACACAAATGAGAAACCAGGTATGATAGACAGCATGTCTCAGCATGTGTTGTTCTTTGGATCGACCAGGTCTAATGACATCACAGAGACAGCACTGAAAGACATATTCAAGTTAAAGAAACCAGTTGATTTATGGCTTGAATAAGTCTTTTTTTTCATAGCATGTCACTTAGGAAAAGCATCCGACTTCCCCAGAGTCCCCGAAGGTGTCAGGTTCAACTCCAAATGCTTTGTTTGAAAAATGCTTTGTCACACAGTGTGAGTAGCTTCGTCTGGCAGAGTTCGAGAGTTAACTGGCAAGTTTTAAAATATAGTCAATGTTATCCAGGATGTATACGAATATATAGAGGTTGTGTTCATGCTTTCAGCACAATATGCTGTCGAGAAAGACATCTCCGAGAGGACACGTGCACAGTTCCTCTTGGTTGGACTTTCCACTTAGGATCTTCTTGTGTCTTGTGTGGGTTTCCTTCAGATGTTTTGCTCCCACAGTCCAAAACTTCACATATACTGTATATTGTAGGCATTTGAGCAAATGTACTGATAGTCTGCCTTTCACCGGATGCATGCTAGAAGCCCCAGACTCACATTACCCTCAGGTTCTGGGTGGTACAGTAGACAAAGTCAGCAAGAAATTTAGCGGCAGTTGCGTGGTGGTTGGTATTAATTCGCCCCTGCTTGCATAATCCATGCAAATATATGGACAAAAAACCTTCATCCAGGCCCATTATAAACTCATAAGCACATCCGCATCTGCACATCCGTCTCCTGAGCTGTGCTAGAGGACAGCATCACGTCCCTGCGCCTGTTAGTGAAGGTGAAGAAATATGTGCTGTCACAGCGCTTTCCACTTCACTCCGTTAGCAGAGACGCTTCAGACAACGCTCGGAGAACTGCTGATTTACTCCGACGCTCCCTCTGACACAATCATTGCCTACTTGTGTGGTCAATGGTAATGACAAGGACCGCAATTTTAGCATTTGGGCCAATCAGGAGTTAATCACGGCAGCTTCTTGATTTGAACTGCAGACTGGAGCTCATCAGAATCACTTAAGGACTAAAAATAGTCACTCAATCAGCAGTGAGGAGGTCAAACGGAACGCGTAGCTCTGTATGTACGTTCAAATATCACAGACTCGGTCATATATACCATCAAACATATGTCTCATCAGGTGTTATTATAATTCAACATCACTGTAATATAAATATGTAACAATATTAATATGGCTAAGATAAATAGTTAGTTATTGGCTGAGGCATTTCCCACTGACTAAACAATTAAAACAATCGTGAAAAACATAATTAAATATTGATAATGATGAATGTATTGTCTACTCAATCTGTCTCATATGGGAAAGTGTCTTTGTTGCTCTTCTTTTGAAAAGTTTTCTGCACACTGACATGTAATTTAATTCTGGTAATGATTTAATGGACAGTAAAATTAACTTAAAAGTCATAAGTCTGGAGTGGTCGGTAGAGTAGTGGGTTAAGCGGCCGCCCTGTGTGTAGAGGCTGTAGTCCTTGCTGCAGCTGGCTCCGGTTCGAATCCTGCATTGGACGGCCATTTACTGCATGTCTGTCACTCCCTCTCTCTGCTTCCTGTCTATCGTCAGCTGTCCTATAAAAAAAAGTCAGAAGTCTGGGAAGGGACCAAAGAAATATTTAAATTTCATGCGATTGTATGTCATTAAAACTTGATGTGTACAGTGATCTTTTATTGCCTGAAGCTTAATTACAGTGTTTTGTATCAATGAAACTTGTAGTGAATAAATGAGTGTGTGGCTTTTGAAACACTTTGCATCTTTCATCCTGCTCATACTGTACCAGCTCTGAATAAGGTCATCGCCGGAGAAGCTCCTGTAAGCCTGTCACACTTGTTCTGCTCTTTCTTTTCGCCTGCCTCCAGGTTTCTCGTTCCTCTTGACGAGGTCACTCGATGTATGAACAGTTTACTACAGTAAATATTATTATTATTGTTATATAAGCAACAGGGCAACTCGGGGGGGGACCTGCAATATTCTGTGATTTCTTGGTGGGGTGTGGCGCTGCTAACCTGGCACTAAATCTGAGGGTGTGCACGAACATTTTAAAAATGTCTCTTTACTGATATCCAATCCAGGCCTTTAAAAGCAATGTATAAGTTTAGAGTGTGATGTCTGTATTTATCAGCTTAACATTCTCACATCTGGTAGAACTCTTGGCTCTGTGATTAACTAAACCATCAACTGAAGATTAATTTGTCGTCTGTAGCGTTGCTTGTCTCGCAGTCCAGAGGACCCTACCTATGACTAAGTCAGTAAGTAGTCCTTTGAGCACTTATTCTCTCTATATACAATATAAATTGTTACATGTAAATATATTGACAGTACAGAAAGTGACCTAGACAAAACACAAAATCATCAAAATATAAAATCAATAGAAAGTCTCAACACAATTTAACTTATCCAACAAGTCTGGGCGAAAAGTCAAAGTGACATTTCTGCAGGCGAACATTTTAATTCCAGCTTTGAGAAAAATAAAATCGATCGTCCTGCCTTCCACTGCGTGTAAGCTGGGAATGAATGAATGACTGCGGTGGCATATTTCTACAAAACGAATGTGTCCAGTCAGAGAAGCTGCGTTGGTACAGTGAACCAGAACCACAGGCCTCTAGTGAACTAAGGCACAATGCAGCAGCGGCACCCCAATTAATCTTAGTCACACAGAACACGGCGATCAAGCGGTGAAGTGTGGATGAAAAGGCCGAGCAACAAAAACAGCGCTTCTGGATTGACTGCCGGATAGTGACGGCGACTCTCACAGGCGACAGCTGCTCTTCAGCTGTTGACAAGTGCGTGCATGAAAGGTTGCAACCTCTGGCTCGATTTGATAAGGGGTGAGTGTCCTGTCGCATACGGCAGGATGAAATATGACAGCTTTCAACCGCAGAGGAAAAAAAAACACAATACTCATTGTCACTGTACAGACACTGGAAACCAGTAAGCAAGAGACCTGTTGTGTGATGGCTTTGGACCTCTTGGCTTTTGGTCGACTTCTAATTATGTAAATTTTGACATTACAAACATTAATTTATTCCACACTTGTTAATGTGTTTTTTTCTGCTAAGGAATGCGGCAAAGCTGCCATGCTGACAACTGACATTTAGTCAGTAAGAGGTGTACTATGTTTTCTCGGTACACCTGGGTTTGGACCTCTAAGTGTGTAGACCAGGGGTCTCCAAACTACGGCCCGCGTGCCACATCCGGCCCGCCTAAACAATTGGAGTGGCCCACTTTACGATCCCAAACAATCCCTCTGAACCTGGCCTATTTTTCAAAATTGCATTTTCCTATTATAAAATATCCACACTTAATGATTAAGCTTGGCATTTTAATTAAAATCTACCTTATTTACAAACTATTTACAGTTCTAGCTAATTTTCATCCCCTCGCACATCAATGGTATATTCCGACGTGACTTTGCTCGTGATCAACTTCCGCGCAGTCTGCATGGGGGATTCAACTCGGAGGGTCAGGGACGGCCCTCCTGCCCGAACCTCGCCACTTCCCGGGGCTGTGGCCTTAGTGCTCGCTGTGCCCTCTCCGCGACTGTCGAATCGCAATTTATCGCAACTTTCACTTCCTCCCATAACAAAATCGCAACAAAAATCTAACAACTTATCGCAATTTTTTTGAAAAACCTCATGCAACATCAGGCATTTAGGCTGCAACTATTTCAAAAAAGGCCCGTGAAATCCTGGTGGGACTGATATCATTTCCGGTTATAGACTGACGCCGGCCCCCTATCACAGAAAGGCAAGTCAATGTGGCGCGCATCGAAAAAAAATTTGGGGACCCCTTGGTGTAGACTATCTGTAGTATTTGGTATTAAAAAGCATCTGTTGTGTCATAAATGATTGTGTGGGGGGTGGAGGTTTATTAAGTTGATTCTTTGTCGGGTTTCCTGTATGGTGCGCAGTGCTCTGTTGAAATTTACGAGGTTCGGCCGCGGCCTTTCAGGCCATAATAGTATGAAAACAGGAAGTGTTTGTCTTTATTTACCATGATGAATGTGTCAGTGCTACGGGGCCATGCAATCGTTCAGACGTCCCATTATTCCAAAACCCCAACAGCCCCGAAAAATGTCCCATTGGACTGAAATGCCCATTTGTTGGACGGTCTGTTATTGTGAATACAAACACCCCATTGCTCAAGGCCCAAACCTAAATGTTTCACAACATTAACCACATTTATTACTGTTACCATGATGAAGAAGGTCACCTAACTATTGTTATCATGATGGCGAAGGTCATCTGATCTCGTCCTGCCCTACACTTCCAAATACACCAAAATAAAAAGGGCAAAAGACTCTGGGGAACGTGTGTGTATTTTTGGAAAAACGGGTCTCACGGGCTGTTGGACAAATGGGATTTTGGTCCACTGGGACATTTCTTTGTAACCATTGGGATTTCAGAATAAAACAATGGTAAGATGTATTATTTTACAGTAAATAAAATCTACTACTTGTATAAATGTTGCACATGATACAATATCTAAATCAATATAAAAAAATATTTTTTTAGTTTTAATAGACAGCTAAGGTCGTCTAACTGTGACTGTTGCAGTGAGTTTTGACAAACTCTGCAGGCAGAAGGCATGACATCCACAGGTTAACAAGCACCGAGTCTGGGTGATGAATGAATCTGCTCCCATGTGGTCTCTCTTCAGTGTTCCTGAGCATAAGGCCAGCAGTGTCTAGAGAGCTGGTACCAGCAGCAGCCCGGTCGTGTCGAGATTACGAGTTTACCGTGTCGAACGGTCTCAGCAGTGAACCCAGACGCAAAAACATGGATCAGTCACGTCCCACATAGCTTCAGTTTGTCACACGCACACACACAGTACAGATGAAGTTTTTAACACTGTTTAAACCTATAAGGCAACAATTTATATATATATATATATTTCATTTTAATTTATATACAGTTTATACAAAGTAGATGAGAAGAGAAGGTCAGTGTCTGACTGTGGAGGCAGTGTTCATTTCTGGCCAACAGTGTGCACACACTAGTTTGTTGAAAGAAATTAAACCGAAAAGAAACTGCAGGAAGCAAAAAAATAATAATCCACAAGCCTTTGTGCCATAAAGTTATTGGTATTTTAATTCCTCTCATGAGCAGCAGATTTATTTCAGACCGCAGCAGAAATCTCTGCTGTGCTCGAGCTTCAGAAATGCTTTTGGGAAAATATATTGTTAGAGCTAAGCTACTGAAAATCCATTTGATTCAAAAAACAGCGACGTCACCACCACTCCAACTCTTTAACTAGTCATGCTGCTACTTGTAGTGCTGCTACTGCCAAACATAGGTAGCAATACAACTGTAAAATCTATTGATTTCAGTTGCTATGCATAATCACGACAATATCACTCTGACAGCAAACAGTGAAAGCTGCACAGATTCTCAGTGTGATGGATTATTCATAATGCAAACCAAGGTTGAGATAAATGGCTACACTAACAACTTGTTAAAATCCTGATGTGTTTCTTTAATATTTAATGTTGACTCCAACACTACAAACACTTCTAACAGATCGACGCCGTGTGCTTTGATCTCGAGTAAATTTCTTAAGCATTTCAGAAAGGCATTGGTTTTGGATTTGTCTTACCCATGCATTGAGTCTATAGAACCAAATATCTGAATTGATACATTTACTAAATGCATTGACTCTGTTTTATCTAGTATGCATAAATAACTAAAGCGATACCATTTCATAATTAAAGGCTTTCATTTTTTCTTTGGCTCAAAGCATTTCGTTTAAACATTTTGCTGCACTTTGTAAAAAGCAGACAGTTAAGTGTTTCTGTTGTGTAAGATAACTATACCCCAAGGATTAAGCAATTAAAGCCATGTGAAGTCTTTAAAATGTGTGTGTACAGTCGCACTCGAATACCACAGGCGGTCCAAAGTATTGCAACATATTGCCAACACTAGCAGAACTTCTTTAGTGTTGCAGTGAATACTTGTGGTTTATTTAGTTATTAAAACAAAGTGATGAGGTGTTCACTGTCTCATTTTGAATAGGACTACCTCATCATGCTTCAAGCGGGCAGCACGGCTAACTGAGTTCATTTGCGTAGTGGTTAGTTCACTTTAAAAAAAAAAAGAAGTTTTCTGTTACATTACATTACATAACATTGCATTTAGCAGACGCTTTTATGCAAAGCGACTTACAGAGGAGGACATAAGCTGACAAAGGTGTAAAGGAGCTCAGAATAGTTGTTAGTTTTGTTAGTTTTAGTTAGTTAGTTTAGTTTTGTTGTTTTTACTATGGAAGAATTATCCTATCTTTATTCAAGAGCGCACATTTTCAGTTTGAGAGCATGATTTCTCCTTCTCGTGCTCAGATTTATTGTCCTCGTGCTCACATTTTATGCTCCCACTTAAATCTAATGTGCTCACGCTCAAAACATGTCCTGTGCGCTCAGATTTTTTCTGCTCGTGCTCAAAGCAGCACGTCCTCTCAGGTTAAAGTGTCTGCACAGACTGAAGGATGTCCCGCCCTGCGCTTCAATTAGTGTGTTTCACCAGCCAATAGGGAGACAGCTAGAGTCTGGCCCAATCTTGGGTGTGTTCCTTCACGCTTTTTGGGGCACTTTGCAGGGACGAGTATATGGTCTGTTTGTAAAACTGCCTTTCTTAAAAATACACCAATTTACCATACTAGCCAGCAATTTGAATCGTCACCTATTTAAGACGCCGGTTTATTTATCTATAATTAATCTTAAATAATCAACGATAACTCTTTTAGGATTATTTAAGATGTGACGTGAGCCTTTACTAAGACACTGAGATAGGCAGGGGCAGATCCTGAGATGGTTTTGTAGGCTAGCGTCAGAGCTTTGTGTTTAACTCTGGCAGCTACAGGCAGCCAGTGCAGGTCGCTAAAGAGTGGGTGACATGTGACCTTTTGGGTTGGTTGAAAACCAGTCGCGCTGCAGCATTCTGGACCATTTGCAAAGGTTTGATCGCACAAGCAGGTAGGCCGGACAGGAGGGAGTTACAGTAATCGAGGCGGGAGGTGACTGTAGCCTGTATCAGGCTGTCCCTTAGGTAACTCTGTAAATTACAGAGATTTGAGGCAGAGCAGCCATAGGGACATCAAAAGGAAAACCAGAATCTTCTCCATAAAACATGATTCACCAAATTGTTCCTGGTGTGTGACTTAGTGCCTAAAGTATTATGCACAGGGTTCCCACGGGTGCTTGAATTCCTTGAAAATGCTTGAATTTCAATTCAGTGTTTTCAAGGTTGTGAAAATGCTTGAAATTTGTGTGACGTCTATCTCAATAAACCAAGAGAAAACAAAAATGTTTCCTAAGCGGCTACGCGCTTGATCCGATGCCTTTACATGCAGAACTCAGTTATCATACTCGCTTGGTGTTCTGCAGAGAAATAACAGTAGACTACTATCCACACCTGTTGGTCACTGTTATTGCGCTATGGTAGTTACACAATACACCGCTCACAAGCTGAGAATACAAGCCAATTCACAATTAGTTAAAAATCACAACAGTCAATCTACCACCATATGAAATAATGCTAATTAGACCCATATTATTATGCCATACAGTGGCACCGCTGCGCTTCCCATGACCATCATGGCAAACACAACTAGTAGGCTACCTATTTAAAGGTGCTGGAAAAATGGAAAAACTGGTGCTTGAAGGTGCTTGAAAAGTGCTTGAATTTGTTCATGAAAAAGGTGTGGGAACCCTGTACGCAACCCAGAGCCCAAAGTTACATAATGGGATAAATAGGTGTGGCATCAAAATATAGCAGTTATAGTAGTGAAGCAGAATAGAAAAGTAAATTGAATGTGTTGCCTCCTCACCTGGATGCAAGGCGACAGTATGATCATCCCCGGTAAGGTGCTCCGGCGTTGGCGGCCCCACTTAGAGCTGACACGATTTGATCGGACTGACACCACACTTTGGGTTTTCAGAGGATTTCGTCATTATTTTTTAGTGATAATGGGGCTCGGTTAGTATCATGCTGACATGTCATCTTTATCTCTGTAAGTGATTATGAAAATGTGGTTGTGCAAAAAAAAAAAAAAAAAAAAAAAAAATGAGGGGCATGGAAGAATGAGCAGCACGAGATAATGTGAGATATGGGTATACGGCTTGTTAGGCTTTTCAATACGGCCAGCCATCCAAAAAATACAAATATATCTTACAAAGATATGTGTCTGTGCGATGAAAACTCGGCGAGCTTTGCTGTTTCGTGTCAAAAGTTCTAGAAACGCTGCTAATGTCTCTGTTTTAGTCTGAATCAGTCACGAAGCTCCTGGTTGTTACATAAAGACAAAGGCTTTGACAGTGAAGTGACACCTCTTGGTGCGATATACCACCTTTGGGTTTACTTCATTCTGGATCGTCATTGGTGGGTCAAAGGTGAATATGGGCGGTACTAATCGATTCTCCTGACTCTGATTGGTCGACAGGTGACAGGTGTCAATTATCCACACTCTGTGTTGTTTAAGCTGCTACCTGCTGCTTCATAATCTTTTAATACCCGCAGGCTTGTGTCCTGCCAATAAGGCGCGATAACTTTTGGGGATACTCGGCCTGCAAACGTCTGATGATGAACATGTTTAAAAAAAAATCAGCTGAAAAGTTAAATTGTGTGAAGTTGAAAAGTAAAGATTTTTTTTAACAAAAATATGTTTAAATATATTCAAATGTGTTTAAAAACACACAGAGATGTTAAAATGTGTTTTAGTCGTTAAAATTGTGTTGTACATTCAAAGCAACATCAATAACAATAATAAGTAATATAATAATACTAATTTTGTGTGTGGGTCACTTCTTCTACAAGCATCTGCCATCTAAACTTAAATTTGATTTAAAGTGACACCTGTGTCAAGAAGTCATTTAGTGTTATATTACAGCTTGAGCACTTATTTTTGTTTTAATGAAACAGAAACAATCGACCAATTGGTTGACATAATTTAAATTGTTCAATCATCAGTATCTCAAAACATGATGGAATAAGACTTCTGATGACCGTCAACATGAGCTAACAAGGTGAATGCTGGCAGGAAAGTGTAAATGAATCAGTAGTGAGGGCCTCACCCACGTTAGGAAACTTGAACCAGCTAAACTAAACTAAACACTGCCACCAAGTGAAAACATTCAGAAGTGCAGTTTAAAAGGTAAATAACAGCTTCAGATTACACTTTTATAACATGACATATTTTTTATTATACTCTCAAAGCAGGCTAAATATTTAGTACATTAACTTTACTTTGTAGATAAGTTAAAGGCTATATCAGATAACATTAATAAATGATGAGATAAATCGGATGAACACTTCTACAGTGACTAATCAGTGTTGTCAACCAATGATGCATTTGGTCCTGTAGAGGAGAAAGATGAAACATGCAACATCATAGTGTTAGTATCTTTATACTGAGTGTCTTCTTTTTCCTTTTCTTGTGGTTAAAATAGTATACGTGAGGCCGACTGTGTAGGTGTAAACTGCTGCAAAGTCCAAGAAAACAAAGGTTTGCACTATTACGATGAGTATTCCTGTTAAAGAACTGCCAGACAGGTTTTTCACTCCCACATCATTCATGATTGTTTGAATCGACTATCTAACACTGATTCATTTTTGTTCTTGTGATTATTTTTTAAAAATGTATAAGAACCAACTGTTAGAGCTCCTCGAGGAGCCTTTTCTCTCTAACCCTTCTGCGTGTTGCACTGTGAAACGCTCCTTCTTGTACAAGAATAATAAATTCAACTTAAACTTTGATACTTTGAATCCAGTCCTCCTTATTCATAGTACTATTCTGCCTTTACCAGGCTTAAGAGATAAATGCTTACTGCAGTTTGTAAAAATAAAAAAAATAAAATATATATTATTTTAAGGTGATTATACATTATTTCCGTTCTTTATTCAGGGAAACCTTGACTAAGCAAATTGCTCTTTTACAGCAATGCCCTGATCACAGTTAACAGTTAAAACAAGATCAAGTTAAAACCAGTAAAACAAGTTAAAACAAGATCAAAAACACGGTTAAAATAGTTTAAAGCCAGATCAGTTAGAACTAAATCAGTTAAAGCAAGAACATAGTTATGAATATTATATTCCATGTCTGCCTTATTCTGAAAATAGTCACCAAATGTTACACACCTTTTAAAATATATAAAGATTAGTTAAATTATAAATCAATTTCAAAGTATTTCTACTGTTCTTAAACGTAACATGAACTCGAAGGCGGTCTTTCCTACGGTGAAACGGTGGTCGTGAACGCATCATGTCCGCGCATGTCCGTTGTTCGGAGCATAAACAAAAACTGCATGAGCAGCAACAACAGCAGCAGCGACACTACTCTGCTAAACAGAAGAGTCACATTCAGGTAATCTAGTTCAGGTAAATGTTACGTCATTACAACATTTGTCATGTTTAACCCTTTAGAAGACACCTGTGTTTGATATTAAAGCAGCTAGGTGAGCTAACTGCCGCTAACGTTTACAACGGCTCATGTTTTTGACAGTTTGTTAGCTTCCAGCTAGTCAGCGGGCAGTTTGTTGTGTTTAATATAATAATATAGTTACAGCTACGTCGACATTAACAGTCTTAACAGGCTCTCCTGTTAATGTGTTACTAATGTTAACGTGGCTCCAAAGTTCACAGGCCTGAGCTAAGCCAGTGTTAGCCGTATTAACCAGATAAATACTGACAGGCCTCAGTTTACATGCTGCAACAACATCAGGAGCTTGTGGCGTGAGGAATTCATGTTACACATGCTGTGTAACTTTTATTTGGCAAGCTGAGACTGTCATCAGGAAGTTATGCTGTTGGCTGACTGCCTAGTCTGTCAAGCTCTGTGAGTCTGTTGACAAGTGAGCTTATGTGATCAAAGCCAACACAACCAACCATTGTTTTCATTATCAACCACTCTGCTGTGATCATTGACCATCAGTCACTTAGTGATGGGGAGTTCGGTTCTTTTTAGGGAGTCAGATCATTTGGCTCATTTGTCTCTTTTCAGCTCTTCATGTTACAACTTATACCTTTTATAATTCAGCCAAATTTACAAGACATTATGTCTGCAACCAACCATTGTTTTCATGATCAACTACTCTGCTGTGATCATTGACGATTAGTCACTTAGTGATGGGAAGTTCGTTTTTTTTAGGGAGTCAGATCATTTGACTCAGCTCACCAAGAAGAGCCATATCTTCATGTTACCACTTATTCCTTTTAAAATTGAACTGATTTGACTTATGATTTGTATGTGTACACATATGGAAGTATGCAATTCGTGCGTGTAGAACCACTCTGCTACACAAAGCAGATAGAAACACCTATAAAAAAATATAAAAAGCATAGAATTTTTTTTAAAAAAAGGACAGCAATCGGCTGTTGGATGCACAGTTCTCATGTGTGCATTCTGCCTTTCACATACCGGAGCCGGCTCCCATCGTTCACTTAAAAGAGCCGGTTCTTTGAACCGGTTCGTCCACAAGCAACACATTGTTGAGCTCTTCTTGTGTTTTCCAGGTGTGACGATGGGGAAGTCTTTTTCCCACCTCACGAAGATGGGCCAAGAGGAGGATCAGGATAGCCTGACGACTTCTCTGGAGGGCACCCAGACCGATGATGGGAAGGACAGGGACGTCTCTCAGTTTCCTTATGTGGAGTTCACAGGACGGGACAGCGTGACATGTCCCACATGTCAGGGCACCGGGAGGATCCCCAGAGGTAACGCAAGACTGGGTGGGGGTAGTCTAGCTGAGACGTTGTCTTAGTCTTTCATAGCCACATGATTTTACTATATCCAGTGTTAGTCCTAAGGTAAACCAGCGGCTTGGTTGCACCAGTGACTGACAGTGACTCAACATTGCTGCCTGTGTTTCAGGACAAGAAAATCAACTTGTGGCATTGATTCCATACAGCGACCAAAGGCTGCGGCCCAGGAGAACGTAAGTACCATTGTGTGTGCTTTTACAGACTAAATGTCTAAATGATAATTTAAAAAAAAGATTCACATTGTGTGTTTTAAGGGAATCATGTGATTGTCTTGTATCCCTCCGCAGGAAGTTGTATGTATCGGTATCAGTGGCGGTCTGCCTCTTACTGTCCAGCTTGGCTGTCTTCTTCTTCTTCCCACGCTCCATTGATGTGTCCTACGTCGGGGTGAAGTCCGTCTTTGTCAACTACGACCAAGAGAAGCGCAGCGTCTATCTCAACATTACGGTGAGCTTCAGCTCCCCAGCCTGAAAACACCAGCATGATTTAAATACCTTTTACCTCCCCACAAAGACAAAAGAACCAAACAACACACTGACGTTCTGAAAGTGTAGCTTGAATTCATCATGCACCACATGTAATTCATGGATAGTCAAACCAATGTTTCTACTCCTAATGCTTTGCTGTGGTAGAAAATCTTAACCACCACAGGAAATAATAATAAAATTTGATTCACTTCCTCATTACATATCCGGTTATTGTTGCTGAGCAATGCTACCCATGAACTCTGATGCCCCTGCTCTCCCCCCTATAGGAGAGGAATAGAAAGTGACATGGTGCTTGGAGAAAAACAGATTACCACAGTTCAGAAAAATGACGACACAGGACGTCTGTAACTCTGACCTATTGATTTGATTTCACCCACGTTGAACCCATTCACGTGAGTCAGAAGTCTCTTTGTGATGGAGAATCCAGCTTAAAAAGGTTTTGCATCAAGTCTGTCCACCAGGCTGCAGCAGCCTTTTTCTTAACAAGTGATGGAAAACAGTCGATGACCCTCACGCCGCCTCACCCTAGCAACGACTTGTTTCTCCAGGAAACACTGTAAACCACCACTCCCTGCTCTTTGCTGCCTCCTTGTGGATAAACGATCATTAACCTCATGAAGACACTAAGGCAGTGGTTCCCAAACTTTTTCTGCAGGGCCCCCCTTTCTGAAGATTAGAATATTTTCGAGCCCCCCCACACTGACACAAACACACAAATCCTTTGTTTCTAAACTCCACTGGACTTTACTTAACATTGTAAGTCATACAAAATGGCAACTTCTTCCTGAACAAAACTAAAAAAAAAATGACAAATCACCTTTACAATTATTAAAAGTGACACTGCATCATGTATCATAAAATTTTACCATGTAATGGTGTTCATGGCTTTCAACACATCTTCTTATAAACTCCATACCTGCATGAAAGTGGCCTTTTACACTTTACCAGCTCTCTGAGGAAAATAACAAAATCCTGAACATTTAACTATGCAAAAACTGCACCTTTTATGTCCACATCTTTTCAGTGACTGGTGTGGGCTTGCTTCATGCTGCAGATCTTCTCAAATCGGGGCTGCAGCTGTGAGACTGCTACTCTTAGTTCATTTTCAATGTCCAGCTTTGATCTGTATTTAGTCTTGATGGAGGCCACAGCAGAAAAACCTATCTCACATAGGTAAGACGTGGCAAATGGAAGGAGTGTGGCCAGAGCTCTTTTGCCTAGCAGTGGGAAATCTTTCTCCACTCCAATCCAAAATGCAGCTAGTGTCTTAGACTTAAACTCCAGCCTCATTATTGAATCAGAGGTGACATCAATGAACTGTTTATTCTCTGTAGTGCTGAATTCGGCAGGTGGTGTTGCACTAAAGGGGTCTCGGATCCAGTCATATTGTGTAGGATCCTGCACTGGGAAGTACCTCTGGAAATGCTTTTGGAGGGCAGAGATGTGAGCTTTCATGCATGGGATCACTGTGTTCTGCAGCTTGTTGACCTCAATGAATGACTTCAGGTTCTCAAACGAGTCTATATTTCCCTCTGTAACTCGCTGCTCCCACATCTCAAGCTTTCTTGTGAATGATGTGATTTTATCTGCCAGATGTGGAAGGTGTGTGTCGCTGCCCTGCATCTGCAGATTTACCTCATTGAGTTTTTGAAACATGTCACTGAGGTACGCAAGTTTCATGAGGAACTTGTTGTTGTTAAACGTGTGGGCAAGTTCATTTTTCTCCTCCTCCAAAAAGATGCGGATCTCATCCCGCAGTTCAAAGACCCTGGATAAAACCTTCCCACGTGACAGCCATCGGGACTCGCTGTGAAACAGAACAGCTGTGTGGTCGGAGCCCATTTCCTCACACAGTGCAGAGAAAATACGTGCTTTGACAGGTCGTGTTTTAATGTAGTTCACTGTAGTGATGACGTCCGTCATGACATCTTGCAGGTCGGGACTCAGCTGTTTAGACGCCAGCGTCTCTCGGTGTATCATACAGTGTGTCCACTGCACGTTAGGGGAGACGCGCTTGATGAGCGCTTGCAGCCCCCCTCTTCTCCCAGCCATGGCCTGAGCCCCGTCTGTGCAGATCCCCACACAGTCCTCCCATTTCAGATCGGCCTCTCTCAAGTAGGTGTCAATTATTTTAAACAGTTCGTCTGCAGTGGCTCTGCTCGTCACTTGTTTGCAGAAAAGCAAATCCTCCCTCAAATCATCGGCATCAATGAATCCGACGTATGTTATCAATAAGCAGTCTTTATTACTATCAGTCGCCTCATCCATCTGCAGAGCAAAGCGTCGGTCCCGTATCTTGTCATTTAGCTGCTCTTCTATGTCCTTTGACATATCATAAATACGCTTTGAGATAGTATTGTTTGAGAGAGGAATGGCCTTTAGCTTGCTGGCAGTGGCTACGTCGATCATAGTTGAGACCATGTCGATCGCAGAGGGAAGTATTAATTCCTCGGCTATAGTGTGTGGCTTTTTACACTGAGCAACTCTGTAGGCAACTTTGTAGGAGGCGAGCTGAGCATTTGCAGGCAGGGATGCTGCTTTAGTAAAGCGACTCTGCTGTGCACGACAGTGTGTGAGTTTTTTTCTGAAGAACTCCACCGGCTTGTCTTTGTGCTCGGGATGTGTTGTCTCCAAGTGGCGTTTTAATTTGTTCGGCTTCAGACTGTCGCGAGCTAGTATTTTTAGACACACAACACACTGTGGTCTTTCCTCCTTACCCACTGTTGTGCTGGTGAAGCCGAGTGCGAGATATGCCTCGTCATATTTTCTTGTCTTTGCTTTTGAAGTTGCTACATTTGGTGAAGATTCATAATCTGGTTTGCGTTTAGCTGGGAGCGCTGTCACAAACTTGTCCATGCTGTTATGCTAGCATTGTAACTAACTAGTCATTCATTTAGCCGTAGCCTTGCCGCGCCCCCCCCTGCAATACCTCCGCGCGCCCCCTAGGGGGGGCGCGCCCCCCAGTTTGGGAACCACTGCACTAAGGAAAGTCTTTGGTCCTGATAGTGATAAGTCACTGGATAAACTGTGTACCTTTTTGAGCCCAGTCAGTTTGATTTAAATGGACAATGACTGACCTAAAGGCTTTAATATGGCTGGAGAGTAAGATGAAAATAAAACAACAAAATCTGAGTAGAGAGAAATAAGATGAATTTGATGAGAAAATTTGAGTACCCATGCCGACTCTTTTAAGAAATACAGCTTAAATGATGGAGAAATATCAACTGGATGTACTGACAGTACGGAAGATTTCACTCCACATACACCCAGGGCCGCTGACAGGTTTGGCTGGGCCCGGGACAAAAAATTCTCAATGCCCCCCCCCCTCCTCTCCCCGCCGGGGCCGGCGCACAGCTGGGGCGCGGTCAGCGCGGAGACGCGGGCGTCCACCAGCAGCCGCGCCCGACTTGTGCATGTTTACTAACAGGCTCGCGCACACTGACCACTTATCGAATGCTGTCGTCTTTTTTTCTAGAAAGACCAAACCATTTTGGAATAAGGGTGATAGGGGGTTATTGGCCGTTTTTTCAAGGGCAATGAAGGCAAACATCTATAAGTCATTGTTTGAATGCAATTAAAGCACTTTTCTACCCTAAAAACTAACACATTTTGAAGTGAACGTATCCCTCTATTCCAGAATTCCCAGGGCCCGGGACAAAAAGCCCTTTAGTCCCCCCCTGTCGGCGGGGCTGCATACACCCTTCTGTTGACTGAAAGTATCAGTTCTTACTGTTACTAACATTTCCCTTCTGGTCCACTTCCTCTTCACACTGATTCTTAACATATTAACCGTGTTGTTGATTGTCCTGAGTTTGTTTTGAGCACTCAAATGTACTTTAGTGGCTCTCTTTGTACTGTTTTGATTGATGATGATGATTCTTGTGTTGGGGTAAAAGAGGTTAGTGATATTTGAGCTGTTGTCAGCACCGGTCTGTGGAAGATTTGTAATAATCTGACAGTTTTCTGGTCCATGTTGGACCGCCTAAACCACTTCCATGTGACAGAAGTAGCCCCTCTTCTATGTTTGTTTGTATAATATGAAACAATAGACATTTCTGTATTGTAACGCAATCATCAACACATCGTAGTAGTAGAGGACTGTTGACCTCCACCGACACTTCTCTCACCCACAGATACACTCCCATATTATTACATATTAAACTTTTTAACTTTATTGTAAATACTAATGAGCTCTTCCCATGCCGATTCTCCTCCAGAACACTCTCAGTATCACCAACAACAACTACTACTCGGTGGAGGTGGCCAACATCACAGCTCAGGTGCAGTTTGCCAAGACGGTGATCGGTAAATCTCGCATTACTAACATCACGGCGATCAGGCCTCTGGACATGAAGCAGGTAGAGCTCAGTGTGTGTTCAGCAGGTAAACCATCTCTCCGTGTGACTACAACTCTGACTCTGTGTTGTCTCCTTTTCTATTTTCAGATTGACTATATGGTGCCCACCATCCTCGCTGATGAGATGAACTACATGTAGTAAGTACTCTGCATGGGCCACTGGTCCGTCTGCTAACAAGTACTCTTCTCCAGGGCCACAGAGCTCCATTGTTGTCCAGAAGCAATTAAAACACATCAGTGAATGACACCATTGTTCCTTCATTACCATGAACTCACACCCACTGTACACACACTCTGTCCTGCTGCTCCAGATATGCACCAGAGCACCAAATGTGGATTAATCTACCACTGAAAATAGTCCCTGACAAGTGCACCGTAACATTTGTTATGAACTGCAAGCGAGCAGCTGTTACCGAGCGTTTTGGACTAATGTGTTGATATTTTTGGTCTTTAATGGGATTTGTTTATCATCTTAAAGAACGTGATTTTTATTCTTAAGCCTTTGACAAATATGTTTTTAGAAATGTCGATGGTACAACTTTCTAATCAGCCTCACAGAGCTGCTACCTCAGCTGTAGACTTGTATAAAGTCGAACTCTTTGGTTACAGTATGCTGCACCGTTTTAGTTTGTGTTTTGTTGTTCAGCTGTCTCCTCTTTTAGAGATTTCTGATTTCTTATTCTCCTTACATATTACCGTGGTTTGTTGTAGAGCTGACTCTTTTTATATGAACAGAGTTAACAACTACGTAATTAACTGTATGTTTAAGTAGAGTTGATATGATGTGTCGTATTGTTCCACGTAAGTTACTGTGTTTAAAAATCAGTCATTTGTCCGTCCACCTTTAGTAACACTTGTTTTATTTTGCAGTGACTACTGCACTCTGCAAACCATCAAGGTCCACAACATCGTCGTCCTGATGCAGTAAGTCGATTCTCTGCCAAACCCCGATTCCAAAAGAGTCGGGACATTGTGTCAATGATTCGTGTATATCCAAACTTTACTTTTACACAGCATTCCAACTTTTTGAAATTTAGAATTGGGGGTTTCAATCTTAAAGCTTAACGTTGAGTTTACCACGTGTTCTTTGTGTTTGTGGCCTGACCTCATCCCTCTCTACACCCTCCACAGAGTGACCATCACCGCGACGTACTTTGGTCACGCCGAGCAGGTGTCTCAAGAGATGTACCAGTACGTGGACTGTGGGGGGAACACCACCTCTGCCAGAGCGATGCCCAAGGCGTTCAGCATCCCACATCCTGCTGAGTAAACCCCCTGCTGAAAGCTAGCTTAAGATGGTTCACTGTGTTTTCCCTCTTCCTCCACATCCACCTGCATTCTCTACCAACGATACCACGATGTTTCCTAAGATTCCAAGATTATTAGATCGTAATTATTACTTTTCTTGTCATCATTTTATGAATCTACGAGATCTGTATCTTATGATTACGAGATTCTTATATTGTAATTGGAAGGAAACTGTTTTAATACAATCACACAATTAGGAAATGGTTCTCTTGTCATTTTACACGAGGATCTCTTTCTTGTAATTATGAGATACAGATCTTGCAGCCGGTGGCAAAAAACGCTTAAAACATTCAACTGACTCTTCAGTTCTCTTCCTTTTTTTCTCCTCTTCTGACTACAAGCGAGTACGTCAACACCTTCTTGAGTTGATGCTGACGAGGAGTTTTTATCTTCCGTCACCCTCCGTAAATGTCGAGCAGCCGCAGCCTCGTATCTCGAGGTGTCAGACTGTTTGCAGAGAGCTTCACGAAATTTTCAGATTTTTGTCAAGCAAACAGTGTTGATTTTGATCAATTTTATCCCAGCATCACTGCTTAAACACTTAATACACTCAAGTAATCCTAGATATCCATTTTCTAGTTCGAGGAATATAAGCAGCAGAATATTTTGGTTTGTTTTGAAGTATCGTGTCAGGAAGGTTTGGTGGAAACGGAAAATTCGAAAAGCAAAACCCTTCTCAAAAGTTTTTGAGGTGTTTCTCAATAAAGAGCTCATGCTCTTAATGGGAGATGGAAATAAGTCGTAGTGAGCATTCAAGCACAAGACTGATGAGCTGTTTCCGCTCTGACATGCTCCTCTGTGCGACTCTGTGATACGGCCACGATTGCTCCACACTGCTGCGCCCTCTCTTCTGGTTTTCTGACTGGAGAATTGGCGCCCCCTACTGCTCATCCTATAGACCAACACAAAAATCTATTTAAAACATGAATATATTTGGATGGAAACACGGCTAATTCTTAATTTGTGTGCAAAGTTTGACGTGCGGATAAAACGATCTGTAATATTATGTGTAGGTGAAACGTAGTGTGCCTGCATATGCATCACTACTTCTTATTTCAATGATCAGCTCATAAAACAAATCCTCAGCATCTCAACATTTGAGTTAAGTATCGTTTATATGTTTTAGTTTGAATATCGTGGCGTCATAATTTCAGCTAGCGTGGCAACATTGTAATTAATCGATTGCACTCTTGTGTTCTGTATGACGGATTGTTCATGACGTGCACCTAAACAAGGGGAGGGAACAAAACGAAACTTGACAGAGGTATTCGACTACCGACCAAACCGTAATGCACTTTATAAGTCTATTAAAATACTTTATTAGAAGGTCCCACGTTCTCAAAAGCCTGTTCCTCCAGCACAGTGTGTCCGGCTCCATGAAGACGCAACAAGCTCATGTTGTTCGCAGTGTTTCTCTCTGACTGCACCGTCTGCTATGAACGACAATCTGCTTTCTTAAATGCTATAATATTTGGTTGTTGGGTTCTCACCATTGGTATTATTATTACACGAGTTAGTATTAGAGTTTATGCTTTGCTGTTGTTTTTGAAATGAAGGGACTCCTGATAGTTTAAAAA
Organism: Collichthys lucidus; assembly: GCA_004119915.2. Lineage (NCBI taxonomy): Eukaryota > Metazoa > Chordata > Actinopteri > Sciaenidae > Collichthys > Collichthys lucidus. The sequence goes on from CM014097.1 coordinate 18,037,258, forward strand.
CCTTTGTGTGCTCCTGTGGTCTAACTCGAGGCATTTCTGGAAATATGCTTTTTACCAATGTTCAGGGGAGATGAGAACTTTGTGACATTTGCTATTTAAAGACGACTTCAGGCTCTCGTTCCTGAAGGAAGGAAGACCAAGGAAGATTTTTAGTACATCAATGCCACTAGTTGGCAGCACAACTGAGATAATTCCTTAATTAGCCGATGATTTATCACATAAGAGTGGAAAAAGTATTTGTACTTAAATTAAAACAGCCTTATCTCCGTCCTAAACTCTTTCACTCTTTATCTCAGTAAGATGGCAAAGAAGCATCTTTCCTTAAATGCCCGATTGCAGCTGACAATAATCATCACTTATTGTAAAACATAATTTGACTTAAAACACGGCTAACAATTAAAATGAACCTACGAGTATTCCATTGTTGTTTAATTAATAAACTTCAGAGTATTTTGTTGTAAACAATGCAGACGTGTTGACAGAACGTCAGACCACTGAAGCCTTCAGGCCGATTAAATCATTTTTTATTAATTTATTTATTATCATTATCAGTAGTATTAGATTTTTTTTTAAAAATCATGTCATGAGTTTCCGTTTTCTGTCTTGAATGCGTCGTTATGTTCGGCCCTCGCTTTCCTGCTGAAGTATTTCTCTTAAATTTGGGGGCATCTTGTAATTTAATGACCGTGTTGATTTGCACATCATTCACTCTATAATCAGTGTTGTTAATAATAACAATAATAATAATAATAATAGCAATTGTTAATTCATCATAACAAAAGATCAGTTTCATTAATGTGGAACTGTTTGTCCGACATATCACCTGATTTATTTTGTCGATAGAAAATCATCTATTTTTCCATCTTTGACTTAAAAACCATCAAAAGCTATTTTTGAATTTTGAAAAACATCCGACACACGTCGAGCTGTGCGGTTTCTGTCGACGTCCCTGTAAATACTTCACAAGTTACGTTTCTGATATCTTCATACAAACTTTGATAAACTCCAGCTGTAACATTTGTACCAAGTGAGGTTTAAACAAAAGCACATGATTCTTTTTTGTTTTTAAATTCTAACATGCACCCTTGTTATTAATTATGTTATTGATTAACAATCCTTATGGAGATTTAACATGAAAAGCTGTTTTGGACTCCTACCTCTAATGTCATTTGAAACACTTTGTTGTCATTAATCATAGTGACTGTTTGTTGTGGGAGCATGAATAAAGTTTTAAAAAGATTATCTCTGGGCTCATTTCATTCATTTGGCACGGCACACACACCTTCAATACATTCTCTAAGGCGCGGTGGCACCTGTTCTGTAAATAGTTCACAAATAACTGAACTTTCCAGTAAAGTTCTACAAACTTACAGGAATAAATGAGTATTTGTAGCCGGTCAGACCGCTGGAGCTGTGTGTAGGATGTGGGCAGGGTGTGACGGCCCTCCAGCTGTAGCAGAGTCCGCTCTGTGTGTGTGTGTTTGTTGTCTTTGGCGTATATTAGACAGTTCATCAGGGCAACTGGGAGCAACATGTTCATGTTTGTTTGGCCTCAGCCGTGTTACTGCAGTACACTGCACTCTCCGTTCAGCGCTCAAACACTCAAGCAACGTGACGTAAGACTTGGTTTCAAAAAGTAAATAGTACAGTAAATACAGAGAGTTGTGCACGTGTGTTTGTTATGATTACATTACTTATGACAGCCGAACATCACGCACATGCAACAACACAAGACGTAGCAGCCGGCTAATGGTCGGACAGCAGGAAGCCCAGCTTGGCGACTGTCTCAGACACTATTTAATAATTAAAATATTTAATAACCTCCTTTGGAGAAGGGTTGTTCATGGATCAGCTGGAGGGATGTGCGGTTTTCACGTCGACTCCCTGCGTTGCAGAATAAGTTACTCAACAATCATGTTGAAGTTTCACATTAAAAGCCTGGACAGATTAAGCCACTGTAGGGCTTTTAATGTGAAATATCAAGACGCTTAATAATTTATTGCAATAATAATGCATCTACGTACACAACCTTCTCTTTATTATTGATATACTGAGTTATTACAGGAAGCACAATAGCCAGCGTCATCGTAATGATATGCGCATACAGCATCTATGATGCCAGCCCGCGTTTTCATATAACACACAGTGATGAAATGAACTCTGCTGCTGCCAAGCGGCTGCTGCAGTTAACTCTGGACGGCAGAGAAAAATCTGTGATGTTGATGACGAAAATCACTTCCCCCTCTGCCACCGCCACCTTCCCCTTTATTTAAATGGCTGGACACTTCCTATGTCAGGGAGGAGGCAGAGAAATCTGATCGCAGAGCAGCTGCAGGAAACGTGGAATATAAAATTCAAACAAATTCCCACCTAATCTGATTCCATTCAGCGTCCTGCTGTGCATGCATGGAAATGTATCAGTTTGATTTAGACAACAGCACCAGTTTCTCATGTCAGTGTGTGTGTGTGACACATCATCACATTAGTGATATTACTCACAGGAAACTGAAACATGTGATTAATCGTGTGGCACATCTTGTGTGTGTGTGTTTATGAATAGATCCAGATCAGCTGTTGTGTAAGACTCAGATCAAGTCAAAGTGTTTTCATCTCTGTCCTGTGTGATCAAAATTGATTTCACTCGGCTGTCTTTCAGATATGTAAAGAGTCTACATGTGTCCGGTAAGTTAAAGTCCTCCGCGTCCAACTACTTTATTTAAACTTTGGGAGTTGTTGCGTGTGTGCAGGAAATAAACTCCTCCCACTCTGCAGTGACCTTAAACACCATTGTTACTCACCACTCCTGACCTGTGACATCGCTGGTCATCATCACATGCAGCGTTGCTGCAGGATGATTCCTTTAAATATTCACTGTCACCTCACAGCGAGAAGGATCCTGGTTCAAACCAGGTTGTGGACTTGTGCATGTGCATGTTGTCGTGGATACTCCGTGTAAGACATGCACTCAACAGGTTGATTGGTGTCTCCAAATTGGCTTTAGGTGTGATTGTATGAATCTATGTGCCTCTCACCCAGAGTCAGCAGAGATAGGCTCCTGACCCTGATGAGGATCAGCGGATACAGATAACGGACTGATGGATAAAATGGTTCTGGTGGTATGCCGTTATGTTGGTTAGCACTGATGCCTCACTGCAATAAAGCTCCCTGGTTTTTCAAAACCCCAAGTCGTCTGGGGACAGCATTAGTATCATGGTAAATGGTTTTATGAGCTGAGCAGACTTCCCATTTACTGGTTTCCAGTGCAGGAACATTTTCCTTTTGTGATGGCAACACTTGTTCCAGTGTTACCAAGGAATGGATTCATGGCTTGTTAAAAACTGAAAGCGCCAATGATCCGTAATGATCCAAGACATCATGACTCTTTATTCACCTCTAGTTGGGACTACAAGAGTCAAAGAACAAAAACACTGGTTTTAAGTTTTTGTTCTTTGACGGAGGTTACAGACCTTCAGTAGTCAAGTCATTAACCTTAATGGAGCAAGGCCTGCAGAGCAAGTTTTTCCAGACAGACATGTCCCAACATATTATGATCCTGGAATATATAAATCATATTTTGCATCCAGTGCACCTGGCGCTGAGCTCTGTCAGGTGTATTTGGATGTTTTGCTTTTTACAAGTAGAGACATTTAAAGGCATTTCTGTTTAAACTGTCAGAGCATTCTCCTGCTTTTACAACAACAAGCTCGAAAAGTGTTGCTATGTTCGCAAGCCAGTGTTGCGTCAGCTCCACCTACTTTTAGACACATCCACTCTTTACTTTTCCTGGAGGGACATTCTTACTGTCACTCTCGGCTCTGTGCGCTGTCACCGCGCTTAACGTCTTCATCGTGTGAAAGTTTCACAGCTCGGTAACACTCTGTACTGTACATCCAATAACAGAGAAATATGACACAGCAAAACTGTAGTCGAGAGGAGCTTAGACATATCTGTTCTAACTCATTATATGGATATTGTATGGTAACCAGTATGATAATACCTTGTAGAGATTTCACTCTAAAATCTAAATGCAACAATGGTTGCATGTATACGAAACGGGGTCAGCGGAAATCTCCCCTGATGGCAATTTCCTGTTTTAAACCTCACTTAATAAACATCCACAAAAACCATAACACATGAATTAACAGCACGAGTTTACCCAGCCAACGGAAATATACCAGAAGTAAAACTTTGCTTTTGGTTTGCATAGTAACCACCTCGCTGCTAATTACACTAATAAATCCTGTTTTTTTTTATTTAGTCATGGAATATTTTATGATTCAGTGCTGAGCGGTTTGGACCGAACAGTTTTGATTCACAGTTTAATTTAACAGTAATAATAAGCTAGAAGTGCGAGTTTACAAAACCTTTAAAGGTCCAGTGTGTAAAATAACGAGGATCTATTTACTGAATATGTCAGAAATGGAATATAAAATGCATAACTATGTTTTTCTTTTGTGTATAACGACTTTCTGTTACCTCTGAACGAGCCTTTTATATCAGCAGAGTGTGGAACCGTCAAGTTTCTACAGTACATGCTGACTCCAGCTCAATACTATTAATACACAGTGTTATATACAGTGTTCTTCTTAAGTCTATTCATTTTTGGAAAACAAATGGAAAGCAATACCTGAGATATGAAACTCTGTGTTATGCTTTGGCACTCATTTACGATTTATCAATAAAGGGGGCTACAGAATGAAACGACACATGTGTAGTCATTTAAAACTGCTGCTGATATGGAGCTTTTTAGCCTCTTTTAGCTCATTATTTTGGCTCAGCCAGCTGTTTCCAGCTGTTTCCAGCCGTTTCCAGCAGTTAAACCCACTGCACACACTACTGAGTCACCTTATTGTATGCAAAAAACATCATTTCTTTTAATACTTTAACAGTTATTTTAAATAAATAAAAAATATATATGTATATCAACTATTAATTCTATTCATTTAGTTGTTGTTTTTTTCCATCATCAAAAGATCAGAGTGTACGTGCATCTAAGCTGAAAAGCTGAATTCATCTATGTGTATTTGAGGATGCTGGTGTGTGTATATTGGACACACCCACTCTGTGTGTGTGTGTGAGTGTGTGTGTGTGTGTGTGTGTGTGTGTGTGTGTGTGTGTGTGTGTCTAAGGGGCTGGGGAAAGCAGAAGTGGAAACACTGCTGCTACACACTCACTCAGTCAGTCCGTACTCAGAAACAGAACGGCAGTGTGTCCCTGCACTCAGCCATCCCCGCCCTCCTCTCACCTCACCTCGCCTGGGATCCTCATTCATCTTCAGAAGCTCACAGCAGCAGCAGCAGCAGCAGACATGGTGCTCCACCACAAAGAGTTCACCAATGCAGGCAAGAAAGCAGGCCTGCAGATCTGGAGGATCGAGAATCTGGAGCTGGTCCCCGTGCCGGAGAACTTGCATGGAAACTTTTACACTGGGGATGCGTACGTGATCCTCTCCACGGTCAAACAGAAGGACAGCTTCTTCTACCACCTGCACTACTGGCTGGGTACGTGAGTGATGAGCCATGCATCTTCTACTCTTTTCCTCCACTTAGTCTGATTCTAAGAAACACTCAGAGGCTTAGAGATCGATAGAGATACACTAACCAAGAAGAGATTATCATCAGCAAAGTTCATAAATGATGTTGAAATTAAAATTTCACCAGTGTTTTTTTGAAGTGTTGCACAAAGGGAGCGCCCCTTTCAGTCAAGCTCATGTCAACTTTTCCAGTTTGACCGCTCCTTCAGTCATTCAGCCGAGAGATCCTTGGCATGCAGTCAGTCAGTGACATAACAGTTATCCTACAAGCTGCTCCTAGCAAGTGTCCACTTTAATGAAATACTACATGAATTAAGCCTTTGATGCACAGGTAATTGGAGTTTATATCAAATATACCCTGTGGTATCTTCATGCACCACACAAGCATCGTTTAAAACATAGTTATAGACTTGTAGCTGACTCCTTGCATGTCCATCCACTGCATTAATCATCAGTCCAACACAGCCCATCACTGATTCCTCACCCAGCATCTGTATGACCATCACAGCTGTGTGTGTGTGTGTCAAGCAGTCCAAATATAAAAATGGTACAATAATTAAATACATATGAACATAAATAACAACTATAAATCTTTTTTTAAAGGTTTGTGACTATCACCAAATGATCAAACGATCACATTTTATAGTTCTGCTGTTAGGACAGACACGAATAACTAGTTAGTTCAGACAAAACCCATTCAGACTGCAATTGTCTCAAGAGGAGGTGAAGTGATTTCAGAGTGTGTGAGGGTTATTTTTCACCTCCGTCCTTTAAATAGTGAACTCACTGCTACCCAGTTTAATTTGACATCTTTGTATTTTATGACTACGAAGGACTACTTGATGATTTCTAAATGGATTTTATGAAGGTTTGATCTGATCCTCTCTATAAGTCACAGTTGTGTCTGTGTGTCTAGATCTAGTTTGCCTCACGTTTCTCCACCCTCACCTCCTCCCATCAACTCCTCTGAGCTCCCCCTCGGGAGCACTTTCTCTTTTGGCTTTGTCTCGGGACGTCCATGTCCATTAGACAACACATCCTGTAATTTCCCTCCGGTTAAATGCCGTCTGGAACAATTAAATATAATATTAAGTCCATGTTAATAAGTAAACACTGTACTGTGTGATGATGGTGAAGAATAAACAATCCTGATTTATTTCCAGAGAAACACACACAGGTAACCGTAGATAAACTTACATTTCTTTATGTTTTTTACATAAAAATATAAATAAAGCTTAAAAATCTGATTTTTGAGGAATAATTGGAATATGAAATGTTGGAATATTTTTGTCGCAAACATAAAAAAGCCCCAAAATAGCCAAAGGAACTCACTTTAAACTCATCTAGGCATCTAAAATAAGACTTAAAAATAAAAGTAAATGCTGGAAAACTAACCTAAAGCTGTATCAAACACAAAATTGAAGGTTTTTATTGTCAATAAATCTCGCGTGCATACCAAACCAACGCTGAATTTATCTACTAACAAGTAGAGTGTGTGTCTCAAAGGCTGATAGATCTTCTTAAGATCCACTGTTGACCAAAGAAGTCACACTCCTTCATTACCATTAACACACTGTAGTTTAATTTGACTCAGACCTGCCGTTGCCCCAAATACTCACTAGAGCACCAAATGTGGATTAAAGGTAGGGTCGGATTTTCTAATCCGATACTGTTTGTTAAATTCAGGGAATATTTCCTCACGGCCCTCATGATAAACCTGACTGCAGGAACGTCCCATTGTATTTATCTGAAACTAAAACTGAAACCATCTATCAACCAACCAGCTTCAAGTCTGGTTACTGCTACAGTCTGTAGATTCTTCGGAATAGTTCAGACCAGTTCTGCCGGTTCATTAGAGGTGGCACGGATCTAATGAACTGGCACAGGCAGATGAATGGCAATGATGACTTTAGACAATGATGCGAGGGCTGGCGTCTCTCTCTAATTGCAAGTCAGCATCGGACAGACTGGAGAGATGATTTCTCTAAGTACTGATTCATTTTGAATGACTTGTGCCGAATACAGAATACTGTTGTCGCGGCTGTTTTTGTGTCATGAGACTTGAAATTTAAGATATGAATTTCACGCTCGGCGGTCACGAATAGGGATGGGAATTTACAAGATTTTTACGATTCCGATTCTTTATCGATTCTTCTTAACTATTCGATTCTTTATCAATTCTTTTATTGATTCTCATTTGGGGGGAATAGGAGAACAGCGCGTCAAAGAGGCTCATTGGGAAAGTTTTAGAGAAAAAATTATTGTTGTGTTTCTTTTGCAGCATCTGTCGGCACAAACACTTTGACCTAGTGACTGATAACCCTCTCTACTCGCGCTCGAGAGACACCGCAGATGTTGAGTAATCATTTCACAGAAAGAAACGTTTCTGCAGAGACTGAGAGACTGATCATTTGAGTGAATACCAATCATAGTACCTTGTGTTTTTGCAGCTTTTTCCACTGCAGACAAGTGGAGTCTGATGGACTGCAAGTGTTATGCCATTAGTCAACCACCAACAGCCGGGAAGCTGATAATCCAGTTTGTGTTCTTCTTCTTCTTGGAAAGTGCATTTCTGTAGACAGGGTCAAATTAGCAAAGAGTCAACAAGAAATGTGGCTTGACAAGTCAAACCCTGGACAAACAAAGTTCTGCTTAGCATTCACCGACATGTTGTCCCCACATATGAATAAAAAACACTTCCCTGGACTTCTTCTGTAATCAGAAAAAGCAGAAACAATATTTCAAAGTTCAAACAATGCCTAGTTTCGTCATTGAACCCCATTCATTTTCGGTATTTCCCAGTACACCTGCCAGTAAGTTTTAGCGCATTGAGTCTGGTCAATGACGCCATCTAGCCAGCGTCACAGTTTAGATAATAGCCAGTTAGATTCTCATTGCAGATAGCCAACATCAGTAACACTTAGATAACATAAACAGATGTCATTTATCTCGAATGAATTGCAGTCATCGCTGGCGTGTAGGTTTATCTTCAGTTAGCGCTTCAGACTGCAGTGCAAAGTGCTCGGGGGCGAGCCCAGTTCCAGCCCTGGTCTTCACTGATAACATACATGGCAATGAAAAGGCCATAAAAGTAGCTTTAGGAAGAATGGCTATTTTAAACACATGTATGCTTTCTGCTATCTGTCTCAGCAGGTCAGACGGGTTTCTTTGACTGACCATTAAAGGAAAAACCCATCTACCCTTTCACAGGATATAATGCATCATAAAATCTTTTGTTGTTAGTTTTGTTGGCCTAGGAGGAAAATGTATGGGCGTAGTCCATAACACACATTATTCATTAATGTTTACGGAGAATTACTGTAAGTATAGCTGCTGATGCCGTCGCTTGTTCCACTGTGGGCTAAACTGTTGTTAACCATGTGGTGAGCGCAAAGCGTGTCGCACCTCTCGTTTAAATGTTGGTACACCCTATTAAAGGACCAGAGATGAAAACAAGCTTTTATCTATAATAAGTATTGAAATGTGTGTTTATTACATGTGCTCCCTGTCAAATAAACATAATAATAAATCATTCCTGTGGGTTTTATGCCTTTATATGCCACATAGAAAACGCTATGATCGTTAAGTGTGCTTCCTTTCCACTGTACTGAAACCCTCCATTTCCCGTGAGAATAGAAAGTCAATGATGTTTACTCGCTCTTGCACTCTGTCTGTCTGAGAACGCATCAGCATTAATCATTAACCATCATACATGCGAATGGACATCTCTCTTCTTGTCATGAACACTCTGGTGCGGTTTCTGCTGACTCTGCTGTCAGCCACCAACAGCCACTGTTGTCAGATCGTCACACCGGACGTCGTCAGTTGCTGCACGCGGCTGTTTTTGTGTCATGAAACTTCAAATATAAGATATGAATTTCACGCGCGACGGTCACGAATAGGGATGGGAATTGATTTTTACAATTCCGATTCCATTATCGATTCTGCTTAACGATTCGATTCTTTGTCGATTCTGCTTAACGATTCGATTCTTTGACGATTCTGCTTAACGATTCGATTCTTTGTCGATTCTGCTTAACGATTCGATTCTTTGACGATTCTGCTTAACGATTCGATTCTTTGACGATTCTGCTTAACGATTCGATTCTTTGACGATTCTGCTTAACGATTCGATTCTTTGTCGATTCTGCTTAACGATTCGATTCTTTGTTGTTTCTGCTTAACGATTCGATTCTTTGTCGATTCTGCTTAACGATTCGAGTCTTTGACGATTCTGCTTAACGAGTCGATTCTTTGTCGATTCTCTTATCGATTCTCATTTGGGGGGAAAAAAGGAGAACAAACAGTTTCATCAGCATCATCACGACATTCATTTAGAAATATTGCATGTTATGTGCGCAAATGTTTCTGCATGTTCGTCGTGTTCCCTCCCTGCACTGTTATCTCCACTTTGCAATGACTGCAACAAGAACCGGTTCATGAATTCCCATACCTAGTCACGAATGACAGATTTACTAATTGAATGAGAAAAAGCTGTCTGTGCATGCTCAAAAACAATGCAACGACTTTTCCCACTTCACTTTGAAATGATGAGTTGGACATAAAAGTCATCCGAAATCATTCAGCCAGATCCTCTTACTGTCCCGGGATTAACAAGAGTCCATTAACCTGGATCCTTACCGTCCTACACTCACCTAACACCGAGCCACATATACAAATAAAAACAATAAATTGCACCATTCACCACTCTCCTTTTATTCTGTACCATCTCTTTACAACATACCCCAGCCCATCCGCCTAAGTAGCTGCCATTATCGTTAATAAGCAGTTGCCACCACCTTTAGGAATAGCTTCTGGAGTCAGGATGAGCTGACACTGCGGATCAGTGTAACTTTCTGCAGACTCTGAATCAGTATCACAGATTCACAGATTTCTTGCCTCAAACGAATCTTGGAAAGAGGCCAGAGAGGAAGTTTAGTTGCTTTGTTTAGTTGACTTCCTGGATGCTAACAGGAATCATAGTTATGTTTTTGATCCAAGTTCCACATCAACAAAACAAAACAGACCAAAAATATCTGATTCTTACTAAATTCAAAACTTCAGATGATCTAAATGTTCATGGAAGTAACCAGGAGAAATCTTGTAATGGCAAGACATTGCCGTCTGAAGACTTTCTTGGGGATTGTCACAACATTTGGATTGACTCTGCGGAGGGAACATTGAGTTTTTTTCCTTATTATCCTCTTGTCCTGAGTTCACAGAAAAATAGTGTTCATCTGTGGTATGAGTAATCTTTCCTCTCACCCCTGCCACATTTCTTCCCCTGTCCTGGGATTCATCATGTCAGCGCACTCTCAGTAAGAATCCCAGTTAAATTCTGCAACCAAGAAATCAAATTTCAGATATCTTGTTCTTTCTTTTCTGTTTCTTCTTTATACAAAACTTACTTGTGCTTGCATGGACCTGGTGATTCCACGAAGAGTGCCAGGAGAAGAGTGGACGCAGTAAAACAGGATACATGCACAATTTTCCAGTGTCATTTGAGCTTCATTTGAGCCCGTGCTTGTTCTTTAAAGGAAAGGAGTGCAGCCAGGATGAGAGTACCGCTGCGGCCATCTTTACTGTGCATTTGGATGATTACCTCGGTGGAAAGCCCGTCCAGTACAGGGAACTGCAGGGGGTCGAGTCGACAGCCTTCACCAGCTACTTCAAGGGAGGGATCACTTACAAAGTATGGATCAAATTTATTATACTCCCTAACATTTCTCTTTGTACTTTTGATTTAAGACCGAGATAAATTCCCTGAATCTGAAAGCCTATTTAGCAAATAAACCCAGTCAGCGAGGAGCAGCTCTGCCATGATGGATGTTCTGGAAAACATAATGACATTATTGTTTTTTTTTAACTGGAGTTAATTGCAGCTTGTTTGGTCCATAAAAAATTCAGTCGCAGCATTATGCCTGACCACAGGGAACAGTGACTCATGGGACACGAGATGAAGTTAGAGTCTGAAGTAAACAGTGACTGTTTGCGTTGCTCAGACAGGAGGTGTCGCCTCGGGCTTCCACCATGTGGTCACCAATGACCTTTCAGCGCAGAGACTCCTCCACATCAAGGGCCGGAGGGTCATCAGGGCCACCCAGGTCCCTCTCAGCTGGTCCAGCTTCAACAGCGGAGACTGCTTCATCGTCGACCTTGGAGATGTAAGGACTTTTCTGGCTGTTATTCAAACTGGAGTAGTGGACAAGATACATTTATATATAACACTTTTTATGCTGATTAAAACTAAAACTGGCATGCTGATTCCAAAATTGCAGTCAGTTTTTTTCTAGCGCGTCAAGTTTTTCCTCCACAGCTTAAGCAAAACTCCACTAATCAGCTGTAGTAAGACTTGCCAGCTGATTACGACTGGACTCATCTACAGCTATGTGGCAACTTGTTTGTGCATCACACATTGAGACAGTGCGGTCAGTACTATAAATATCTGCAAACAGAAAGCTGGCATAGTGGAATAAAGAGGATCTGTGCTGTTTTTTCTCTTAACCTTGTCACCATGGACATACTGTTGTAAGTTCTATTTGGTTTGATGCTGTTTTTGTAGTTTTCAAAGCTTGTAACTTTTCCATCTTAGTGTTTTATATTTCCTTTGTTCCAGATCATGTCTGCTCCTGCTACTTCTCGTCGCAAACGGCTAAAACAACCCTGCCCCTTTTTTTCTATATTTGTGCTAGTTTCACCATTCCAAGTCAGAGGAAAGCAAACATCAGTGCATTTGTCAAACAAGCATATTTTGCATATTTTAAAGTAAAACTCGTTGATCAAGACAACAAGCCACGGGCCCCTCACAAAGTGTGCAAGCAGTGTGTGGAGAGTTTACGGATGTGGACCAAAGGAACATGTGAGAAGTTGGCATTTGGTATCCCCGTGGTTTGATGAGAGTAAAAAGATCATTGCACAGACTTTTAGTGAAAACAGGCACATATCAGTGCAGTATTTTTGATATCTTTTAAGAAAACAGGGATCAGTTTTGGATTCTGAATCCAAAAATTTGTTAAAAACAGCCGTCAGACCTAACTCAACAAAAATTGCGTTCCCCAGTGTAATGATATTTTTGTTTGTTTGTTCACCAATCTCTAGAAAATCTATCAGTGGTGTGGATCCAAGTGTAACAAGTTCGAGCGACTGAAGGCAGCACAAGTGGCCAGAGGTATCCGTGACAACGAGAGAAATGCCCGAGCTGAACTTGTGGTTGTAGAAGAGGGAAGTGAACCAACCAAGTTAACTGATGTGAGTCTCAGTTATTGTGCATATGCACTTCTTTATCACAGACGTGTTACGTAATATGTTATACTCAGATTTTAATCAGAGAGGGGTAATGATAAAATAAACAACACCCGTTGGGTTCACCGAAATTATTAGGAACTATCCTCTGGGGAGCATGAATTCAAATATCTTCATAATTCACAGCATTTCTTGTCGAGATATTTTGCTCTGTTTGTTATATTATGTTCAGAAATTATATCGTGTCTGTGTGTTAAGCACCGATGTGAAGTCAGGATGTGGTTAGCCAAATTTTGACTGGGGAAAGGGGGAAAGCCTGACACCAACCAATGCATCGAACGCTCACTGATTAACATGTTTGTAACAAAAACAGAAACGTGGAGCAACACAACAGTTTGTGGTTTTAAAGTGGAGGTCTGTGCTTCGACTATTTTAGAACAGTGTGTCTATCCACCCAGCACTGCAGAGTCTGAAGCCGTAGCTGTAGCAGGTTGTGCGACCACAGGTTTCGGTATCAAACCGTCATCCTTGCTGTGAGAACACAACTTTAGGCAGCAGCAAATAGATGCCCATAGTTGTTTTTACTTTTCTTTTGGTGTACAGTACAGATCAAACAAAAAACATGTTCATATGTGAGCTTTGGAGGTGTTGGTAGGTGTATTTGTGTCCAGACTGGACAAAACCAGACTACTTTTTGCTATAGCTGGAAAATGAAGCCAACAGGAAAGAACTGCAGTTCCTGAACGACCACCTACAGGCTGGCTCCAGAAGTGAGTCAATCTTACTAAGCCTCCATTGTAAAATGTCCAACTTCATAGTAGAAATAAACATGTTTACAGCCTGGTTTTGGTCCAGCTGTGGTTATTAAGACTTAAAATTGTGCATAAAAAACATCAAGGCCACTTTGAGTGACAGCTCGGTGCCATTACAGGTGGCTGGTTTTGGTAAAACTGTTTTTTTTTTGGTCCCACCACAGCTCCAATCACAATCCACCTCCTATGTCTCATTTCTTTGCATCACCCAGATAGCTATAGTCAGACTCACCGCACAGAGCTTCACCACAGCTCTTCACGTATCGGTGGGCATCATAAAGACTGCGTCCACTAGTCTTTATAAAGCCTGTGGTATACACTTTCAGTCTTTTTGCTGGGCTAACCACATCCTGACTCTGGCTTTGTATGTATAGATGTTAAGAACACTGAATTATTACTTATTATAACAGCCGACAAATCCTGCCTGCTCCAGTTTGCCAAGGAAAGGCACATGATTTTTGCAAATCATTTTTTATTCCGTTGGTCTCCTCGCTGAATGTTTTCCATAATGGAAATGGATGCTGTTATATGTTTTTCTGTGCAGTCGTGGTTTTAACATGTTAGCCTGAATGACTGGATGCATTAGTGGCTTTCCACATTGAACAGGTCCTCGGTGTGAAGCCAGAGCTGTCAGAGGGGGATGACGACGATGACACGGTGGCAGACTTGTCCAACAGGAAAATGGCTAAACTACACATGGTACAGTATTCACACATAAAATACCAACTGAACGTAAGCATGACTTAAAATTAAAAATGAACATGGGGTATTTTTGGGAGGATTGGCCGGTTGGTTGACTAAATACAATAACTGCACTTGTCAAAGAAGATCGCATCAAATCAGGCAGATCTCGTCTCATGCAAATCGGCACTGTTCTGCATATGTGGATGACGTTAGCGTTGATGATTACAGTTAAGGTTCTATGGTTCCACCTTTTCATTTATTAAAGAGTTTTATTACATTTACGCAGTTTATTTCTCCTCATAACGGTCTGCAAGCCATTACTTTCTTGCGGAGCAGTTACTCTGGATGGTGAATTTGGATTTTCCGGCCCTCCTTTCAAATCAATTGGTCAATGGCACAAATTTGTGGGTCAACATGTTTAATCTGAGTTTTAACCTTAAGCTGACTTAAAACATTTGGACAATTAATTGCACCCGCAAGTAAATCCTCTAATCGCAGCAGATCCATTCTCAATTTTAAATGCTGATGTGAGCAGTCAGTGCAGTTGTGCTTAAAGCTTATTGTTTCATTCCTTCTGTTATAGCTGGCAGCTGATTTGGTTTGTGTTTGTATGTTGCCAGGTATCTGATGCGTCAGGATCCATGAAGGTGACCGTTGTGAAGGAGGAAAACCCATTCCTCCAGAGCGACCTGCTCTCGGACGAGTGCTTCATCCTGGATCACGGCAATAACAACATTATATTTGTATGGAAAGGTAATCAGATGGTAGCACATGAGAATTTTAGCATCTGCTTTGAATGTTCCATTGTCTTTGTTACCGCACCGCGGGTTGTGTGGCTTTTTATAACGTCATTATCTTCTTGTTGATCTCCAACAGGGCATAAAGCCAACCCCAACGAAAGAAAGGAGGCCATGAAGACCGCCGAGGGCTTCATCAAACAAATGGGCTACCCAGCAAACACACAGGTTTTAATATTATTATTCGATTTGATTCTTTTAGTGAGCAACAATCTTGTGACTTGTGTTGCCAGTGGTCACAGTGTTTCTAATGGTGGTCCTGCAGATCCAGGTGTTGCCAGAGGGTGGAGAGACTCCCATGTTCAAGCAGTTCTTCCTGGGCTGGAAGGAAAAAGACCAGAGTGATGGTTTTGGGAAGGTGTTCGTCACCGAGAGGATCGCGAGGATCCAGCAGGTGAAGTTTGACGCCTCCAAGCTTCATGAGTCCCAGCACATGGCAGCCCAGTACAACATGGTGGATGATGGCAGTGGAGACACGCAGGTGAGTGAATATATGCCATCTGTAGTTAGGTGTGGTTCCATTTATTGATTTAGGGGTGAACTAATAGTTGAGAGAACATATGTTCCAGTCAGATTTGGTTTAAGACTCTTTGGAACTTCAAGTTCTGTGCCCTATGTGAAAGTAAAAATGTAAAAGCTTTCTTTGGCTGCTTGCGTTTTATTCTATTGGTTTTTAATTCTATTAGCAGTGTTGGGCACATTACTTTGAAAAAGTAATTAGTTACAGTTACTAGTTACTTACCCAAAAAAGTAACTGAGTTAGTAACTGAGTTACTACACTATAAAAGTAACTAGTTACCCAGGAAAGTAACTAATGCGTTACTTTTTTAAGTAAAAAAATGCCAAATAATTTGGAGTAAAGCAAACAACAGATACAGGTTTTAATGTATTGCACCTCAACGCAATTAAAACTGAACTTCAAGCATTTTCTTTACTTACAAATGTAAGCAGTTAAACAATATGACATGTTTTACACTTGACATGCTGCAAATTAAAACAAACTTTCAATGGCAGCATGTTTCAACCACATACCTCCCTATCATTTTATTGAGTTCTTGCTGTGTGGTAAGTTTTGGGGTAGAAGCTGAAGCAGAAAAATCCAGCCTTCCTTGTTAGCTAGCTTGCCTTTATCGTGGGGCATGCCGGTGGCCACTAGCTTAACAGACGCGTGTGCAGTCGAGAGATGCTTCATTAAATTCGAGTTGCTTACATTTGACGTGGACAAAGTCTTTGGTCTTAGACACAGTGTGCATGTAACATGTACATTTTTACCTTTTACCTCACGAGGTAAAATACTGCCTATACTTCCACCGTGAAAACGCTGTCTTAGACTCAGCCTCGGGACTCGCCATCTCATCTGACATGCTGTGTGTGTGTGTGTGTGTGTGTGTGTGTGTGTGTGTGTGTGTGTGTGTGTGTGTGTGTGTGTGTGTGTGTGCGTGTGTGTGTGTGCGTGTGTGTGCGCGCGCGCTACGACCGTGTGTTGGTTTGTGTGTATACCCGCCCACCGGGTGTCTCTGGTTGGCTCAACATGAAATCTCTGCTTTAGCCAATCGTCATTACGTGTCCCGCCCTTACCAAAGGGAGAAAAAAGGCATTCCTGTATGCGAGTTGAGTGAGGTGCCAGTTTCTAAACGAGTAGGTTGGTTCAGTAACGCGAGGTAACGGCGTGTTGGTACCGGTAACGGCGTTACAACGATAGATGAAGTAACTCGTTAGATTACCCGTTACTGAAAAAAGTAACGCCGTTAGTAACGGCGTTTATTTCAACGCCGTTATTCCCATCACTGTCTATTAGTGATTGTTGAGACAAGACCAAACAGAGTGTCTTGTCCTTTTCATAAAAAAACGCTGTGCCAGGTCACAGGACTCTACGTCTGACTCATATGTTTTGATCAAATGATCAAAAAAGGACTGAGCCGCTCGTTTCTTCTTTCCATTATTTATTTCTACCGTCTCCAAGCAGTGATTTAAGTTCATTCATTTTGCGCGTGCACGCGCCCAGTGAGTTTTAAACTCCTTTTCCTTTGTGTTACTCTCTGCAGACGTCATGTTTCTTTTAAAGTTCGTTCACACATCAAATTTCTTCCATTAAGTGATTTACTCACGGTTTTCAATCAGCTGATTATTGCGCAATGCGCTCCAGTGCGTCCTCCCCCATTATTTATTTTCAAAACGAACAACAAAAATGCTCTCAAATTAGACATAAGGTCAAAAACTGTGTCGGTCCTCTCTCCTCGTGTTCACCTGTGGGTTCAAACAAAAAAAAACTCCTCCTTCTTCTTCTAAATACGCCTCCTCCTCTCTCCACAGCTGACCTGAGCTAATAAGTTAGTTAATCAAAAAAGCTAAATACATAAACAATTAATAAGTCCAAATGACTATTCTCATACCAAATAATTCATCTAAATTATAGAATAATTAAACACAATAAATTGGCTCCAACACAGAGGTTACAAATATGTAACGTGAACGCAGTTACTGTGGGGGAATCATAATCAAACATGAAAATAACTAAATCTATCCGACGTTTGATGAGAACTCAACTATAAATCCAAACCTTGTCTTTGCTTCAAGTCTAAACCCACATGGAGACCAACCATGAGCTGAAAAGAAGAGTAAAAATAGAACTTGGTCAGGAAGACGCAAACACAACACAAAAACTCCAGTGGGATGATAATGTTGGCAACATGCAACTGTTTGCTGGCCTATCAGCCTTAAAAACACAGATTTTGTGTTTAGAGTTTGGTTGGCTGTGAAGACAAACATTTGTAGACAGCACAGGAATAGCTTTGACATGATTGATTAGAACTCTTTGAAAACTGAGACCAGCAGGCTTGTGGTTACGTTTAAGGGACAGAAAATAGTAGTAGCCCAATGAAAAAGAAGTAGTGCATCTTCCAGCAGTGCTCCTTGTTCCCACCTTTCAGATCTGGAGGGTGGAGAGCATCGGCAGAGTTCCCGTCGACCCAAAGAGCTACGGCCAGTTCTACGGCGGGGACTGCTACATCATCCTGTACACGTACGGGAAGAGACAGATCATCTACACCTGGTAGGACTGTTCGGCCACCGAGCCGTGACTTCCTCTTTGATACGCTCCATCTGATTCTCTGAAGCAAGCTTCCTGATTTATGCCGATTCTATCTAAGCTTTATTTCCATGTTGTTTCAGCACTGCCTGTTTAAATTATTTAAATTATTAAGCTTCACTCATCAGTACTTTATCAGTAATCATGTGTCATGTGAAATGTGAAGAGAATTATCACCCACAGCTCCACAGAGCTTTTTTTTTTATCCCTTTTTAGCTCTTTGTTTTGGATTAACGACACATTTACTAATTGAATGCAGCATTCATTGACGTTTTTTGGTCGCATGAGGACAGCAGAAACAACTCAACAGTGACATATTATCACCTTATAAAGTTAATATATTGCTAATGTGTAAAAAGCTCTGTCTTACATGTCTCCTTCTGGCCTGTAGGCAAGGAGCCAGCTGCTCTTTGGATGAGCTAACAGCGTCTGCGTTCCTAACTGTAGAACTGGATCGTTCACTGGGAGGGAATGCCGTTCAGGTACAAGTGAAAATGAGCAGTGCATGCCTGAAATTGCTCATAAATCTTTCTTGTCTGCCTAATGAAGCTGACACATGTTCAGTATATGGAGCTGTGGCCTACACATGACTGTTTTTTATGTGTGTGTCATCAGGTGAGAGTGTGCCAGGGTAAGGAACCCCCACATCTGCTGAGTCTCTTCAAGTCTAAGCCCCTCATTGTGTATAAGAGTGGTACGTCCCGGCTCGGAGGTCAAGCCCCCCCACCTCCAATCCGACTCTTCCAGGTACGGCGGAACCTGGGCAGCATCACCAGGATAGCTGAGGTGAGGACTTGAGGACTGAATTCACTACATAGAGAAAACGCCTCTTCTGTTTTTATCTGCAGCTGTAAAATGTCATCTTTCAGGTCGATGCCTGTGCAGCCAGTCTAAACTCCAATGATGCCTTCCTGCTGAGGATGGCTGACGGGCGGGGCTATATGTGGATGGGCAAAGGGGCCAGTAAAGAAGAGGAAAAGGGAGCCGAGTACATGAGCGAGGTGCTGAACTGCCGCAGCAAGAGCATCAAGGAAGGAAATGAACCAGGTCAGCATCTGCATGGAAATATAGAAATAAAACCAACAGCTGATCAGCTGTGAACAGCCGGTAAAACTGGTACCAAAATAAACATGTAAAGTCCAGCCAGCGTTTGTTATGCATGACTAGCAGCATTGAGAGCAAGCAGGATGTAATAAACAGAGCAGGAGCTGAATAATGAATACTGCAATGAGTCACATGTGAGGTTTAAACTGTAGGAGCCAATTTAGCCAAGAAAAAAGAAAAATAAAGAAAATTTTGACCTTTTACAACAAAGAAATCAGAAACTTACATTTGGTTTTATGATGGCGCCCTCTAGTGTTTCATTCATTCAACAGAATACCGTCAGGGATTAGAGTATGTAAATGGAGACCTGATTTCAATACAGCAAATCAAATCCTGCTTAAAAAAAACATAGTTTGTTGATTCTCTCTTTCCCTGTGGTGTAACCAGGGACAAATAAATCGGCCCTGACATTTTGGACCGGAACCATTTGGACCATTTTGGGGGAATTGGGGGCCCACATTTTTTTCTCTCCTGCGCGGCCCACATTGCCCATAGCTAAGCCCAAGAGTGTGTTTGGGGTGTGTGGGCAGAGCAGTCCACAAACCTAATCTAACAAATTATCAAAGATAATCAAATAATTACCCTAATTAATTCATATCAGAGTTCCTCGAGGCGCCACCATTAAGGGAGGGAAGACTATAGGCAATCAATAAATTGATATCAGTCTCATAAAATACACTAAACTGTTAATATGGATGGTTACCTCTAACAGATCAACATAGAGGTTGGCAGCATTCACTGAAACAGACCAGCATGTATATACACAAGCATTTATTAAAGGCTTAAATACACATTATGATCTGACTACATGAATTAACATAAGGACAAACAAAAAAAAATAAGTCTCATGAGTCATTCACTTCCAGTCAGGCACCACCTACACGTTATCACTGTGATATTCAAGTAGGATATAGTTTTACATTTATGACTATTTATTCGTTTATGTGATGGTCGTAATCTGCCTAATCTGGTTATCTCACACCAATATCTATGATACGATCTATGTCTTTTTTTGCGGGAAGTGAGGAGGAAATGTGAATACAATGTGCAAAAGTGATGCACGGCTCGGCCTGTCTGTTGATGCAGACGCGGCTAATTTGGCATTTGAGAGTGGGAGCATAATTAAGTTCATGACGAAGAGAAACAAGCATCACCTAGTCGGGCAAATGCACGGTATGCCAGATGACCAGTCCGTCCCTGGGTGTAATCAAAAAAAATATATACACCTTCCCAATCAGATGACAAAAAAAAAAAGATCCTAAACAATGCATCTGCATTTAATGCCACTGATCTTAAGAGCTGCCCCAATACATGCAAACAAACCTCATTGATTCTCAAACCATGGTTTGTGTACTACTGGTGGTACACGACCCAATTCTAATTTACCGTACAGCCCCAAGCTACTGATTTTATGTGTTATTCCTAAATGTCAGAGTGTGTTTTGTGTTGCAGATGAATTCTGGGCAGCATTAGGAGGAAAGACAAAGTACCAGACCTCAGAAGGACTGGAGAGTGAGACCATGACTCACCCCGTCCGTCTGTTCGGATGTTCCAACAAGACCGGCAGGTTCATAGTAAGTATTTGATCCACGTTATTAAAGCCTGTTTAGTGCAGCTGTGTTACATCGTTACATCACATTTGACAAATTAAAACACATGAGTCGACACTTCTATCATCACTCCCTCGCCTAACTTCTTTAAAAGCTTCAGCTCAGCTCTGCACTTTTTTTATTTGACCAGCTGCTTTAAATCACACTTGTGTTTCTTGTTATATTCCTCATATGATCGATGCAATCCCAACACAATCAGTGATAGAAACACTGCAGCGAGTCGAACAGGGATGTGGTGGACCAGCGTTCTAACCAGTAGTTATCATGTGTTGCAGATCGAGGAGGTTCCAGGAGAGTTCACACAGGATGACCTGGCTGAGGATGACGTGATGCTGCTGGATGTGTGGGATCAGGTACGCGGCTGTAGCAGATGTTAAATCATGTCTGAACCGACTGAGCCGTCACTCTGATACAAACAGTCACTCTGTTGCAGGTGTTCGTCTGGATTGGAAAGGACGCCAACGAGGTGGAGAAGGCTGAATCTGTCAAATCTGGTGAGCTTGTTGCATAGAAACATGAAAATCTTAGATAATCTTAGTTAGATCTTTATCCTCATGTCTTTTACCTCTACCTACATGTGTTTGCTGCCTTGTATCAATGACTCTTTTCCCTCCTCTGCAGCCAAACAGTACATAGAGACCGACCCTAGTGGCCGTGACAAGAAGACTCCTTTGGTGGTGGTGAAACAAGGCTATGAACCCCCGACCTTCACAGGCTGGTTCCTGGGCTGGGACCCCTCCCACTGGGACTCTGTCGTCAAGAGCATGAAGTCCATGCATCTTTAGATTCAGATTATGTTCAACAGATACAGTGATCCAGGACAAACAGAAATAATCTCTTTTATATAATCGGTTTGATCAAAGAAATAAATGTTTTTTTTCCTGTGACGTTTATCAGAAACCGTGCTTGTATTTTTCAGCTCATACATTAAATTAATTTACAATTACAAATTTCAAACAGATACATACACACAGAGTTTCCACCAGTCTGAACAGAAATGCACATCCCATCCAAACCCTCCCTAAAGAAGCTCAAACCCCTTTGCTGGCACACATCCCACCATCTTTGCTGTTCAAAATATTCAACATTATATCAGTAGCACGCTTGCATATGTTACAAATTAGACATTAGATAAGATATGCACAGGGTTTTTTTATTTGGCTTACAGCAGGACGAAAGTTTGTCAGAGGAAAATGATTCTCTCTGTCATGAACTTAATCATGCTCCCACTCTCAAATGCCAAATTAGCCACGTCTGCATCAACAGACAGGCCGAGCCGTGCATCACTTTTGCACATTGTATTTACATT
Source organism: Collichthys lucidus (assembly GCA_004119915.2). Lineage (NCBI taxonomy): Eukaryota > Metazoa > Chordata > Actinopteri > Sciaenidae > Collichthys > Collichthys lucidus. Next base: position 18,059,437 of record CM014097.1, read on the forward strand.
TCCTCCTCACTTCCCGCAATAAAAAAGACAGTATAAATTCCAAGGCGTTATAAAGTCCGTATCATAGATATTGGTGTGAGATATCAGATTATGACCATCACATAAACTAATAAATAGTCATAAATGTAAAACTATATCCTACTTGAATATCACAGTGATAACGTGTAGGTGGTGCCTGACTGGAAGTGATCGACTCTTTTTTTGTTCCTTATGTTAATTCATGTAGTCAGATCATAATGTGTATTTAAGCCTTTAATAAATGCTTGTGTATATACATGCTGGTCTGTTTTATGTTGGACAACAGTGAATGCTGCCAACCTCTATGGTGATCTGTTAAAGGTTTCCATATCAACAGTTTAGTGTATTTTATGAGACTGATATCAAATAATTGATTGCCTATAGTCTTCCCTCCCTTAATGGTGGCGCCTCGAGGAACTCTGATATGAATTAATTAGGGTAATTATTTGATTATCTTTGATATTTTGTTAGATTAGTGAGATATAGTTAGAGATGTTCTAGTAAACATAAGAGACCATTTCATCTGGCAGAGTCAGATATTTGTTGGTGCAGTGAATATTAGGGGAGAATATTAACAGATTACTGCCCCCTAGTGGCCTAAAAATTAATAAATTGATAAATCATGAGACAATCAAAGGTGTGTGTGTAAGCATGTCTTCTGCAAAGTTTGATTTGTGTGTGTTTGGATGCGTGTATCATGGCAGCACGTGGACACACCCACTGTCTATCTAAGATTTATTACAGAAGTGAAAGCACTGCCGCTGCTCAGTTCTTCCTCTCACCTCACCTGAGATCCTCACTCAGCCTGAGCAGCAGACATGGTGGTCCACCACAAAGAGTTCCCCAAGGCAGGCCAGACTGAAGGCTTGCACATTTGGAGAATCGAGAGTCTGGATCTGGTCCCTGTGCCCGAGAACTTACATGGGAACTTTTACATTGGAGATGCGTACGTGATCCTCTACACTATCAAACAGAGGCTCACCTTTGCATACCACCTGCACTACTGGCTGGGTAAGTGAGCGAAACCATGGATCTATTTAATCAGGTCCGTTTCTTTCTTCTTTTTTAATCTCAGCAGAAATATTAAGAGTCACAAAGTAGTCATGAACAACCCTGATCCCAAAAAACATTAATTTTTAAATAGTTTTTGACTCATATTCTTCTCTAATTTTGCTGACAAGCTCATATTAGATGGCCTGAAAGTGGAACCCTAACCCTAACCCTAAATCCACATTTTCAAATTGTTTTTCAAACTCATGAATATTGTGTCTTCTGAGATTAGGAGGCAAGGGACTGTCCATATTGTCACCAGTGCCAGGTTCGAAATCCAGCACCAGTGTGCCAATTGCCTAATGGGAAACTTATACATCTGTGACAGCACCATGTGTTTATGTTATGAAGTGCAAAATACAAAAGTGGAGATCCCAGTCTGAAGCTGTATGTCAAGCAAGAACAGGGACAAATTTGACTTTTGAAACTTTAACAGTTCCTCAGATTCCAAATACTAATATTCACTACTAAGTGTTGTGATCCAACACAGCGGTCAACATGATCCTGTCCCAACTTTAGAGTGTATAGTTACAAAAAATATTGTTGTTTGTACTGTATCCCAACTTTTTTGGACTCTGGGTTGTAGAAAATTGTGACCCAGCAGCCTCCTCAGACACATTCTTTAAATATCTGTATCACACATGGATATTTTTTATTAGTTTAATGATTACTACCATTTTATTATTCTGAAACCTTAAACAAAGTGAACTTTAGCCTGCATACAGAAATATTAAAGACAAAGAGCAACGGGTTAATGCAGTGTACGTGATTAAAATTGTGTTCAGTGTTTCAGGGATGTTGTAAACGGGGGGCGTGGAGCACATACAGCGTCATGCGCGGGGTCAGACTGGGATATTGGAAATGGACTAATAGGCTCATCATTATCACTTCTTATCACAGGTTTATGAAAGCATGTTATCTTTATGTTGCCGAGAAATAGAACTGAAAGTAGGACAGATTTAAGCACCAGCTGAAGGTCACTGCAGAGTTCACAGGTTAGTGAAATCAAACAAAGGTTTGTTGACATTATTGTGCTTTCAGTTAGAAGAAGATTGTGTACACTGATGCATTAATAATGCAGAGTTTTATTTCATTTTATTTTGGAACCAACATGTACCATCCACCCGAGGGTATTCAAAGGCATCAAAATAAAAACATGTATTTTAGTACATGTTGACTCTCTCTCACAGTACAACAAATTTTGTCACGATCATGGGTGCGCAAAATCCATCCATCTCTCCATTTGATCTATGAACAAGATTGTTTCTTGTTCATAGATCAACTGGTGTTCATGTTTATAACTTAAAAACCTCTGAAAGTCATGAGGTGTGTTGAAGCTGCGATGTTTAGGACGTAGACAGAGAAAGCTATAAAGATTTTAAAAGAGAGAGCTGGGTTAAGGGGTCGCCAGACAAAAGTAATTTAGTAAGTAATATTGGCTGGCTGGATTGTCTGGCTGGCATTTTGAATATGTGCCAACGTACCTGGACTTTTCACCGCTGCTATCTTAACAAGATGATAACAACAATAACATGTAAAGGCAATAAAACAACAAGAAAGTCCTATGCAACCTCTACTGCTGATCTAAAGTGCACTGCAGGCCTGCTAATGTAACAGAAATGGATGCATTCAGTGTCATTTGAGCTTCATTTGAGCCTGTGTTTGGTCTTTAAAGGAAACGAGTGCAGCCAGGATGAGAGTACCGCTGCGGCCATCTTTACTGTTCATTTGGATGATTACCTCGGTGGAAAGCCCGTCCAGTACAGAGAACTGCAGGGGGCCGAATCGACAGCCTTTACCAGATACTTCAAGAAAGGGATCACTTACAAAGTATGGATCAAGTTAGTTACTGGATTGAAAATGGAATCAATCGACTTGTGATTGTTATATACTTAGACTACCAAACACTTATACTAACACTACTACTACTAGGGGAAAGGTCATAGGGCTACGCTTGACCTACGGGAAGCATGAATGCGTGGAGCACACTTGGATGACATTACAGCAAAGAGACTGGAATTCCAAAATAAAAGGGTGCATCGTCTGCAAAGAGGGGACATTTTTGTGTTGTGTTGGTGGCAAATTTACCTACAACACAACCATCAGACAAAATAACCCTAACCCTAAGTCAGCCCTGAGTTATTCACAGCTTATTTCATCCTAATTTACACTGGTGTGGAACAGTTTAACTGATTTCATGATTATTGAGGGGCTGATCATCATCTGAGCGTTTACGTGAAATCTTATGGCATGCTTATTTCTATTAGATTTGTGACAAATATCCAGCAGTGGTACTATTGGATAGATTGTTTTGAGACTGAAATATCTCGACATCTGCCTTGATGGAGTCATGATTGACTGTTTTATGACCCTCAGACAGGAGGTGTCGCCTCGGGCTTCCACCATGTGGTCACTAATGAACTTTCAGCGCAGAGACTCCTCCACATCAAGGGCCGGAGGGTTGTCAGGGCCACCCAGGTCCCTTTCAGCTGGTCCAGCTTCAACAGCGGAGACTGCTTCATCGTCGACCTCGGGGCTGTAAGGGACACAGTATTTTCTGTAGAGACGGATTAGTAGTTAATATGTTGATAGTAATTCCCCTGTCTGCCTGTTTCTTTGCCAATCTCTAGACAATTTTTCAGTGGTGTGGATCCAAGTGTAACAAGTATGAGCGAACGAAGGCGGCACAAGTGGCCAGGGGTATCCGTGACAACGAGAGGAGTTCCCGTGCTGTACTGGAGGTTGTGGAAGAGGGAACTGAACCATCGGAGTTAACTGATGCAAGTTTTAACTGATTCTTTTTCTGGTTTGTTTGTCTATGTGTTTATCGGTTAAATCCTGGATGCATTCATGGGTTTCCACATTAAACAGGTCCTTGGAGTCAAGCCAAAAAAGCTGCCAGAGGGGGATGACGATGATGACACAGTGGCAGATATGTCCAACAGGAAAATGGCTAAACTACACATGGTACACGCAAAATACCAGCAATTCAGTTGAACTTGGGTTTTACTGAACGTTGTGTTCTTAGTGTTCCTATTTATGTTTGTGCTTTTGTATGTTGCCAGGTATCTGATGCGTCAGGATCCATGAAAGTGACCGTTGTGAAGGAGGAGAATCCATTCCTCCAGAGCGACCTGCTCTCGGACGAGTGCTTCATCCTGGATCACGGCAATAACAACATTATATTTGTTTGGAAAGGTAATCAGATGGTAGCACCCCAGAGTCCCAATATCTGCTCTGAATTGCAGACTGTGCTGGGTTTTCATAGCATCACTTTAATCCCACTGATCTCCAACAGGACGTAACGCCAACCCCAATGAAAAAAAGGAGGCAATGAAGACAGCTGAGAGCTTCATCAAAAAGATGGGCTACGCAGCAAACACACAGGTATTATTCATATTTTTGGATTAGATGTGTGACTCTGTGTAAAAAGGAAAGCGGTGCCAGTGGTCACAGTGTTTCTAATGGTGGTCCTGCAGATCCAGGTGTTGCCAGAGGGAGGAGAGACTCCCATGTTCAAGCAGTTCTTCGTTGGCTGGAAAGACAAAGACCAGAGCGATGGTTTTGGCAAGGTGGTCGTCACCGAGAGGATCGCAAACATCCAGCAGGTGAAGTTTGACGCCTCCAAGCTTCATGAGTCCCAGCACATGGCAGCCCAGTACAACATGGTGGATGATGGCAGTGGAGAGACAGAGGTGAGTGAATATATTTTAAAATATTTAGCGGGGAGTGGCCATGACTTTGTTAGAATTGATTCAAGGCTCTTTAAGCCTACGAACCCTGTCTTTAAAAAGTCGTCCATTAAGAGGTTAGGGCGTGGTTGCAGAGCCTACACATTTCTGAGAAAGCTTGCTACGTCATGCAGTGACACTGCACTATGAATCAAAACCCTATCTTTGCTTTAGCTATAATCTCAGTTTTAGTGACACATCCACAAAGATTTATTACCAAGATTGCTTCACTTGACCTGAAAGATCTGTCCACAAAGTGTAATGTTTGCCAATACACCAGCAATAAAAATTATATGTAGTATGTGTCAGGTATTGTATTTAAAAAATATATTTACTGGAGTAAATGATTGGCAGTGTACCAACTAAATGCTGATGTATTTTCCCAAACCTGTGTGCAAAATTACACAGTCCATCTCTAAATAATTACACACCTGTAAAACAAAAAAAAATGTTTTTTGAATGTCTCTTTTGTATCATTCTTACATGTGGTGCTTCTTGTTTCCATCTTTCAGATCTGGAGGGTGGAGAGCATTGGCAGAGTTCCTCTTGACCCAAAGCACTACGGCCAATTCTATGGTGGGGACTGTTACATCATCCTGTACACTTACAAGACGAGTAGCCATATCATCTACACCTGGTAAGACAGTCAGTCACTCAGCTGTTTTTTTTTTAAACAGCTGAGTTAACTGTAATTAAAGCGTTTATTTTGGAGTAATGATTCTGTCCAAATCTTACATATCAAGACATTAAGTGCTCTAATTATTGTTACGTGTCCTTCTGGTCTGTAGGCAAGGAGCCAGCTGCTCTGTGGATGAGCGAACAGCCGCGGCCTTCTTGACTGTATCACTGGATCGTTCACTCAAAGGGAATGCTGTTCAGGTACAGTCTGTGTGAAGTTAAAATGAACAGCGCCAAAATGCAATGGATGCCTGAAATTGCTCATAAATCTGCCTAATGAAAAGAGTGACTCAAAAGAAGTCTGACATGAGAAGGAGTAGCCCCTCACCATCACACCTCCTTGCTTCACGGTGGGAACCACACATGTAGATACTGGCCGCTCATATTCTTTACATCATGCAAAGACGCTGTATTTGGGGTCATCTGACCAAAATACAGATTTCCACTAGTCCATTTCTTGCCCCAAGCAAGCAGGGCATCCTTAATCCTGAATATTTTTTAAAAATTTTGAAACTGTTTTTTCTGTGTGTGTCATCAGGTCAGAGTGTGCCAGGGCAAGGAACCCCCACATCTGCTGAGTCTCTTTAAGTCTAAGCCCCTCATTGTGTATAAGAGTGGTACGTCCCGGCTCGGAGTTCATGCCCCCTCACCTTCAATCCGACTCTTCCAGGTACGACGGAACCTGGGCAGCATCACCAGGATAGCTGAGGTGAGGATTCTCCTGAAGACTGAATTTACACAGTAAATTGTAATAACGCCTGATTTTTTTTTTTTTATCTGAAGCTGTAAAATGTCATGTATGTCTCAGGTCGATGCCTGTGCAGCCAGTCTGAACTCCAACGATGCCTTCCTGCTGAAGATGAGTGGCGGGCGGGGCTATATGTGGATGGGCAAAGGGGCCAGTAAAGAAGAGGAAAAGGGAGCCGAGTACATGAGCGAAGTGCTGAACTGCCGCAGCAAGAGCATCAAGGAAGGAAAGGAACCAGGTAAAATCCATAACACACATGATAGCATGAGTGGCAGTTCATGGTGCTCTGTATTTGAGAACATTTTAAGGCTGGTGTCACACAGACACGGTTAAACAAAACTTGATATTTGACAAGCTGAGTTGCAGGCAACGCCATAAGCCGGCTTTTGTTTATCTGAGATGGACCCTGCTGCTTTAGATTGATGTTTGGAGTATAATAAGTAAGGAATAATGAACAACAAAGCTGATTTTATGTGTTATTCCTAAATGTCAGAGTGTGTTTTGTGTTGCAGATGAATTCTGGGCAGCATTAGGAGGAAAGACAAAGTACCAGACCTCAGAAGGACTGGAGAGTGAGACCATGACTCACCCCGTCCGTCTGTTCGGATGTTCCAACAAGACCGGCAGGTTCATAGTAAGTATTTGATCCACGTTATTAAAGCCTGTTTAATGCTGCTGTGTTGCATTGTTACATCACATTTGACAAATTAAAACACGTGAGTCGACACTTCTATCATCACTCCCTCACCTAACTTCTTTAAAAGCTTCTACTCAGCTCTGCACTTTTTTTATTTGACCAGCTGCTTTAAATCACACTTGGGTTTCTTGTTGTATTCCTCATATGATCGACGCGATCCCAACACAATCAGTGATAAAAACCCTGCAGCGAGTCGAACAGGGACGTGGTGGAGCAGTGTTCTAACCAGTAGTTATCATGTGTTGCAGATCGAGGAGGTTCCAGGAGAGTTCACACAGGATGACCTGGCTGAGGATGACGTGATGCTGCTGGATGTGTGGGATCAGGTACGCGGCTGTAGCAGATGTTAAATCATGTCTGAACCGACTGAGCTGTCACTCTGATACAAACAGTCACTCTGTTGCAGGTGTTCGTCTGGATTGGAAAGGACGCCAACGAGGTGGAGAAGTCTGAATCTGTCAAATCTGGTGAGCTTTATGAAGGGATTAGGTTTAAAATAAGAAAATGACATCACACCACATCCAGGGGAAAACTACAATACTCATATCTTACATATAAGCCAACTTCTTTCCCTGTAGACGGGTACTTGGCAGCTTATACATATACACACAAATAATGCCTTCTTTAGTACAGATATAATAGATTTAATCAAAAAACAAGACAAACCTGAAGAAATGTGTATGCAACAAACATATGTGCATATATTAGCAGACAACACGTGCTTGTATAAACAGTACAAACTCAAGCACAGCACAGCATAAAGAGTCTAGTGCACACATGCTCGTTGCAGTGATGTTAAATCTGGGATTAATGCAGCCACACCCTTGCACTCTCTGACTGCGCACATCAATAAAATGTTTACTGGTGATGTATTTCAATATTTTTTTATTTCTTCCTGTTTGGGAAGCTCAAAGCACTTGGATACGTTTTTTTCTGGCATCCACCTGTTTTTGAGCTACAAAAAAAAGTTGATCCTGCGCTTTGGCTGAGATGGAAAAAAAGAGAAAGCAATGAAAAACAGATTTTGTCTGACACGTGATTTAAATGTCAGCTCAGTCTTCGTCGAAGAACAAAGACTCTTGCAATAATACATGAAACAAACATATTTCCATCATGTTTTCCATTGTTTGAGCTCGTTTTCATTACATCATCTCTCGCCGTCTTCTTCTGCAGTGGAGAATTAGCACCATAAACATAAACTAACCTGATGTGCCCGACTCAATATTCACTGAAGAAATACAGTCCATAGAAACTGACTGGAAGAGTTTGAAGACTGAATTTTTTTACTTTTTCAATATCTAACCATAACCAAGTGTTTAATAATAATAATAATAATAATAATAATAATAATAATAATAATAATAATAATAATAATAATAATGATAATTAGTATGACACCTTTCTTAACAGAGTTACACAGTGCTTTGGCTGAACCACGATTCAAATATTTCAGGACACAGGCAGATGGTGTAATGTATACAATAATTTAATGAAGGAAATAAAATGGAATAAACCCACAGCAATAAATGCAAATATAGATAAAGATAATGAAGCAGATGTTAGCAAAACAAAAAAAACACACTGAGGCAGATAACATTCAACAATTAAAAGAATATTAAGTGTAAAAGAATAAAATATCATATAATAATAAAACAGATGGAAATAAAAATAAAACAATGTGTTCAAACTACTTTTTTTTTTGTGTAGTGATTCAAAACATTTCATTCAGATTCACACATCACCAGAACTCTGTTCTTCTTCTGCTTAGTATAGAAATGTTACACAAAGTGAATGTAACCTAGCAACAAATTTATTTCCCCATGAGAGTAAATGTATTTTTCAGCAGACAGAAAGACATTTGAGCCGCCGTGCTGCTACACTTACACACATATATAATAGTTACTTCTTACTGCCACATGAGGTCTCCACTGACACTGACTCTTTTGCCTCCTCTGCAGCCAAACAGTACATAGAGACCGACCCGAGCGGCCGGGACAAGGACACTCCTGTGGTGGTGGTGAAACAAGGCTATGAACCCCCGACATTCACAGGCTGGTTCCTGGGCTGGGACCCCTCCCACTGGGACTCTACATGAGCCTGAGGTCCAGATTAAACAGATGTACTAATCCGGGACGAACAGAAATATTCTCTTTTATGTAATCAGTTTGATCAAAGAAATGCATTCCTTGTATACATTTCTTGGTGCACAACCAACATGTCACGACTTTCTTATAACCGCCCTGAATTGTGTATTTATTTAATATAAGTATCTATTGCCAGTGGTTCCCAAACTGGCATCTGAATGGGGGAACATCAGAAAAGGTTTGGGAACCACTGCTCTTTGATTTGCTGAATATTTTAGTCTTCTTTGTTTACTTTTGTTTGTTTTATATATATAAATAAATAGAATTAATGCTGATCTACAACAAACCCATATGACACAGTGTAAGCTCGTGTTTATCTTTCAAAGCGCTTCATAAATAGCTTATAACACATTATAATGACTGGTGTTACACCAGGAACGTCCACTAGAGGGTCTGCAGTACAAGTTGAAATCTCTGTCTGAATTTCAGCTGTGTGCTTCTGAGCAAAGAGAGACAGAACAAAAGTTGCTGCAAAAGCACAAACTGCAATGTTTGCATATGTGTGCATGTACAGTAGATGAAAATAGGTTAGAGATTATGTAAATTTGAATGTTTCTGGTCATAATGTGACAGAAAATCCCCCCTGTGATCGCAGAATGTGTATTCTGCATTCACTTTATTCATGTGACTGCGACTGTAGTCATCTGTCTGATGGTCCTGTCTGGGTAATGACCTGTTTCCTGTATTGTTCCCACATTAAGCCTCTTTCTAGCCTCACAACTAAACCAACTGAGTGACAGACATGTGTCCAATACATAAAGTCTGTTGGCCAACAGTGTGATGTCATTTAACAACACAGGAACACGAATAAGAAATAAGGCAGAAGCGGATATTTGTGTTTTTATTTCATTTTCCTGAATCATGTTTTTTGGAGCACTGCAAGGAATATCAAAACATGTGCTGGGTTATTTTGATATCTCATAATAAATCGTGTTCTTATTGTTCTTTCAGGTGAATGTCAATCAAACTGATGTTGGTTTATGTGTTTTATAAATGCTTCAGAGATGAGCTGGAGTCATGCACTCCTGTGTAGCATCTAATATGGTCTGATATGGTCCAGATCTGGTCAGTAAACGCCGGCTTAAGCCTCCCTGCTCTGTACTGCTGAGCACAGTTTGTCTATATATATATGATTCCAGCATTGAAAAACACAAATTATCATGTTTGAACATCTGTTTGCAGGGAGAGCGCGCTGATCGCTGAGCTTTAAATCTGTCAATGACATTTCTGTTTGTGCTTACCTGATGTTTTCTGTTTTTTTACCTCTGGACAGAGTCAAGCTGACTCCAGCTCTGTTCTTTAACACACAGTCATAAAACTATTTTAAAACAAAATATTCCTTTCCTGTTGTCTAAATATGGAAAAATAAACATCACAAATGATGCACAATTTTTCAAAGAACCTTTATTGGCTGGTGGTTGTGGCTCAGGAGGGTGGAGTAGCACCTTGATAAAACATTTCACTTCAGTGCTTAAAACTCACCTGCTCTTTCACTAAATTACAGCACTGATGACTTCGCCTGTCACTCAGGGGCAAGAGGAAACTGTGCCATTAAAACAGCCCCAAATCTCACACACTGGACCTTTAAAGCACACACTGCTCTGTCCTAACTTCACATCTGTAACGTGGATTTGCTCCTGTAATGGCCGGTATGGATTTTTGCCCTGACATTGCTGAGAAACTGTTTATTGGAAACAAAGATATCAGTTTCCTATAATCAATTCAAACTGTGCTTATCACACCCAAAGTCCAAATAATATTCAAAGTGGGGCATTGGGTAACTTCTCTTCAATAAAGCAAACAATCATCAGTGTTATACACGTTTTAAAATTAAATGTTTTTGTTGTTATGTATGATTGTATATTATTAAATATTTACATAAATGAGATGAAATTAAATTTAAAGTAAGAGAGAAACTGTTTGGCCTATTTTAACTCCAGTACTTTTTAAAAATTTATTTTCTTGGAGGTTGCTTCTATTTGACTGACAGAAACAGGTGACGTGCGTGAGCGTGTGTTTGTGCACGTCCGCGTCTGCGCGTGACCGCGGCAGGCGTTGTTCACCACCAATCAGAGCGCGGGACTGGGCCGTCAAGTCAACCAATGTTAGCCAAGAATAAGACCGGAAGTGTTGTCATCACTTTTTCATAATAATAATAAATCAATTTGGGAATCGTACTGTGTCCACCACGAGAAAATGTGGACAAATAGATTTTATATGATATTAAACAATAATTAAGAGCTAATATCTGACACCAGAGAGGTATTATCTGAGGCAAAAAGGGGAAATTACGTGTATATTTTGGATCTGAACCCATTTAGTCCCCTTAAGAAAAAATATTATTGAAACCCTGCCATCAAAAAAAGAAGAACATCTACTCACAGAACAGTGTTTACTCATTTTCTAAACATAAATCATTAAAATGAATTAATGATTTTTAAAGATACCCAGGTAAAATAGATTCTTTTAAAAAGATACTCTGAATAAACTGTTGTGGTGAAATCGCTGAAGTCAAAGGTCAATGGTGAGGTCAGGAAGGAAGAAAGTGTTCAGGAGTGTTCACCTGTTTAAAATCGCCTTTTCCATCTGATTTAATTGCATTGTCCTATTTTAACCTGTTTTAATGTTGTGTTCTTGTAATCTGATAATATCAATTTAATATCATACATTTATGGTTCTTTTGTTTGTTTCTGTTATCTGTCTACTTTTTTTATTGTAAGGTGAGGACCTTTAGTTTATATATATATATATATATATATATATATATATATATATATATATATATATATATATATATATATTTATTTTTTTTTAAATTTATTTAGTTCTTAATTGATGGTTAATTGTTTATATATGTTGGTTTTGTTTGTTTGTATACTGGAGCATTGTAACAATCAAATCAAATCAATTTTATTTGTATAGCCCAAGGTCACAAAGTACATTTGCCTCGGAGGGCTTTACAATCTGTACAGGGAGTGACACCCTCTGTCCTTAGACCCTCGGTTCGAGTGAGGAAAAACTTGCCCACAAAAAAAAACCTTTAACAGGGAAAAAAAGTGGAAGAAACCCCAGGAAGAGCCACAGAGGAGGGATCCCTGTCCCAGGACGGACAGACGTGCAATAGATGTCACGTGTACAGAACAAATCAACACAAACATACAAAATGACAAAAATGAATCATAATCACAAGCCAAATAATTAATACTACCAAGGACCTCAAAGCCCACACGTGACCTTGTCCATAACATACACCTACAGATTTTTATTATATATTAAAAAAAACACTTTCAGAATCAGTTGCTTAGCAGGAGTTTTATTTTGAAAAACGCAACCGGAAGTCTCTTTGTTAACTGTATCCAGCTTGGCGCCTCCAGGAGTATATAAGCCGAGTCTCAATGGGGGGACTGAAGACATGGAGCGAGAGGACACCATCATCATCACTGTCTCCTGTGGACATACTGTCACTGTGTAAAAAGGACTAACACTGTTTGTCAAGGTAAGTTTACATGTAACGGAACCGTTAGGCGGTAAGACAAACCGTTATAACGGCTGTCACGACGTCAGTTAAACTGTGTCCGTTTGAAAAACAACCGTTAGTTAACCGTTAGTCACGTTAAGTTACCGTTACGTTTCGGCATTGACGTTATAGTTACACACGGAACAACAAACAACTGTTTAACTTTTGTGGTTATTATTTTTTTTTTTAAACACTTGTTGGCATGGAGACGAGTCTGACGCGAGACACACACCAGACTCCGTTTAGAAATCTGACAATTTAAGGCGGCTGACTCTCTCACACGCTTTACGTGTAGTGTTTGACACAAGTTAACACATGTACTTAATCCCCGTGGATTGCTGTTTAATTCGGCTTATATTTAATGCACGTACTAGCTGTTAATTTTAATAAAATCTCAATTTTAAGATCACAATCCACCTGCTCCCTCACAGAACATGCAGTGGAAAAAGGGCGGGAGCGGTCGATGTAAACCACTCATAAAAGTGACGATTTTAATGCGGTTTAACGCTTAAATGTGAATTATATGTATGCCGAATTAATCAGAGGATCCTCCTGGTTTGCTGTGAGTGTTTTAATTGGGTGTCGGTTTGTTTTTATGTGCTAATAAGCAAGAATTTGTTAAATTGCAGCTTTTTAAAAGGAGTTCTGCCTTGTGCTTTTAAAGCATAACAGAGTATGTTGCCGAGCAACACTTTTTTTAATAAATATCTCATCTCCTTCTCAGTCTGCTCTGCTGTTCCTCTGATCCGCCACTGGATAATGATGAGGTTGAATGTTGGATTTCGGGTGTAATTCAGAGAAGCCTTCATCCCCTGTTGTCTGACTTGAATCACGGTCTGAATAGAAATTAGCCTATGAAAATCCCTGTTGGATGCTGTGGCTGCTACATGTGCAAATGGGGGCTGCCATCCTCCCCTGCTGTTTTTATTTCTCATTCATCTCCTACCGCCAGGATAATGTGAGGATGTGTAGTGGGGGAGGATACATTCACTTGTTGGGTGTTTGGTCTTTTGTAAAGCAATGGTGTGTTTGTTGTGCTTTGTGACTCATTATGCATACTGTGTTCACCCCCTCCCCTTCATCTCTCCAGGCCTCTGCTGCAAGGCCCCCCTGTGGAATAAAAGCAATCCTGGTCAATATTTGGTGAGGATCCTTCCTGCTCTGCAAGCAAGATGGGGAACGGATTATCAGATCATCACTCCCACTCCCTCTTCCCATGCCTACCGTCCTTCCAGGCGCTCCACATTGTCATTCTAGGACTGGACTGTGCAGGCAAGACCACCGTACTGTATCGCCTACGCTTCAATGAGTTTGTGAACACTGTCCCGACGAAGGGTTTCAACACAGAGAAGATCAAAGTGTCGCTCGGAGGAGGCCGACGGACGGCGTCCTTCCACTTCTGGGACGTTGGCGGTCAGGAGAAGCTCCGGCCTCTGTGGCGCTCTTACACCCGCTGCGCCGACGGCATCGTGTTCGTGGTGGACTCGGTGGACGCCGAGCGCATCGAGGAGGCCAAGACCGAGCTGCACAAGATCACGCGGCTGGCGGAGAACCAGGGCGTGCCGGTTCTGGTGGTGGCCAACAAGCAGGACCTGAGGAATTCGCTCAGCCTGGCCGAGATGGAGAGCATGTTGGCCCTGGGCGAGCTCAGCACCGCCACGCCCTGGCACCTTCAGCCCGCCTGCGCCATCATCGGGGAGGGACTACAGGAAGGCCTGGAGAAGCTGCACGCCATGATCATGAAGAGGAGACGGATGCTGCGGCAACAGAAGAGGAAGAGATGATGGCGCTGCAGGTTGGAGCTTTAAAAAAAACAAACGTGAGCTTGGCTCTGAAGCTTCATTAGGACTAAACTGCCAGCCCGCTGTGACGAGTCATCCGGCTGCCCTTTTGAAGGCTCGTTGGCACGAGTCTGATCCTTCCAGTGGAACTGTTTGTTCAGGTCAGTCGACGTTTGGCTGCCACAGAGGACGGTGGGATTGATTTTTGCCCCATGGACACTGGAAGGAAGTCCAGTATTGTGCTACACGGCAGTAAGCTGTTGAGTTCGCACGTAACTCCGGACAATGAGCTGTCTTACTTCATGTTGTTTGTCGAGATATGTGCTGCTTATCTGTTCAAAAACAATCAGTCCTTTTTTACATTTGTATCCTACCAAAGCTTGTGTTGAGACTGCAGACAGGACGTATTAGAACAAAGTGATCAAAGTTGCGTACACGTCAAGTATAGTGACAAATCTTTTGTATCCAATGTTGCACAAATAGAAGCCTGGTCCAGAAGTTTACATGAATCCCTAAAGAAGGATGCACAATGGCCCTAAAACATGATAACACCGTTTTTAAAATGGCTGTTAATGATGGAAACTATGATTGTTAGTTAGTTTGGTAGTGTACCTACCATCCTGTGGCCACATGTCGAACCACAATATACCGAGCACAGCCACACTGATCGCAGAATATGTCAATCTGAAGTTTTTGGTTTCAGTATTTCTGAACGATTAAGGGAGTTTGTGTCTAGAGTCACTTTAAACCATCGTGAAGTGAAACGGTAGTATCCTCCAAAGACCAGCATGCCCTGCAGAGGACGGGGTACGGCTGATGCCACATCAGGATCTCTGTTACAGTAATTAATGCATTACTTTCTACTTGGGGAGTACTGCTGCATGTACAGAGTGTACTTTATGAAAGTATTCCAGTATCTATCAAAGAGCAGTTCAGATATTCAGGTAATTTGAAGAACTCTCCAATCCAGTGATAATGCAACAACCGTATTTGAGCATTCAACCAATCTACTGCTCGTTAGGGAGCCAAATTAGCATTAGTTAAAGAATGACGGCTTCGTTTGAAAGTGCTGAGACAATACACGAGTTTCAGCACTGTAATCATGATACTTTGGGAAGTTGACCCTTTTCTCGTTGGGGATGCAAAAAGTGTTCGACCTTTTAAACTCAAGTTGATGACAATCGTTTGTTTCTCCAAATCCGTCAAAGATAAATTCAGTTTGAATTTCTCTACTTAACCTCTAAAAATGTTTAACTTGTGAAGCTGAAGCGTCATGCATTATTAACTGTGATAGTCTCTGTTGTTGGCTTCAATCACAAATGGAGAGTGGATACACCAACACAATCAATGGTTTACCACTGACGACGATGATTTTATCAACCAGCTGTCTCTGTGTGGCTGTGAAAAGGTGAGGCTCTCTGGCTCGAGCTAAGCTGTGACTTCATCACCAAGGTGGCTCCCTGTGGACGTGTCTTCTGTTGTTTCATTGATTGACAGACCCAGTCGGCTCAGCAGGAATATTCCTCAGCTGCCTGTCGAGCGCCCGTCCCCAAGAGCCAAGCCGGCCAGCCTCACCTTTATCTGACGACACACTTGCATGTTCAGCAGAGTCGGCGTCTGAATGCACTTTAATGGCCCTTTTTCTTTCTCTTTTCTTTTTTGTATGTGACAGAATTCTGTTTGATTCTGAAACCGAAAGAAGTGAAATATTGCTTCAAAAGAAGCGTTTTTACATTAAATGAAATATGTTGGATACTGTTACCAGCTTTCACTCTTCCACCCTGTTTGTGGCAGGGTGTTTGTATTTATGTGTTTTGATTCACTTGGAATAAAGCAACAAAAGAACAATGACGTGATCAGTGTCTTGTGTTTTTTTTTTTTTTTTATCTGATCAGCCGAGCTGCTGATCAATTCAGAGACAGGCTGCTTTCTAAGGACAAACATCCTGTGACCTCTGCAGGTACTGGAGCTGATGTTCCACACACACCGTCTACCAGTTAAACCTCGTCAGTACCCTTTAAACTTGAGCTTGTTGCATCATTACGAAAATCAAAGATAAAAGAGGAGACGCTGCGTGAATTTATATTAACAGCCAATCCGGAGGGACGTGGCGCGATGTTACTCAAAATCCAAATGTTCTGCAGAGCGCCTTTGATATGAGAACTTGCAGAAGAGGAAGATGTGGGAAGCTTAATGAGCAGACTGAGTTTATACACGCTGTTCCTGAAAGACAAGAATGAACTTCCTCGCTCAAAAGTTAACACGATTTTAAATGATTAAGTTCACTCTTGGCCTTAAAAAATTTGTACTTTAAGCTATTAAAATATCCGAAATAAATCAGTTCTTCTAATGGACGTGTTATGGAGAACGTATAGCCCTCGTACGTTATTTCTTTCTTGTCTTAATGACAGAAATGAATGAATATTTAATATTGTACATACCCACAGGAACGTCAGAATTTAAGTACTGGCTCACCCAACCGCTGTTATTACAACCAGCATGTCTGGACTCACTCACTCTGTCAAGTGCTGTTTACAGGTGAAGCATACGCACTATAAACGGCACCAAAGTTAATGTTAATAAATACTCATACTGCTAAGAAAAGTACCGTATAGGGAAAATACTGACCGCATGTCATAGAATAGGCTGAAGTATCAATCTCTGGATTGCAAGAACTGCTGTAAAGGAAGCTAAAAAAAGATTAAATAAACAAAATGTGGGTTTTAAAACAGTTGATTGTGGTTATGTTCCAGGGTTTTTTGCTTCTGGAACAGAACAATTGTGGTTGATCCACATGATTCATAGATCTCGTTGGCTGAAGTTGGAATGCTCCGTATTAAAGATATTGGTATGAATCCTGCACTCTCTCTCTCAAACGGTAGCGTCAACTTGCATTAGCGTTGTGTTGGACTGTGTATCGAGAGAAGTGAGTGGGGTGAGTTCTGGCTCAGACCGGGTCCTGCTCCGAGAACAATACCAGGCACAAACACGTGAAAAGCAAAAGAGATTAGGCTTGAGGAGGGGCGGGCGGAGAAACACATGAACGGCTAAGGTCTCACTTCTTTTCTCCTGTTTTTGGGTTCATGGGACTTTAGGCTGAATCATGTAGCACACAAACACAACCAGCCGGGGGTAATGGAGGTGAAACTGGCACGTCTGACAGATAATGAAATATGTGGGCAGACTTTCTTCCCAGCATGTTCAGCAAAAAGTCCAACGACCTCAAAAAGAATTTCAGATGTGGAGTTATGTATGCCGATTTTTAATAAGCTTGGTCGGAGCTTTGCATAAACTTAAAACCACATGAAGTAAGAAAGAAACGAATGAATGTATTAATATATTTTTCATCCTCGTGCTTTCTAGATATATCATGAAAAGTCAAAATTCTGGATGGGACAGTAGAAATCCTCATTAGGGACCGACTGCGAGCACAGTCGGTCCACTGCCCTTCCTGCATCTGCAGCATCCTTCCTCCACAGCAACATGGCTGCGTGCCCTGTATATTTTCCATTACACAAAGCTCACATGGGGCCACGGGTGGCATGCCAGGTTAAGCCTTTCCCTCTTCCCATGGCCCTTGGATGGAGGATCACTGATATGCTTTAGCACAGTTGACAGAGGGGGGGGGGGTGGCGAAGGCATCAGGGGTCACTTGTTCCCAAACATCCATATCAGCCCTCCTGACTTCCTGGAACCACGCCATG
Organism: Collichthys lucidus; assembly: GCA_004119915.2. Taxonomy (NCBI): domain Eukaryota; kingdom Metazoa; phylum Chordata; class Actinopteri; family Sciaenidae; genus Collichthys; species Collichthys lucidus. Next base: position 18,077,505 of record CM014097.1, read on the forward strand.
TTCTGACCGAGAATCCTCACTTTGATCCTGGACTCTAATTAACAGTGGATTAGTGTGAGAGAGCAAAGAGGGGACCGGCTGAGATACACGATACTGTTCATCTCGATATATCCAGGTTAGACAGGTAGATTTGAGTGTAACCACAGATCTGAGACACTGACGGACAAGGTTAATATCTTTTTCTATTTATTCCATAACGACAGTCATGATATAAAGTGCATGCAAAACGACCAAAAAGATCTTTTCTGTTATTTAAATTAAAGGCACAAGGCCAAGCTCTCAGTTGGAACAGTCTGCAGTTTTTAAAGAGATACCATGCAGGAAACATTACCATACTCCCCACTGCCTGATAAGTTAAAACCCAGAAAATAGGGCACGAATTATCTCCAGAGTAACTCTGAATATGGATACAAATACAGCTGTTTTGTTGAAACAGTTCTATGAAATAATAGCTGCGGTGCCAAATTCATTTTAGTTAATCGGCTGCATATAGCCCAGTTTGACCTAGATTGAGGTGGTGGACCAGTAAAACCATTGCATAACAACATATAGTGTAAAGAAGTACAGACTGACTGGTGTCTTAAGAATAAACAAATGCATTTTACAATATGTAATGAATTTATAAGTTAAGCCTCTTTAGATCTTCAGTTCAGTTCTTTCTCTGGGAGAGAGCAACCTGGCCAGTAGCCCCCAGGTCATTTAAATTTGAGACCCCTGCTCTAAACCCACAGATCCTATCTCTGCAGTCACTGTGACCAAACAGAGAAAAGACAGGAACAAGAAAGAAAAGAAGCAGAGAGAAAGCATCTGTTGCCAAAATCCTTTTTTAAAAGGGAAGCTGAATGAACACAACTTTCTAGCAGAGCAGTTTACTGTGCATGTTCAGATATAACATTTAGTTTCGCTTGATGATAAGTTTGAGAAACAAAGTCTGAGAGTGAATCTGCAAACATTTTCATAAAGGATAAGTTAAAGAACCAAACAGTTATCTGTAGAAATGTACTTTCAGTTTTGGTATCAGGCTCTGTGATCCCTGTCCCAGGACGTGCCAGTCCACTGTATGCTGTTTGATCTCCAGCATTAGAGCTTTCATCGAATGTAACTAAAGCATGTGGTCATTAAATACGTCAGTACAGGAATGTGCAGCAGATCTGGACTTCATTTTACAGCAGTTTTACAATAACTCCCTCTTGCCCTTGACAGTAGGACACAGTATAGCTACAGTTTTCCTCTCATCCAACACGTATACTGATGTTCTTGTGTATTTCAGTCACATTCAGTTGTCCGGTCCTTGATCCCTCGCTTTCTTACAGCTGGTGGAAATGGCCTTTGAAAAAGCACAACCATCCATCTGACGAGTGTGTATTCAGCAGGAGAGGGGTGTGTAGAGTGTTTTGTGGGGGGGGTGGGGGGTTGTTCAAGCTGATTGATGACTGTGTGAACTAGCTAATCTGATCCCCGGTCAGCTCGAGCTGTGAAGGGTGTAAACGGTGTGGTCGTCAGAGCGGAGGACAGGATACGGTGATAAGGGGAAAAGGAACCACTCCCTGCCTCGCTGGGTTTCCTGAGAAGAGCCTGGCTGTCTGCCACTGCAACCCCACCCCCAACACAACCCAAAACCTAAAACCCTGGACACAAGTATACAACTACTGCCATCAAAGTCAGACATCCAGGGTACATTGTATTTAAATCCACTGTGTCATTGTGGCCTCTGGGAGCAGCAGTATTGAGGTGAATTGAATAAAGTGTCGGTTGCTCAACAAAGCTCACAAAGCCAAAAAGTTTGATTGTTGGCTTTGAAATGACCCAGATCTTGCGCATTGTGGGGGACCCACAAATCAAGCATATTAGAGAACTTCTAGTTCAGCCTTCCACCAACTTGAAATGGGGTAAAATGATTTAACTGTGAGACTCTTCTAGACTCTTCCAAACGTTATTGGACAGAGTTTATCAAAGTTATTTTATGTTTCACAGCTGCTTCTTTCACAATGGAGAAGCAAGGTCGTTACTTCCAGGAATATTCCTGAGATTATAGGTTGTTGTTTTTTTAAACATATATTTATTGGTTTTTGAGTTACAACAACTCGAACATCCCAAACATTTGGCAGCACAGAAAACAATAACACAGACTTTAACAATACTGAAAAAGACTAACAGTAAAATAAATACAAACAGGAAAATATAAACAATAAAAATACAAAATAAAAAAATAAATAAATAAATGACTAACATAAATAAATAAACCTTACTGATCTGTCAGCAAGTTACAGTGCACTAAGTATTAGGTCACAATGTCCATTTCCAACAGCAGATTAGATAATTTTCTTATTTTATTCTTCCACTGCCTCCTCCATATCTCCAATCTTCAACAGTTCCAGAAATAACTTCCAAATGGTATAAAATTCTTCTTTTTTAACAATATAGGTCAGTTTCTCAAGAGCCAGACTCGATGTTAAGTTATTTAACCAGTGGTTCCTGAGATTATAGTTTGATATAAATACTTATAGCTTCAGCCACAGCTACATCCATGAAAATGGGGCAGAAAACTGACCATAAAAGTAGAAAAATGTCCAGATGAGATGTGCAGGTTGCTGTACATCTGACTTACAGGAATCAATTCTCTGACACATTTCTTTAGAAACTTCTTCCAGCGACATTCCTGGAAATGAAATGGATGTTTTTCGAAAGGGGCGGATACACAATCTGCTACTGATGAGCAAAAAACAAAAACAAAATAACTGATTATGAGGCTACACTCCATCATGTTTTCATGTTAAATGTTCTTTAATATTATTTAAATCTGCGCATTCCTGTGGCGTACCTCTGATCTGCAGAGACCTCGCCGTTTAAATAAATCGACATATTGAACGTATTTACGAGTTCGACATGACTCAGTGTTTACAGCTTCATATGCCGAGCAGCTGTGTCAGTAAATGACGCCGAACACTCCAAACATCCAGAGAGAGCTGGGAGCATTCTGTACTGGGACTTGTTGCATAATCCTGACCTTTGTAAGCCCTTCTACTGTTGCATTCTTTTATCTCCGTTTAAGCAGAACCAGGCTTCATCTCTATTAAATGTGAATCAAAGGTACTTTGAAGTTTTATAGGAACCCTTTAACTGCCCTGCTCGTTTATTGTACCTGTTCCAACCTCTAGGCTGTTTCTGACCCCACTGAAGATGAACCGTGCTGCCGAGATCCTCGAGGTCTGAGTAAAGCTGGTTTCCCTGTAAGAAGGAGGCGCCTCCCTATCGTTACTGTTTCTGACAGCCATGGGGAGTAGAGTTGTGACAGTCAGGAAGGCTTGCAACACACCACCTTGTTCTTTGCGGAAACGTTTTCTACGTGTCAGCAATCACACTCCACCACATTTCCTGAATTCAAGTCGGTATTCTGGCGCGAATGTGATTCTGCGCTTCAAAGAGATTACATCTGTAATTAAACATTATTAAGGTTTATTTGATGTGCCATCAGCGAGATAGGAACAGATTCCTGGGGGAAAAAATGGCTGCAGAAAAGACAGTGAAGGTCAAATCTGCTTCCAAAGTCATCATGGTCTCACGGCATGGCGTTTGGATTTGCTGTACATTTGTGTGCACAGACGTCGAGACGCTTCTGGGATGCGTCTGAAATGGACCATGGCGGTTTAATACATGGTGGGTGGAGGTGGATTTTGGGTGTAAGTCAAAAAGTCAATTGTTGACAAAAGTCCATGATTATGACAAATCAAAATTTGGATTCACTAGCTTGAGTCAGATATGTATAAATCATGACCTGCCCTAAATTTTTTCCTCGTGATTATCAAGCTGCAACCTTCGTGTCTGCTCGAACTTCCAAGTCCATCTTCAATTAGGTCCCCATGTTAAAATGTCTTCACAGCAGAAATAAACATGTATGAGCTAATGCTGTCGGATGATACATCTCAGTCATGTGTTGTTTACAAGGAGGACATTACATTTTATCACAGATTTATCACCTCGGTATTGACTCAGTATTGATTTCCTCCCACGCCTCGAACCATTTGAAGAGATAAGAGAGAGACACGTATCTTAGGTCAGCCACCAGTGATCCACGTCTTTTAGTGATTTTAAGATTAGCCTGGAGGAGACAGAAACAGAAACAGCCAGAGCCACCAGAGCTTCAGATATGGTACATATGTACGCATGGTGTAAAGTAGTGAGAATATACTCACTGTAGCGTACACAACAGATATTGATTTGTTTATATGGGTTAGAGTTATTGTACAGTCTGTAACTAATGTCTGAACTGAGCTGAGGTTGGCTGATCCTCGTTTATTTTCCATGCCTGTCTGGGGATTATCTCTTTTGCAGCACAGTGAGGACTTTGTTACATCACACGGGCAGCGAGCAGAATGTCGTGTGACGGTGAAAGATGCCACCTAAACCAGTGTGTGCACAGAGTGAGAGAGAGAGCGGAGGGCTGGACCGGGAAACTCACTTCTCTTTCCCACCCGTTGAGCAAACAAACCTCAGACAAAACAGAAGAGCTCGGGCCCTGCTCTGACTCTGCAGACTCTGACTGCGCTCCAAAACAAACTCAAAAGGGAGTGAAGTTCGAAACGCCGCGCGCACATTCGAAGGTTGGTTTTTGTATTGCACATTTATTGAGAAACACCAGACGTAAACAGATGGAATACAAGGTCACAAGGTCATGGGCTGAACTACTGCCTACACTGTATACACAGACACATAGATTTAAATATATGCATACTGTATGCATACATACATTTCGTTAAAAAGTTACAAAGCAAAACTTTAAACCTGCTTTAACTGATTTTCATTTACATAATATCACTGTATACAGGTGTAACTTGTCAAAAATCAAAAATCCAAGACATGAAAAATCTGTGCTCTTGATCTGTTATGATCAACATCATATTTCCAGTTTAATTACTGTATATGCATGTTTCATTTAGAGGTTTTATGGTTATTGTGCATCAGATTAATACATCCCATGTCAATGAAAAGTGTTATTCATATAGAGGAAAGGATTTACTTTATTGATCCTTCACTTTTTCACTCTAGTTTTACATGTATGGACCAGAAATACAACCACACACACACATATATATAAAGGGCTTATGGACATGCAGCCTTGTAGTGGCGCCCTGGGAGCAGTTAGCCTTCGCCCTTGCTCAAGGACACTTCTCCAGCTACCAGTCCACGCTGCTGTATAGACGTAGCTCCCTTATGATTATTATTGTTAGTTATTGAAGTTTCTTTCTGTCATTTACACCTGCAACAGAGCAAGAATCCTGAATTGTTTGAGCAAAAACAAATGACAAAATTTGACTTTACACCTCAAAACTACTTTTCTCAGGATGCCTGAGATATATTTATTGGTTGAGAGCAAAGACACGACACACCGTAACTCTACTTTAAGGTACTTTCCTGCAGTGACGGATAAACCGTCTCAATAAATGAATTCACATGCTAGATTTAATTATTCAGGCACATGAGGTTGTTTTTGCTTCCAGTGTTCTGCTCCGTGCAGGTTGCTTCACCCCAGCCCTCGCCCTTGTTTTTCTAAAATACAGTGAGTGTAATTAGAAGCAGCCCAATAAAAATCTCAGCTGTCATTCGTTCACGCATCTGTAATCCTTCCAAACTCTTATGTAACTTGGCCCCGCGTTTTGCACAGATGCTGGAACTAGTTTGGGTCTTTGTCCACCACGCGGATCCTGTGCTTCCACCAACCTTACGTAATCTTTATTTATCGCTGCCCCGTTCCTCTGTTTGAATATTTCAGCTGACAATGACAGGTTGAAGAAGGCACTCTGCTTCAAGTGCTGTTTAATCTCCCACTTCCCTCCTCAACCAATAGTTCATCTCGTGCCGCTGACTGTATAGATGCTGCCTCCGAGTCTGCTCAGCAACAGTGAAGCGTGGCATGATAATCGGGGCAGATGGGCTTTTTCTTTCACTCTGTGGCTGACACACTTCTGCACTCACTACTTGACATACTGTCGCTCGGGAGGCACGGTGGAAATTATTCATATAGTGTATGAAGGATAAATGGCCGTATGCTGCTTTCGTTGGCTCGCTCAGAGCTTGAGGAAAGGTGTGTGTGTGTGGGCTAACAGGGAGTCACCACTTGATACTTCATTAGCACCTCTGCCTGACATGCTGAGAAGGGCTGGGATCTAAAATCCCCTGGAGCTGGCTCAGCCGTTTGTATAGAGCGATGTGTCGACCCGGCCCCCCTTTCAAGGATGTGACAAATAAAACACACCTGGAACAGCTTACACACTCGCTAATGTTTGTTTGATCTGATTGGCTCTGATGTGTGTCTTCTCTCAGGTCCTCTGAAGCGGGCATGTTGTCTTTTGTTGCAGGTGAGACAACCTCTGCTTGGTGTGCAAACCAGTGCTGAGTATTCCACTGACTCCAGCACTGCATTCCTATAACAATGTCGGTAAAAACAAATGATTCAAGGTTGATGCAGAACCAGAGAAACCTGGCATCTTTATTATGCACAGTTTCTGAAATACTTTGCATTGGCTGTCTAATGTGATATACAGCATTTCAACTTCTCCTACAACTACACTGTTTTGGACCTTCCTCTATGCAACTTAATGTCCCACAAGAAGATTTCTAGAAGTTCAGTTTTGCTTGCCAGACTTTGTCAACTTGCTCAGATTTGGTCATTTTTCATTGGTTTATCTGCATCTACCATGAGTAAATATGCTGTGTAGTTAAATCGTTTCCCCTTTTGTCTGTTTTTACGATCAAACGTCTGCACAGGGTGTTTTATTTTGAAAATGAACCGGATTCTCCATGGAAGGAAGGAAACGATGACGACAACATAAGGAAAGAAGGAAGGAAGGAAGGAAGGAAGGAAGGAAGGAAGGAAACGACGACGTAAGGAAGGAAGGAAGGAAGGAAGGAAGGAAGGAAGGAAGGAAGGAAGGAAGGAAGGAAGGAAGGAAGGAAATGACAACGACGTAAGGAAGGAAGAAAGAAAAAGGAAACAACAACGACGTAAGGAAGGAAGGAAGGAAGGAAGGAACGAACGAACGAACGAACGAAGGAACGAACGAACGAACGAAGGAAACGACGTTGTAAGGAAGGAAGGAAAGAAGGAAGTAAACAACGACATAAAGAAGGAAGGAAGGAAATGACGTAAGGAAGGAAGGAAGGAAGGAAGGAAGGAAGGAACGAACGAACGAACGAAACGACGATGTAAGGAAGGAAGGAAACAACGACGTAAAGAAGGAAGCAAGGAAACGACGTAAGGAAGGAAGGAAGAAAGGAAGAAAGGAAACGACGATGTAAAAGAGAAAGGAAGGAAGGAAGGGGATAAGTTACTTAAATTTCCCACAACTTGCATCCTCGTTGCTGTACACTACGATTCACCACATATCTTGCAAACACACATTTCCACATCATCCGTTTAAAAAAGCTTCGACCTTCTGATTTGGATTGATTCATGTTCACAGTGTTCTAAAATTCAGTGTATTGTTGATATCTTTTTCATGCGTCCATTAGAGTCAGCTGCATTCGATAATTATTTTGAAGTTACAGGATTGCGTGTTACTGTAACCGCCAGCAGAAACCCCTTCCTCCTTCGAGCGCAGTGTCCTTATCCAGCCAAAATATTATTCCTCACAGATTTCTTATTGTCCAGGATGTGAGATCTGGCCCGTCAGTGCCAAGAACACTTGGATAGGCAGGCCTATCTTACTGGAACACAGCTGCCTCCGGTTGGAGCTGCTTCAACCATTTATACCACCATTACCACACAGTGGATCACACACTGCTGGTAATCTGCCTGCTGCAGACACACAATCACACATTTCCAGCTTCCTCGGTCTGACCAGCATGCATGATTATTACCACAAGTTTGCTGCTCCCCTCGTCCTAGCTTTTCATGCATAGAACGGTCAGGTACTTCTATAAATGTTGTTTTTCACAGAAGATAGTACCCCTTCAGCGTCAGCGGCCCACAGTGTTTCCACTTTCACCTTTTAGTATCGTCTGGGCTTGCAAAGTATCAGGTACTGTTCACAACCTTTCCAGATGGAAAACTGCAAATGAGCTCTTCAAAGCAAGTCCGGTCAAGCCGAGCTGTACCATGCAGTAGAACCATGATTAAGATTGCCTTTCGAGTTGTCGAGTGTCAAAACTTTCATACATCTTCACCTGTAATCATAGAGATTACAATATATTTCCATGCTACGGTGGCCCGGAACCCTTAATGCTGCAAATAAAAACGCTGCGAACAAAAAGAAACAGCGCTGCAAATAAAAAAGAAACGCCGCTGCAAATAAAAGAAACATTGCTGCAAATAAAAGAAACAGCGCTGCAAATAAAAGAAACAGCGCTGCAAATAAAAGAAACATTGCTGCAAATAAAAGAAACAGCGCTGCAAATAAAAGAAACAGCGCTGCAAATAAAAGAAACAGCGCTGCAAATAAAAAAGAAACGCCGCTGCAAATAAAAGAAACTTCACAACGGAAGTGAATTACCTTTTTTATTTGCAGCGCTGTTTCTTTTTGTTTGCAGCGTTTCTTTTATTTGCAGCATTGAGGGTTCCTGGCCACCGTACCATGCTCATTACTAGAAGAATATTATTAAATGTTTTTAGACACCCCTTACGTCCACCATAGTATTTATTAATCCTGAAGTCTCGTTAGTTAGTTGGGGACTACTTTAAGTGGCGGATTAATCTACATTTGGCACTCTAGTGAGTATTTTGCCCAGCGGGTCTTTGTACATGGGATTGAGTCACAATACAGTGTGTGTGTGTCCACGGCAATGAAAGATTGATTATGATGTGTTTTTAATGGTTATAATTATAGTTGTAATTCATCAACACCGCCCCGAATATGAAGCCAACACATATAAATGACTTTGTTTATTATTACTACACATAGCGGCAGCAGTGGTTACGGCGGTATCTGGATTTTTGTGTGCCATGGTGCTATTAAATAATCAGAGCTAAATGAATAAATGACCCTGGGTTGACATATTTGTGTATTTGTCCTGTCAATAAACCCCACAGTGGTAGTTATAATGTCCCCTTGTTTTTAAAGCAAATATTGACAGGCTGAATTATGCTAACCCCTTAAGTCCTTGTGAATCCCCCAACCTCCGTAGGAAGCCCCCTTCCCCCTGGGGTCATTGTTTCTTCCTATCCTGCAGGACCACCACACTGATTTTAATGACCCTTAGTGTGAGGAGAACAATGGCTGGGAGGGATGGGTTTCCCTTCGGAAAGAGGGAGGAGGACACAAGGAGGATAGCTTTTAGTTCAAAGTACAATACGGCTTCTTTAAAGACAGACTTTAGAGAGTTATTCTATTTTGACCAGCAAACTCAAGGTTTGTTTTTCTGTCACCAATTGTTTTCACTTGAACCTGCAAGCATGAGTTTATGAGTTAACGCTGACTGATGCTACATCCCAGTCACGTGCCGTTTACACTGTGACTCATTGCAGGTTATTGATTTACTGCCTTGTCTCCATATCATTTATTTGAAGAGATAAGTGTTTTCACAAAGAGACACGTATCATAGGTCAGAGGTGTGGAAATAAACATGTTTTGACAACCTAAGTCTGAATGTTTGTTTACATTAATGCTTAAAGTTATGCATAATTAACAGTGTGGTCACTTTGATTGACAGGTACGGGGTTTGTTTGAGCACTCAGGTGTCATTTAAATCAATAAAAATCATTTTAAAAACAATATTGTGTCTCCTTCACGAGCAGCATGATAGTAGGAAGTAGTAGTGGGTTCGTCCCCATGAGTACACATTACACAATTATGTGTACTCATAGGGACGAACCCACTACTACTTCTAATTATGAGTCAACAGAACAAAATTACTACTGGCAACATGAGGCAAGATTTACTAGAAATTCTGTTGCATAATCAAACCCAGACAGAAAATAAGCAAACACAGATTCTGTAAAAGGATAACGTGGATTCAGAAGCTGTAGTTTATTTGGTATACTCTTCTCAAAATCTAAATTTCAGGACATTTATGAACAACTTTGCAGTGCGAAATAAGGAAGAAAAAACCACGACAAAATGGGATTGCCTTAAAAACTTAACTTTGGCCTCAAAGTTGCAAAGAAACATTGTGAACCTGGTTTAAAGAGCCTGTTTGTTCAATCATTCAGACGATCTCCTGCTCCTAAAGTCCTGAGTTTAACTGGGCTCGCCATGCCCCTACAGGAAACAGATAGCAGCACACTGTGACCAGTGATAAGAACATATCCACCCTTCTTCTGAAGCGTGTGCGAGCATGTGTGTGTGTTTGATCTTTTTTGGCTGAGCTCGGCCTTTACAGTCACATTCTCATGACTCTAAGGCAGGGGTCAACTATACCTTTGTCAGACACTGTAGAGGCCAGACTTTCAAATTAAATGACAAAACTAGTTATGTAATATTTATTCACTTTCTTACTGGCCTATATTGGAATGAGCTTACAAAATTCTCTGGTCACCAGTTGATGGTCTTTGCCATTTGTTACGAATATGTTACAGACCTCACGGGCTCGCAAGTTGACAAGACAAAAAGTTGTCACTAAACCAATAATGATTTTTATTATTTCAAAAACAAACAAAAAGGGTTGGAGGTTCCTGGCCAAAACAAACAAAACGAGAGAGAGAGAGAGAGAACACTGAGCCAGCCAACGGCCGTCGCACCCAGCATCCACCCCCAAACTAAACCTGCCTACAACCCACTACCTAAAGGAAAAGAAAAGATCGAAAACAGGACTACCAGGGAACCTCCGAACCAAAACTAAAATAACAAAACCCAAACGGCTTAACGGACTCCTGGCATGGGGAAACCAGAGCCAGAGAGAGACACCTCCTTAAGTCAACTCAAGCTGACGAGACAATGAGTCTCACCTGAGGTCTCCTCTGTGCACAGAGAGAGAGATAGAAAAAAAAGGGGTGGAGAGAAACAAACACACGCCCACACACAGTTCTACCTCCTGGCCACACGTAACACCATTCATCAGGTATTCCTGATCGCATACAGTGTATTTATTCCAGTCCGTAACGCAAACTACGTGTGCACGAGTGCAACGGCATCACCAGCGAGAGCAAAAGTATTTACAGTCTCACTCCCAGCTCATCATGTACTGCTGGTTTGTCAGGTACACTTCAAAATATGACACGGCGCTCATGCCATCCATGGAAACACAGGACTGTGTGAAACCAACGTACTCCAGTTACATCACGTATCTCTCGTAAAACATTCAATAGCCTAATATTTGTTAGGATATCAATGAATTTATGTCAGTTTGCCTTTTATCACATGTAATCTGCTGGTTCGATGTGTGTACTGTCTGGTGTTTTATATTTGCGTGACTCATATGTGTTTACAATGAGCTTATGAAGATTTGGCACCTTTATTAGTTACATATGAAACTGTGTTTCTCAGTCAAAGTGTCTTATGGGAACTCAGAGAGAGTATGAAGTGTTCCTGTACTTGGATCACCAAACAACTTCTCTCCTTACCAACCACCGGATAATGACATAATTGCCACATCTAGCCTCAGCAATAAATCCTGCTTGTTTTTTTTCTCATTGGCCTCTCCTGACTGACTGGCTGATGTTTCTGAGGTGCCACAGAACATTCCTCCGTGCAGGAGAAGATTACAACCCGTATTTACTTTAAAAATTACAACATCAGGAGCCCCACCTGAGAAACGGCAAATCCTCTTACGAGTTATTCAAAGAATGCGTACAGAAGCCTCAAACATAATCAGCTGAAAATACTGCACCAACACATGTTCACAGATGCAAAAACAGAGTTATTTTTACACGCTGGCCCATGGCATTCTGTGTGTGTGTGTGTGTGTGTGTGTGTGTGTGTGTGTGTGTGTGTGTGTGTGTGTGTGTGTGTGTGTGTGTGTGTGTGTGTGTCGTCCCAGCTGAAATGAGAGCCAGTGTAGCAGTTGAACCCTCTGGCTTGTGACAGATCTCTTCAGCTCTCTTTAGGCTTGCATCTGATACACACTTCTCCCCCTCACACTGTCAAAATTAACTTCATACTCCAGAAACGTGTTCACAAAAAATAAAGCGGGTGGACCTTTTTTTAATGAAATTAATTTCAGTTATTTTGATGCACATACAGATCACATGTTCAAGAATTCAAAATGGGAAATTGGAATTGAATTGGAAACATGAAGCTCCCACAGGATGAATTATTTCCATTTTGGACACAGTTTAAGGAACAGTTGAACAATCTGGGAAACATGTTTATTTATTTTTTGACAGACTGAGAATGGTATCAATCCTCTCCTCTAACTCTGTGTCCGCTAAATATGAAGCGACAGCAAGCAGCTAGTTAGTTTAACTTAGCTTTAGAGGTGTTGCTAATTGGATTTTGTTGCCATTAAACAGAGTCAGACTAGTTGTTAGTGTTGCTACGGAGAGTGACATCAACCTTCTCTCTTTCCCAAAAATGTCAGACTAAGCTTTTTTAAATCTGCCAATTTCAGGTCAAATTAATAAATGTACATTTGTTTTTTGCACTATTTCTGCATAATACAGTCCAACATGTTCAAAAATAAACGCAGATAAGGAGTTCCAACAGTTCAAGCAGTGTTTTTATTTTTTTAATTTTAACAAACAAGACAGAACATGTTATCACTGAGCTTTAAGTTTGGACAGATCCAGGTTAGCTCTCTCCACCGGCTTCCAGTCTAAACTAGATCCTGACTCCCAGCTTCATAATTAACGCCCAACATTCAAGAGCGGTATCCATCTTCTCATCTCACTCCCATAAAGTAAGCAAACACTGTATCTCTCAAAATGTCGATTCCTTCAACATTGACAAGTCTTGCTTGCGGCGCTTTGACTGTTGTGCTACACAAGTGCTTATTTTAACTTGCTGAGATGACGATGATCTCTCTTGGCTCATAACTTCTGTTTTTTGTGTGAGAGTTTCATATCATGAGGGCGTGACCTGAAGCTTGGAACAAATATTAAAGATGTGTAGATGTCTGCGCAGTAGATGAATTTCCTCGTCTAGTCTGAGGCGTGTTGAAATAGAAACGAGACGTGTGTGTCTGTGTATGTGCGGGGGTGCTACTTCTATTTCTCGGCGATATTTATAGAGGAGCTGTTCTGGGTTTTACTTGGAACCCTTTTCTATAGTCCTACTGGGATTCCTCTGGTTGTCCCTGTCAAGTTAGCAGACTCTTTTTTTGGTCCTAACATGATTATGTATTGCAAAATCCAACTAGTGAGTTTTAAAATGTACCTCGGTGTAGACTGAAGCCATGACCACAGACATGATCAGGCCCTGCGTCCATCAGTTTGAGCGGAAAATAATAATTTTCTGCATTAGACACTCGTTTATTTCACTATGGTTACATGCGAATTTCCTTATTTGATGTTTGAAAAAAAAATCTAGGACAGCAACAATATATACCAATACAAAAGAAGCTGTTAAACTTTCCATTTGAAGGGGAAACATGCTGAGACTAACTTGGCCGTTTTTGTTCTGACAGCCACTTTCTGACAGCCGGGCAGGCCGGGCTGAATGGATTTCAGTTTTTGCCTTTTGCCATTGTAAGCTTTGGATGTCAATAATGTATTTAAAAAAATACTTGCTAACTCAGTGGTACTTCTGTGAAGCTTTGTGTCGAGACAATAAGTTAGCGTTCCTTTGATCCTGTCAAGAGCTTACGCTGCGGTTTCTTCTCCTTTGACAGGGTACGTATACGGTTCTGCACCAGCTCCATGGAAACACTTTGAGAAATCACGATGACAGTTTGACATGTAAAACCTTCCCCCCGTGTAGATTTCTCACATCTATGATTAAATCAGTGCTTTCCTTTAAGTATAATTTTGTTTCAGTGAAGAGACGCTGAGGTTTCCTGGGCTGGAGCGACTATAATGTGATTTAATCGTCTCACTAATGCTATCATTGAAATACACGGGGGCTCATTGGCAATCAGCACGTCTCTCTCTCTGAGGCCGAAGAGACAATGACATACAAATTAAGAAATGAGGTGACGGCCTATTATCTCCAATCTTTAACTGTGCCATCCTTTAATAGATCAAACAGAGTGGTGGATATAAACTGTCCTTAATAATAGAAGGAAGAAACTGTGTACTTTTTCAAATCATACAGGTTGTTTCATGTGTGAACAATCTGAAGTCTTCGGTCCAGATAGACCAAAGACTTCTCTAGAAATATTGGATGGATTTCCATGGAGTTCATGGTCGCCAGGGGACGATCCTGAAACTGTCCTTGACCTGAGGTTGCCAGTTTTGGTTTTTTAATGGAATATTAACTTGAACTGTTTGATGTCTGTCCAAGAAACTTGGTACGGATATTCAATGTTCCCAGAGGTAAGACAAATGATTGAGCACAAAAAGCAACAATGCTTCCTAGAAATCTGACATATTTCTATTATTATTGTTGCATCCTTGTCTTTGTCCCTCTTTAAACTGGTCGCACAATAGCCGTCCACCGTTCTGCTCAAGGTTTCTGCCTCTTAAAGGAAGATTTTCTATGACACTGTTGCCAAGTGACTGCCAAGGGATCTAGACCTGCTCTGTTCTGTTATGATTCGGCGCTATATAAATATTGAATCGAGTCCTGATGACTCGATGTAGCACCACCACAGTCCTGAAAAGCAGTAAAGATTAGATTGGCTCCCCATTTGACCCCCTTCACACACACTAACACAGCAATGGTCACAGAGTTGTAAGGCTCTGGCATGTGCATTAGGATGAACTTGGCGTTCAGTGTCTTGCTCGAGGACACTTCGATATGTGGAGTCAATGATCAGACCACCAACACTTTGATTAGTGGACGACCTGCTCTGCTAGGATCTGTTTCAGTGATCAGGGAGTGGCATGAAGTCATATTTAGACATTCATTTTTGTTATTCTACAATCATACTGCAGCTGATTTAAACACTATGCTAATAATATCTCTTGTGAATGTCAAAGGCATGTCTTGAAATCAAATAGAGAACGCCACATGACACGTTGTATCATTATTTTTATCTGCCATCATTTTCTGACTTTCAGTTCTGCGTGTTTGTTTTGAGCCTCCACAGCTGGTGTGAGAGGAGCTTGACCGGATGGACGCTGGAACATAACGGCCTGGCTGTTCACCAGAAAGCAAAAGGGTTTGAATGAAAGGAAAGAGGCTGTCGCAGAGACAGGAAACCAATCAGTCTGGAGGAAACGCGCTGCAATGTTATCCTTGTTCTTTGCAGAGACGCGGGGATAACGTTACACAGTGTTTGCGGTCGCACTTGTATATTTTATTGTACTCCTTACAGTATAATCCTAAATCATTATGTCCATTATCTTAACATGTTGGTGCTGCCGGAGAGAGATTTAGTTATTCTGTGGTTTTGTGTGTTTCACACCATTAAAGACAAACAGTATTGTTCAAAGCTGAGCTATATGGGTCAACTCCACCGTGGCGACACACATACTGTACATTCAACATAAACATAGAGCCCAGAGGTGGAGTCTGCTGTCCTTTGACAGTTAGAAAGACCATTAGGAGGTTTGTCTTTCAGGTTCTACCTTGAACTATGACTCTTATGTGTTTAAAAGGGACATTTTGTTTTGAAAGTTGTGCTAAAGAAAAACTTGTGTAATGGCCAGAATGGAAACGGTTCATCCTCCAGGGAGCATGCATGCACTTGTTTGTATGTTGTTGTTTTTTCTGTGGAAATACACCAACACAACTGCAGCCAGACAGTCTGAGGCATCCACCTCTACTATAAACTGTCCAGCTGGATCAGAGAGTGAGTACAAAAACCTTGTCTGCAACCCAGTAACACATAAAGAAGGACTTCTGGGAGTTGTAGTTGTAGTTCTGGTTGAATATGTTGCAGAAATCAGCAAAAACTCTGGAAATGCTGAAGCTACAGGGAAGAAGCAGATTATTATCATATTTCTAATTAGTTAATTTGTCTATTTTTTCCATCGTTCAGCATGTAAACATGTAATTTATTTTGTCGTAGTTCTTTCTTGTGTTGCTTTTTAATTTTAAGACCTTCAGAAAATGTTTTTTCTCATACTTTTCATTGACAAAATGAAAAATGTTGGCGGTCAACAGTCTGGGGGCATGATAGTGTCACATCAGGAAAGCTCAAGAGGTCTGGGGACCATGATTATCCATGGCAATGTGGCTAATAATAATTTAGACATCTTACTAACAAAAAAAACATCTCATTTTTTAATTATCTTCCTGTCATTTTGTATTTTTTTTAAAAGATGTCTGAACAACTACTAGCCACGCTGCAATAAAATACAAAACGGATAATCATGGTCCCAAGAGGATCACAAATCTGCTGACATGTTTACTTTCTGTTTTCTTAGCTGTAATCTGTTCACCACAAAGCATGTCTTAATAATGTATTAGCAGCTGTCTTCCTGCTCAGCCTGGATGAGGTCTAGACACAACACAACCAGACGCGGCCTCCAGGGAAGTTTGTTATACAACCATCTAGTTTCAAGCACAGCTACACCCAACTACCACCGCCTTGGGGCTGACTGCAGACTGAGAGATACAGATTGTCAGCGTGTGCATGCCAGCGTACATGCTTGTACAGCACAAGTTAAGACGAGGTGAGGAGAAACACTGAACTCGGCAGAATGAAAAAAAAATCCTCTGCTGTCAAAACAAATACTTTGTTCAGGGCTGACACCCGTCTTCTCTGCAGGACCCACCCAGTCTGCAATGATAGCAGGGGAGGAAGGACTCACTCCGCCGGTGTTGGATTCCTGTGAAGGTCATGGAGAAGACATCATCGGAGTATAAATCAGGTCAAAGCCTTCAATCGCAGCCGGCAGGAGAGCGTGTGGTTAGTGGAACACAGCAGGCGGCAGGAGATGAGATTGGTCTCTCTCTCTCTGGTGTGTGAAAAGAAGCTCAAATGTAAATCTTCAGCTACTGCGCCGATACATTAGGCCAGTATTGGCCTGGAAACTTATCTGTCCCCAACAGTTTCTACCTATGGAGGCCAACAAATGTTTTTTCTCCCTTCCTTTTAAAAATTTCTTTTCAAAATGACTTATTTTACTCATTCTGAGGTGCTTTTATTCGCTTTCATAATAATTAAAAATACCAGCCAGTCTAGTTATTACGAAGATGCAAGTTTATGAGATAGAGAGCCGTTCATTTTGTGTGGGAATGTTACAATTGAGAGAACGCCTTGAAGCAAAAGGATCATAAAGTTTATTTTATTTTTAGGAACTCATATTTTGTCGAAAGGTCTCCGCAGCAATATAATATTTCCGTAAATCATGATCAAGATGAACAGATGCAGAACAAATAATAGAACTAAAGGTCATAGAAGCAACATTTTACTGAGGTTGAATCAAAAAATATTGTTGAATATGGCAAAATAAACTTGGATTTGAACGAACTTGAACTTCTCATCTGAGTTATTTTTTGCACTTTCACTGTCCTGACGCTGTGATCCCGATCCAGAAAATATTGTTTATCGTCTGTAGATAACATTATAATGAAATCCAGATCTAGTGTTCTTACTCCGATCGCTTATTGCGGTTTTTGCACGGTTTCTGAACAAATCTGATTTATTGCTCTTGAATGCGCCGCAAATCACCTTCAGTGTCTCGCTCTCGCACAATCCAAATACTGCGAGAGCAGCAGAGATGAAAAGGGCGAATGCATCGCTGTCAGAGTTTGTCTGTGGTGTAATCCAGACACATCGAGTCTGTATCAAAGCGTGTATCATTAATTAGCAGAGCTTTACTGTGTCAAATCAAAATCCTTTGTTTGTTTGAAGTCATCATTTTCTGCATTTCTTTAAACACATTTGAAATTTACAACACATCAAGTCTTCCTCAGCTCAGAATAAAACTGTGGAAGTTCTCAGAAAACCAGCATGACGCTTTAGACATGGAGGATCAGCGGCTAAAACTATCTACACGTGATTAATGATGTGAACGGTTGCACTGATGGAACATAATTCCTATAATATTAGAAATTATATGTTCAGATTTCTGAGTGGGCAGGATTGTGATGCAGCTGCAGAGAGGCCGTGTGAGCCTGAACATGTTTTAATAGCATTTCACCGACTCTGTTTAAATTTACCGCATTTGTTGAAGTAGCTCCAATAAAGTGTGCCACCATGTAATAAATCATAATAAATCTAAATGTGGAATTATTTAACACAGTTTCCCTCCAGCACGATATCTGTCAAACCTCGCTCTGACCTTCAGCCTCGTGTCTGGCAGGCCGACGATGTTACAGTATCCTGTAAACTGTTCAAGGGCTCTCAGTGTGAGCCTGCTGGTGTTGGTGCAGTATGTGTTAGACATAGTATGACTTCGGTGTATTATTACTGCATGGCCCGTGGGTGCTAAATCCTATCATGCACAGTAAAGGAGTTAAAATATGTCTGGAATTAATCAGCAGCTTGTTGACAGGTCACATGCAGCAGCAGAAGCACTGACAGCAGCAGTGAAACATCCCCAACGAGACACACACACACACACACACACACACACACACACGTGTTATTAATAGCAATGACGGCACAGATTCAGTCAGCGCAGGGTTGTGGGACAAAACAAGTCATGTGAGGATGTCACCTTGGGCTTGAGACATTTTATTTACAATTGTCTGACATTTTATGGACTACACAACTAATAGATGATCAGCAAATGAATCAATAATGAAAATAATCATCACTTGCAGCCCAAAGAATTATAATTCCTTACTCTGAATGAACGTGGAGTTTAAATATATATAAGCTATATATAAAAAACAACAACAATATTTTTTATTTTTTTGGGCCACTTAGTGACATTTATCAGGGTTTTTTCACTGAGAGTGATCAGGCTGACCCAAAATAATAAAAAAATGGAATGTAAAACCGAAACAATGAGCTGAAAGATGCTAAAATGGCAACATTGGTTATATTTTCTTACTACTCTGTGGGTTAGTCACTAGTCATTTCTTAGTTTTCTGTTCACCATAAGGTCACCATGGATCACCACGATCATTTATCGGCATGAAGATTTTCAACTGATACAGTCCCGTAGTAGATAAACCTTTATTTCAAAACACTACATCAGGAGAACACGGATGTACAGATACTATAATGTGGAGGCTGAAGGGTGTTGTGACTTGATTTGGCGTTACTAAATCAAAGGTAAAACAGGTAAGGGACAGTGATTCAGGATAAGGATATGGGCATTGTATGTTGTTTTGATGATGTCATATCTAACAGTGAGATGTTTTGTAGCACAATGATTAGAGTACAGCAAAAGAGCATGGCGGGGACGATAAATGATTCTTGGGTTACATAAAGGCCAACTGGAATGTCTAGGAAAACATCAGCATCACCCCTTTGTCTCTGCTCAGGAGACAGCAAGACATTTTGAAAACAGCATGTCGTGACTCAGACTGTCTCATTATCTAAATATCAGGGTTCATTTAACGGGAGCCAACAGTCTGCATCTACACAATCAAGCTGGTATCAAGCCATAGCGTGTAGACCAGTTGGTCCACAATTTTCAACATTTGTAGAACGTCCTTTCAAAATAAAAGCTTGCTGAGGTTGCAGTTTGGTTGGATTAAGGTTAAGTTTAGGAAAAGAAAAAAGAAAAAAATAAATATTTCGATGGTAATTTTTGGTTTCCAAGAACAACAACAACAGGTTTCCTAGGTGAAAGTCCTGTGTTTGTTTGACACATCCAACCGCCCCAGCCTACGTCCATATGCTGTCGCTCTCCATACTACGCTTGTCTGTTGCCTCCATACCCGTACTGCCTTCATACACACGTGTGGTTTTCACATCTCGTTGAGTCAAAAGTGACACTGACATGGTACGCTAGTGGGTCAGGAGGTCAATAACACACTGGTGTGAGACTGAGTTGGCATAATATGCACCTAGGGACCTTTTCTGGTAAGAATTACATTCATGGATTGTTTTGTCAAAGATTACAGACAAAAGAAGCATTTTTCTGAAATTAATTTCATGTTGGAGAGGCTTCTGAGTTCTTCCAGAGCTGATACCATTGCCCAGTGAATGCACTACTGTCTAGCAGTTTATTACAGGACTAAATATTGTCTTGGAGTGTTTGAGATTAATACCTTTTTCCAGCTGTATGTCATTATTTCATTCATATTTGTGTCATTTTCTTAGGTTCAAAGTAAGATGCCACTGTTTGTTTATCGAGACTGTGCTCATGCATCACGGCTGGGATGGTATCCTTCATGTTGGGGGTTGTTTGGGCTGATGTTTTGCAGATGGCAGATGTTTCTAATGTTTTCTAAAGCATGACATCATCCAAACAATCCCAGTTTTTTTTCGTGCGCCTGGGAACGATCACTGCACAGAAATAAGTCAGCGATAAGATGTCAGATAGTACAGGCTGATCTCTAGGTGGTGCTGCTGGTGCTGGTGGTGGCTCTCAGGAGGCAGCACACAGCGGGAGATCTTGTGTCAGGTGTTTAGAAGGAAAGCTGTGCGCCCCACTGTGTTCTCCTCCACCTGCTCTGACGGTTAAAGCAGACTGAGATTTATCTCCGTTCAGCTGTTGCTCACCCGGAGAGGAGTGACTATGCTGCTTAACTCCCCCCCCCTCCTCACCCGTACCCCCCAACAGCACTTCCCCGAGAGATACTCTACAAGTAGGTCAGATGTGTTTACATGCTTCATGTTCTCTGATAGAATACGCTGTTTGGCATTTTAGGCACATTGTTACTGTCACGTAACATGACAGACCCTGATGGAGTCGATCACTGTTCTCCGTCGTGATGAGCATCAGCTGTTCTGAATCTGAAGCTCTTTGTTTTGATGTTTTTACTTCTTAGAATGAATGTGCTGGTGGTTTATTCCAAGAAATGATGCATGCAGTCTCTTTGAACGCATGCATTGACTGCAGCAAAGACATGTTCTGTGTGTGTGGACATAATACTTGTAGCTATGACCTTGGTTGCCTCAAGTATAACCACTGTCTACTCTCCCTGATGCTTATGTGGTTGAGGGTTTGGCGCTCTCACTTCTGTGGTGTGTGTTCGATTCTCGGTCATGGAGCAGTGTTTGGGGTCGGCAGTAGCTCAGTCTGTAGGCTATGGAACGGATGGACGAAGCTTTGCAGGGTCATAGATGGAGAGTTCACCTCCTCTATTGAGAAAAGTATCTAACTGCTCCCAGGACGCTGCTGCTTTGTGTGGCTGCCCATCACTCCACCTCTCGCCACATTTGCATGTCTATGATTCCTTTGTGTGCGTGTGTGGTTGTATCTCGGGGCCGTTGCATGTAAATGGGAAAAAGAATTTCCCCTAGAGGGGTCAATAAAGTTTCTATTCTCTCTACTGTATAACTGGGGGAGAATAAAACCAATCCCATCTGACGGTGGATGAGTGGCGAGCTACGAACTGGACAGGTGAGCGAGCATCGCCAAGGGCATTGGCTAAAAAAGTGACAAAATCAGGTCAACATTGACATTTTCAGGATTTTACCACAACTGATCTTTACGAATCTTTAATCAGCTACTTTAAGATGACCATAAAAAAACATTCTTCATACTTTAGTTGATGTAAAATAAAGGGAAACATGTTCTCACTCACATTAAAAACCTGTTGTGTCTATGAAAGATATAATCTGGGCAGTATTACAGCATGTAAGTGGGTAAGAGGGTGAGCTGAACGTATAAAAATCAGTGCAACATTGAAACAAGTTTGAATATCTGAAGTGACATTTAATAAAGAACCATGCGCGATGAGCTTTTGCAGAACTTTGAAGGTCAAATCTTGCTCATCCGACACTGTCATCCATCTTTTTGCACACAAACATTTCCTGTTATACTTAGATACATTCAATCTAAATCTTTTTGGGTCACTCCTTTACTTGACTTATTTCACTTAGATTTAAAGCCTTGCCTCCTCTGCGAGCTTCATCCCGCACTTCTAGACACGATGAGAGGAGCTGTCATCGCTTTGAAGATCGCAGGCTGTTGCCCGTGGTTAGCACATCCGCCGTGGAGTGAATAGAGATCTGGATGGGATGGCGAGCGAGCAACGGGAGGGGGTGAGTTAAAAAAACAGCCAAGAGACAATATGTTACATCTAAGGGAAGTTCTAAGCAGTTGTTTCTGCAGCAAAGTCAAATTCAAAACTTCATAATAAACTCATATGAAATTCTTCTTCAGTGCCCCGAGGCAACGTCTGATCCTGAAAGCGATGTTGTATTTTCTGTAACTATTGCATTCAAAGTCTGCTGGCTTTATCTTCTGGTGTGTGTGTGTGTGTGTGTGAGAGAGAGAGAGCGTGTGGAGAAGGAGCTCATCAGAAGAACATGTCAGAGACACTTATGTGCAGGATCGGACGATTATTTATACGACTCGATTTGGCTCTGCTCTTTGAGGGAAGTATGAAAGAATCTGAGCGGCATCAAGGAATCTGCACAAACAACTAATCCTCCTCTTAATAAACACACATGATGATAAACGATGGCCCATTCAGACATAATGTGATTTTTGCGCCATGCTTGTGGCGTCCCACGTTTGCTCCATCCAGAAGTCATGGTGCGTTCGGTCTGAAAAGATGATGAACTTCAGAGCTCGGTCTCAATTTATGTTATGCTCCTTACTTTTCATTTACTTTTCTCATAATGTTGCAACAGTAAATCTGGAAAATGAACATTATCTTTGGCGCCAAACTCAGTAGAAAGTAGAAAGACCCCTGCAGAGTGTACACAGATAGTGTAGTGTCATACTTCAAACCAGAGTCTAGACACTCATACTGTGTTGGCTTAAAGGATCTGTTCACTTAAATTATACAGAAAAAAAGATTTTGTCTCTGAACTGTGTCGATTTATTGAAAAAAATGCATTTAATTCATCATATGAGGACATTTACATAATCATAACAGTGACATTTCTGTAATGAGACCAGCTATTGTTTGGATGTGTGACACATAAACTGAGAAGTCTATACATGAATTATACAATCATCTTTCCAGCAACTAATTAAAAATATATATAGGGGATAAAAATAAAATGATCCCACTGCAACCACTTGATATATGTCTGGGGCAGCTCACTGAACGTACTTTACGATCAGTTACCATCAGAGGAAGAAGATATACTTTAATAATTCCACGAACAGGGAAATTCTTTTTACACTCTGTTTACATGCATTTTAACCCAGATACACACACATGCAGTACAAGGCATAGACATGCAATTTTGGAGAGAGATGGTGGAGTGATGGGCAGCCCCCCTGAGAAGCGCCCTGCAAGCAGTTCGGGGGGGATCGGTGCCTTGCTCAAGGACCTCGGCACCTTGCTCAAGGACCTGGCACCTCTCCAGCTACCAGTCCACCTTCTATATTTGGTCCATGCAGGTTCGAACCAGCCACCCTTCGGTTCCCAGGCCAAGTCCCTATGGACTGAGCTACGGTATCATGTTAGACGATTTTAATAAAGGTTTTTCTCTGTCAAATGTCCTCGCTTTGAGATATCTGACTCAGGCGGTCAACTGTTGACATTTTGGATTCACATTCTATGAAAGATATACTCATGACGGTACATTCTGGAGATGACACTGGAAAGAAATGTTTAATTTTTTAAATGTTTTTTAAATCCCACAAACAGAATTCTATTTAGCTCCACTCTATTAGCAGCTATCTCAGAGCCAGATATATTAAAACCTGGACCAATATCTCTGTATGCACATCGTGCCAAAGTTTCCTCAAACTTCCAGACCGAGTGAAAGCAGTTCTCTGGTTTGCGGCTAAACTCAAACCCTCACTCAGATTAATCTGATTATGGTCTAAACGGCCACTGAAACTATGTCAACTATAAACCAAAGGCAGCTGTGTGTATGTCCTTAAACTGACACTACTGAACTACTGACATTATTACAGTTGGTTACTGTGACCTGCTGGGACTGAGGCCGGGTCAGAGGGCAGGCTGGGGGTCTTAGATCTGTGGTGGAAGATGTTTGGCATTGCTGTTATGTGAGAAATATCCAGCAAACAAACAAGAATCCGATCCAGAGTTATGTTAAAAGGAGAATTACCTTCATGGATACATCGATTAAACCTGGTTTTAACCAACAGCTTGTACATTAAATTCAAATTTGTATGAAATTTAATGGTATTTTGATATTTTGGATGGATTGTGCTGCAGTTTTTGTTCTAAGCCAAAAAGAGAACATGAATAATTCTCATCAGTTCATCCATTTTCTTCCACTTATCCGGGGTCAGGTCACGGTGGCAGCAGGTTTAGCGAGGTATTCCAGACATCTCTATCCGCAGCAACACATTCCAGCTCCTCAAAGGGGATCCCGAGGAACTCCCAGGCTAGATGGGCTATGTAGGTCCCTCCGGAGGGTTCTGGGTCTCCTCCTAGTTGGATTTACATGGAACACCTCCAAAGGAAGACGCCTGAACCACCTCAGATGGCGCCTTTCAACACCAAGGAGTAGCGGCTCTACTCCAAGCTCCTCCACCACCTCATCCTATCTCTAAGGCTGAACCCGGTCATGAGGAAGATCATTTTGGCCACTTGTATCCACGATCTCATTCTTTTGGTCACTACCCAAAGTTCACAACCATACTTAGGTGAGTAGATGAACTGGAAAATGGAGAGTTTTGCCTTCTGGCTCAGCTCCCTTTTCACCACAACAGCTCGGTACACCAACCCGTCCATCTCCAGCTCCATTTTCCAATCACTCTTTGTTTTATTTTGTTTTTTAATTCAACCGTATTTGTGACTCCTTTGTCAAGATTTATGTCTTTATTAGGGACTGGATTGCGCTTGGGATCCATTTGATTGATTTGATGACACCAGCCTCATTTTTATACTTTCTATAGTTAATATTTTTTTTCCATTTTAATAAAAGACACTTGTCAGCTGAAGATAATCACAGCAGAATGGATTGTAATTCGAGTTCAACATACTGTATTGCGACACCACTTCCTTTAGAGTAAATGTTGCTCCCTTTTGGCTGCCAATCACTGCTCAGATGTGTATATTGAACGAATTATATACTTAGCAGAGCCAAAGTGAGATGTGTGGGCTGAAGCCAACAACGGGGCCAAGGACAGACAGTGAGGCATCATGCAGACGTGTCATCTTCTTTTGCTGAGGGGCGGAGAATAACCTGATTCTGACGAGAGACACTAAATCAAGGGAAAAATCAAATGTGTCCTTTCTTCAAGAGTGCTTTCCATCTCAGCATATGCGAACAGTAATACAGAGCGCACAATGACGCTTTATTCACTAATCTAAATCAGTCAAACCATAGAACAATTTGATTAAATAGAGCCATAAAACTTCCCCACTTACCGAGCGCATAAACACATTCTGTCCCCCCCCCAAAAAAAGCCACAGCCTGACACCATCCACCCACTCAACATTCCCTTGCAACACTTCCATAGATATGCATTCAGGGCCACCCTGACTGTGCTAAACACATGGCCCATACACTGCAGCCCAAAGTGCCACAACTCACGTCTGATGATTTCCAATCAAGGCAAACTGCCAAAAAGCTGCATGGGGTCCAAGGTTTCCCCCAGGAATGCGTTTCGCCTTATAAACGTCACATTCATATATGAGTTGTGAGTTTTTTGTGGCGCCATTGGCATGTTTTATAGGAAGCATTGCACGAACTGTAGTCTTCTGAAAACAATGTAAAGATTTCAGGATGGGAGGAAAATCTATGGTTGCACAGTTGTCGTCTTGTCGAGTCTTAATGTTTACACCCCGTTGCACTATGTTGCTCTTATTAATCACTAATGAATCAGTCAAAGAGGAGAAGCAGACAGATCCTGACATATCTGGTTATCTATAGTTACCAGATGACAGTTTAAACAGTCGTCTTGCTCATGGAACAGGTGCGATGAAGCATCACTGCTCCCTTTTCTCAGAAGCGTAATAATCCTCATTTTGTGTTTGACATTTAATGTAATTGTTCTTTTTTTTGTACTCTTTTGTGCAGCCATGGTTACAGACTCTCTCTCCACATCCTCACATGTTCAATGTTAACACAAAAAACACACCATCCACTTTACAGATACATTTTTTTGGACTTGGCTAAAGGAGACTGAAGGATTTATCGATACACTTGTATTATGCCTCAGTTCTAAAGAGGCCGCCCTCTCTGTCTCGTCTGTATGCTCTCATAATGGTGCCACAAGTACTCCATTAGTCCACAAACAAGGAAATATGTTTATTCTTAGCGGTCCAACGCTGTCATCCATGTATCTGTTGTGTCTAGGCAGTCAGACAGCCCTACCCTCTGACCTTGGTTACCATAGTAATGAGCAGAACAGGGACGGCTTCATTGAACACGATCATACAGATGCTCTGTAGCTCAGGCAGAGAAGTCAGTTTTCTCCACAACAGCCTCTGAATGAAAATGCCACTAAGCAAGCTTAGATTTTTTATTTTTTTTGCAGGACGCGGTGTGAAGAGCGAGCGATGAATGAAAGGATGCTCTGCCGCCTTTTCATCTTCACTCGCTGATGTCAGATCCTATAGAATACGGTGTGTGCTGTTTTGTATCGAGCGGCTCTCTTACTTATAAGGTGATGAATGGAGTGATGATTGGATTAAGCGCTCAAAGAAAATTACATGAATTTTCAACTGGATTATACAAACTGTAACACTATATTATTCATATATGTTTGAAGGAAACCCTGTATTTAACTATGTGAGGTCTCGAAAGCCTGATTCTAATATTAAAAATGACCACAATAACTAATATTTATAGCCAAACCTTTACTGAATTCTTATAATAAACGGTGGAAAAGCCTCAACATTGATTGAAATTGAATTGATACGTGGGGTTGCAACGGGTTGTTACTTAGACATTTTCCTTTGTGATGGCTGCGCTACATTTGGTCATGCCTTGTTCAGCTTTTATGAAGCTGCCACTTCAAGCAAGCATAGATAGCATATGAGGCGCATTGTCTTGTGTGCGTGTAGCCTGAGGGTTGCTTATATTTCACTGTGCAGCACAGGGGGTGGTATAAATAACAACAACAACAAAAAAACATGATTCCTTGGCTGATAATAAAACATTAAAAGATAGAAGAGATGTTGAGGGTTAGGAGTAGTTGGCATTGACAGCAAAATGATAAAAACCCTAGATAAGGCAATAAATACATTTAAGAAGACATTCAACTTGACTCTATTTCAGTGATCGTTGGTCGACACAGAACAAAACCATGTTTTTTTTATTCCCTCAAAAAACAGCAAAACCACAACATCGTCAGCTGACGGAGAGCAGACTTAAGAAACGACACCTTTTCATATCCTCTGTTGTAAGAGTAGCTCCTATGTGTGCCATAGCACATGTGCAGATGAGCAAAAGAGACAAAGAGAGGCGAATAGTCTGACAGTAGAGATACAATGTAGATTTGTCATGGAATAAATGCTGCAGCAAGAGATACAAAGGTAGTCCATGAGCTGTACATGATAATCCTGAACTGAGCTGTGTTTAATCAAACTGAGTGTGGGAGGTGTGGTGGCTATGATAGGGCCCTGATCGTGTTAAGGTTATCTAAGCTAATGTTTGCTCTCTTTTGTGTTTGCTGTCATACTCACACACACACACACACACTTACACTTTCACACTTTCACGCTTCTCACGCTGGCAGTGGTCCAACAAGTAAAAACAGTAATCGCAATCTTCTGTCTGCTACCTCTGGGGCACAGACATTCTCTGCACGGCAGATTATGTAATTATTTGTCTTGAGGGCCGTTATGTCTACACACACACACACACACACACACACACACGCACGCACGCACACACACACACACACACACACACACACACACACACACACACACACAGATATATACAGAGGTGTCTCCATGTCCCTAAAAGGACAAGCTAAAACATCAGAGTCATTTCTTAGTTCTCTGTTTGTTGATATACTGTCTCCACTTTTTCTCCATCTTAATCAGCTGATATACAGTTTTTTTTTATGTAAATGTAAATATAAATTAATGATAGATATAAATTAATGTTGATCAGACGTTATAAATGCAATGAAAGTTTGCTGTCTGCTTCTTCACTGTAGATCTTAACTCTACAACAAATGCCCCAGCTATTAAATCTGTCTTAGGTTATGACCTTAAGCTGATTAACACAAGATATTTGTCTCACCAATGTAAAGTTGGTTTCATGGGCTCATACCTGTGCATTCAGGGATTTTAGGCCATATTCAAATCAGCCGTGTAATTGTTCTGACACAATCAGAAAATAGAGAAAACTGTCGCTCCCTCACTCTCATTCACCGTCCATGTCTATCGACCGATGCTAGCTCTGTATTTCTATTTCTCAAACCATCGGACGCGAACCAACGGAAACCTCTTTGTGTCAATAGTTTGCAGTGTAGATCTGGTTTGATGTTAGTAAAAAATGAGCAAATTATGTCACTTGACGGTTACAAACTTTAGAGTATCATCAGAGTAAAAATGTTTTTAATGTTTCTTGTAAATAGTTCTAAGCAAACAATCTTCTGTAAATAGTTTTCTAATAAATAAAGCAACTTCTGATAACTATATAAGTTTCAAGCTTCAGCTGTTTCTGTTTCTTAGACCAGATAAAATCACATAATCTTGTACTCTCTCATCTCCAGGGAATACTTCTGTGTTACTGACTGACTTTCATTTCTCTTCTACATCAGTGTTTACAGCTCAAACATGTTACAGACCATATCTTATCTCACTGTGGATGTTCCCGTGTTGGCACTTGGAGACTTCTGATCCTGGTCCGGTCTCCGGGGGACTACAAATAATCAGAGAGCTGGCACAGTGTCTATGTGACCTACACAATTTGCGTCAGGTTTCTCTGTACCGCGGTGATTCAGTTCCTGTTTGGCAGCGCTGTATCATCCTTGGCAGTTAATCCTAACTCCACTTGGACTCTTCACTTCTTCACAACTCTGACTCATGAGGAGAAGCCCTGGCCTTTGACCCCGGGAAGGATGCCCGCCACATGGCCTCCGTCAGGAGAGCATAAACAACAGGCGCGGTAAAAAAAATGTTTTTACCCTCATTACAGGAGGTCCTGCCCAGCAGCAGCTGCAAGCTGCCTGTGTTTTCATTCTCACCACACGCTCTTATCTTTACAAGACCAATATTATATAATCCACCCTCTCTGCACTCTAATATTTCATCAGGTCTGCAACCTATCCCTCTTTGAAGAGTATATCGTTGTAAATGTGTGAGTGTGCACAGGATATTATTTATGACATATTATGTCATAACATTAATGACAGTAGTCACCAGTTGCCACGCCTTGGTCCTTAGCCAATCAAATGCCCTCAATCTCTCATCGAAAGATCAGATCAGTTTGGTACACTTATCGGTTATTACTCACCGATAAACACCTTGTAAAAGCATCAATCTGTTCACAAGTTATTTAGAAAGTCTGACTGGATGAGTGCTGGACATATTATTTTTTGTTTGTAAGAGGAGAACCGACTGACCAAGTTTTTGTATGTGATGAGTTGTGGGTGAAAATGTGTCGAACTAAACAATATTTACATAAACAAACCATTTTCATTTTGGATGTTACAAGATAAAAATGTTTATTATACAACATTATGCTTCTTCTTTTGTGGCTTCACGGCTCTAATTGTGCTAATTAACGTCAAAATGGTCGAAGAAGAAGAAGAAGAAGAAGAAGAAGAAGAAGAAGAAGAAGAAGAAGGTGGAGGAATTTACAGGGCATGTTCTTCTCTTTGAAGGCCTTTTTAAAGCTTTTAAAGCTGCCGAAGATAATGTTGAAGTTAACATATTACAGATAAAACAGGGAGCAGTGAAATATCACAGACTGAAATATGCTTTTGTAAACAAAAAACCTTCCCAGAGGTTTCCTACAAATGTTTGTTGGAAAAAGTTCGGAATGAATTTAATCATGTCATGACTTTGAAAGCTTGAAGACTACTGGGAAAGTGTGAAACAATCGTGTTCATGAGGCGGCTTGTTACATTTTGTTACAGTTTCAAAACTGAACATTTATTTGAAGCTCTTTTTTTTAAAAACTCTAATCTCTCCATTTACAGTCTTGGGCTCCTCATGGGGTCTTGATTGCGTAACCTCCAGTGTGTCACACTTTTCGGATTTCTTTACATCTCACTTATTCCTGGCTGACATGCGGGTCTCTTTTCAAAGCACTAGAAACATTCTTTCATTCTTTTCAGTGGATTCGGTGCCTCAGAGGCACAGCAGCTTGGCAGCCAGCATTCACAGAGCTGCAGTGTGGCTGTAATCTGCCACGGATGGTAAATTCAGATGTGTGTGTGCGTCTGTGTGTGTGTGTCAATGTTTGAATGCAAGACTTTCAATATGTTTCACCCACTGTGCCTCAGAGTTTGTCATATTTTTTATTTTAATATTCAAAGCAAAGGGTTGCCCTACTCAGTACTTAGTCGGCCAGTGACTGTTAAATTAGATTTTTGTTCCCATGAGGATGACTTTCATATCCATTGACCTTTCATATATTGCCAGCATTAAGTTCTGCACATAGGTTGTAATCCTAGAAGTTCTTTTATATCGTTTCTGCATCACAAACTTTTAAAACATACCATGTCTGCACAACCCTCTCTGGGTATAGATGTAGATATAGTCAATTTATCCATTTAGAAATTAACATAACTGGCTCTCCTCGACACTTAATTAGATTATAATCACATTGTTTAACATTTGTGAAATTTGAAATTTTTTTGTTTTGTTTTTCTTAAATCTAAAATTTTAAATCATAGCCCAGTGCACAAACTCTCTACAAACGATCGTTGTACATTGTAAAACACATGAGTATATGTATATTTTAATTCACATAGAAGTACAGTGCTGTGTAATTATAACTTTTGTTTTTTACTATATAGTATTCACCTTTCAGTGTAGTATACGGTTACAAATGTATTCATGGAAGAAGCTGAAATGTAAATTTAGAGAGAGGCAGTGTGACCCTGGAGTTTTGCAGGATTGCGGCAGATAAGAAATGCAAACGTGCAGAAAGGAAACTGAGATGAGATCAGATGAGGGGAGAAAAAAAAAATGTTTGGCACATTTTTCTATCGCTGTCTACTTTCGGTAAGTCTATTTTTAACAGGTCTGTGCAACACTGTTACAGAGAAGGACCAGTGAAAGTACAACTGTTACATTAGTGCTTGAGAAAAAGCTGCGTAGCCACATGGGAGTGTAAAAAGGTTGGATGGAGCAAGGTCAAAACAATACTGATCATTTTGGATGGGAACTGCTGATAGATTATGTTTTGTCACAACTTTCATAAGAGACAAGGAACAACTTTCAGATGTTTTCCTCCAAAAGCCAGCAGGTGACCTGGATAACCTTTAAAAGTTTTCAGTACATATTGTTACGTTTAACTGGCACAACTGGCAACAATGAACCAGTCTAATGGAAAATCTATTATTATAACTTCCATTTTTACCACGTCCAGAACAAACAGTGCTTTATGTCTGACTTTCATTACTCAGATAAAAGCAATGGCCTTTTGTCATTGGTCTAGTCTGAACAAAAATGTTCAACAATGCTTCAAATGGTGGTTTCAGACCAACAGACTGAAAAACAAGTGACGTCACAATCTTCATCCAGTGTCTTTGCTATGCATCGGTCCCTAAGGTGCTATCTTACCCAGGGATGACATTTCCTCGTTCCCTACCTAAATAGCAGTAGGTTTTGACATTTAAAGTAAATCATAATGTGCAGACTTGTACCATACGTTTGTAACTCCAAGGGATACGTGCAAGACAAATGTAGCTCTGTGAATCAGTGGTACTCAATTCAGATCTTCCTGATTTACATCAAGGACTTGTATGTGTCACAAGTTACTCTGGCTCTTTTTTACAGTCAGCTTGGTCAGTGATAGAGCTGTTTACAGGTTTTGATCTGATCGTCTGAAGTTAATCTACTCACAGGTTACCAGACTGATGTGGTTAAAAGAGAGAGTATATGTCTACGTCTAAGTCTAAGCTGAGTTTATCCAGTCTTTCTTTTGGTGTTATAAATTGCTGCAGTGGATTTCCACTAATGGGCGCTGTAGCTTAGCTGGTCAAAGCGCCTGTCTTGTAAACAGTGCCTTAAAGATTGCAAGCTACTCACAGCTCTGGATTTATGGTAAGGGGCCCTGGAGGTTATGATGTACAAACCCGAGCTGGAGTTACTAAGAGTCTAGTGATTTGATTAAAAAGGACTTAAAGATATGAAAGAAGAGGCCTGTGACATTTTTATCTACAATGGACAAATGCCAAACAATGTACCAGACAAATGGACAATATATTGTGAATATAATATCCACATCATTTGTAATTCCTTGGGATTAACAGCTCACTAAGACAGACTGCAAGAACCAAGGCAAGTTTATGTCTGGTTTCCAGTATTTACATCCAGTAGAAACTTTTGTGTTGATCTAGTTTCAGTGTTGTATTTAGACTACCAGGAGACTGATGACCATTTGAGCTAAAGTGCTTTCAAAATGGCAAGACATTTATGGCCCTGTAGCTTAGTTGGTCAAAGCGCCTGTCTCGTAAACAGGAGATCTTGGGTTCAAATCCCAGCAGTGCCTTCCGGTTCCCTCCTTGATGCAGGTGGGAGAGTGTCCTGACCCAGTGCAGGGATTTAAACTGTTCTGTCTGGTGTCAAGAAGAACATTCAGCCAACAATAGAGATTCCAGTTAACTGGATGCCAACCTACGGGCTCTTAATTGGAATAGTATATCCTGAAGAGGCGTCTCTTTCTCTTTCTCTTCATACTGTGGTCAGACTGAGAGATACGTTAATTTTAGCCATTCTTTCTTTTCATTCTTTCTCTCAGTTAGGAGTACCCAGGCTTTAAGTTCTTAGCTGTTTTTTTTGTTCATATCAACTAAAAGGTTTTGAAAACTGATGTAGTAGGTCTTCACCACCAGGTGCTGTAGCTTAGCTGGTCAAAGTGCCTGTCTCGTAAACAGGAGATCCTGGGTTCAAATCCCAGCAGTGCCTAGTAGTGTTGATAATAGGCAGCAGAGGGTAAGCCAGAAGTTGTTTTCTCAATTCACTAGTTGATGTTTCTCATGTGCCAATTGGATGTGAGTTCCAAAATCACACCTGCGATTTCAGCTCTCAGCATCATCTTTTCAAAGGCGCTGTAGCTTAGTTGGTCAAAGCACCTGTCTTGTAAACAGGAGATCCTGGGTTCAAATCCCAGCAGTGCCTTGCAATGTTGATAATAGGCACCTCAGGGTAAACTGTTCTTATTTGTTTTCTCAATCAACTAGGTCATCACTAGAAGTGAGTTCCAAAGTCAGACTTGTAATGACAGCTCATGGAAAGGCGCTGTAGCTTAGCTGGTCAAAGTGCCTGTCTTGTAAACAGGAGATCCTGGGTTCAAATCCCAGCAGTGCCTTCTAGACAGCAGTGTGTTCGTGCTACCAATGAGCCCATTAAACTTATTTAAGAGTACCCAGTCTTTAACTTCTTATCTTCAACATGTAAGACTAGCACAGGGTCTAAAATCACACCTACAATTACAGCTCACAGCCTTATCCACACATGGGCGCTGTAGCTTAGCTGGTCAAAGTGCCTGTCTTGTAAACAGGAGAGCCTGGGTTCAAATCCCAGCAGTGCCTTGCAGAGTTCGTAACAGAGGGTAAACTATTGTTGTTTTGTTTTCTCAATGAACTAGTTCAACTAGCTCATCACTAGTCCAAAGTGCAAAGTTCCAAAGTCAGACCTGTAATTAAAGCTCATGTGAAGGCGCTGTAGCTTAGTTGGTCAAAGCACCTGTCTTGTAAACAGGAGAGCCTGGGTTCAAATCCCAGCAGTGCCTCTAGACAGCAGTGTGTTTGTGCTACCAATGAGCCCATTAAACTCCGTTAGGAGTACTCAGTCTTTAGCTTCAACATGTAAGACTAGCACAGCGTCCAACACCTACAATTACTACTCACAGCTTTATGCAAACATGGGTGCTGTAGCTTAGCTAGTCAAAGCGCCTGTCTTGTAAACAGGAGATCCTGGGTTCAAATCCCAGCAGTGCCTAGTGGTGTTGATAATAGGCAGCAGAGGGTAAGCCAGAAGTTGTTTTCTCAATTCACTAGTTGATGTTTCTCATGTTGCCAATTGGATGTGAGTTCCAAAATCACACCTGCGATTTCAGCTCTCAGCATTATCCTTCCAAAGGCGCTGTAGCTTAGTTGGTCAAAGCACCTGTCTTGTAAACAGGAGATCCTGGGTTCAAATCCCAGCAGTGCCTTGCAATGTTAATAATAGGCAGCTGAGGGTGAACTGTTCTTATTTGTTTTCTCAATCAACTAGGTCATCACTAGAAGTGAGTTCCAAAGTCAGACTTGTAATGACAGCTCATGTAACGGCGCTGTAGCTTAGCTGGTCAAACCGCCTGTCTTGTAAACAGGAGAGCCTGGGTTCAAATCCCAGCAGTGCCTCCTAGACAGCAGTGTGTTCGTGCTACCAATGAGCCCATTAAACTCAGTTAGGAGTACCCAGTCTTTAGCTTCAACATGTAAGACTAGCACAGCGTCCAACACCTACAATTACTACTCACAGCTTTATGCAAACATGGGTGCTGTAGCTTAGCTGGTCAAAGTACCTGTCTCGTAAACAGGAGAGCCTGGGTTCAAATCCCAGCAGTGCCTTGCAGAGTTCGTAACAGAGGGTAAACTATTGTTGTTTTGTTTTCTCAATGAACTAGTTCAACTAGCTCATCACTAGAAGTGAGTTCCAAAGTCAGACCTGTAATTAAAGCTCATGTGAAGGCGCTGTAGCTTAGCTGGTCAAAGCGCCTGTCTTGTAAACAGGAGAGCCTGGGTTCAAATCCCAGCAGTGCCTAGTGGTGTTTATAATAGGCAGCTGAGGGAAAACTAATCTTATTTGTTTTCTCAATCAACTAGGTCATCACTAGAAGTGAGTTCCAAAGTCAGACTTGTAATGACAGCTCATGTAAAGGCGCTGTAGCTTAGCAGCAGTAGCAGTGCCTTCTAGACAGCAGTGTGTTCGTGCTACCAATGAGCCCATTAAACTCAGTTAGGAGTACCCAGTCTTGAGCTTCTTATCTTCAACATGTAAGACTAGCACAGGGTCTAAAATCACACCTACAATTACAGCTCACAGCCTTATCCACACATGGGCGCTGTAGCTTAGCTGGTCAAAGCGCCTGTCTTGTAAACAGGAGAGCCTGGGTTCAAATCCCAGCAGTGCCTAGTGGTGTTGACAATAGGCAGCAGAGGGTAAGCCAGAAGTTGCTTTCTCAATTAACTAGTTAATGTTTCTCATGTTGCCAATTGGACGTGAGTTCCAAAATCACACCTGCGATTTCAGCTCACAGCATTATCCTTCCAAAGGCGCTGTAGCTTAGTTGGTCAAAGCACCTGTCTTGTAAACAGGAGATCCTGGGTTCAAATCCCAGCAGTGCCTTGCAATGTTGATAATAGGCAGCTGAGGGTAAACTGTTCTTATTTGTTTTCTCAATTAACTAGGTCATCACTAGAAGTGAGTTCCAAAGTCAGACTTGTAATGACCACTCATGTAAAGGCGCTGTAGCTTAGCTGGTCAAAGCGCCTGTCTTGTAAACAGGAGAGCCTGGGTTCAAATCACAGCAGTGTGTTCGTGCTACCAATGAGCCCATTAAACTCAGTTAGGAGTACCCAGTCTTTAGCTTCAACATGTAAGACTAGCACAGCGTCCAACACCTACAATTACTACTCACAGCTTTATGTAAACATGGACGCTGTAGCTTAGCTGGTCAAAGCGTCTGTCTCGTAAACAGGAGATCCTGGGTTCAAATCCCAGCAGTGCCTTGCAATGTTGATAATAGGCAGCAGATGGTAAACTATTCTTATTTGTTTTCTCCATCAACTAGGTCATCACTAGAAGTGAGTTCCAAAGTCAGACTTGTAAAGACAGCTCATGTGAAGGCGCTGTAGCTTAGCTGGTCAAAGCGCCTGTCTTGTAAACAGGAGAGCCTGGGTTCAAATCCCAGCAGTGCCTTGTAGAGTCTGAATAGGCCCCACAGGGTAAACTATTTTTGTTTTCTCAACGAACTAGTTCATTACTAGAAGTGAGTTCCAAAGTCAGATCCTGGGTTCAAATCCCAGCAGTGCCTACACTCTAAGAGATAAACCTAAACCATTTCTCTTCACAGCAGGATAGATGTGGTGGTGGTGATGATGATAATAATAACAGATCTTCAGGATGGGAACTCTTCTGTATCTTAAAATACACGTGCTATTAGGGATGTAACGATACACTCAACTCACGACTCGATTCGAGTCACGATTTTTTCACGATTTTTTAAAATCAAAAAGAGCTACAGACAAATTCTGACAAAATAAAATTATCTTTTTATTTGTAGGAAAAAATATCTCTCTTTACAGAAACTCTCAAACTGTTTGTGTTCTTATTAGGGCTGCCAGCAAGCAGCTGATCTGACCATTACCTTTCAGCTTGAAGTATGAGCGAACTGAAAATAAAAACAATTAAGATGATAGCTCATTAACCCTTTGATGAGAGTCCACGGCCCCGGGAAATGGCGAGGTCCGAGCGCTGTAAACGCAGAGCCGGTCGCGGCGCACCGCCTCGGAGGAAATGCGCCCGGCGGGGGCCAGCCGGCGCCGGGGAGAGGTCCCACGAGGGGATCCTCCCGCACCGTGCGGCCGTCCCTGACCCGTGCTTAGTCCCCCGTGCAGACTGCGCGGAAGTTGCGGAGAAGTTGAGGTGATTGGTTAAAATTGCAACACCGCCCTGAATTCACGGGGATTCACTGAAGTTGCGTTGAAGTTGCAAATCGCAACATCGTGAATTTTCTGGAGGGTCTGTGCTATGGTATCATTTAATGTACAGTCAGGCCTGACGCCGACTACCACTACTGCGCATGTGTGTAGGGGTGTGTGTGTGTGTGAGACACAGAAAGGCAGACGCGGCAGTGGAAGCTGCAGCCACAACGTGACCTATTTCTAATTAAAAAAAACGTACTCTCGCATTCGCCAAGAATCGCGATTCATTTTTTCTGTGAACCGGTGCGAGTCGTCACGCATTTGTACCGATTTTAATCGTGTCACGATGTATCGTTACATCCCTACAGGGCCGCTGACAGGTTTGGCTGGGCCCGGGACAAAAAAAAATCTCAATGCACCCCCCCCCCCCCCCCCCCCCCCCCCCCCCCGGCTCGCCGCTACTGAGGGAATCCTGGTTAGTTTCTTTTCCTCCGCTTAGTAATATGCTTAAATTCAGCGGGTTGTCTCGTCTGATCTGAGGTCGTAGTCGAGAGAAGAGAGAAGAGAAGAGCGTGGCTCTCCCTCCCCGCCTCGACCAGAGGAGGAGGAGGACGGGGAGGAGAGGCTCACTTTTCACCCGTGGGTCAGGAGCCGGGGAGGCCGGCGGCGCGACCCGCCGCCCACCCGAAGAACCCTCTCCTCTCCCCGCCGGGGCCGGCGCACAGCTGGGGCGCGGTCAGCGCGGAGACGCGGGCGTCCACCGGCAGCCGCGCCCGACTTGTGCATGTTTACTAACAGGCTCGCGCACACTGACCACTTATCGAATGCTGTCGTCTTTTTTTCTAGAAAGACCAAACCATTTTGGAATAGGGGTGATAGGGGGTTATTGGCCGTTTTTTCAAGGGCAATGAAGGCAAACATCTATAAGTCATTGTTTGAATGCAATTAAAGCACTTTTCTACCCTAAAAACCAACACATTTTGAAGTGAACGTATCATAATTGAGCCCGACGTCACTGGGCCCCCCTCTATTCCAGAATTCCCAGGGCCCGGGACAAAAAGCCCTTTAGTCCCCCCCTGTCGGCGGGGCTGCATCCCTACGTGCTATTGTTGCTCTCCTGAGAGCCACCATTGCAGCCTAGCGTCTTTACGTTGGTATAAAACTGATGACCATTTGAAATCTTACTTTTTCCATCAGCATGTCAGCTATTAACTGAGAGCTTGTTGAGGATGATTAATGATGCATCCGCGACTTTCGGTTTAGTTTAGTTTTGCATTTTCTCAAACTTGGTAGGCTACTTTTTACTGTGTTTCTGTGCCAGTGGGTGGAGTAGATACAGTAACAACCGCCAAGGGTATTGCCTAGTCTATCAGCATCCCCACTGATCAGAGGGGTCATCCAGCTTGTCGCACTGTATGCTGGGAGCTCGGGTTCCTCTGTGGTGTCTGCATTTCCAGCAGTAGCCTTTTTTTTGTCTCACTCAAACTCACACACATCTTTCTGTCTCGACTGAAACGTGTCGCCCCTTTGATAATAAATGACGTGCTCTGAATGAATTCACAGCACACATGCAGAATTTGTTATGGCTGACATCAAAGATAGAGGTGGTGTTTGCACTGAGGAAAGTAAGGGCATGATAAATGTATGGAAATCCCTGATGCTTATATTCCCTTTTATACCCACTTATAATGCCACTCACATGGCATATTCTTTCAGCCTCGTGTGGAAGCTGTCTCTTTTACCTGAACTCTTCTGGCAAACTTGAGTGGCGCAGAGAAAGATTTTCTCATCTTGACAATCATGGATGAATTATCACACGGGCCTACTCAGCAGAGGCCCAGTAGCCCAAGGGGTTGGGGGAACTTAAAGCTCTCAGTATGCTTCAAATAAACCAGTTTGTATGAAGCGTTTAAACCAAAAAGTGTTCTTAGCTCTTCTGAGTGCCGACACTTGAAGTTGAGGTGAGAAGTCTGTTGTCACAGCCCCCTCGTGGTTCAGTGTA
Source organism: Collichthys lucidus (assembly GCA_004119915.2). Lineage (NCBI taxonomy): Eukaryota > Metazoa > Chordata > Actinopteri > Sciaenidae > Collichthys > Collichthys lucidus. The sequence continues at coordinate 18,116,198 of CM014097.1, forward strand.
GCCTCACTCATAGACGACGACGCACACTTTCAGACAGTTTTTCCTCAAGGACATAGTGTTGCATTGTGATGAAAATAGTTCAGTTCAGTTGTATTTATAAAGCACCAAATCATGACAGAAGTCAGCTAAGAAAAATTTTGCCTGTTGGTATCGCCCAAAAACTCTTGTAGGAATGATGAGCAATTAACCTCAGCTAAGAGTACCCAAGCTCTAACTTCTTAGCTTTAACATGTAATATAGCACATCACACCTACAATTATAGCTCACAGCTTTGGCTACATATGGGCGCTGTAGCTTAGTTGGTCAAAGCGCCTGTCTTGTAAACAGGAGATCCTGGGTTCAAATCCCAGCAGTGCCTTGCAGAATTCATTGTTGTTTGTTTTCTCAACCAACTAGTTCATTACTAGAAGTGAGTTCCAAAGTCAGACCTGTAATTACAGCTCCTGTAAAGGCGCTGTAGCTTAGCTGGTCAAAGCGCCTGTCTTGTAAACAGGAGATCCTGGGTTCAAATCCCAGTGGTGCCTTCTAGGTCACATTGACTTTGTGCTACCAATGAGCCCATTAAACTCAGTTAAAAATACCCAGTCTTTAGCTTCAACATGTAAGACTAGCACAGGGTCTAAAATCACACCTACAATTACTGCTCACAGCCTTATCCACACATGGGCGCTGTAGCTTAGCTGGTCAGAGTGTCCTGACCCAGTGCAGGGATTTAAACTGTTCTGTCTGGTGTCAAGAAGAACATTTAGCAAACAGTAGAGATTCCAGTTAACTTGATGCCAACCTACGGGTCCTTCATTGGAATAGTATATCCTAAGGATGTGTTTCTTTCTCCATTCACAGTGTGGTAACACTGAGAGATACACTAACTTTAGCCATTCTTTCTGTTCATATCACCTAAAAGGTTTTGAAAACTGTAGTAGTAGTGTTTCACCATCAGGTGCTGTAGCTTAGCTGGTGAAAGTGCCTGTCTTGTAAACAGGAGATCCTGGGTTCAAATCCCAGCAGTGCCTTCTAGACACCAGTTTGTGAAGTTACCAATGAGCCTATTAAACTCAGTTAAGAGTCCTTAACTCGTCAATTTTAACATGTAAGACTAGCACAGAAAATTCCTTTCTATTATTATCATTATTCAACCTTTGTGTAAGATCCAGGCTATATTGATCACAGCTCTTTGGAAGTGAGTTCCAAAATCACACCTACAATTACAGCTCACAGCTTTGTACACAAGCAGGCGCTGTAGCTTAGCTGGTCAAAGCGTCTGTCTTGTAAACAGGAGATCCTGGGTTCAAATCCCAGCAGTGCCTTCTAGATAGCAATGTGTGTTAACCTAGTGCTACAACTGAGCAATTAAACTCAGTTAAGAGTACCCACTCCTTAGCTTCAACATGTAAGACTAGCACACGGTCCAAAATCACACCTACAATTACAGCTTACAGCTTTGGCGGCACATGGCGCTGTAGCTTAGCTGGTCAAAGTGCCTGTCTTGTAAACAGGAGATCCTGGGTTCAAATCCCAGCAGTGCCTTCTAGTTCTTTCCTTAATACAGGTGTGACACCAATCTTGCAGCCCACACTTCAGCGATGTTACTGTAGAGCTTTAAATTCAAGTCTCCTGAACCGGTGCAGGGATTTAAACTGTTCAAGCACTAGCTTCCGCTAAATAGCAGATCTCTGGACACGTCTGGTGTTAAGAATAACGTTCAGCAAACAGTAGAGATTCCAGTAAACTGGATGCCAACCTACGGGTCCTTGATTGGAATAGTATATCCTAAGGATACATTTCATACTCCATAATGTGGTAAGACTCAGAGATACACCAAGTTTAGCCATTCTTTCTGTTCATATCACCTAAAAGGTTTTGAAAACTGTTGTAGTAGTGTTTCACCACCAGGCGCTGTAGCTTAGTTGGTCAAAGCGCCTGTCTTGTAAACAGGAGATCCTGGGTTCAAATCCCAGCAGTGCCTTCTAGACAGCAGTGTGTAAAGTTATCAATGAACCCGCTGAACTCAGTTAAGAGTAGCCGGTCTTTAGCTTCAACATGTATGACTAGCGCAAGGTCCAAAATCACACCTACAATTACAGCTCACAGCTTTGTCCACACATGGGCGCTGTAGCTTAGCTGGTCAAAGCGTCTGTCTCGTAAACAGGAGATCCTGGGTTCAAATCCCAGCAGTGCCTTGTGGACAGTAATGTGTAGAGTTGGAGCTTAAAGCAAAAAGAATCAGCTCGTGGTGCCTTTAGCTGTCCACCTCCATATTACAGTGTTTAAAGGGACCCAACAATTCAGATCATGAGCAAGCACTTTTCACTTTTGTTTCAGTGACTTTCTTGTTGGAAATACCTCAGTCAAATGAAGGGATGTTATAAAATATTAAAGCTGGATGACTACTGTGTCAGAGTCTTACTTAGTTCAAAGTACAGTTCACTTCCTCATTCAAGTCCATTATCTACCTGTGTTCACCTCACACTCAGGTGGCAGAGGGTTTTAGATTACATTTCCTGTCTCCTCTTTAAACCAAAACTTTTTTACCTGTGAAGTGATTCATGGTGAGTCATCATGAAACACGACCTCCCTTCAAACGTCTTAGTCACGTGCACGCCCTCTCCCATGTTTACTACGTTCACCTTAGTCAGTAGTAATCAACCAATGTTGGCTTCGATGTTACTAGGCAATATTCAGGTTCGGTATCTCGGATATAATCTTCTGCTCTCTTCAAACTGACCCATCTGACGGTCGCCATCACCCACTCTTTCTTTCTTTATTCAGTCAAAGCCTAAATTCATCTTTGTCAGTCCAGAGTGAATTCCCAGACTTGCCCTTTGTACCTGATATGCTGTCGTGATATTTCACATATGTTCTCCATCAGTCGAGACGGGCTTACGTTCAGATGCATAGCCGAGGCTTTAAGAGAAGAACGGGAGGAGAAGATACACCGAAAAAGAACAGATAATCATTCCCACATGCAGGCTGGCAGAGGGCTCGACTGATACGTTCTGCCAGTAAAGACTCTTTGACGTCTGCTGGGAAAAAACAAAGATCACTGTCAGTAAGTCAGGTTCAAAGCAGCTGCAGCTGTGGTGTGTAAGAAAAAATGAATAAAGGGTCATTCTGATCACCAGGGAGACATTCGAACTTCTTTAATGTGACGTTATGCCACAAATAAAGCATGAATGCGTTTTATTGATTTGATAGATTAATCATGTCCGCAGCACTAATCCCTCCATCAGTATACAACTACAGATAGCTTAACTGGAATTTAAAAGCGGAAAAGTAATTGGCTTTACGGCCCATCTCTTTCTGCCTGCAGTGGTTCAGCTGGCCTCCTCTGGCCTTTCAGGAGCTTGTAGACAGGAAGCGTCATTAAGTTAATGTGAGGGTACCTGTGTAGGCCTCTGCAAGGCTTTAACAGCCTGATCTCATTGTTCTGTTTCCTATACCCACATGTCCGGGTTCTGGGTTTGATTCGATCCTCATCCGTACAGTCCACTCACAACTGATACAACTACTCTCAACATCCCAGATTTTTTGTGGTTATGCTGCTTTATTCCTAATAAAGCACTTAACTCTCAGACACATGCATCGAGCTGGTGTTGTTAAAAAAATGTTATTAACAGTGTATGTTATACTGAATTTATTTATAATTAAAGTACAGGTAATTATTTAATGTTTGTTGCTGTATTTGATTGATTTTATTTGAACATTTTTACAGTTTATGATTTATAACTCCCACTGATGACGAAGCAATAAATAATGATGCCAATATCAGTCGACCTGACAGTGTCACGAATATGGATTTAGATTTAAAGTAAGAAAAATCCATGACAACAACCTTAACAAAATATCTCAACTTAACCTTTAATGGATAGGTCAAGCATTGTTCAACTGTTTTAGATGTGGGTGGTAATGGACTATGTAATCAGATTACAAAAAATAAGGAGTATACTGTACAAAGATTAGATCTGACAAAATAGTTACATCGGCATACTTGAATGAAATGTTTTTTTTGTGATCTAATACACTTCAAAGTAATCCTACTTAACCCTGCCTGTAAGAGTTCGGTATGTTGCGTGTTCCAGGTGGATTTTGGGCTGGACACGGTACATAAAAACAATCCTCGGGTTTGTTTTCTGTCCTGTGAGCAGCTCTCAGACCTCTGCAGACATTTCCTGTCCTCTAAAGCCGGCTCCTGCAGAGTCCTCACCTGAGGTGAAACTACCAGACAGCAGGGATAAACAAGGACAGGCCGGGGATGATCTCTCCATTCTGTTTTCTTGGAAGTTCCTTTTCTTTTCCGGGTAATGAAAAAGCCCACAACATAATGTCCTCCTTTCATTTGGACACATAAAAGAAAATGGAAGAGGACAAAGCGAACCAAACCTGAACCTGCAGGATGTTTCTAACTGCGGCAGGGCCCTGTGGCAAAGAGAAACCTCTTTGACCCACAGTGAAAGCACTTGACTTGGTAACAGTGGTGGAGACACAGATTACAGTGGCAGGATGCTCCTTTTTAATTCTGGTGGCTGAATAAACACAATGAGCTTTTATGATTGATGCTTTAACGGCCACGGGGAGTACAAGAAGCTCTCTTCTCTCACTGGAGAACATTAAATACGATATTTATCATCTAATATTGCATTTTATTCTCCTTGATGATGAATTACATGTGAAGCTGCTTTTATCGATGCCTTGTTATTTATATAACAGGCACAAGGTTCAACGCTTAATATATTTCCTGCAGCCGAAATATAATTTTCAACCTTCACCTGCGGCAGAAGCTACAATGATGCTAACATGACCAGGTACCATGATAGATCATCCTGCAGCAGCATGAGACACCGTAAACATACAGTAAGCGTGCATTAATATTAGCTGAGGTTGACACCAGAGCTTTAGCCACTGAAGTTCACTCCAATATTATTAGACATTTTAAATGTGACTACTTGCATGCCAGTAAAAATCTTATGAATCTTATGAATTTAAAATTATATACTTTTTTTAAAATTGTGTTTCAAAGCTGCGTTCTTTGCTTTTTAAACATCAATCTGCGCCATCTTTACTTTTACTATGATTTCAGGGGGTATCCTGTAAAAATCCACAAGGTTTTGAATAATTTCAGCGTCAGACGAGTCTGACTTTGTATGTTCTCTAGCACTGTTGGTTACCAGTTGCTGTGCTTCGTTTCTGATGAGAACAACATGTGGACGACTCTGTTACAGACTTCTTAATGATAAATGTAGAATACAGCAGAGTGCAGACCTTCAGTTTGTAAAATGAGTGACTGCTCGTTGACAGTAGAGTGGTTTATTAATTATCCTTTAAATCCTTTTTTTGTTACATCATTTAGACATAAAGGCATATTGAAATGACAGATATTTAGTTGTGAAAAAAAAGAACAATATCAGAAAATGAGGTATTCAACCTGTGCATATAAAATGAAATATATCATCTTTTTGTGTGACCATACCGTGTCTATAATATCTATAATGAACAGGATCATCATCATGATTATTTAATGTTTATTCATTAGGGACAGGTACAGTACACATCGACAACTGCATAACAATTAATGCATAACATCATTTTTAATGTGCAAAAGAATCACCAAGATCAATCACAGTTTGTTTCTTTAGGCTTTACTGACATCTAGTGGTCAACCATCAGAACTGCTGGCAGCTCATTTGAGCAGGTTTGAGTTTAGACGTGTGCAAACTGTAAAGATGAAACAAAAACACAAATAAATAGTTGTTATTGTCCAGCTCATCGGGGCATATAACTTAATTTCTTATTTTTTTATGAACAGTAATGACTTTTTTAAAATTTATCTTCTGGGATTCATACCTACTTAAAAAATCTCAGGGTGTTTGAGTCAAGTAGTCTTTAACTCTTTAAACACGGCATGAAATGTGTTTCTATGTAGAGTCGACCTCCAGTTGGTGGTGCTGTGTATTCATAGGAAATATTCAAGATATATACAAGGCACACATCAGGCAGAATATCAAATGCAAGACATCAACTTATGAATGAATTTGTTTTTGCAGTCATACCTACTTTAAAAAAAAACTGAGTCTTTGTAAAACTCGTTAAACATTGAGGTGTCAATTAGCTCGAAGCAGCCGTCCAGGGTTCGAATCCGACCTGCGGCCCTCCCCGTCTCTCTCTCCTCACATTCCTGTCACTCCTCAGATGTCTCTGTCAAAAATGAAGCTTGGAAAGGGCCAAGAAAATATCTCTCTAATCATTAATTAACACAGTCTAGCTGGTCTTCAACCTTCAGACCTTGCTTTGGTGCTTTAACATCTACTTCTAACAGTCTATGACTGCTGTCCTCACTAATTGAAGCTCGTCCTCTCCGTCCTGCTGTCTTCACCCCTCATCTGAAACTGATTAACCACTCTCTCAGTGCTCTCAGTGCTTCCTAGCTCTTTTCTCCAGTGTGGCCCTGTCAGATGTACTAAAGCAGCCGATCACTGACACCACCTCACATGTCCTAATTGTGTTTATTTAAATTGATTGATTACTTTTAACCGTGTATTAATTAAAACAGTAAAACCCTCCCTAAAACAACACACGAGCTTCTGCCTCCTAACCTCTTCTTTCCTGGCTCTGAACGGACTCACTCTTCTCTTCTCTTTCCTTTCCATCCAATTTGAAGTTCAAGTCAAATTACGTGATTGTGATTCAGAACCTGAAGTATTAGTCTTGATTTTCCAAATACATCTCTTCCAAACATTACACACTTCAGGATGAGTGACTGATTTCACTGCAAGCAGACGGGATGACTAGAAGATGTTTGTCTGTGTACTGTCGATCTCCAGTTGGTGGTGCTGTGCATTCATGGAAAATAATCAGGCGCACATCAGGCAGATATCAATAGCAAGACATCAACTTATGAATGAATTTGTTTTTGCAGTCAAACAGGTTTGATTAGATCGTAGCAGAGTTAGACAGAAGTCTTTTTCTTTATAGCAGCCCAGTCGCCGTTTAGTTCATGTAAAAACAACAACAAGTGGAGAAGACAGGTACGTACATGTGTCTGTGTGTATTCTAGATCACATGCATATGTATATAATATGTTTATACATGTGACATGTAGGTGGTGAGTGTAAATGACAGTATGAGTACGTAAATTCCTACAGCAGTGAGGCAGTAGCTGAGTCCATAGGGACTTGGCTTGGGAACCGGAGGGTGGTCGGTTCAAGTCCCACATGGACCAAAAATATGGAAGGTGGACTGGTAGCTGGAGAGGTGCCAGTTCACATAATTAATAAATTATATCTTCTTCTTCTAGATTAATCAATAGATCCATCAAATCTGAGCATTTATGCACATGAATATAAGTTTAACATTTAAAACAATCTTAATGAAACCGGCCCTAGACAATCACCAATCATCATGATGAATAGTAATGGTTCTTGATGAACAGCAGTCCAGTCCAGTTTGTGCACCTTCTCCATCTGTAGCACAGGTTGCCAGATACGTCAGCGAGCGCAGGTTTTAGTTTCTGTACAGAATGTGCAGGCAATCACGGTACCAAAACTTGGAAACCTCTGCGTGATCACAAACCTTCAGGAAACTGCGGTGTATGAACTATTGCGCCTCTGAAAATAGTTCCAGCACGTAACTCCCATTTAAAACCCACGATGATCATTATTTCATTTCTGTCTGAAAGAAATACTTAAAAAAAAAAGCTAATGCTTAGAAATGCAGCGTGTTCGATGAGCTCTGGAGCACTGGTGTTCTTTTAGTCTTTGTGCTAAACTATGTGCGAGGGGATCATGTGTTTTTGTCTGTTGATGTTCAAGGACCTCTCACCTGTTTTATTGACTGCTCTGTTTTATACTGTTATCTGTTGACTCCTCACAGCTCTTAAGTGATCAACAACTGCTGCAGTCGCACTACTTTGTGCTTACATTACATCCTATTGTGGGCATTTTCACTTTGAAATCTACATTTCAATGCCTGATCTCCATTTACCCCGTCTACTCTGGTTACATCTCGATACTGTAACCTGCATATTGTATTCGCTTTAATGCACTACCCTCATGCATACACTCTAGACACAGTCTGAACATAGACATGACTTCTTTTCAACTCACTTTTACACTCTCTCTAAAGGTGCATCCACTTCAAGATCTGGGCTGACAAAGGCCTCAACAAGATTAGTTGTCTGTACAATAATGACATACGTCTGACCTTTGAGATACAAAGAAACAAACATAATATTTGTTTAGCACATTTATTTAAGTATCTGCAGCTCAGGAGTTATAAAATCACTCACTATGTCTGCCTCTTTCTATGTTGGAAACAGTTGTGCTATATCATTTTGGGGGTCATGGTCAAGTGACAGGGTTCCCACACCTTTTTCATGAACAAATTCAAGCACCTTCAAGCACCTTCAAGCACCAGTTTTTCCATTTTTCCAGCACCTTTAAATAGGTAGCCTACTAGTTGTGTTTGCCATGATGGTCATGGGAAGCGCAGCGGTGCCACTGTATGGCATAATAATATGGGTCTAATTAGCATTATTTCATATGGTGGTAGATTGACTGTTTTGATTTTTAACTAATTGTGAAATTTCAAGCATTTTCACAACCTTGAAAACACTGAATTGAAATTCAAGCATTTTCAAGGAATTCAAGCACCCGTGGGAACCCTGAAGTGACCACACTTAAAACCAAATCAGAGGAGTAGTCAGAGAAAAGGAGACGTGCTCGGTGTGAGAGATAAAACAAGACGAATGGTAGCAGGTATGTCCTGAAGCTCGGGTTCAAACTCTTAAAACCAGATTTGGATCACGTGTGTGTGTATAATGCAACTCTGACAAGGGCGTAATGTTTCACTGTTTATGGGATTGACCAAAAGATGAAGGAAGCTTGGAAAGATGTACAGTACAGTCTCAGCCAAACTAACTAGAATGTTTAAAACTGGATTGTGGATTTGTGGTTTGGTTGTTGGTGTAATAACACCGAGAAAAGAATGATTGTTTTCTCTCTTCTTCAAGGTTAACATACAATATTTGTCCTTTGGAAATAAACCCAGAAAAACATGAAAATCAGTCGGCGGGTGGAAAACTGCTTTTACTGCCTCAATGGTAGGTCTCTTACCTAAATGTAACCTTGGCAACTGGACCAGATTGATTTGTCTGTGTATTCTTTATTCATTTTTATTTTATGTAGGGTACATATCGACTTAGTTTATCAAATAAAGTCTGTTATTTTATTGTAATTGTTATTTATTACATTATTTCCGGATGGATGGGACAAGGGTGATGGGTATATTTGTCAAAAATCAAAGGTTTATACTGAGATCACACAGCTACAAATAAGAATCACACTTAGTCTCATTAACAAACCAGATGTGAGTCACAAACGAGCTAAAAAATCAAGATTTCATTTCCACCTGCAGTGTGAACGCAGGTTTGCACAATCCTGAAAAAATAAAAAAAACATTCTCAGAAAGTTCGTCTAAGATTTTTAAAATCTTATTTTTCTCAGAACGAACCCAGGCTCATCCAGGCTGAACCCACATATATATATATTTTCTCACTAACATAAAAACATATTTTTCTCATACTTCATTTCTTCGCTGTCAGTGTTCCTACCAAGCATAACAAAAGGTTGTGAGAAAAGCGAAGCAGAGGAAAACCTTAAATAGCCCAGCCTCAGAGCGATCCGAGCCAGGAGTCAAGTCTTCTTTCCCCAGATGAAGAACAGTGGTCCTTCCTGCATATTCTCACCGAGCTCCACCAGCAGCTGCCAGGATCACACAGGAGATGCAGAGGAGTCTATGACTCTGCGTGCATGTGTGTGTGTGTGTGCGTCAGTCAGCGAATTTTGGAAACGGTTCGAGCACATTTGCTTGGATAGCCCATCGGTTCTGTCTCACACTTGAGGATTACAGAGGAAGCTAGGAGGTGTGGTATTAGGAGGAAGAGTAGTGCCTGAGGAGATGATGACTGTTTTAAAGAAATCCTTCTGAATAAAATATAAGAGCCCGAGACCTTTGTTATATGTCACCTCCACACCCATGACAAGTCTGCTAAAGGGCGGAAATAAATCCATTTTAAACTACACTAATATGTTAGTTTTATCAAATGATATATAATATGAAAGGTTTTGCTCCTAGGTCATGAACTCCAAGAGAATTATGAACTTTTAAATTTCCCTAAGCAGAAAGTCTTTGAGGTAATTGTTTTGGTTTTACAACTTCTCACTGTTCTCTTTAATTTAATTTGCAGGCAGCTGTTTTCAATGAAAAAAAAGCAGCTCTGTGTACTATCTTCTGCCCCGGCACACAAACAGCAGACGGACAAAAGTCAGCCAAAAGGCCTTCGGAGGATCATTTAGCAGTTCAATGGCGATGAATGCAACGCCAATGAGATACGTTTAAAGTGATTTATTGGACAAAATGAAAGACTGTGGGAGAAACGTGAACTCTTGCACTTCTTCTTCTGTCGGTTGCTGCGTTGTTGGAAATGTGTAAATATAAATATGAATGCGAAATACGAGAGCGAAAGAGGATGAGCAGGTTAGGAGGGTATTGGAAGGAAGTGCCACAGTCGAGGTGAGGTCCTGCAAAATATTGCAAAATATAAGTTTTCCTCAGGAGTGGGTGGAGATGAGCACTAATGTGGCTTTGTGATATTTTTTTTGGCCTTTTATGCCTTTATTGATAGTACAGCTGAAGATAGACAGGAAGCAGAGAGAGAGGGAGTAACACGCAGTAAATATCGGTTCCGATGCAGGAAGAACCGGGGCCATCTGCAACGAGGACTATAGCCTCCACACCGGGGGCGGCCGCTTAACCAACTACACTACCGACCGTCCCGTGTGTGGCTTTGTGTTTGCTGGGTTGTGTGAACAGGCAATCGTTTTCTGACACATTAGCCATGACAACTTTATAGATGTGTTCAAGTTCAAGGTATCTTTATTATCCCCAAAGGGCAATTTGTGGCGCAGCAGCAGAACAAACATAAATAACACATATGTAAGTAACAAACAACCAGAAAATAAACAATAAATACATGCTCAAGAAACATTTTGCATGGAGCTGTTAAGAAGGCCGATGACTGACCGGACCTTCTTTAGCGTCCTAGTCTCGTACAGACTGTGTAGGTCATTCAGACTGTTGTGGGCACACACCTTAACTACTCTCTACAGTCTGTATTTGTTTTTAAAAGTGAGAGACAAGTGAGGGACCTGTACCAACTCACCAAGGTGAAGGTATAAACAGTTTATGGCTTGACCATCTATGATGATGTTTTTGTCCTGATGCTGCTTTAAACTCTAATTCTAATAAACATAGGCTAAGTTTCATACAGCTGAGAGAAAGAGGAATTATTGTCTTGGAGTTTGTCAGTACAAGCAAACCCTTTCATATAGCAAATAGTTATTTGACCCATTGTTAATCTAAAAATATATTAGTGCAGCTTTAACAGAAAACAGATCAAGGCCTAATCATCTAAAATGAGTATTAATAGTCTTGAGTTATTTGTTTCCTGCACAGTTTAGAGTAAATAATGATCAGGAGATGTGCACGGTTGAAGACTGACATTTTGATGTAATGGCGGAAAACGGAGCTCCAAAATCAGTAGATTTCTTCCTCTCTTGGAGTCGTGGATCCGCACTGCGAATCAGTCTTTCTGACGTGATTCTGGATCCGACCAGAAACGGAAACATCTGAAGATAACCTGTAGATGTAGAACATGTTTTTGCTCAAGTCATTGACCATAATGAGCTTTTGGATTGCTTTAGAAAACTACTCCTGGTGTTACAAAACGCAGAATCAATGGCTCCTGGCAGAGTGTGTTACTCCTACAAAGGTATAATTTGTGATATCTGAATGTTACCCTGACATATTTGTGTATGAATGGGAGCTAATGGACTCATCATCATCAGGGGAACAAGCCATGGGAGCATTGTTGGATTGTAAATGTTGTTGGACCACCACCAGTTCACTGTATAAGTTGAGACTCTCCCAAACTCCCACTTAAGGCGGACAGCACTCTTCCCACACGTTATCACTCACGGCAAGGTTGTCTGATCATATTTCATTCAGTGGTTTAATTCCCCCTTTATAGAAAATAAACATTTTGGAGCGATTGGATTGGAACAGACCGGAGCTGGCTGGACTTTGTGCTTCCCCTTTAATGGATGTGAGAAGGACAAGAAAAAACAATTTCTGTAACCAGCAGAGTGTTGTAACAATATTCATACTGCTCCTCAGATGTATCAACTTCTGGTAGATTATTGGTCATAGCCATTAACACTTACTGTAATTTACCCACCCCAAAAGGTTCACTGAGTTTATCCAAATAATTATGAAACAATCATATTTTTCTAGTTCACAGCAGAAAGATTTGTAAACATTAGTCAATATCTATGTGATATAAAATTATATAATAGGATACAATACATATAATAAGACAAGACATGACTCAAGAAGAAGATTTAGGCCCATAATACAAACACGCACACATAAGACATGCAAATGTGTAGTGGGGTTTTGGTGCCTTGCTTAGACTCTGGTCCAAGCTGGACTTTAACCAACCACCCTCCGGTTTCCTAGGCCCCTATAAGTCCCTACGGACTGAGCTGCTGCCACCCATAACACATGACTTAATGTGATACAATACAATATGATACAAGATACAAGACATTATGATATGACGTGATGTTATAAGTTGCAATAAAATGCTGCACAACATTCCAGTGGTGTAGTGTTTACCCACTTTTACTCACACGGTTTACTCAAAATGCATAATTATGTTGTCTTACTTGTTTGTTAATTAATATTTTTTTGGAAAATTTGCACCTCTCCTGTGGCTCGATGTTGATTTTATAATGATCTAAACCCCCTGAAGTCAAGCAGCAGAGTTTAATAGTAGAGTAACAGTAATGCCCACTACACCACCTCTGTGAGATATGATACAGTACGATGCAACATAAAATCCAATATGAAGAAATGCAGGATAGTAACATACTCCACCATATGGTGCCAATGAACATGATATGATATGATGCAATGATACAGTGCAAAGTGAAACTTTAGGTCGCCTTATGTAAGATGAAATAGACCAAGGCACGCTACAACAAGGCAATGATATGAGCCTATATTACATTTACCGTCTGAATGTCTCATACACCAGCCAGACAATGGGCAGAAGTGAATGTTTATGCATGGGGACTGGAGTGTGTGCGAAGAAAAAATTCAGGATCAATGATCCCTGCGAGAGTGATTTATTTTATTGATTTCATTTATTCTCCATCATTCATTTTTGGATATTCCTTTGAGATTTTAATCATTTCTTCCAGATGTACGGTGGACCCACACCGGTAAACATCTTTTTTTTTCTTTTTTCCTCATTTGCAATCAAAATATTATTAACCTTGAATATGCAAGGTCCATAAAGGGTTAAAGCAACCCCCACTCCAGGACTTTTGGAGCGACTGCGCTCGAGACTGAAATCAAAATATTCCGGAATCGAGCCTGTCAGGCCTCTGATGTACGATTTGTAATGGGATGTTTCCAAACCCCTCTGTCCATATGGCTGCCGACACGTTCAGCAACACCCACCGCCTACAGAGAGGGACTCTCACTGCTCCACATCTGGTAGACAGACTCACTCTCTCCCTCACACACACACACACATACATATATATACATATATACGCATTCAACTTAAATGATATAGTCACATTGTATTTCTATAAGATCCTGAATATGTCTACGGGTCCTTGCAAGAGGTTCTGCAGGCATGATTTTGTGCAAGTGTGAACATTAGGTTAAAGATGAGGTAAGTAGGGTTTGGATTGTATATTTATAAAAAAAGAGGCCCAACTTATAAGAACAGTTGTGTTTCCAGTTGTAAGAGTGGCATTACACAGACAGCCTATCTGGATCTGAGAGGTGCCAGTTGCATAAACTTCTTCTACGACCGGAAGTGACCGTGGAAAAGAGCAGGAAGCCCCAGTCATAACACCTCCAGCTCTCTTTGCTGCTCCAAAGAGGCATAAATCAACACCGACACACTCAGTTATCCATGACCACATCCTCTCAGCCTAATGGGCCCTCGCAGCATGAGATGGCCACCCCGCCTTGCTGTAACCATTCCTGGAGAGCCCATCAAGGGGCAACAAGAAGGTCTACAACGCCCCTTTCACAACGGATGGACAATGTTATCTCTCAGAGAGTGTTTTTTGGGGAATGATGCACTCAAGAGAGTCTTAGAAATTCAGTGTGATTTGTTTAGGTATTGCCTGAAGGTCAGTTTGTTCCAATCCAAGAGGTTGGAAGATGTTCAAACTTTTCTGAGACTGTGTCCTGACAAATTTCCAAAATTCAACCAACTTTCTGAATTTGAATTTTCTCCCAGGCTTTACAAAACTGATTTTGTGTGTACAAACTGTCTCAACTGTGAGTGTGCATATTTGAACTTATCTCACCCTCTCTCTCTCTCTCTCTATGACGAGAAGGTTTCACCCCATCTACGAGCACGGTCACTTGGAACAGCAATAAACAAGTTCGCTCTAAACGAGGTCGGACGACGGTTCCAGTTTTTCTTTACTGCTTTGCTCATTAAAGCATCATTTTCTTTGGAACGATGGTCAAAAATACATTGAAGGGTCCAGCGTGTGAGATTTATAATCAGCCGAAAATAAGATGTTTTTGTTACCTTTGTAACCTCTTCCACAGATCCCAGCATGTTGGAACAGTCAAAACAAACACTGGCTCTAGGTAGGGTAGTTTCTTCTCTCCTAACGAGAGGGCGAGAACTTCATTGCTCCTTTAATAATGTGATAACACATCGATCACTGAGGAGCTTTTGACTGATTCCCATATGGCCCGGCCACCGAGGGCATCATCCACGCTCTGCTTAGTGCTTTCTGTAAAAACTTGACACTATTTTTCCTGGAAAGGAAACACTGGAGTCATTAATTGTGGTTCAGCGTTTTTTGGAGTTGTAATTAAACGGTGATGATATACAACCTTCAGAATTCTGCAAAAGGGGTAAAGAAAAAGAAAAACCTGCCACCGGCACTATAAACAGACTGAAACAGCAACATGAGTTTAAGATTTCCACATCCTGACGCCCATTAGTCAAACCGCGCGTCCGTTTATTGTTGGAATCGGCCTGCAGAGGTGTGAAATAAATCAGCTAATAGTTAATAGGTAATAGTGCTGTAATGATAGCTTCAGATAGTGACCGATCAATCACACCTACTTAACGTATGAGCAAAACCAGACTGGGGTCCAGGTTTTATGGTCTTTACAAAGATTCTCGAGTTTCCTGGAACAGCTTTGAACAATCCTTTATAAGGCTCTAATAATTCCTGATGCTATTAAAGGGTTCTTGAGACAATTCAAGGGGTCTCAGATCATTTTTTTATCTTTTATCTTTTGGGTATTTTGGGCTCATTTACTCTCCACATGGACTGTTTGCCTGCATGCAACCAAAGGTCTCTCAAACATGATTGGTTTCTGATGAAGATCTCGGCTCCTTGCCTACAGATTGTGCAGACCACAATGACCGAAATAGGACTTGAGTAATGCACTTGTAATGTAATGTAATTAATACTAAGTAATAATTAATGCAATCTGTTCATTTATTTTGCATGAATAATCCAAACTGTGTTGCTGAACACCCACATACAGTATTAGCTCCTTTATAAAGTTGAGGTCGATGATTCTTTCATGATAAACATAATCGCTAAATTGATTGTTAATATAAAGATACTTATTGGAACAGATTTAATTAACACTTGATCCTGTTAGAGAATCTATGAGAGTGACTTTTGGGAACTTTTTTTTACGGCTAGTCCAAAGTTGGTGGTAGAACACAGCAACGATCAACACCAATCTATTGTTGGATAAAAGCATTTGAGATGTCCAGCCGTGAAGCGTCAGTATGAAAGGCAGGTGGGTTTTTATTGGTTCCACTCCTCGGTGTTGGTAGTGGTGGTGACCTCACTGGTGGGACCAAGCCAGACACCATCCGCCCTTGCAGGGTAATTACCACAGGACGTGCTCAGCCATCAAATGTCCCACAGCAGGCCAGGTGTTACATCATTACACACACATATAAACAGAGCACAGGCACACACACACCTCCAACCACACACACTCTGCACTTCCTCAATATTCATATCTGGACGAGAACTAACGAGATGTGTTGGTTTTTGAAAAGTATGAAAGAGAGCTGCATTCGAGACGTGCATGTTCCACCACTTTAATAATCCAACACCAGATGTCTGTCACCGTTTTTAAAAGTCCAGAGCCGCAGCTTTCCTGAAGCACACTGTTATGTGGTACACATCTAAAGGCAGCTGTACATTACTGTACATCAAGCAGTCGTATATATATATATATATATATAGCATAAAAGCATGGAATTAATTCACCGTCCAACACTTTTCTCTCTGTAATGAACAGCATTACATTCTGTTTCCAGTTCTTTATTTTTTTTCCAAGTCTGGTACAGGATCAAAAATAACCCCCCGCAAAAAAAGCCAGTGCCAAACATAGATGATGATGCATGGGCAGACGTTCATGGTTCCCAGAGGGTAAACCCAGAAGACTTTAGTGATCCTTGTAGTGCCACATATCCCCCGCATAGGAGGAATCATATTAGCAGTGATCTTCATCTTTCACCCCATCATCATAAGTCCGGTCATAAGTCATTTTGTTCATGACCAAATACCTGCGAAACTCATCAGTGGGTGTTAGGCACGCTACTAAGACGGTGAACTCTGTAAACACACGAAACATGAACACGTACCACGTTGCCAAATTGGAACTGCGTGGAGCATTAGCACCGATATTTGACTTAGCTTTGAGAGCGTCATCCAGGTACTCAGAGTACGCCGACAGTGCGAACACACTTAGGTACCCAAAACAGCAAGTGAAAGCGCTCAAGCACGTAATTTGAGACACAGCATTAGTCGTACCCATTTCAAACCTTTACCGAACCCTGACCCATACACACTATTCATTGTTAATGCTGGTTGCAGCCTTGCTGAACTACAGTACAAAGATCTAAAAGATGTCTCCAAGGTGCAGATACTGGACGACAATGTATTTCAAGCGTTAATATCGTATTAAAACATCCTTCAAAGATTCTTCGGTTGTAAATGATAATGAGTTTGGCAAGATAATCCTTGCTGGAGCCCCCCCCCCCTTATCACTGCACTTAGCATATCATACAGTCTTCCTCAGCTTATGGAGTCTAACTACTGTTTCCCAGGTCAAGGATGAACCTTCACACAGACTGTACATTGATAATAAACGGAATGAAGTCCAGATGTTTTGCAGCACTTTTCCACAGTGTGAGCCAAACCGTCATAGGGGGGGCTCCTCCTAATGAAGTAAAAACTAGCTAGAAAGGCAGCAAGTGTCATGATGGGAGGAGGAACCCAACAGCTTAACTGGCTGTAAAAGATTTTTAAGCATTAATAAAACCAAACAACGTTTATACACTAACTAGAAAGTGGTGCCTCGTTGATATCTCCAAATCTAATTTAAGCCTACTAATACTTATTTCAAAATAAAAGACTTTTTCCTGCCAGATGTTCTGTTATCTTTATTTCGCTGTATGTAATAATCCTGACAAGAGGGAGACTCCTTTGGTTAATTGCCACCTGAGCAAACAGCCCTCACATAGATGCACACGTGAATCCCATCATCCCTGTAGTTAGCTGGGGGGACACTTCTAAATCGTTCCACATGGCCGATGGTAAGAGCGGAGGCCGTGTAATCGCCTGCCAGTGACCGACAGATCGCTACCACCACCACCGTGACTCCAGAGGGGCTCTTCTTCTACTCTATCGTCTGGGGATGTAAACCGCGGATGAAAGACAAATACAGGACAAATAAATCTCTGCCAAACATGTGATTATTAGCACATATGAAAACATGTCCTGTAAATAAACTGAAATAAAGCAGTATCCACAGTTTGACTTTTGCTCACTGATTAATTTACTTGAAGGAACAAATCAATTCCATTCATTCCAGGGTTACGTCCATGCAGCTGGACATTCAGCCCAGAGATTTAGTGACTGACCCGATGTAGTAGCAGCTGGATGAACCGATCCGAACGAATAAATCAAGCGTGCTGAGTTGGAAAATTGTGATGTGATATGTTAGAAATTAATGAACGGACCGAGGGAATGTTTAAATTTGTAAGCATAAAATGGACAGTTCTGGTCCGTGATCATGACGGGCTGAGTTGCGTTCAAACCCGTTGTAAAAATACTCACCTGCGACCGATATTACATCACTATTACTGCGCCGAATGTCACTGTTGCAAAATGTCAGATTAAGCGGCTGAAAGACAGGAGGGAGGAGAGAGCAGAAAAAGAAAGAATGCAACAAAGTCAAGACCATTAAGCTACAAACTACACCAACGATCTGTCCCACAAAACTTTATTTCTATCATGGACCAGGTGCAACTCGACAACCCCGTAAAAAGCATCTGAGTCGCAGTTTATAGACACAATCTCCAGTTATGTCATTTTACTCAACCAACCGGGATACAAATAATATAGATATCACACCAGCTATTTAAATCTTTGAACATTTAGAATTGAGTGGAAAGGAAAGCATAAATTTTAACCAGTAAACCATCTCCACCACCGCAATTATGATTCATATTATGAGAAGTGTCCTGCGTGATAAAGTTCAGGCGGTAAATCCAAACCAGTTCCCCGAGCCAAGCAACAAAAGTGCAAAAACAGATACAGACACCCACCTAAAGGAAAGAGTATATCTCTGCGTCACAATAAAAGCCTTATTGTTTTCGTGTTACCAGAGACACCGGTCTCGCCACAGCCCAGTGGCTGTTTAGACTCCCACCCGATCCGCTCAGGAGTGTTCGCTTCCAAAACTCTGCCTCTAAACCGTCCACACAGGAAACGTCTGAAACCTTAGCTGTGGCCTTTTAAACATGGATCTGTTTGGACTGTAGTACTCAGATAAAAGAAAATTTCATGTTAATTCTATTTCATGCCATGCAACTTTGGCCTTAAGGCAGCGTCTTATAATCTTTACGTATATGTTACAGTACAGTATCTGCTGGTCAGAATATGCAGATGATGTTGGCCTTTTATCAAAGATTTGAAGGGATCATCAAGTTATATAAGACTGCTGATAATATCTTGGATTAATTATAGTTTGATCAGGAGTTCAAGAGGTCAAGAAGACCAAAAATCTAAAGTTGGATGTCCTTCTCCAATGTCATCAACATCAACAATACGAAAGATTTGGACGGATATTACGATATAATACTCGGGATGTACTGCAATCTAGGTAAAGTTGGCAGCATAAAAGTCACATTTTGCCACTGCTAGACTTGTTAAATGTAAATAACACCAGTTGAAATCTTCTTCTCCTTTCTCCTTTTCCCGTCAGGGGTCACCAAAGCGAATCAGTTGCCTCCATCTGTCTTCTGCATCCTCTTCTCTCACACCAACGACCTTCATGTCCTCTATCACTGCATCCATAAACCTCCTATTTGGTCTTCCTCTAGGCCTCCTGTCCAATATATTCACTATCTCTCTTCTGGACATGTCTGAACCATCTCAGTCTGACCTCAGTCTGGCCTCTAACATGTGCTGTCCCCTCTGATGGACTCATTCCTGATCCTATCCATCTTGGTCCCTCCCAAAGAGAACCTCAGCATCTTCATCTCTGCTACCTCCAGCTCTGCCTCCTGTCTTTTCCTCAGTGGCACTGTCTTCTAGACCAAACAACACCAACGCTGGTTTTACCACAGTTGTGTACACCTTTCCTGTCATTTTAGCTGACACTCTTGAAATAAAGCAGATTTATCATTCACTCTGGGGCTAAGCCATTCGCTAATCTCTCCTCAGGTGAGTTACAAGATCAGAGCCCAGGCACCAAATACCAACTCTAATCATATTCGACAGTCATAGTATCCGCGACTTAGTTGACTTAATTTTTATTATGTGATGTCTAATGAAGACTGTAACCTCTAGAGAGCTCTAGACTTGCTCTCTGGATGCTGGTAGTAGCAGCTTTAGACTGGACAGCTTTAAGTGGCTTAGCATTGAGGTTTTTATGCTTCTCTATACCATCATGATGCATGCATCTTGGCAGGCTCGCTCGCACCCTCAGGACGGCTGCAGGATTGAAGGAAATGATGGATTCAGACCACCCGTTCATTTCTCTGCAGCAGCTCTGGCAGCACCGACACTCGAAGCTAACACACAGTGCACAACGCAGGGGCAGGTTATCTCGTCACCGAGCCACACACACACACACAAACACACACAAACAAGACCGTGCTCTGTTTAGAGTCATCGCCAACGTGCGTTATAATCAGAATAGAAGCGGAATAAGTGCCGTGTTTATGTCTTTGTTGAAATCATTTCATTCTTCGGACGGCGGCGTTTCAGTCGCAGGAGTATGAAAGGACGCGTGCCAAGTGAAATACACAGAGGAGCGCCTGCCAACCAAACAGAGCGGCAGAATGTGAAAGTAGATTTGAAATATGTTTGCTGAGTGTTGTGTAAGTTGGCCGCCTTAAGTGTTTTATGGGTCAGGAAATCCTAAAAAATGCAGGGAAAACATTGTCTTCAGTGGTTTTATCATTTCTGTTACTGACATGCTAATGATATCTTTTCTATATCTCGGCTCTTTCTGAGCCTCCATTAGGCCTGTGAGCTCTTTTTGTTTCATAATCATAACTATATATTTTGGACACTCGGTCGGTTTTTTGAAGTTAAATCCAGTATTGAACCAGATTCTTTTGAACATCTTTCAAGTGCAAGTATACAGTTACTAAACAAATATCTTTAATCACCTATCAAATGGTGATTTCAAAGTTAATATGGTTTATATCCAGCATGGAAGCAGCTTTATCTGTACAAAAGCGCCAGAAAACGATTTATTTTAGCGTACCGCTCGCTCGCGTGATTCTGCTCATCCTTCTGGATTTAATATTGTCGCAGTCTCAGTGACTCAAAAGACACTTTGAAACCGAATATAAACAGCCAGACATCTATAGAAATCTGATTGGAAGTGCATCTCAAACCACCTCCAAATGTGGCTTGCATCCGACTTGCAAAGATCACGTTTCATGTGGCTTTTTTTTTTTTAGCTGTCCAGAGTTTGTACAATCAGTCTGGACACTGTCTGAATTTGCCAAAATCCTGATTATTTTGCCAAACACCCGAAACCGGATCCAAAATGGAAATGGTGAATCTGAAACTAACACTACTTGACACAAAAAAATTGAGCCATTGCTGATTTGCTTTTTCCCTCTTGTTATTTTACTTTGGTTTAGAACAAATGATTGATGTGGAGGGCAGTCGTGCAGTCGCGAGTGGCCAAGCCTCAGCCCCTGCATGTCATTTTGTCTGACACACAGCATGGCACTGCACGGTACGGCTGCAGATGTCATGGCTTTGTAAGCCGGAGGAATTACGCCCATTGCCGCAGGAATATCATGAAATATGCTGAACCACTCACCAGGACTCAGTTGGCTCACTTTGGTCCAATCTTATACACACATGCAAGAAGTTATAAAAGCTGCAAGCGACAGAAAGTGAAGCTTACTCGCTAATCATGCTTAGGTATTGATTCGCAGGCTGCACAGTAACTGGATGCCCTGTCAATCACGTTATCAATGGGCTGTGAGAGAGGTTTTGGTATTTGGCACATGAGATTGTCTCACACGATGCCAAATCAAACAGCAGCCTAAGCCCCAGGACAGTGGACAAACCGTTCTGTCATCGCAGTACTTGACGATGCTTTCTCCACTGTATTCTGTGGAAAGTCACTGGCAGTCGCTCGCATCGCAAAAAGCCAACAAACTGCTCCGCTCTCTCAGAAGGAGAAGATCGATATGTTAATAATCAGCATGATGGAGCGCCACAACATGGGTTTTTGATTCTCTTAATGAGGTCTCGGTGCAAAAAGAAAGCAAATTGAGTTCATTCAGTGAAGATTTATTCATCTGGTTCAGAAATCTCAAAGTACAAATGGTGTAGAACAAAGTTATATATTAGTTATTCTTAAAGCACAAGCATTCTTTATTCTGGATACTGTTAATGTTGCTCAAACACTAACTGAAATTGGAGTTGAAATCTTAATTAAATTAACTTTGTTAATTAATTAAAATTAATGCATTCCTTTATGTTAAGATTTCATTTTGGACCACTGGCTTTCAATTTGTAGTTTTTATATTTGTCCACCACGTGGCGCCATTTTACCCATTCAAAACGTGCAGCAAAGTTTCACACTTTTTACTGTTTACTGCGAAAAAAGTATTTTTCAGGCTGAAATAGTTCTAAAAGACTGACGTGTTTAAAGTGGAAAAAAATATTTTTATAGCAGTTTTTAGGAAGGAGCCACGTTTTGTCTTAGGAACTATTCAGGACACATAACGGGAAGACCCTCCAAGGGTTAACTACAGGGTCAGCGTCAGGTTGGAGTTATCTTAGCTTAGCATGAAACAGCAAGCCAGTAAACTTCACTAACTAACACTTATCTCATTTGTTGTTAAAAATTATAATTTGTTGATTTAGTTACACAGAGGAATGCTAACGGGAAGTGGAGCCAGTGTCGTGCTAGAACCGGAGCTTGGCAAGCAGGCAATGTACAAGAGTACAAGACAAGGGTAAATCTGAAATAAAAGGCTGAAAGACGCCAAACTGTTGACTAAGTAATATTTTCTGGCTGCTATGTTTTGTTGTTGTTGCACTTTCTTGATGTTTGGCTGGTAGCAAAGTTGTTGACTCGCTAGTTTTTTTAATCATATCAACAAAATACCAATTTTCTATGCAATGTTGCTTTAAGGCTACATTTGCTTTTGGTTAACTTTCCAGCAAAAGTGCTGAAATAGCTGCTATCCCTCTTTCCTTTTCTCTTTTCAGAGCAACATCTCTTGGAAACAAACCTGCTGCTTTAGCTCCACCCACTGAATGACCTCAGCCAATTTTACCTCAGAGACCTGTTTTGTAAGGACTAAAGGTCCAGTCTGCTGTGGGTCCGCCACCAGTAAAGTCACACACACACAGCAGCACATTTCATTTTTCACACTGTCCCATCCATGTCACGCACACATGTCACACCACCCCTCCTAACCTCGTCGGCCCCCGTGGCCGAGGCCAGTGTTGATGTTATTTCACGCCCCCCTGGGTGCAGCTGCAGCGCAAGTTTCCTGAGCATTTTTGGTGCTTTTGTCCGCCCTCCAACCTGCGCAGCCAGGAACTTCCAGTCACAGTGAAGATTTATGAAGCCCTCGCTGTCGGGGGGTGAACCTCCCGTGCAGCGGGCAAAGGGTTTGTTCTTTAAACAATAACATCCAGAGGCAGAGCATCAGCTACACTGATTAGGATAGAAGGAAGCAGGATCTGCGTACATTTTTTAAGCCTGGCATTGGTTTTCTTTGAATGGCAGCTGCCAATAGACACTGCTTTATATTCACATTCACAGATGCAGATTTTCCTGCCACGGAATTCCAAATACTTCCAAGTATTTGGAATTTTCCTTCAAATTGTTCTTAGCCGTGGAACACAATACGGTGGGATACAAACTCCTTTCTGGAAGAAAAGAAGTTAAACCCACCTACCTTAAATTATGGGGACCGTTCCACTTTTACAGTTGTTGATGGAAAGAAATTAGGGAAAGAAGATTAGAAATAATGTGGCAAAGAATAAAAAATAACAAAAGAAAAAAAAAAGGAATGAGAGTTTGGACGACAGAATAAAAAAAAGGGGATGATGCAGGGAAGGAGGATAAAAAGCAAATAAAAAGGGGGAAGGACAGATAGACAGAAAAGTAAAGAAAGAAGATGAGAAGTGAGGAAAAACAGGATAGAGGAAAAGAAGGAAGCCAAGGAAGAAAAAAGAAAGATTTCAGCAAGATTGTCTGAGCTTGTCTCTACAACGTGTCAGTACACTTGTATCATGATAAAGCCTTTATTGTTGGATTATTACTAGAAGAAGAAGTTGGAGCTAATTCATATAGTTTTCAGAACCATCAATAATATTCACATTTTAAGATTTCTGTGCAAAGTAAACTACAGCTGTCTAAAAATCAGTTGAGAGGCAGCCGAATGAGCAAACACATCATCCACATCAATATATTATCGCCTCATAATTTACTTATTGTTATGGCTAAACACATGAGCACAACACTTATATTGACACAACCAGCAGACCAGAGCGACGCGATCGTTCATTTGGAGTTGTGTTTCTTTCCAACTGATGAATGTAAGTCAAATAGTCACTCACTGCTTAGCTCTTGTTTGGTCTCCACCAATCCTTTTGGCCTCTTAACGCTCCACAATGTTCAACAGTTTGTACCTACAAGTCTGTCCTCTGTTGGCGCTACACTGCCTCAACTGTAAAACATATTCCTATGCCAAAGCCCGACTCCGCCGCCGTCTGCGCGGCATAATTTGCTGATGTTCAAGGTGGAGCGGAGAGAATACGCTCACCATAGCGTACGATTAAACAGATATTTCTCTTTTTACGTGACTAAAAGACGTTTGCTCTGCTGACTCTGTCCACCGCAATGCTTTGCTCTGCTTCCATGCCAGGACTTTATGCTTCTCCAAACTGGGCATGCAGTGACCACTGTCTGCTTATATGTAACAGCATAACTGCACGACTATGCAACCCTGCTTTTTATTTAAACCAAAACAATCAGCTGAAAGAGGCTAGAATGCTTTATATAGCCGAGAGAAACTGCAGGGTTGGTGATAATTCTCTATAAATGACACACTTGACATACATGTGTTGATTTAATATAAAAAATAAAGATTTGTAATTCAAATGGTGAGTAGAGGTGTCAAATAGGAGTGAGTATTTGTCATATAAAGTATCATAAAATAGAAATAATTAAAGCACATGCACTATTTTTTTTTACTTTCCACCTCTGTCTTACTTGTGTCTAATCATTAACAATATATGACGTGGCATCTTGATTGGTTAGTCCAACAAATAGCATGGAGAACATTCGATCCACATCTAGTCTGAATGGGTCTTTGCATGACTCTCACATTAACTAATGTCCTTGGCAAAGTTCTTGTAATGAATTTGTCCTTTTAAAGCCCAGCTGTAATCACAGCATCCTAACCCAGCAGAGCAGACCCCTGCAACCACATCCCAAGCCCTGACACTCTTTGTAGTTTATTATCCCGTGTTGACCATGGCTTTTGAATACAGGCTTCAAACTGAGCGCAAAACTTCGACCAACACAGAGAAGATTTTTTATTAATCTTGCTTTAATCTGTATGTGCTTTCTCTACATCCCATTCCTTTCGCCCCTCTCCACCCTCCCACCCGCTGTGGCCCACATTCACTCTCTCCTCCTCGTATTCTGGACAGCTTAACACATGCCAGACCTCTTCTGAAATGTGTATGTGGGGGAAAAAGAGAGACAGTGATGAAAGACAGGTTTAAACATGTGCAAGAGACAGCTGTTGGCACATATGCTTCGTGCATATATATTTTCTATTTGGGTTTTCAATATAAAAATTTGAGAGGAATGGCCTCAGTTTATTTAATCATCAGCTGTGGCTCTTGACGGTGGAGGACCATTGTAAGGAAAGTTTGTTTTGGACCGGCTCGACATTAATGTTTGGTTACGAATTGTGGTAGATATTTTGAAGGTAGTTCTCGCAAGATAAACGCAGACTTGCAAGGTTAGCGGTTCCAATATGGAGACCGTCCTCACCAGAAAGATGGCAACATGGGTCATTTGTTCGAACGCTGGAAAGATCAATGGTTAACATTGTTGTAGATTTATGAGCTATGGAGAGAGCAACCTCACTTCTAGAAGATTGTGATGAAGGAATGGAAGGACCATGGACCCATGAACTTTGTTTAATCAACCAAGGCTGTAGTTAAGACCACTTAAGTCAAGTTTAACGAGTCCAAATGGAGTCAAATCAAAGTTCAGACAGTCAAAACTCAGACCAAGGAAAATAAAAACACTGTCCATTCAGTACTGCTGCCCAATGTTATCTTGCTGTCGCCTACAGGAGCCGAAAGACAGAGAAAAAGTCTACTAGGCTCGGACGAGAATTCAAATCAAAACACCAATGAGCCTGAAAAAAGCCCGTATTAAAATACTCACAAGACCAAGAAAAAACACGGGTAAATCATCCCGCACGCTGCGTCAGGATCATTTAAACTGTCCTCGCAAGATTAATGACATTATTTGTTGCTTGTCCTAATGAACCACGAGAGAGTCGAAGACTTACTGAAACAGTAACAGAGCGAAAAGCTTTCTTTCAGCGGAGAAATACTCCAGTTGATAGCCTCTATTCTAACCCTTCGTGTTGGGTTTAACCAGGTCCATACCTCACGCCATAGCTACCATTAATTCCTCACGGGACGCTGATTGATTGAACAAGCGTGGTTTGCTCCAAAGCACAGAGCTTGAACCCCCAAACTCGAATTCTCCTGCTGTCTTTCAATGTTAAATAAAGCCTGTTTTTACGTAAGAGCCTGAAACAAAGACAAACGTAGTGTCAAATTAGCATTTGTGTCACAAAACCTTATTGGGAGGAAGCATGTGACACAACATACCTTCACCTTAACTAAGTCTTTGTTCCACCTCCAGCACTTTACTCTCCCTAAAACCACAAACTGTTACATTTAAATTAGCCAAGATGGATGTTTCAACCCGCTTCCAGTCTTTATGACACAGGGACTGATCTTCTCACCTCAGTCTCTGAAGGTAAATAAGCATATTCCCCCAAAAATGCTCAACTATTCCATCGTCTACTATTCCCATTCCTCTTTGCCCTTAAATAAAAATAGATACTCTATCAGTATTCTGAATCAGTATGGTCCATAATGCAGTGAGACGTTTGGAGATTTGGATCTCTGGCAGGGATCCAGCCTGGTAGACTTCCCAAGATGGTGATGGTGGCCAGAATGGAGGTTCATCCGTCAACAACCTGCTCTCTTTCACTTCCCTCCTTTTCCTTCTCCAGCTTTATTTAGCCCCCAAGGACCAGCCAGCACCTAACCGCAAGTCTCCACTTCACCGAAAGCCTTTTATTTAGCCTTTCTGTCAGTCCCCTCCGTCTGCGTCTCGTTTTCCTTTTTTTGCTTTTTTTTGTTATTGCAGTACATTTCCTGAACGTTCTACCGAGATCAGTTCTATTAATTAAGTGCCATCCACCTTAACCATAAGAAGAAAAGAGGGAAAAAGGAGGAAATGTCCTCTTCCATACAGTCTGGTTATTTGTGGTCGTTGTGGAACGTTGACTGAAGCTCTGGAGCAGGCGATTTAATGAAGGACTGGTGTGGTGTCAGGAGCCAGCGGTTGGAAAAAGCCAGCAGGGCAATGACAGCATGTGGCACTTTGGCAGCCGTCGGGACTGGATCAGTAGTGGTAAAAACGTCCTGATGACTGGAAAACAAAACCCTGGAAAATTGCAGAGTGACTGGAGCGAACACACCGAGCTTGAATGAAGGATGGTGGAGAAATTAGATCTCTGGAAGAGGGAAGACCCTGGAAATCCCCGAGAAAATAAAAACAGCAGAGACAGATCTAAAGGAAAATGTGGATGACATAGATTGTCTATAACTATGTCACAGTTCATTGAAATGACACTCCGCTGTGCCAGATTTCTTTGCAAATACCATAAAGGTGCTGCACACACACTTAGATAAATAAATAAATATTATTTCTTTACTTGTGTGCATGATGTTACTGGATTAAACAATGTGATTACAATAAGTTTGGTTAGGTTTAGGCACCAAAACTCAATTAGGTTAAGAAGACCTTTGGTTTTACACAGGACACGGACCTCTGTCTGCTGGGTTAGAGTCCTGTAATTGACCCATCCATCCATGCATCCATAATTTCTATGTACAAAATAAAACTTATATGATACATAACAACTTTATGCAGATTTAAATGACATACTTTTTATATAAACGTGCTTGTTTCATGCAAATCAGGTGGTCTGGTTTAGTTATTTGAGTAGTTTTTATACAAATCTTGTGATTTTATTCTTGTAGGACACAGGAATAAACACATCTTAGGTGACAAACAGCAATTTTGAACATTCTGACGCAATTGTGGCATTCAGTGCTTCAGGCTGCGGTTCTCTAGTCATAGTTTGGGTTCACAGCTGTCATCGGTTTGTTGTGTTTCATGAACTGAGACCGGAGTATCGAAGCCACAGGGGCGTTCCATCACCTGAGAGAGTTGCAGCCAGCTGCCTCATTGTTCTGTACGCTCTCTGCGGACAAACAGGGAATTATTAAAAAACAGCTCATCAGACAGGCGACACTTGAAGTGACTCGACGTCCTCCTGGATCCGTTCTTCATAAACGTTACAATCTATTTATACTTTTGTCATCCTGATCCCTACTATGATCTGAAGAGGGATCCCTGCTTCTGTTACTCTTCCTGAGGTTTCTCCAGTTTTTTAAAAAATCTGAACTGAAGGTCTAATAACGGAAAGTATCATATGTTATACAGATTGTAAAGACCCTTGAGGCAAATTTGAGATTTGTAATATCAGGCTCTATAAAATTGACTTGATTCGACTTGACAGAGAATACAATCGGTGATATAATAGAAATATAGAAAGCGCAGGTGTGTGGGCACTCAGCCCAGAGATCTCTGTAGCGTGCAGCGCATCGGTCATCTCTGACCACACACTGCACGGACACACAATGATGATACGCTATTTATGTGCAATGAGGAAAATATGTGCGAGCTCCTGATGACTGACATGTAGGTGTCGGGTGTTAAAACAAGCATTGTTCAAACCCACAGAAGTTATTTTGAAATTCTAGTGAAGGTCCCAAAGTAGTGAAGGGACAGCAAATACAGTACAAAAGGAAAAAATGTGGAGCAGCTGGATGAAGCTGATACAGGATAAACAGCACTGTCAGGCAGAGTGAAATAAAATGATTTCAACAAGAAGCTTCTTGAGAGGAAATAAGAGTAGCTGCTTCACTTCGTCCTGGCCTCGTGCTTGGCTCGTCGTTATGGTTTATTAGGACACCGTCTCGCAGTCCTGCAGCGAAAAAAGGACGGCGTAGAGTTGGTGTCTTCCTTTAGATGATTAAGAGTGGAGGATTTAAGCTGGAACAAAAACATGTGGACATCATTTATAGATGTTTTTTTTAACTGCATCATGTTCAATCTGTGCCTGTACACTAAAAAAAATACAGACGTGTGTTTGAGAGTAAAATAAGTCACATGTTCACAGCAGCAGTATAATCAGGGTTCCCACAGCTTTTTTATGAACAAATTCAAGCACTTTTCAAGCACCTTCAAGCACCAGTTTTTCCATTTTTCCAGCACCTTTAAATAGGTAGCCTACTAGTTGTGTTTGCCATGATGGTCATGGGAAGCGCAGCGGTGCCACTGTATGGCATAATAATATGGGTCTAATTAGCATTATTTCATATGGTGGTAGATTGACTGTTTTGATTTTTAACTAATTGTGAATTGGCTTGTATTCTCAGCTTGTGAGCGGTGTATTGTGTAACTACCATAGCGCAATAACAGTGACCAACAGGTGTGGATAGTAGTCTACTGTTATTTCTCGGCAGAACACCAAGCGAGTATGATAACTGAGTTCTGCATGTAAAGGCATCGGATCAAGCGTGTAGCCGCTTAGGAAACATTTTTGTTTTCTCTTGGTTTATTGAGATAGACATCACACACATTTCAAGCATTTTCAAGCACTTCACAAAAAATCCAAGCATTTTCACAACCTTGAAAACACTGAACTGAAATTCAAGCATTTTCAAGGAATTCAAGCACCCGTGGGAACCCTGGTCTTAGGTTTATCTCAGTCCTGATGCAGATAGTTTTATTCATAATGTTGTTTCAGTCAAAAGCATTTTAGTCAAACCTCAACTCTTTCCAGGATAAAAATCCCGACTGATTTTTAGTCTAGCAGGTGCTGAAAATTAGAAGATGCCTCATTGAATAATAGTAATAAATCTAGATATGAAATAGGTTATGATTAGTGATAGTGCTAACATAATATATCAATAAGATTTTTTAATAAGTTCAGGAAAAACACCAGAACCAACATCATTTAAGCTTTTGATTGATATCTTACACTGCACTACACCCTGTTATTGTTCGAAATGTCCTTTCATATTGTTTTATGTTGCTTTTCTTGATGCCGCGCTCTGGATTGCTTTGTTGTCCTGCCTAAAACCTGCTCACATTAGAAAATTGTCATACTAGGATAAGTAAGACTAATTACTAAGTAGCAGGAAACCCATCCGAGCATGCTGGATTGAGCAAATGTTGATTTTAACTGCTTATAATTCAACTTTTTACTTGTAAAAGGAAAAAAATGTTTTTTTTTGTCCCCCCCCTTTCTTTATGAGTAACAGTAATGACCCAGCCACACACATGTCAGGAAATAACGTCAAGTTATGAAGTTTATTATGAGTTTTAATCCACTTCAGTCGACTCTTTTCTTTATGGAAATTTTTTTAAAGAGTGTTTCATCTCATCAAAGTTTTGGATTTGTCATAAAAAAACAGAAAAATTTCACCAATTTATTTCATCACTTGTTTTCGTTACTGGAATTAACACTTGTTCCGTATAAAATATGCCTTCGGTATTTCAGCTTTCCAGGTGTGGAGTCACTTTGTGTTTGTGCACCTTCATTTCTTAGTCCAGTCGGCCAATTCCCTCATACCACAAATAGTCAAAGTGGATCTCGGTCCAACAGCTAAAGCTCTAAATGGGTAAAACAGCTGTCAGTCAGGGTCCCCTGCCAGTTTATTGGAGGGCTTGTGGTTTCCTGTGTTTCGTCATTCAGTCTCATTCAGCCATAATCTGCAGAATCTAAACAACTTCCTGAGCACAAGAAAATTCCTTGGCCGCAGATCCCGATTTCCACTGTCACGACGTGGTATTAGACTCACAAAGGTTACCATCACATTATTAGACACATTTAACCAGGACTGAACAAATATCCATCTGAATGACTCTCTCTTAGTTTCTATGGTCGTTTGTATTTGGATTCATTTTTCTCTCTGACAAAAAAAAAAGACAATGATCCACAACCTGCCATAAAACAATTCAACATGTTATGCTAATTATTTGAATAAACATGTAGCAGTTGTAGATTTGTCACAGATGGCGGTTTTTAATACTTCTCAGATGAACAGCGATGGAAACTTCCCAAAGTATCTGTCAGATCTGTGAGAAATCCAGTGCAGGCACATCATGGTCGGAGCTTTTTCTCAAAAGTGACTCTGAGTCACCGAGGGAAAAACTGAGACTCCGCTTCATACAACTGATTTCAATATCTCTTTTCGTTTTCAGATCGGATTCCTCGCCCTCGCAGCTTCGCGGCTTGCCAGGTTTGTTGAAACACTCGCTAAAAGTTGGAAGGGTCCTACCTCAGCTCGCACCACCTATCAACACCAGCGCGATGCTGTAAATCGTGCTAAATCATTTAGTTGGGAAAGCAAAGCAGACACTCCAGTCAAATGAGGAAAAGTCTTCAGCTGGCTGTGTTGATCTTGGCATGCAGACTGCAATGACAACATGACCCTTCCTGCTGAAGGAAAGCTGCTCCCTCAGGGGTCAAGGTACGAGGTTCATCCAAGATCAGGCGTGACACTGGCCAGATGCGTTCCACAAACCCACCCCCCCAAACTTTTTTATTCTCCTCTGAGTGAAAACACAAACCTGGATCATCATTCGGATGGAAAAATAACAGGAGCACAACTAGTCTTCATCTGGAGGAGCTAACCAACTTTGCTAGTTTAGGAGGACGCCTTAAAATCAAAGAAGCCGTACGATGGTACGACATCACGTTCATGCAGCACACTCGCGCCCCAGTTCCAATCCTGTATCTGGATGAAATCCAGATGAGATTTAAGACACTTTGATTTATAGTTCGCCATATATCTGCGCTGTCTCTAACATCTAAATCGGGGTCAAGACGGCGGTGGCGTCGCACCTGAAGCGGTTCGGTAACACGCAAAGAAGAAGAAGCTCTGTACTTATCTGTTTATGATGGTTATGGGGATTAACTGTGCTGCTGAGGTGGAAAATCTGACAGAATAAAAAGAACCGTTGATGCTGCAAGAAAGTTTTTCGATATTTTGGGTATAAGTGGAGAAGAAGTGCTGGAGACGGAGAAAAGGATGAGGAAGGGGGAAAACTTTTCTTTCTTTTGAAGAATGGTGTCTTATTTTTTAATACAGGGGAACATTTTGCATGAAAATCACCTCCAGAAACAAAGAAAGACAAAACGTTTAACTCTCTGTCTGTGTTCCATGTCCTGAACTGTAATCAAAGCTCAAAGCGCCACTAGAAACGTATCGAGCAACTGGATTTCAATCCATCTTGAGTCATTCTGGATGTACTAACATACAACTTAAGTAGGTAAATAGACTCAAAGTGCCTTGACAACACTTGTCACATTCGCCCATTTGCGCACACGTTTGTTCGCTCGATGGCAGAGGCTGCCGTGCGAGGTGCCAGCTGCTCTCGCACACGATGAAGGCGCAGCCATCGGGAGCAATTTAAGGCTCAGCGTGTTGCCCAAGGATACTTCGCTTAGACTCAGGAATCGAGGGGATCGACCCACTCTTACCCACTGAGCTACAGCTACAGGAAGATTTATTCCGAATAAATTTGTTATGCCCCCTGGAATATGTCCGCCTATAAATCTATAGGGCTTTCTCACAGACTAATCCACTATCAACTTGTGGTGGTGAAGGAGATACGCAGAGAAAGTTCTAGCAGGAGCAGGAAACATGGCGTGTCATTAAGTTGACGTACGTACATGCTTAACATTTCTTTTCGGTTTTTGCTCAGAATTACAGATTTAATTTGATTATATGGATAAAATTATGTATTTGTATATCATGCATGTAATTATTTTATCAGGGGTCTGCAATTAGCGTCCCGCGGGCCAAAACTGGCCCACCATTAATTATATCTCGCCCACGAGATGAAGTTAAATATATCTTTTAAACCTCATGTTTCCTGTCAAAAATACAACAATTCAACAGATTTCACAACATTTATTGAAACGTAGCTGATACGTAACGTGACAGCAGCCAGCAGCCAAGTCCTGCATCCGGAATCATCTTTTCTTTTCGTAGCTTTTGACAACGACATTTTGCATCGATAGCTAGCACTCTATCTTCAGCTGATGATTGAGACGGCATCCAAAACATAAAAAAACTGGCAATTGTAAACATTAGTTACGGCAGGTTGCCCGTTTCATGACAGACGCAGTGGGCGTAATAACAGCACATGGAAGCAAATTAATATTTTGAATTAAATTAAATGGATTTTTAAAGTTAAATAACGTTTATATTTAATATAATAGAAAAAAGTAGGACAGCATAGTCATAGCCCGCGATGGAATTGTCAGGAAAAAAATTGGCCCGGTCCAAATTTATTTGCTGACCCCTGTTTTAGATGTTGTAATATTGTAAAACACTGTCTGACCATTGGTCCATGAAACACGCCGGCCCACCCACTTAGAGACTAAAAGACTTTCTATTTCCAAAGAATCTTTTTCTACGTTTTTATTCATAAAAAACTTTTAAAATCTCTTTGGATGTTTTTTATTATTTCTTCGGTTGAACTTGATCAAAGATGTCACTGTGACTTGGCTCTGTCTGTATTATCCACATTTGGACAGAGGTAGCACCGTACCACCCCTCCAGATGAGACAAACAGCCCCTCATGAATGAACATCTCTTATTCATTTCCCCTTTTCATTCCCGTACAGGGAGTCGTGTCGTGTACCGCTTTCGATCAAACAATGACGCGCGGTAATGAAACACATGCGCGGAGAGAAAACACTGGGTACGACGTTCGACCGCAAGTCAGCCTTCAGGATGCATCTAAAGGGAAGTGAAAGCCACAGAGCGGCTGAAAGGCCTGAGCCGAATCAAGAGAGTGAATCACCAGCTGCTTCAGGCTTCGGCTAAGACGCCGCGGCGCGAATTAGAATGCACACTCACATACTGCAGACGACTCACAGAAATACACTCATAAATCATCAGCATCTTCCCGTGGAAGTATAACCAGAGGTAATTGTAGTGATTTGAGGAGGGTTGTTGTTTTCTTTTTTCATAGGCAGCTTCCTCTTTTCTCATATTATCCTCATCATCTTGTCACTTTCATGAGGGCCGGGGCCAAAAGAAGGTAACTCGACTCTTGTCCTGCTAAGAGTTTCGATGGGGTGGGGCAACAAAGGAGATTACTTTTAGGAGTTTTACACTGAATGCTTCACTTTCCTGCCTTGTTTTTATAACAGACACTATTACAGAATGTGTTAAATTGTAGGTTAACGATAAAAGTTACATATGTTCATATGAGTGAGCACAGCAAGATGTTTTATTTCTAAAGATTATAATAAATCTATAGCTGTTAGGCGCCCCAGGCCTGACTTATGGTAAAGTCTGATGTTAAATCATTACCAAGCAGCAACCGCCATGCCTGTGAATTGAAGCGCAAGGTCACTTGAGGCTGGCTACAGAACGAGTCACTCTCCATAAGTCCCCATGTTAAAATATCCTGGTACGAAAAACAGTTCTCTATAGCTAATTTCCCCACTCTTGACAAGCGTACTGAGTCTGAATTTCCATCGAACTTGCCTGTTCAATTTATTTTAAGGCTTAAAATTATGAATAATTAATACTTTGGCTGCTTTGATTGGACAGGTGGGTACAGGGACCAGGACCCACCCTAATTCAGGTCCACCCACAATCCACGTCTTTGCCCAGTTGGGGCGACGGCACAGATTCGACGTCCATGTTTTATACCGTCTATGGTCATTACATGCTCAGAAACTGCCACTGACACCATCATTTATAATTTTTTCTGATTTATTTGCATTGGAAATCCAAGTGTTCGCAAGTAAAAAGCATGTAAACCTTCAGAGGGAGCAAGAAGCAAAACAAGAGGATAAACACGTTTACCAGTTACAATTATTTTAAGGATGCAAAAAAAAAAGAAGTCTGAGTTTACGGTGGTTACAGTCTTTAGTACCTCTTGATTTTGATAAATTATGAAAAATTCAAAAGCATGAGTCAGTTAAGTTCAGTTCATTGTACACACAACACAAATATTTTTTTTGTACTGATTGCTCAAAGAAGTACAGTAGAATCTGGCTGAACAAATTCCTTGACAGTGCAAAAATCCAAGCCCTTTCATCAACGCAAAGCATCTCTGGAATGTTCTTATTGTATTGTCTTTAGGGAGGCTTTGCTCACAGCAAGCTGTATACATGTTCTTTGTTGTTGTTGTTGTTGTTTTTTTTGTTGGTCTCACCAATTTTTCCTTCGTTTCTGTCCATTGGAAGGTCATAGGTGAGGATGCTCTGAGCTCTGGTCGCTGTCGTGGCTGTCGTCCTCGGTACCCGGCCTCGGCGAGTTGGCGGAGCGTTGCAGTCCTACGATCCCTGAAAACTCAGACGGCAGTAACATCCCTTTTTTCACATTCACCAGTTCCTTCTCCCGAGCCGCCGCCCCCTGCTGGCCTCCCTTCACACGCTTCCACTTCATCCTCCTGTTCTGGAACCACACCTTCACCTGAGGGGAAACACAAAGACGTCAGACACCATCATCGTTTCTTCGTACTCTGAAAGCAACATTCTAAAAAATCAGATTTTAAAATCATATTGATGTGCAGTCAGGTGAATAGTGTCTCTTTCGTTGCCACCATTGCTACCTATGTACTTTTGTGCTTGGGGTACGATCACCTGTTAGTAAGTATGTAACGTTTTACAGCATAAAGTCACACGCCATCAACTATTTGACTTATTTCTGTGGAATATTTTATGGAGAATATGTTTTCCGG
This sequence comes from Collichthys lucidus, assembly GCA_004119915.2. Classification (NCBI taxonomy): domain Eukaryota; kingdom Metazoa; phylum Chordata; class Actinopteri; family Sciaenidae; genus Collichthys; species Collichthys lucidus. The sequence goes on from CM014097.1 coordinate 18,152,009, forward strand.
TTTCCCCTCTGATGTCCTCCAGCTCCTGCACGTCAACTCTTTGTGCTGACCGACAGTAAACTGCTACAAAAAACTCTTTGCTCAGTTTGTTAGCCGTGCCCCCCCAGTGACTGTGAGCTCAGAACAGAGGGAACGTTTCGGACCACCGGGAAAGAGGAGAGATTTTCGGGAAATGCTGAAGGGGGAGTAGAGTAGGGAGTTGGGTAAGCATGGAGGGATAGCATGAAGAGTAATGACTAATAACTCTTTCAACATACGTACGGTCACGTGAGTGTTGTGTTTGTACACTTGAAAAAATCTGAACCCATCCTTAAAGTGCAAATTGTACCATTTGCATCTGCGTAGTCTGCATGATGTAATTTTCTCATCCACCCATGTCCACAAAGGTCCGTGTGGAAAGTTCACATGCAGCCCGGAGATTTATGACCACGGGGACCTGAACGTACAGACTGGACATGTGTGAATACGTCTGCCCAGCCTTGAGACCACTTTTTGAAGGTCTCAGACAAAGGAGGGGTTCCTGTTTCCAACGCAACCAATGACTTCTTAACATTTATAATTCGAAATTTTTGTTACTTTTCCCGTCCCGCTTCACACACCGATGCCAAGAATTTAAATGTGGGAGACAGGAGGAGAAACTGCGGCTGCCAGGGAGGAGCCGAATCTTCGGTAATAAAATTTGACTACCTAAACCGCAAAAAGTTGATCTGCAAAACAGCGTCCAAAAGAAGAAAAAAAACACAGCAGTATGCATTGCATCACTTTCCCCGAGACGGCCTCACCCAAAGATATTTGGCGAATATTAGCTGCGTGTTAGCTACTTAAGTAGGATACGATCTGGGCTTGGTCTTGAGTCCATCTCAAACCCGCAAAGTCTTGTCTTGGTCTTGGACACTCTTGGTTTAGGGTCATTGGGCCAAATTGCGTACTTGTCTTTAAAAACTGGAGCATCGTGTACGTAATGGGAGGAGGCCCGGATGATGTAAGGTTAGAGAGAAAAATGAGAAAGCTATTGACACACACAAAAAAACAACAGGTCATAATGAGGCTTTGTTGCGTAATTTAGAGGAGTGTGCATACAATGGAAGGAAGTCTTGAATAAAATATACATCTTGTTTGAAATATCGGCCCTTATTAGCATTCACCTTCAGCTCCTCAATGTCCTCAATGAAACTGAAGAAACGTTACTGAGGATGAGCCGTGCTGAATGTCTTAGTATGGATCTTTAAACCAAAGTATTTTATTTTTCTAGCCTGTATCTGTATCATGAAAAGTTCCTGTTCATAATGTCCAGACAAAGACGACGACAACAAAAATCACTGAAGGAAAAGTCTCAATCTGATGATTTGAGACAAGATCTGATGAAGGATGATTGAGCTTTTTTAAAAATATAATTTCTAAACCTATTTATGGATGTCTGTCTTTCATGGATAAACATCTGACGTCTGTGTTTAGTTAAAACTCTGAGAAAAGTGAAGCGGGTTGGATTATTTCAAACATTCTCATGTTAATCTGATCAGAGTTGCATTGTTTGTGTCTGTGTATATCCGACCCTTTACACTGGAGTCGCTCTGCAAAGGGATTACTTCCAGAACGTTAAATACCGGCAGTGATTACAGCAGCCAATCATTGTTTCAAAGGAACATTATACTTAGTGTTATTGCATTATATAACAAACATGGCTTTCATTCTACAAGAATGCATCACAATGTTAGAATTTCAGGAGCAATAAAAAGTATACATGATAAGAAGGGTTTGAATTTCAGTGATTTAGACATACCGGACTTTTCATGTGATATGTCGCACCGAAACTACTCGGCTAAGTTTACGCAAAGATCATGGTTCGGGTTAAAATACGTGTGTTACGTTACATAAAGTCACGTGGATGCAAGTCAAGTACGTAAATGTTCAGTGTTGATACAAGCTCCATGTGTTTGTCTGACCCATCCTCTTTCATATGTGCACTTTATTGCTCTTATACAACTCCAGTCATGATTATGCACACACTAGAGGTCACACCTATCAATAAAAGTAAACATGGGTCATGATAATAAGCCGCTTGCACATATGACCTATATGGTTGTTTCCTTTCTCAGAGCTCTCTCGTGAACACCCGTGCCATTCGAATGCTGTCCTCCACAATCAGCAATCCTGAAAACTTCACAGTGACGAGAAGATGAATCCTAATAGTTTTGCAAACATGCTTAAATTCCCATTTCACTTTTAACTCATAGTTACCGGTTCAGAACAAATTATCTTAACAACTACTGGACAGATACGGCATGAAATTTGGTATGGATGTTCATCGTCCCCAGACGGTAACATCATGGTTCTTGTGACTCCTTGACCTTTTACCGTGGCACCACCGTCAGTCAAAATGCTCCTCTTGAACACCAGATACTGTATATCAAACTCTACTGGCAGATTTTCAAGAAATATACTGAGCACATTGATGATCCCAAGAGAGAAAAAACCCTTTACGGTTGACAGGTCGCACACAGAAACATAAACCTCTACTGACACTATCCAATTTGTTACTCGTGCATACATACAAGACTGAAATATATGAAGACAAAGACGCTGAAAAAAACAAAATGCACGCCGTCTTATAATGCAGCGTGCAGAAATAATTATCTCTTCTCAAGTGTGCACACATTAGTGTAGCTGGCTGACATATCGGCTAATTTTTTTTTTTGTTCCCTGGGCGTGAGTGTAACGGTGTGAGCCAATGATTAGATGGTGTTGAGGTATCACAGTGTCCTGCACTGCATCTCCACATAGGCAGATATGTGCTGATGTATGAGTCACGCTGGCCTCCTGGCTCGCCCTCTCCTTCCCCTGACTGCACAGCTTATTTAGTATTTGTGTCTCTCATAGTGATGAATAAGCTGCTGCCTAAAACGGGGACATCCAATCTGGGCCAATGAGATACACCCCCGAGTCCTCTCCTGACTCCTCAGTCCAGTCCCACCCATAACTCTGTCAATGCTCCCTCCCTGCAGCCCCTCCAGCACCCACTTTGTCATGCTTATACCACCAGTCCGTGCATGCCCATATGAACCCCACACTCAATTATAAACAGACATAAACAACATGCATATCTTTTAAACTCCCCCTCCTGTCCATCAGTGGGCAACTTGCTTTCCTTAGTGGAGGATTTATTTTAGGTAGTGCTGCACAGTCGCCTGCAATTCACTTACTAGGAGTTAAAAAGTCTTGTGTGTAAGATTTAGAGTCTATAATCACCTGAAAAATAATGATTGTTATGTTTTTGTTACCTTAGAATGAGATTTTTATATCTACAGAAGCCACAGGTCCTCTTTCATGCACACTGTGTGCCTAAAGTAGCCCAGAACGGACAGTTAGTTGGGATTTTTGTGTGTTTCGTGGCCACAATAGTTTCTCCTGGGTGAGGTGAAAGTGTTGCAATCAGCAATTGTTAGAGAGACCGTCTGTCAGACCACACCGGACCTTGGTATGTCCGGCACATTTACTTTAAAATGACCAACCCAAAAACCCACGTGCTGCAGTTTAAAGAGGCATTTAGGCAATTTATAACTTTCTTTCATAACTGCAAGATCTTGGCCCAGCTCACAGTGGCCTGTAAACGTACATACTGAATTATATAAAGTTAGTTATAAACAGGTACAGGTACAAAACACAGCTGTTACTACTGACCTGAGCCAAAAAAATGAACTGCCAAAAAAATACTGTACTGATAACATAAATTTGAGATAGTGCAGTTTAAAACAGAGCTCGCAAGTAAATTATGACGCATGTGATTTAAATGTCACTCTGGCTTCCACTGGAGAGACATGAACATCACATAGACACAAGGAGAAGACTGCAACCTTACATGAAACAAAAAGAAATGTCATCTCCATCATGTCTTCTGGTTCCCTTTTAAATGTTTAAAAGACAACATCTTTTTTTTTACTTTTGATGTCACTACAGACGAAGCTGCCTAGAGCTGATGTTTGCTGTGACTCTGTTGGCACCGAGCTAGTCTAGAAATCTGTTTCTATATTTAGGAAAACAAAAGAACGGATTGGAGCAATCTCTGAAATATTTCTGGCCTCATATTAAAGCCTTTTGGCCTCTTTCAGCTCGTTGTTTTGGTTTTAAAGCCCGCCAACTTGTCTGTTTTGGTTCAGTTTAACTCCTTTCACTCGTTGGTAACTGCTTTCACTGATAAAACACGCTGCACACTACCTGCTCAGCATTTGAGCTAGATGTTTTTTTACTCAGGAGTTGGTGGAGACCAAGTCAGAACTGAATAATGGACTTTGCATGTTCACATATAAACTTTATGAGCTGATATATATGTTAGATGCTGTATTAAAAGCTTGTTTCACTGCCAAAAAGATGTTTAATGCTCACTCACTTTGTTTTTTACTTTGTCGAGAAGGTAGTGGGTTTATCAGAGCCCCTTTTTTAAAAAAAATAAATAATAATATTTAATAAACAGCTGCTTATTGCTGGAAACAAGGTTGAGTAGAGCAGCGAGTAGTAGTAGGTGGTAAAACCAAAACAACATGAAGGTTCTAAAATGCTGAAAGACACTCCATAAAACTGAGGAGAACTGAAGAGTTTGTGATCATTCCCTTTGAGTTCATCAGTAAAAGTGACACTGATGGACCATTGTTAGTGCAGTGACGTGCACACAGCTTTGAGGTTCGCATATGAAGAGGATGTGTTTTATGACGCTAACGCTCCCGTTCTTAAAGAAACTACACAATTTCAGATAATAAATCAGAGCGGTATGTGGGAAGCAGAAGCTTTAAGATGACAGCAAAGACATCAAGAATCCAGAATCAACCCTCTCATGAACAGATTTATTGGACTACTATTGGGGGCGTTTGGAGTCTCAGCCAACGTGAGGGGGAGTGTTGAGGGACTTGGCTTCAGACAGGAAGACCTAAATCCTGGGTGAGTTGTCCTGGCCGTTGCCTGAGCCAAAACACTGATTGGTTCTAGCCAACAGACCTCCAAATGCACTGTAGTTGCGGGGGTGCTGAGACTGCGGGGTTGTTGTTGGACAGAAGAGCTGCACTGCCTTCAGACCTATACAGTGAAGGACAATGTAAAGCTAGAGCACTAAAGATTTACACATACGCCACATAACAGACGTTTCAACCACATTTTCCTCTTTCACAGGAAGCGACAAATCTTCAGTCAAAGCTTCACTTAAAAGGATTTTTCTGTACAAATCCAGCTCGGCTGAAAACATCTGATCATCTGTCACTGAGAAACGATAGAGTCATTATATTTCACCATTTCTTTAAACAACCACAGTAGTGTTTTTGTGTATTTTGCCATAAAACAATATAATTTACTCCTCTGCAAAATTATGAGATACAATGTAAGTAAGTATAAATAAATGTAGAAATAGCCTAAATTTATTCATTTTTTATTTATTTATGGATTATGTATGCAATTATTTATACTTTTTGTCCTTCATACAAAATATATCTCACTGTGTTTTTCCCACTTTACAGAGAGCCACTGGTTTCTTTTCAGTTCATTGTTATGTCATAGAATAGAATAGATCTTTATTGTCATTGAAAGTCAGTAAAACATAAATAAAATCCTGGCGTTAAAGTGACTAGTGAGTGTTAAAATAACTAGAATAAATAAGAATAAAGATACCTGAGACTTTAAAATGTACTAAAATAAATAAAATTAAACATATGCTAAAATCAAAATAAATACTAAATATGCTAAAAGGAGCATACATCCATTACGTAAAACATTAAAACATTGTGCACTATTTTCCAGCATTCACAGTGGCTATTGCATTTGGATAAAAACTGTGTTTGAATCTACTCGTCCTTGCACCAGTGGCTCTGTATCGTCTGCCTGAAGGCAGCATTACAAACAGGGGGTGATCAGGGTGTGAAGTGTTATAGTTCCTTTTACATTTGAGGGTGTTATCTATATCAGTACTTTGACCTCAGGACACTTTCAATTTAGCCTGAGCTGTTAAATCGGACGTTATGGCGCTGTAAACTTCTGCCATTAATCCACATGCACCACGGCTCTGCAGTGAAGTCATGTAGTTCTTTTTTATCGTTGCATCAGGGGAGGTACATCGGTCTGCATCTGCTCTGGTCTGTCTTAGGTGCCATTCAGATGTGACTGTGCAGACATTATATTTAAAAAAAGCTTTAACTCAAACACACTTAGCTGTCATGTAAAAAATATCGCCTCTGGCTGCAGGACTTCTTTTTAAATCGAGTCTCTCTCTGTCGAGACTCTGATATCTGATTCAGGTCGATCATAGATGCACGGCACTTGTTGTATTGAACCATTCGCATCGACTTTATGTGAGAGTCGTTTGTAACAAATTACATTACTGACGCGTGGTGTTTTGTTTTATTGACTGCATGCCAATATTTGTGGCATACTTTACAGTAAGAGCGATGACCAACAAAACACTGTTTTAAAACTGTGTTGTATTAAAATATACTGAACCAAAACCTGCATTTCGGTCCCATTGCACCCCGACGACACACTGATTTCCACGATACACATAAATTGTAACATGTGCTTACAAAAGCGTTCAGCCAGCTGATGCTATTGAACATTAATTCATCCTTTCCTTTGAACTCAAATAATGACTATTACAGTCATTAAATTAACCGTCATTTCCTACTTCACCTCTGCAATATTACCTCACAACGCCACGAGCAGAAACGCCAATTGACACCCTCGACTTTCCAGAAATACATCTGACTCTTCTCACGATGACTGTTCACACACACACACGCAACTGTTTCCACTTTTAACCCCTCGAAATGAACAGCAGCAGGCCCCGTGTTGGTGTCCGCATCTACAGCACCGCTGACTTCATACAAATGTTTCTTTGTGAGCATTAAGTTAAAAAAAAAAATCCCATCTGGGCTGTGACACACGGCATCAGAAAAGCAACTTCACAGACGCTGAGCAGCATGCTGACATTTCAAAGAGTCCCTGTGGTTTGGAATCGATTAGCCTCAGAGCATTAGTATGACATGTCCAACCGTTTGCTAATGTCAAAACACTGAGGGTTTTTTTTTTCTTTCTCCTCCTGTGAAGTCTTGTACAGTTTTTTAATAGGAGCCATATATCAACCGCCTTCATCTAAAGGAGTGATGGACGTCACCGTGCTTGAAGATTCTTTTAGAGCTGTTTTAAAGAGCGGTTATTATTAAATGTTTGACTTTGCTCGATCAGAACCTCTTGTAAACAAAAAGGTTTCAGGCCTACAATGATGCCACTGAGCAAGATACAAGATAGTTTTTTCTGTTGTTGCTTTGTTAGCACCAGTGAGATCAGTCTCAATGTCTGTGTTAGGGAAGAACGTGATCAGCATTACCATCCCATGTGAAGCAGGTGTCGTGGTTTTGTGTTTTTTTTGGTATCCTGTTTTATTTTGAAAGAGTCCTTCCTTTGGGTGTCTTGCAGTGATGTATAAAGTACTGGAGTGACGGAGTGGAGTAGAAGTACAAGTGCTACATCACAAAACTGACTTGAGTAGAAGTTGAAGTGTTCGTTAAACACCATACTTAAGTAAAAGTACTAAAGTATTCAAAATGTTTTGCACTTAAGTATTGCAAGTACAAGTAAAAGTACAAGTACTGTTGTTTATATTATTTCAAATATTTATTAAGGCACAACTTCTAATGTTACAGTGTTACAATGTTTGTGGTAGAGTTCTGTGATTTCCCATGGTCTGTGAATGCGTCTGAATGAATGCAGAGCGAGGGGGCGGGGCAGCAGGTGAGAGAGCGCACCTGGGTGAGTCAGGTGTATGACGTACGGCGCACGAGCGAGGTTGATATGAGACACCGGAACTGTTCTGTTGTTTTTTTGGCGTGGTTCCGGCCGACAGTCACCGAGTCCTGGAACCAAACCGTTCAGCAATAAATGCAGGTTTGTTGAATTCATCACGTGTCCGGCTGGACGCTACAATAGTAACGAGTAACGACTCAGCACATGAAAAATGTATCTGAGTAAAAGTATTAAATTCATCAGAAATATGTAGTGCAGTAAAAGTGGAAGTTGGGGAAAAATAGTACTCCTAAAAAGTACAGATACTGCATTTTAGTACTTAAGTACAGTACTTAATTGGTTCCACTTCGTTACTATACATCTCTGGTGTCTTGTGTTTACTTTACTTCCTTTCTTTGTCTTTTCTTTCCCCCGCCTGTTTTCTGTCACCTGAGTTTAATTAGTTAATAAGTTCTCTTGGATTTACTCCGTGTGTTTTCCATCTTCTACCTGTCAGGTTGTCTGCTCTCAACAGCTCGTGGGATCTTTCTTGGATCTGCCTTTTGTTATTTTGTGTCATCCTGGCTCTCACATAAGTCACTAAAGTTACCCTTTTTGTTCAGTCCACCTATTTAGGTTTTTTTTAACTGAACCATAACATGCAGGAGGGAAACGTGATCCCGGCCTTATCCAAACTTAAAAGTTCAATTGGTGATATTAAGTGGAGTTGTGCGGGGAACTATTTTTTGATTCTCCACCCACCATTTTTCATGTTTTTTTGTCTCAGGACATAGCACAGGTTGCCAGAAACAATTGGTGAGCACCAGTATTATTGTAGGCCTCTGCGCAGTCACGATGGTATAACCACCGCACTGTGTTGACAAGTCTCTGCGGTGATACCCATAGTAACCGTGTCCTGCTGTTCATCATCAAGTCATTTCTCATCCTATAACCGTAAATTGTTGTTTTTACAATTCCTTGTATGGATTAAACAAACATGTTAGTCACCGAGCTTCAGAGATGTTTCTGGGGGGACAGAGGCTAGCTCTAAACAATTACACACTGTACGCCATCAAAGACATTTTCAAATTGTTGGAGGATGATCGGACATTTTGGGGTTTCACTGAGCAAATGTGGCCAATTGTGCCATTGACAAAGGTGGTATAAGGTCATTTCATACACCAACCTTTGGACTTTAGTCAAGCTGGAAACATTTTTGGCTGATATTTGGAGGCAGTTTTAACTCTCTCGCAGTTTTATTTCACCTTTTAGGGTGGAACAACTCAAACTTTAACCGGAGCAAAGGAAGAATCACAAATTAAAGCTGCAAGCAGCGTTGGTCGGGTCCTCGAGTATATGATAGCCGCACACTTTTGCCCGAAAATCAGCTAAAAAGTAAATGGAGTCTCGGCCACGCCCTCTGATAAAAAGTTGTGATTTTGATAACTTTTCATTGTCGAGACCTTGAGAACACACACGCCAAGTTTCAAGCACATCGGATGAAATCCCTAGGAGGAGTTTGTTCAAATGTGACCCCCTAGAAATGACCCCAAAACACGAAAAGTCCAAATTTGACAAAAATTGGACGCCTTACCCGTCACTGTAGCCCAGGAGCACCAAGACACTTTTTTGTGCATCTGGGCATGTTACATACTTCCACAGAGTTTCGTGCACGTGGGACGAAACTGTGGCGAGGGGCACCTCCAAAAACGCACACCTAGGCATACGTCCATGTGTGAGACCCCCAAAATGCGAAATGTTACACCTGACATGGCAAATTTTCATGAGTTTTCGGGGGGATATGGGCCGTCGAAAATACGATTTACTTTATGTCTGAAGAAAAATAAAAACGAAAAAAAAAATATACATACGAAATTCAATAGGGCCTCGCACCGCATGCTCGGGCCCAATAAGTGAACACGTGTGTGGGTGTACAGGGGCTGTCAAACAGTTTAAGTAATAGACTTGTTTGTTGTCTTCACCAGAGTCAGATGAGAAGATTGGTATCAGTGTCATCTCAAGTGTGTCCAGTACAGAGATGTACATAATGCAAAGATTTGGACACAAACTTCCAGCCCGTCTGGATCTTGTATCTTGTTCACAGAGCCTCCTCAGTTTGGTATCCAGTCTTCAGACTGAACGTCTGTACTGAACTCACAGAGGTGAAACTGGTATTAATCATTTCATCTGACCTTGGGTAAGACAGCAAATTTTTCCAAATGTTGTCCTGCTCTCTCCAGAAAAGAGACGAATGTGTCAAGGATTTACAGCCAAACAACTCGAGGATACTCGACTGAATTCAATATCATTCTGCTTTACACTCTTCTCAGGTAGCATCTCTCAGGATGTAAAGAAACGTCTTCGGGTTTCTCAACAATAACACATTTTATCCTTCAGGACTGAAAGTGCGAAACTCTTGTTTTCAGGACAAAGGAGGTGATTTATTACCTCTCTAGACATTTCCTTTGGATCGCTGCTTAAAAAATTATCTATAACTCAAACTATGACTCAAGTGTTTATCATTTAGACCTGTTGATTTTGTTACAGGATCTAATGAAAGCCAAAGGATATAATAAAAAGTCACGGTCCATTAAATCCCCCTTTTTAAATTGTATTTCATAACTTGGAGCACATTAGGCTAGTAAGATCTTGATAGCTGTTTATCGTGCTGCTCCTGTTTCCTCCTTCTCTGCCCTCACAGTGATTCACACAGTTCATTCAACAGGTACCGTACTTGTCGTTCCGTGAGGTCGAGGTTGACAGCTATTTCGTAGCGTCTCAGTCTGGTCAAATAGTTGTGGTGTGCGAACTCTGACTCCAGTTCCCGGATCTGTTCTTTGGTGAAGGCTGTGCGCTCCTTCCTGGGCTTGCTGTTCATGTCTGACTTATAGCTCCCGTCTTGGGACTCTGAAATGAAAAACAGAACATTTTCCAGCCACAGCTGAGTCTCCAAAAAAGAGAGGGGGTGGGCGGGTGGGGTAGGGATGGGGGGAGAACAAAAAAAAAGAGGGGTTGAAAAAAAAAAATTAGAGAGGTTTGATAAACTGCAGGGGCCCATCTGAAACAAAAATAAAATGAAAGCAAGACGATTAGGAGTGCCAATCACGTTTTATTGTGGAGATCTGGTGTTGCATCCTGTGTTATTCAACCCAAGCAGGGAGTTTGCTCCCAGATGGCTCCATTCACTATGTATTTTATGGTCGGTGAAAACTAAAACTATTCAGCCGCACTATTGTTTTGGCTTAATGCTTTCAGCGTAGCGCCTACGGTGCAAATAAAAAACAGAGGAAATATACAGTTTCTTACAACTTGGGTCTAATTTTTGTGGCTGTGAGCATTATTTGTTTTTTTTATTGGTTCTGATACTACTGGACTCGTCAGAGTAATTGCTGAGATTTAGGATGGACGCTGAAGCAAGATGAGATAAAACATACAGGGCTGTCAGATGAGCTAACAGTTAAGACAGATTATCTAAACCAGGGGTCTTTAATGTTTTTCAAGCCAGGGACTCTGTAGCTGGTGGAGATAATCAAGAATACTGCTCACCTACAATAAGTATACAGTCACCTAAAAAGGAAGTGGGTCTGTGTTTTCTTGCTGTGTCTGGTGATCTCGTTAGATCCAACACAGTATACCCAAGAATTAACATTAACACTAGACAAAATCAGCAGCACAGATTTCCCTCCAGTTCTTACTTTTACTGTCAGTGCAGGTAATTTAAGTGAGGAAGGACCTGTGAAAGATTTACTGAACTGCAAAGCCTGCATTGTTTAGATCTAGCTACCCGTCTTCTCCCTCCTGTCTTTTGCTTTGTGCACAGCTCTTTTTCTCGGAGCACTGATCAATGAAATAAGGTGAAACCACTGGCAGCCCATGTGTGTATGCACGAGGCATTGCAAACATTGCTCCACAGCCTCTATACCGGTGGTCAAAATTCCACAGGGTACCTTTAAAAGTTTTGAATGTTTTGCTTGCCCAACCTTAATCGCACCATGACAATCATTTATCTGCCAGAGCCACAATCTTTCTTCAACCTTATCCCCACTGTCAGAGAGAAAGAGCTCTGAAAACATTGGCATTGGACGTCGTTCAGGTTTTGCTGAATCATCTGATATTAATGTTCCTCTCTGGCAATGAGGATGCGAGAGCTCAGCACTTAACTTGACGAATGCAGCCCTGTTGTCATTACTAATATAACTAAGTGGAATTATGGTGTAAAACTATTTATTATGTCTTTTTAAGTGACATATATGCAGGACTCTGAGAAAGCGTCCTCATAGTTATCTGGATGTTTTAGGATGAAGGGAAAAGCCACATGTTAATATAAATTTTAAGAGGCGCTCTTTAGTCCTGCTCGACAATACTTATTGCATATAAACACCGAGCTTTCCTCCCGCGATTGTTCATGCCTTGAGGGTGAAATCATATTTTCCTCACTTATATTGTCTGTCAGTACGAGCGTATTTCAAGCATCCCCTTTTATGTGTTTGTGGTCAGCGGATGGCGAAAATGAACGGAGCGTTTTTGAGGGTAATCTCTCATGGTGAGAAAACACTAAATAATAATTTCTACACTGTTACCCGGTCCACGCTGCATAAATCCAGCTGACATTTCATTAGTTGTGTAAATGCAGGATGTGCTGACAAACCGCAGTATGCCAGGAAAGAGACAGCGTCTGTGCCGTAATGTGAAACTACAGACACCCAAACGGATTGCACAAAGACCATTGGCCGTTTGGCGGTTTTGTGTCATATTTTCCTTTGGTCGTGTTGTTTTAGCGAGTGCGATTAATTACTTGGATGTTTCATCAAGCCTTGAAGTCTTTAATTTACAGGATTTGTGTTTTTAAGTCTTTCTGACAGTGCAGTTGATGGATGGGGAGCTCGTTTTTACTCAGCTTCACCATCCACACACAGTTGTAGGTCAATAACTATGTATATTTCATCATCACGAGATCCTTTTCTTCTTTTTTTTTTTATGAACATTAAGTCCAGAAAAAAACTCTAAATGTGCTGCGGCTTCCACGAGTGCCAATGAAGTTAGAGTTAGGAAATTGGATTTGGGTTAGGCCGCTGGCAGCTCCAGCACATCCTTTCGAAGTGTTCAATCTGTCAGTCAAATCGTCCTTTCTCTCCTGGCCCGGGACTTTGAGCTGGAAAGTTCTCGACTTGGCACCGGGCTGCTCGTCACTCGTGCTAAATGATGCAGATATGGTGCCTGCTTTTAAATCTTGTGCATGTATCCTGGTGATGATGTGTCCCTTTTTTTTTAACCATTCATAGGAAGCATATGTGTGCAGATCTTCAAAAAATGTATGTCAGGAAGTTTTAGGCCGTTTTTATACACGACTTTGCACTTTCACCACCAACTGTTTCACCAGCAGCGGTGCAGGTGAATTCACGGCTGCAGCTACCATAGAGGACTCTGAGGTCACGAGCTGAGCTTTGTCTGGCGATACGTGTAACTATTTTCCACTTGGATAGTGAACAAGCTTCAGCACAGGCTCCATTTAATAGCTTTTTTATTTTTATTTTATAGCTTTTGATCGTATCACTTGAAAATTGCTCACTTGTCATGGAATTTTCATTTTTTCTGATTAGGTGTGACTTCTTGAAGCTGTAAATTAAGATCTGTTATTTTAGACTCAATCTGCGATGATGAATTCAGATATGATTGATAAATTTAAAAAATAGGAAAGTATTTAATTTTTAAATATTATAATAAGTTTTTTTGTGTTTGAGTGATGAGGCGACTCTTTAAAATCTTAGAACCTGAATTTGTTGTTTCAACTTTATTTTTTATTCTATTTACAATTTAAAAACCTTTATTTAAAACCAAGAGCTTAAACATAATAATTAATCTCCATTTTTTTTATAGTATATGTTCACATGGATAAATGATTTAACTGCTCAGGTCTTATTAATCTTTTCTATATTACTGGACATTAGAAAATTAGAAAAGCCAGTTTCAATACAATAAATGTTATGTTCTATTATTTTATATAGATTTCCTTTATCTTTCCAAATTGATCCCATAATAATAATTCAACCACTCCTGTTACTTTAATTTACATATAACTACACTTTTCCCGTGAGCCCATCTGCTTGGAGACCCTTCATGGGCTCCTGATCCAGAGCTTGGCAAACTCTTCTCAAGACCAGCCGCCACACAAACATCTCATAGTACTAACCATTATCAATACCAAAAAATAGAATTCAAAACTTTTATCTCACAACTTATTGTCAGCTGCTGTCACGATGTGCTGACTCATATCATTGTATCTAAAATACAGGTTGCTGGCATTTTGGAAAAAATGTCACTAAAGAGGATTTAAAAAACAAATATATTTTTATATATTACACAATAGATGGTCGTTGTTCTTTATTTGCATTAAATTACCTAAACACTACATGAAGTAAAGATATGTTTAAGAGGGAAGCTAAAGAAAAGTTTTATACTCAAATATGAAGAAAATATTACACGGTCACATAGTTTAATGAATATGAGGTCTAGCTGGATCTTTTTATTTATTAATTTTATAAAAATCTTCAGCTTCTTTATGTTTAGTTTAGTGTCATATTAATTAAAGCATTTGGTAACAATGATATTTTCAAATGAACTGTTTTATGGATGTCTTTCTTTAAACAATATTTGGTCTCTATCATCAGTACTGCAATTAAATGTAATTAAAGTTACAAAGTGATCAGAAAAAAAAACTTAATAAATAAGTTATCAAGGATTAATGACAAAGGCTTGAATTTAAAAAGACAAAAAAAATAACCGTCAGCATCAGTAATGAGCTGTAAAAATATGAGCAGACGATTGAAGCCGTATAAAAAAATAATTTCTTGGGAAACTGAATAAAACTGAATGCATTATGGACTTCCTGATCTTACCTGAGCTATCATTTTTGCCTTTACTGATCCGCCTGTCTGTGTCCTCTGTGGATAGACTCTGCCGACTATATTCCCCAGACACACATGTCGCCCCTGTGTGGTCACCACTGCCCAGACTTGGGTTGGTGCCGCACAGGTTTGGGCCCCCTGAGCACAGTTCTGGGGCCGTGGCCTCGAGCGGCGGCAGGCAGCCACTGTGCCGAGCGTTCGGTGAGGGCATCTGCAAGGGGACGGGCCAGCCAGGTAGGTGCTGAGGGTGGAGGGGGTGCTGCTGGGGCAGGTGACCTCGGTGGGCTGGACTGCCAAACACTCCATTGTCTTCTCCTCCAGAGTAGCTATAGGGTGGCGAGGAGCTGGGTAGATCCAGGTAGGAGACGTGGTCGCTTCGTCCATGCAGGGTCAGTGGTGATTGAGTGATGGCAGAGTGCAGGCCCTGGGCTGGGGCATGAGGGCTGCGTAGACAACCAAACAGAGAGTGATCCATGGTGTGGGGAGTCCTCCAAACCCCCACTCCTGCTTGTCAGATTCAACCAAAGCTCCCCAAACAACAAGCAAAGAAGAGAGAGGAGAAAGTCAGGGATGTGGGCAGCCTCGCAGTCCCAGCTCTCCTCTGCAGTCCCTCTGACTTCAGACTTCCAGACCCCCCACCCCCCCCACCCCTTAATTCCCAAAGAAAGCCGGGGTTGAAGGAAGGCAGAGATGGTGGCGTTGAAAGAAAAGGCCTCTGGTAATCCAGAGCACGCAGACGGTTGCCAGGCGGATGGTGGGTAAACACTGAGAGGCGGAGGAGGATCTCGGATGACAGTGGAGAACGCCAAAGGACCAGTGAGGAAGGAGAAGGGAGCTTCCAGGGAAGTTGTGCCGGAGAGGGAGGTTGGGGGCGGAGGGAGAGGCAGGAGGTGGAGGGTGTAGGGGGTGTGGGGGGTGTTATATATAGGTTGTAACCTGAGAGGTAGGTTGGGTCACTGGCTCCCTGCTACTGACCACATGCATGTGATCATCCTCCAAACTGCAACGCACAATAAATCTGAACCATTCCTATAGCACTGCCTCAGGAAAAGTGGGTAATTTATTTTGGAGCTGAGCTATCTGACCCCGCCGAAGCGCTTCTAGTTTTTTCGGATGTGGAGCCGCAAGAACTTAGGAATTGTGTTTTTTTTTTTTTTTTCATGGTCTGCTCTTCTTGTTGATGGTTGGATGCAAAGTTAAAAGTGACACAAGACTTACTCTGAAATAAATATATTTGGTGAAAATATTTCAAGCACACTGACGGCCGTGGTTAAATACTTGTCAAGTTGTTTTTGTTTTTTTTTGTAGTCCAACTTCGGTATTTCTGGATCATTGCTGTCGCGCCAGAACATTTTATGTCAGCGGATTTAAGACTTTGAATCAAGTCAGACTTAAATCCCCCCCAAAAAAGTGCTCAATATATTTTTTAAATCTTGATTTAACTCGAGCGATGTTTCTCAAACCTTTCACAAATTTTGCCTCATACACTAAAATACAATAGCATAGACTGACCCTACAACAGTTAACACAGGAGGTAGGTTTATTCCCAAGGAGAAGATTTAGACAATTTACATTTCAAAATGTGCAATATTTGATCTAAAATGTTTAAATAAAACCCTTCAAGATTCCTTCAAGTACCACTAGAGGGAGGTCACGTACCACCACCACAGTTTGAGAGCCAATGGACTACAGATATCATCTTCCTTCAAGACTTAGATCAGTGGATTGACCTCACCAGATCCTTGACGTCACTCGTTTCCCCAAAGACTGGACTCGACTGGAAACTTATCCTGACTCACGACTTTAAGCCTGGCAAGACTCAGCTCTTTGCTCACGACTTGTCTTCTTTGATTCGACTTGATTTGAAACATGAAAGCAAAAAAAAATCTCAAGATTTAACCTTGTGAAATCAGAAGAAATTCGAAGTGCCACACAGTCCTGACATAGCCACAAAATTGAATATTTACTTGTTGTTTAATAATTCGGAACAGCTTTGAAAAGAAATCTCTGATTATAGAACTCAGCTTAACTTAAGAACTTATGTTAAATTAGTTAAAGTGCCAAAATACTTTTACTAGTCAACCTCTCGGGTGTTTTCAGCTAAAAATTTGTACTGTATCTCTTCGTCTACCACCCAAGACTGGCTGGTGTATACAGAGAAAGAGTTGGAGCTGGTGGGGATCAAACCAGAGTAAATATTAAATAATAATAATATTAAAATCAATTAAGGCAGCTTTAATTTAGATCTATAACACTCATTAAAGCAACTATAGGTATATATTTTTTGGACTTTGCCACACCCCTGCGACAGACAGCAATGAAAAACTGGACATTTCAAAATAAATGTGCTATAATCACATATAAAATGATCCTAATACTCAGCTACAAAGTCTACAAATAAAAACCGCTGACAATTACCAAAAAACTCCAAATTTTGTGAGGAAATTCTTTTTGCAGTTTTAGTTATATGAGAAGTGCCTTTTAAAAGCAGTCACTGTTTGCGTTGGAAATGAAGTGGACATATTTCATCGGTTTAATCAGCGGGCTTTCGTCCACCGTTTGATTGTTTCCACTCTCTCTTTTCCAACAGCTCCAGGTGTCTTTATTCCACGAGAGCAAAGACACTATCTGCTCACCTGAGTATCGGATGTGTCGATATGTTTGAGCTCTGCTTGAACCCTGAGAAAAAAATGACAGTAGCAGTTAAGATTGAGGAAATTAGATTCATTTTTATAGATATAGCTGTAACAAACCACCAGCAGTTGGGGTGTTTGGGGCTCTGTATAAGCCCATGCACCACATCCGGTGGTCCTGTTTAAGGTCCCGCAGCAAAAACACTGTGTTTACCTAACAATTAGGATAATTAGTAGCTCTGTAAAGTAATCCTTCAGCGTGGGCCCACGGTGCGTATTAATGTTCATGTGGTTTCATTTTAATGCGGCTGAGCTGTGGCTCGACTTGGGCCTTTCAGAGGTGTATGTGTTTCTCTTCACTGTATGTCAGCACCCGGGGGCTCCAATAATACCCCACCTCTAATTTGACAGCTCCCACGGGAGA
The DNA here is from genome assembly GCA_004119915.2 of Collichthys lucidus. Classification (NCBI taxonomy): domain Eukaryota; kingdom Metazoa; phylum Chordata; class Actinopteri; family Sciaenidae; genus Collichthys; species Collichthys lucidus. The sequence goes on from CM014097.1 coordinate 18,169,723, forward strand.
GGAAGTCTTTCACAAATGAGTTCACTTCATGCTACGATCATTAGTACATTTGTGGATGTGTGTGTGTGTTCAAATCCTGGATGGTGTTTGAGATTTTTATTTTACTTTAACTGCAGCTGACATCTCCTTAATCTGGCTGTGTCAGATTTACAATGGAGGGTGATTCAAACCATACGGGACTATGAAAGATACTAAAAGCAGCAGCAGCATTTCCAGAAAGGCAGAAGTGTTGCTTTTTGTTTTTCCCACGCCAAACTATTCCAAATATGCATTGTTAGTGCAGGATCTTATCTCGCAAAATATGACGCATTAAATCAGCCGACAGAGCTGTGACTGCAGTCTGACCTGGTCGATCTCTGTGCAAAGGGGCAGACGAGGATTTTCTCTGTGTCTCCAGCAAGTGATGGGTTCGGGGGTCGACGAGTCAAGTCGTGAAGCGGCGATCTGAGTCGGTTATTAATAACTTTACAGAAACTGTGTGTGCACCTTTCACTTTCCCTCTCTATCTCTCTCTTTCAAACACACACACATGCTGACAGGAACGAGCACATCCAACCAGAGCGTCGACATCGTGCTCAGAGTGCATAGAAGTGGGTTAAACCCTGCAACTGTGGACTCTTTTTCTTTTTACTTCATGTCTTTAATGAAGCTGTATGAGGAAATTAGAGATTCAAAGGGATTCAGGATTAGGGGCATAAAACCAATGCCTCTCCACCCCTCATCCCCCACCTGGACCCCACCACAGATGCACAGACAATAATACCTTGCACTGCAATCCTTGCACAATGCAGTTGTTTGCACAACCTGGACACTTGCACAATGTCACTACCTCAACATGGTGTTATACTGTTTTTGTATATTTGTATATATTATATATCGAGCTGCTCCGGGACCAGGGGAAACCAATTTCGTTTCATCCCATGATTTACATGTGCTGCAATGACAATAAAACTCCTTGAATCCTTAAATCCTTGAAATGCCCCCCAACTCTATAGAGTGTTTGTACATGGACAAACTGAACACCTGCTCCAGAGAGTGCCTTGCATGTTTTTTTGTGGCCATGTTAGTTTTCAGTTGATTGCAACCTACAGTTAGACGCCACTAAATCCTGAATGCTGAGTCATGAAGACTCAAAGTTATAGACTGTAATTTCTTGTGATCTTTTCTTCTGTGGTTAATCTTGTTGTATGTCTGTACAATGACAATAAAGAAATCTCTCAAGAATGCTTTATTAAAGTCTCCATCTGCTCAGACTTCCACTGGATGTTTGAGCACTCGTGTCTCACAACGTTTGGCTTCAGTCGACTCGATCACATTCACGCAGGTGTACAGCGCTGACATAATGACCTGGTGTTACTCTGCCAATCATTCCAGCGCTGTTTGCTCTCCAGCTATTCCTTTAAGAGGCCTCGGTGCTGTAGTGGAAAACACTAACGGTTTATATAGAGCTGACCTCTTGGTGACTTACTCAAAATGTTCCATGACCCCAGACAAACACTTGACATCACAATAATTCCCTTCATGTTTGGATTTATTGGAGCAAAATAGTAATTCTGGCAGTTTATTTTTGAAAAAATATATAAAGTTCATATTGGATGCTCTTAAAGTTTCTTAGTGTAATAAAAAGAATAGAAAATAAAAAAATTAATGAAGTGATTTCAGGCTTCCTGTTATTTAAGCTTTGCTTTATGAAGCTTATTATAGACTGTTGGCTTTTGTTTAATACGTGTGTTTGCTTTATAAAGTGGCACTCGAGCATGATCTTTTATGGCCGTGTGCTTTTTTTTAATGAGTTTTTTGAAGAGTCACATTTCCAAATGAAGAACGGTAATAAAGAGTCGACTGTGGCCTCTGTTGTGGTGCAGCGTCTCAACGCAATGTTTCTCATTTTGTTTTAAGTGCAGCCGGTCACTGTAGAAGAAGAGCGAGGCTTATTAATATCACAAAGAACATGTTTTGGATTTATTCACTCAGCGTCCTGTTTCTCTGCTCAGTCGGTAACTTTCTTCTATTAGTGAGAAGGAAATTGCACTAAAGCTTTTGAATTGACTTCAAAGAAGATTTAAAGATCTGAATATAGCTACTTCTATCCTATAATACAACGTTATTCTCATATTCTTGATATTATAAAATATCATAGACTTTTTCTTGCAATATTAAAACTCGTTCTTATAAAATGTTCCTAACATAACAATTTTATCCTGTACAGTTATGACTTAAAGTTATAGTCATACATTTTTAATGTTTGTCTGACATTTTAGTGTAAAATTATATTTATTCATTCTCTAAATTTAACAATTTCTCATAATATTGCTACTTTTTCTTTAAAATTTTTATTTTTCTTTAATCTTTTCTTAGAATATTTAAATTTTAAATGTTTGACCTTTTTGATTTAATGACAGAAGCTTTGTATTACAACATTTACATGTATTTATATTACTACTTTCATTCCATAACTTTATGGTTTATTATAAAAATATAAATATAAAAAACCTCTGTCCTGTGTTCTTGCTCTTGACAGTGCCTTTAACCTGTCATACATTTGTTCACCTGGTTTTCTTTCTGCAGCACTCATGATACTCTACACAATGAGTACTTTGGCAAAGAGTGAGGTAGAAGTGATTAGAGTCACTACGTTCACACTGATGTCTGTTTAAATCTCGAAAAGAAGAAATAAATATTACGTTATTCCATTCACAGATGGAATAAAAAAAAGTCTTAAACATAATAAAACAGAAATGTATGATGGATGAGTTTAGTTCCAGAGTTATGTCCATAACAACATACAACAACAAACATTCTTGCCGTTTATTGAAATGTCACATACGGTAAACAACCTCTTCTAGTCTGTTCAGCCTCGACTCTCGGCTCCGTGCTTTTCCATCCAGCCTCTGACCCGTCGGCGTCTTGAAAAGTCAAACTCGTTCCAAACTTTGCAGCCAACATTAAAATCCAAAGATCCAGATCAGGAACTGGAAGAGAGAAAAAAATACCTCTTGTCTCTTCAGACTCATTTCACCTCCTGCTCTCCATATTGTTGTCATATTAATAAAATATCAGAAAAGTGAATTTGACATGTTCAGGTCTAATTGTTTCCTTTTCCCCCTTCAGTTCTTCTGGCAGGAGACTTCTGGATTCTGGGATTTCACTCTAACAATGCATTCTGCACTGGAAACAACTCGTGGGTTTTCATTCCTTGTTGCTATCGTTTTTCATGTTCACCACAAACGTTGCTACATTCAATATTGTGATTATATCAATTTACAGTGTAACACAGAACACGTTTGTCATTTAGTTGCATCTTCTCGAAAAGTTTCTTTTTAGATAATTTGTTTTCATATTTTCTACAAATGTTTTTTGCTCTCATATTATTTTAACATTACATTTTCTGTACTTCTACTTCCTTGTTATTCTGGGGTCCTTATTTGATTTTTAAATACAAGAAAAAAAGAAGTAGCAAAAGAAGAGAAAGAAAACACATCTCATGGACCGTCGGTTCAGTTGATTCCTGAATGGACACACTGCCCTCTGCTGCCGTGCCTCACATACTGTAATGAATGAGAATGAATGATGATAAAACACCACCAGATGAACATCTGCAGCTGGATATGATGATTTCTGGTTGTATGACCTTCATGCAGTATAAACAGCAGGTCAGCCTGTGATCACAGGAAGGTTTTAATTTACATTACTGCACTACAAGCAGCAGCGATCAGTGTTGGTCAGTGGTGTTATGCCCCAGTCGAGGGGCCTAGAGCATAACAAGAAATAGGTGCCTCAATCTTCCCCGAGTCCCAAGTAGGCACTTACACAGGTTCAATGTACAAACAGAAAAAAAAATGGTTTATTTCTCAGACAACTATAACTAAGGCATCAACTTCAGGGTGGACCCAGGCCAAAACAAACTATCTTGAAAATAAATCACTTTGCTCAGAAAATCAAAATCACAATAAACTTACTCTTCCTCCATATGGGGTGCTGGATTTCTATGAAATTAGCTGCCCGGGAGATTCTGAACCTGACCCTGTACTGTAGCACCAGATTCAGGCTCGTTTTGTAATCAAACACACCAACTTAATCACAGAGAGAACAACGACTTACACTCACATTTACACCTATCAACTTGCATGTCTTTGAATTGTGAGAGGAAGCTCAGGGTTTGATCCAGGAACCTTCTTGTTATGAGGCAACAACACTGTCCTGCCCTAAACATAACAAAATCTTATTGACAGAATTCATGACAACACTGGACTCAATGTACAATGTGTATGAGCACTTTTACATCTTCTTGTAATCTCTGTTTCTGCAGCACGACAGTGTGTGTGTGTCTAACACCTGACACCACTCACCTGCTTCTCCTGCTATCATAAACTATACTGTATGAGCAGTGTGTTTGGTTCTGTCACATTTTTGTTTAGTATCTTTTGATGTCTCTATCTTAAAAAGAAATAAAAAGTTAAGAGGAGGTTGAATCTTTCTGATTTCCCTGACCTCCAAAAGATTATTTCCGTCCACTCATGCTGTTCTTGGTTTCCTCCTATATTTTGTGCTCAAAGCCACAGTCACCACGACCTGGTGTAAGGCTTCACCGGAGGTTAAAAACAAAAACACAGAAAGAGCATTCAGACCATCTCGGTAACCCAGAACTTTCCTTCCGAGCAGCTATATCTGTGTGACGCTAAGTGAAAGCAGTGAAGTTGCAGGCCTGTAAATGCAGGCCATATGTCGCTCTGTGTTGTTAATCAGGACACAGTTTACTATTCTTGCTTTTTGGGGATAGTAATTGTGTGGGAGGCCATGCTGTAAACACTGGGAGCAGACTGCAACGTGCTGCCAGGCCTGTGGTGAGACTTGTACACACTACACAATAAAAAAACTAGCATGCAGTACCCAGGATACCCGCATTTTCTTTGCCAATGAGCCATGTCGTGTTTACATGGAACTAGCCTGACCTCTGAGAAAGCTGATTAATCAAACACGTTCTAATCAAGGAAAACTCGACAAGTAACACCCTCTGTGGAGCTATGCACGCATAAACACATCCTGTACACAGGGCACCGCGGCCTGAAGCCAGTCATGATGTGATTCCCTTAGAATTTAGAGTCTCTGCTGATGGTTATAATACCCTGACAATAACCTGCTGATAATGTCCTCTTGGAGACGTGGAATCCACTCTTTGGATATATTCGGGCTTAATGTAAACACAGCTCGTGTTTCAGTCACTTCTGCCAGTTTCCAGCCTGGCTGAGACAAAAGCTGATAGTGCCAACAGAGCCGGTTCTGATTCTGGAAACTGGGAACTTGATCTGCCGACTGCAGAGGAGTGTCAAGCTCGCTGTGGCAAAAGTTCTGACATCATTTACCACCGAAACACAACTGAACCCTGCTGGAGACAAAGTGGTGAAATGGTAAATCGAATCTTTGAGGGAGGGAAGCGGCATGGTGGTCAGTGCAGAGGACGTCCATTCAGAAAGTCTGTTTGACATTCTTCAAAGTCTCATATCAGATTCACGAGGTAGTTGCCTGGAATTGTTTTCAATTAACAGGTGTTGCTAATTGGTAAAATGTTAATTAGTGAAATTTCTGAATAAGTTTGAAACTTTTAGATGTTTTGTTCAGAGGTAACGTCATAAAAATGCTTCAGCAGACACATCTCCTGTTCAGAGGAGAATACATGAATCAGGATTAGGTACAAGAAAGACAAGGGATGAATATTAGACCAGTGGAAATCTGTACTTTGATCCGAGAAGCCCCGAATTATTTGGATTTTTGATTTTAGAGCGGATGAACAGATGGTTCCCCATCGTGAAGCATAGAGAGGAGGAGGAGGAGGTGTGATGGGGGTGGGGTGGGTGGGGAGCTGCTTTGCACTTGACACTGTTGGTAATATATTCAAAAATTCAAGACACGGCATTCGGCAGTGACATAGCATCCCATCTGTCTTTTGTGTTTCAACAAGACTATGACCCCAAAAAACCAAAAACACACCCCCTCCTCCTCTGACCAAGAAGGAGAGTGACGGGGTGCTACGTCAGATAACTTGGTCTCCACGATCGCCCAACTGAGATGGTTTAGGATGAGTTGGACCACTGTATACAGAGTAAGGAGCAGCTACAGCTCTGGCTTCATAGACGGAGCACCCAGGTGTGTCCCATACTGCTGATTAAGATCCTAATTGGTCTGCAGCCCTGGAGATATCAAGAAAAGCAACAGCAGCCGAGAAAACCACCCCATATTAGAGCTATACCAGCTGCCTAAAACCTGCAAGAGTTTCCAGCATGACACAGCAATCTGAGCCTCAGTACAATCTGCTCCGCAGTTCTCTGCAACATTTGCAAATCCATTTCACAGATACCGCGTTGACAATGACTCATGACGCGCAGACGCGGGGAAATCTAAAACCTCTCGACTTTCCACTGCAGAATGACTCTATCTGTCCTCGACGTTCACTTTCTATTTCACTATTTATCTTGACAAAGACGGCAACCGAATCTCTTACCAGACCAGACCCCCGGTTTTCAGTCTGAGATCAGCTAAACATGTCATCGTTCCGTCCGTGTGCTTTCCATTCTGCCTCATACTGTCTAATTGAATCAATATGGGATTGGTTACAGTCTGGAATGAATTGTATTGTGAAGCCATAAAAAAAAATCACTGTATTTGTCTGAATGGCATCATTGCACATCAACTTAGTTTGATTTGACTGCTCATGATTTGACATCATCATCCTGATGAAGGTCACTCTTTGCTGCATCAGTACGTCGGGCTCCACAGCAAGATATCTTGAGAACTGTTGTCCTATAGTCTATGTTTACTATACCATCAATAACAAGTCATGTGTCCATATCCAAAATCTGAAATATGATCAGGTATTATACTCCATCAGAACTGGTTGAACAGCCTTTGGAAACCCCGCCAATCAGTCTATGACAGTCAGCTCCTGGTAACCATGAGGCACCGTCTGGGTCACCATCTGCAGTGGACCAGGTTCAGCCACTAGGTGGTGACAAGTAGCCTTCTGAATCTGAAGCCTGTATGAAGTAATGATGTTGGTAGACCAGCCACCAATTAAATGTTTTTTAGTGGATGCACATCAGCCATAGAGTTTAAAAATAAAACACATTTTAAAAAGTTTGTTTAAATATTATTCTGGGATTTAACCACAAACAAAACTGTCAATATTTCTGTATTTAATAGAAAGACAGGTCTTATTATTACTGAGCTGTGCTAAATGTAATACTGCACATGTACTGTGGACATCTTAATAATTATAATGCATAAAGGAGTTGGAGTTGGAGATCTCGGCCACATCTACTGGATCTCTACATGAAATATGAACCATATTCAGCCTCGTTCCACTCACCAAATCATTTATCATTTGCCAGATTCATCAAATTAAGGAGGTGAAGTCATCAGTCTGCACCCAGAGAAGCAGATTCAGTCACTAGATGGAGATCTATGGCGTCTGTAACAATCAAACTGACGAGGATGCATGGCATTAAGGTCTCTGTTCAGCGGCTGTAATTTTTGTGTGAAACGGGAATGTGATGAACAACGCATCTGGAGCTGTTCTGCCTCCTGCTACAGTGACCTTGTCTAATGAACCTCCGTTAATTAGAGGAGCGTTGACACTCCTCTAATTATCTCACCATCGGGGGAACTGTCTCACGTATGAAAGGTCGCCTCAGATTGTAAGTCAGCCTCAGGTGAAACAACGTGTCACAGCAGGAACAAGGAGCTGAGCTCAGCATTCAAATTAAGAAACGACGGCTTTGTTTAGTGACGTTGCAGCAGCAGAGGCACTGAAATGTTTTGGTTGTGGTAGAGAGGGGAATCTAGGGTAGAGGAGGCAGGTCGGATTCAGTAGGATAGTGATGGAAGACAAGGAAAGAAGGTGAAGTAAAAACGGATACCAGCTTAACGGTGAAGGACATATTCAGTCAGGTCAGGGACAAGGTACTTTGTAAAACAAAAGGACACAGCTACATAAGGAGGTAGTGTTGGAAGGAAGCGAGGAAGTTGACATTTAAGATGACGAGGTGGTCCTAAAAGTGTAAAAAGAAACATTAAATGTAACACTGACATTTCACAGGCAAAGAAAGGTGAGCGAGAAGAAGAACGGACAGAAAGATGGTGGTAGATGTAACAAAAATCGTGAAGGACGTGAAGATAGAAGCTTTTACTGACCAAGAGTATTGTTTTTAAGTTTTCCTTTATTGTGTCTTTCCATGAGTCAATTCAACAACCTGGTTCTCTGAGTATAAATGGAGAGAAAGATTAAGCAAAAGGTCACGGTTGTACTAGCTGAGGAAGCTTAAAGGGGTCTGACGCGAGTGTTAATGAGCCTGGACTGGAAGAGAGAGTGAGAAAAAGGAGGCGATGTTGAGTCATCGGAGCGCAAACGGCGTGTGGGTGGTGGTGGATCTTCTTTCTTCTTTTTCCACCGGTGGCATTTGAGGTAATGCAGGTGGTGGAAGGTAGACTGATGGTGGTGTTTTTTATGATTATGTATGTTCTTCTTCTTGAGTCTAAAAAATAGGCTCAGGTGCGGTCGTGTTTCCAGAGTTTCCAAAGTTCTGCTTCGGTCTAGAGGAGAATAACATGCGGAGCTGATTTCGTATTTCTTCATGCTCTGCAGGAACCCGGACACTAAAATAAGATATGATGACAAGCAGTTTGTTTTTGCTCAATTGAAAACAGTGCTGAGTTTGAAGAGTCATTGGCAATGCAAGAACTTTTCACAGCCCAGCGCTCGCTCCATACGCCGGTTTCTGCACTATGTAATTTTGATCTGCTGAGAAAAGTTTTATAAAGGAGTCACCCACCGCCAACTATTTTACTTATTCTGATGAAACTGGATCATATGGATTGGCTCTGATGTCCTCCGGCTGCTCTGCATCAACACTCTGTGATTTACAGAGTTTCCTGATGGACAGTGAAGTAAACCGCTCCAAACTGTAGCTGCTGTTAGGTAATGCTAGCTCAGATTGGAATGTTTGTTCAGAGCACCGGAGGCATCAACAGGAGGTTTTCAGGCCTTTGGGTGCAGGGCAATGCTGACGAGGACTGGAGGTGTTGTGCCAGAACCTGAGTCAGGTTACCTAGGCAACGTAACTGGGCTTAGCAGCTTCTGTGAACATATGTGGTCCTTTTCTGAAGAGGGATGTGTTAGTGAACCTTGGAGTTTCATTAAACTATAGACATATCACTAATATAAGTTATAAAACAGAGGCTATTATTGTGGGCACCCCTAACCAGATCTTCCATAACCAGCCTCACCCTCTCTGGTCATGACATCCCCCTCTCTTCATTAGTAATCAATCTTGGTGTTAGATTCGATCCCCATCTCACCTTTGAAACTCATATCAAACACCTCTGTAAGATCTCTTTCTACCACCTCAGAAATATTGCCAAGCTCCGGCCAAATCTCACCTTACCAGACTGTGAAAAACTAGTCCACACCTTTGTCTCCTCCAGACTTGATTACTGTAACGCGCTCCTCATCGGGACCCACAGCAAACCGCTTCAGCAGTTACAACAAGTCTTTGGATCGCCCTCCCTGACCATCTCAGATAATCACAGTTTTTAAAAAGGACCTAAAACTTTCCTTTTTTCCACATTGATTCAAATGTAAAGTGCTTTATAAATTAAACTTATTAATAATATGATTGTCTCTTTAGGGAAAAGACTCAGCTCTTCCCTGTTTAAACCAGAGTGGAGCCCGTCAACTACTTTGTCGCTTTTCAGCAGAGCCCCACGTTGACTAAGATTTAAGGCCAGACTGCTGCTTTGCCCGAGCCGGTTCACCAAGGCTGTTGAATCTTAGTGTACTTCTTCTTCTTTTTAAGGTTTTCTTTTATAGGCAAAGTCAGAGGGATGACCTGCAGGGAGTAGTCGTGGGATATGCACCCTTCCTTGCATGCAGCGTGATAGGTGTGAAGTGTTGTAGTCACCTCCCTGGATTGTAGGTTAGTTCGTCCTTGCAGTGATTAGTGTGCACACATGCTGGTTTCTATTTGGGTCTGTGATAGAATGAGTATGTAACCCGTCCTGTCTATTGTTGTAGCCATTTTATCCTCTATAGTATTTCATGTTGTTAAGACATTTGCTATTTGTATATTAGTAGTTTTAATTATTTTCGTATTGTGGAATAATTTGGATTAATCTGGCAGTTTCTCATCTTGTTTTTCAGGTCCGTTGCCAATATAGTTTTCTTTTCCAAATAAATATTCCTTGAACTGAACGCACGTCTCCCGCTCTTTTTGAACCCTTTTAAAACTTGTGTCCACACTCTGTCACGATGGCAGTCGTGACTGTGGTTGTTTCGGTGTTTCCCCATCCTTGTGTTGTGTTTACTTGTCTGTCTGTGTTGTGGGTGTGGCACATTTCCCTGGGTCTCCTGGATAATCATCAGATGAAGCACACCTGCCGTTCCTCATCTCACCTGCCTTCCATCAACTCATCACTCCACCTGCATATAAACCCTGGCCTTCCTTCCATACCTTGTCAGATCGTTTGTTCAGCCTTTGTGGTATTTCACGTTCGGGCCGTCTTTAACTACTTGCTCCTTGTTGTTTCCTGACCTCTAACCACCGATCTCTCCGTCTTCACCTCCTGCCACCTGCTTGCCTGCTCTCCATCTTCCGATAGTCCAGACTCCGTGCCTCCTCCATCCGTTCCCGCCACTGCTTCACCTCAGCCATTCCCTCCACCTCGTATCGGGCCCTATCCTTCCCCTCTTCTCCCACATCTCAATAAATCCCCTTCTCTCACCAACCGTTGTCCGAGTCTGCATTCTGGGTCAACCTGTGCAACCATGACACACTCAGATGGTCGGTGTCTAGAGCTGATATAGTTCTCTTCTGTCTATTTGCCTGGGGGGGAACTCAGCCCTGGCCTCCTGTGTCAAGAAGCCTCTGTTTTATTATATGTATCTTGATGTTTTCTGTGTTGTACTCGATTTTTAATCACTCCCCATAACCATAACAGTTTAGACACTACCACATACAAAGCTCGATATTAAAGAGACTAGCGGCTGGTTAAGACCAAAGTCGAACCACTGTTGACCACAAAACAATGTTCATGGGAAATCTTTAAGCAGTAAAGAGGATTTCTCAAACTTGTGGTATGTGAGGCAAGACCAGCAGAGTCATTTTAATAAGATTGACACATAAAGACATCATAATTCAAGTGGTCTGTCAACGTCACTGCACTACAAAGCGATCTAAGATGGACAGCAGCTTTGATTTCCCACACCATAACCCAGGACTGAGAGTGGGCAGATGTGCTTTTTCAATGAAGGTTTGTGACAGGATGCAAACTGGCACAGATACTGTAGCCGTAATCCTGTATGCACGGTGCTTATATATATTTTTAATGAACTGATTTTGTTGTTTTGAGCTTGAGCTATGGAGGCAGCACACCAGGCATACACTGTCATGAAGATTCCCCTAATGGTGTTAGCGAAGTTGAGTGTTTCTCAAACTTTTTTTTACAGCACATACCAACAGAAAACTTTAAACTTGCTCTCCAAGTGCCAACATGATGACAGGTTTTAAAACACAGCAGTGTTGGCCGATCCTATTAATGGACAGTTCACACAGGAGTCAGATTAATTCTTGACTTATTATTGAATCCTGAACAGAACCGCTCTTCAAGAACCGGAGCTACTATGGTTTAAAGAGGTAAATCCCTTCTTAATATTTCTCGTTTGGAGTCATGGTTGCTGAATGTTTGAATGGTTTCCCTTGAGAATGATTGTTACATTACGACATTTACGGTCTGTTATTTCTGCATGTGTTTGTTATAAATTCAGTTCAGTTCAAAGCATTATTGTCCCTCCAGGGGAAATTTGATTTGCAGTTACAATGCAACTTATGCAACAAACAATAAATAGACAAACAGTGACATAGAACAATGACGCAAAGTAAAGCAACCAAAGCTTAATTTAAACAATCCTAAATGAAGAAAGAATATAAGTGACAGAAAGCAAAAAGTCCATAAAAGATAAAAAGATAAACAGATGCAGCAAGAACAGTGCAATTTAAGAATTGTGCAAATTGATTGCATTGATTGCGCGTGCATTCACGCGATTGCATTCAGTTCAGATCATGGACTTTGGAAGACTACAGCAGATGTGATAAAATAAAAAACATTAAAATATTGATTTCTCTTGGGTGTAGTTGTGAAATAACTGGGATAATGTTCAACACGCTGGTCATTCTTGTAAAATAAACCCAGACAGGGAAACGGTGGTTTAGTGGATTTGCATCGATGAACATGGATCATGATATTGGAATTGATGTGAAGGCCGTTCAAGAGTTGAATGCATCAGGGAAATGCATAAACTTCAATTTTTATTAGCTCATCTGGCTTTTTGATTGGTTATTGTAGCTGCTTGGTTTGGTCTTTCTGTTGCATATTGTTGCCAGTATCATTATGACTAACATTTTTTATGATGAAGCTGCTTGCTTGCTTACTCGGTGAGTAGACTGTGTATGAGGATGCATGGGAACCGAGACTTCTTTACCTTCCTCTAGAATCTATCAGCACCGTTGGACATAGACACCATCAGATGCATTACACACCCATCCACTATCCTGATGCCCAAACTTTGCACACCTCTGCATAAAGGACGCGTTATTTATACTACGCAGAACCCTGAAGACTTCTGGTATAAAAAGTTCACTTCATATGGAAGTGGTCATCTTTGAACACCATTGAAAGGCAGCACTTGAACCAGACAGTGGTTGTCGTTGTTATTTATTCATTTAACCAAAGTCGTGAAAAGCATGCTCCATCAGCCCGGCTGGGTGGTGTGTGTCCAGCTCAGGCCACAGCTGGCCCATCATGCAGGGGGATGGGATGGACCAGGCTGGCCAGCAGCCCTCTGTTTAAATGAATATCAATCATGGCTCAGAGCCACCGCCCCTCCATCACCCCGGGCCTGCGATTGGTTCATAGGAGACCAACCTGGAATGGCCGGTGAAAGCTGCTTCATCAGTGTCCATTCACTGACAACAATGAGGCTGAATACCTAATGAGCTCTGTCCAGGCTGAGGTGTCATCCTTGCACTATTCTCAGAGTAGCTTTGGACATGACCAGCAGCCGTCCGTGGGCCAAACACTGGACCAGGGAATCTAAAGAATAGCGATGCTTTAATAAAAAACAACACAGATCTTTTAGCTTTATCACCAAAGAAGATAACATAGTAGGAAGACACAGAATAAGAAGACCTTCCATTTGGATTACTTTTTATTTTTTTATTCTACTTGATTTTTGAGTGATCTGAGTGACAGAAGATTTGACGTCGAGAACATTGGAGTGAAGAAAACCAAAATGAAGCCAAGGATCTTCCTCATCTGCCTGGCAGCTTTCTACTGTTTGAGTAAGTATAGTTTAGTTCATATATATATATGCAGTAACATAATTTAGTTCAGCTATCAGAGATGGTGGGATGAGAACTAAGGGAACTTTACCAGGTCTAGAAAGCAGAGGTTCAGTCGACACTGTTCTGCTTTGACTTTGACATTCAGGAAACTGGAAGTCAAGTTAATCATCTGGTTTCTACACTGAAATCCATAATCATCATTATAATAGCATCCTTGTTGAATCTGTCAGTAAGTTTAGAGATTTGTGTTGACACCAGTATTAGTATATCATCACTGCTTCTTCTTAAGCTACTCAAATCATTGTAAATTTGAGCTTCTTCTCTCAACTCTTCTGATTGTATTTACTAATCAAGGTGTTGCCAGTAAGACTTATGTTAAGAATGAATGGCAACTGGAAGTTCTTGTCAATATCTACATGAATGTCAATTGATTTCCAATGATCCCCTGCACAGTTATGCACAATATGCAAATTCAAAGTGGCTGTCGATATCTTGATATAGCAGCTATTTCCAGCATCTAGGTTCGTTACCTTGAACACAAATGTACAATGTTGTGGTGTATGAATGCAAACGTGCAAACATTATGCAGAGTCAGTGGCCATTGTGTCACTTTCTTCCTGTTATAACATTGGAAGAAGAATGATATTAAATGGGTTTTTATATGGGAGGTGGAGGGCAGCAGGTCTCCTTTAAATAACTCAGAAAACATAATAACAAACATTAACCTTAAATAAACACCAAAGATTCAAAATTAAGGCCATTAACATTGTTTGACTAAGCAAGAAAGTTCATTGTTGAACTTGGAAAATGTAGTTTTACAAAGAAATACATAGCTCCAACTTTTACTGGAGATTTTGACTGAACCATTCTTTGAGGAAGACTGAAGTTCAGCTGAAAGCTCCAGAAAAAGCTTGTAGGGGAACCTTGAGTCAAGATTTCATTTAAGTTTTGATGTAATAGTTTCAATCAGTGTATTTTCTTTTTTTGGGGTATATATATTTTAGGGTGATAACCCAAAAAAAACACATTCAATACCCAGAATTAATTTCCCTAATTTATTCATATATTCATGTTTCTAAACATTAAATCTGAGCATTTAAAAGAAAACCTCAAAGTCAAACTTTCTATATTTTCTAGATATTTTTTCAGGCTTGATCACAACATTTCACAAATGTTTAATATAACCCCACAAAATTGTAGATATAAGAGCAAATTAAAAATGTATTCAAGGAGAAACCACTTTGCATGAGAAGGGTGCAGACGGTGTAGGAGGATCGGTCTTTACCTCGGACCACAGAGTGAGAGGTTAGAGTCAGCGACCTCTGACCTCTAGGAGGGGGTAGGGTTCTGGGTCGTCCTGGTCAACCGAGCAGTCTGTGGAAGGGGGTGGAACACAGACACAAAAGCCCCCTCCCGCACCTCAAGTCCTCAGCCTTCAGTGACCTGACCCTCACACCCTCATCTCCATAACACTACCCCCGGTCTGCGCTCAGATTGAGACCTTATTAAAGATATGTGTGTAAAAGGTAATCCCCCCTATGCAGCTGCCCATGGCCGTGTCCTCGACAACCCTCCCCTGTTAGGCCTTCTCTCTTAGTCTCACACACACAGTGTCCACAATGGACTAAGCCAGCAGAAACACCCCCTGGTTTAATCCACAGCAGGGACACAAGTGGGCCTGTGACGGCTGGAGTTTTCCTGCAGAGTGGTAGAAAAAAAGCTAACATCTCAATCTGTGGGGAGTTTAGACTAATGCTAACAGGATTTGAACCATGTAAAAGTACAATTATGAGACTGATGGGACTTTAGGTAGAGGGCCCTCATCCAGCACTGACCTGATTACAGTATATGAGGTGTTAACAAAGCTTTGATGAGAGTCTGTTTAGCCTCTTTCATTATTGGTTTATATGTTAGTTTGTAAAATCCTTAATGCTTTATAACCAGCACTGAGCGGTTGACAGTAGAAACATGACTGAGCAGCTTCTGCTTGAGCTTCTTTATCCCATTACTCTAACTTGTACATTTTATGACTTTCCAAGATAAAATAAGACCAAAATATTCAATAATCTGGTATAATAGCATAGAGGTGGCATAGGAGCCTCTACCACTATTATTGCCCCATTAGATTGCACTCTCATTTATCCAGTAGTTCTCTGTTGCACAGTCTTATTGGCTTGTGTTTTGTTGCTGCACCCACTCTGTGAGCTGACACCTCACTGATTAAAACTGTGGGACAAACAAAGAGGCCTCCTCTCAATCACATTAGAGATTATTGCTTATTGATCCACCTTGCTGGTGGGGACCTCTGTTTTTTTTTGGGTCAAGCTTTTTAAAAATCTGCACTGACCATTAAGAAATCCACCTCCAGATGCAGATGGGATGCCCCCTTGAGCCCCCAGGGCCCATGGGGCCAATGTCTAGTTTATGCATGGATAAGCATGTTATCAATACATCAGGAGGATACTGAGATTTGTAAAAAAAAAAGCCCAAGTCTGATCTTGCATTAACTTTGAACATAATGTCATTTTATTGATACAAAAACTCCCAGTCACTCATGATATGTCACATTCAGGATATTTACAAATGAAGTTATGTGAGCATGTAGGATAGGATAGGATAAGATAGGATGGGATAGGATAGGATATGATAGAATAAGATAGGATAGGATAGAATAGGATAGGATAGGATAGGATAAGATAGGGTGGGATAGGTTAAGATAGGATGGGATAGGATAGGATAGGATAGGATAGGATAGGATAGGATAGGATAGGATAGGATAGGATAGGATATGGGCCAAACATCAATATATATTTGGTTAAAACTGTGAAACTGTGAAAACAGGAAGCTGACAGATTAAAAAATCTTCCTGATTTCAATCAAAACTTTACAAATTATACCTATTTTGTTAAAAGAAAAATAGATTGGTAAGTTTCTAAAACTAAGGAACTGAAAATACCAAGGTATTGTATCAAAAAACCTCCAGTCCCTAATGTTGAGTCACACCAGTGTTGACCATATTGAGCTTGCTGAGTAATGGAATAGCTTTTTTTCCCCCCCTCTCAGACATTTAACTCGGCATGTGACACCTAGCAAATGACCATCAGTTGACTTAAACAAAAGACCAGGACAGACCCCCCTAGAGCAACAACAATAGCATGTTTGTGTAACACAGCAGAGACAAGTCGCTGTCTCCGAGCAAGGAGAGTTTTACTCCCATTAGGAGGACAAAAGAGGAAGCCCCCAGGCAATGGGTTTCATGACTGTCCATCCATTTCCCATCTTCTAGCCCGGACCTCCAACTGCAAGTCATTGTTTAATCCCCCCTATGCAGCTGCCCATGGCCGTGTCCTCGACAACCCTCCCCTGTTAGGCCTTCTCTCTTAGTCTCACACACACAGTGTCCACAATGGACTAAGCCAGCAGAAACACCCCCTGGTTTAATCCACAGCAGGGACACAAGTGGGCCTGTGAAGGCTGGAGTTTTCCTGCAGAGTGGTAGAAAAAAAGGTTAACATCTCAATCTGTGGGGAGTTTAGACTAATGCTAACAGGATTTGAACCATGTAAAAGTACAATTATGAGACTGATGGGACTTTAGGTAGAGGGCCCTCATCCAGCACTGACCTGATTACAGTATATGAGGTGTTAACAAAGCTTTGATCAGAGTCTATTTAGCTTCTTTCATTAATGGTTTATATGTTAGTTTGTAAAATCCTTAATGCTTTATAACCAGCACTGAGCGGTTGACAGTAGAAACATGACTGAGCAGCTTCTGCTTGAGCTTCTTTATCCCATTACTCTAACTTATACATTTTATGACTTTCCAAGATAAATTTCCCATCTTCTAGCCCGGACCTCCAACTGCAAGTCATTGTTTAAACTGCTCACCCTTCTGAAACAGATGGAACAGAGGGGGAAAAAGGGGTCAGGGGCAAGGGGAATATTAGAACAGATAATATTGCACATTGTATGTGCTCTGATTTGTTATTTTTTAAATAATTCTCAAACATTTTGCTGCAGCGAATTTGTAAAATACAAGGCCTTACTAACCCTTAGAGCTTCAGCATTATTCTCAATCACATCTACAAGCAAATGATTAAACAGAAATATTCTCAGCTTCTTGTCATTTCCAGCTCAAATCCATGCAGCTCTCCAAGGTTTGAGACTTCCATAGAGACGGGGTAGAGAGGATAATGAGGAAATATAGTGATGAAAGGATTTGTATATGGTGTTCAAGACCCCCTCTTTTTTTTCCACAGTCCCTATTTTTATTGGGGGGTGGATGGAAATCTGTGAAGTTCAGGGGCAGCGGTCCTCCTAAACAATAGCAGCGGAGGGCTGGGATAGTAGCTAAAGCTGGACACAAGCTGCCCCCCTCTACCACCCCCACCCTCATCTACACATCCATCCTCCTTTACCTCTGACTCTCTCATGACCCCTGAGGGGCTCAGGGTTATAAGCACATGGTGCTAGTGTGGGGGTTGCTGGACAACCCCCTCCCTTCAAAAAATCTCATTATAGTCCTATCCCTATATTGAAAACGGTCCAATCTCTAATGCTATGCACTTAATCACACCTCATGCAGGTTCAGCTCGTTGGAACCTCTGCATTTAACTCCTCCAGTCTGGAGCTGCTTTAAAGGATGTTAGTCTTGACGCCATCCTTCGTCCATCTCACTGGATTTGAGGCTTCAATCTTGAAATAAGACAAGGGATTGATCCCATGTCAATGCCGGTGTGTCAAGGCACAAACATGAGAGGAACGCTCAAACTGCTATTGAGTTACAGCTTATTTGGTACATCCCTATCGATACAACACTCTTCAATAAACCCTACTTTAATGAAGATAATCCCAGCCACTAGTATCAGATTAACTTGGTCTTTTCTGAAGCTGCACTCATGGTGTTGCATTGTACTGAAAGATGACCAAAGAGTTGAGCTATACAAAAACCTGCATGGTAAGCCTCAGCTATATGAAAATGATTGCAAGACTGTTGCATTAGGTTGTTGATGTGGTAACCCAGAACCAACTAAAGCTCTATCTTCTCCAGAACCTTACCAAACCCTAGAATAGCATGCAATGCTATGACCAAATGGTTCCCCAATATAGATTCTCAATTAAGATTTGTACCTAAACCAATTTGACTTTAAAAAAACTGAACAATTGTCCTTTAAGTTCAAATTTAAACTCTTGAGGTAATGTCATGCATATAGCATACTGTTCAACCAATCTTTAGAAGTCATCCAGTGTCGTGTCTGTTCTCAATCTCGTGCCAGATATTGTTAAACTGATTATCGAATAGAAACCAGGCAGGAAGTTTAGTGTTAATTGCATCAGTGATTTATGAACCAATAACATCAAAGAGTCCTGCTATCACATAACCTTGTTTATGCACACCTGACTTACCATAACTGCTGCTCTGCATCCCTCTCCCGGCTCAGAGATCATCTCTGGCCTTTTTTAGGCCTCACTGGTTGCCACACCATGTGTTCGATAAACGTGGCCGCAGAATGCAATGCAAGTCCGCCCCCCTTGGGAGTCCTGAATTTCATTACCAGGCCTGAGGGATGGGAGGCTCAGGGGGGTTCCAGGGTTCTATCAAGCCTGTCCAGAAGCAGCTGACCAGTAGACCCTGTTGGGGTGGGAGATCTATCATTAGATGGAGGGCAGATGCTCATTTCTTGATGTGACACAGTGAAGGCAGTGACAAAGATCATTAGGAGGGGGAAGAGCTCTGCTGTATGTTCAGGCTGTGGGAAACATCTCTGGCTTTATTTTACTAGTAAAAATCTATAATTTAATGGGGTGGTTATAAAGCCTCAAAGCCATTTCATCAAGTACCTTGTCAACAAGGAGACAATGAACCAGCTCATAGAGTTTAATGTCCAAAATAGCCATCTTTGTTGGATATGCAATTCCATGATACCTCAGTCTATACCATTTAATGACTTAGCTCTAGTGGTATATAGGGAATTTCCATCCATGCAGATCGTTTTGGGTTTATTTGTGCAGGTTTTGAGGTATCTGAGATTTCTGCCTGCAACCCAATACAATAGAGGTGATTACATCTTTATCTGTGGTGCTCACAGCATTGAAAAATGGCATCTGTCTCCAGAAGACTGAATGTTATTCATGAAATGTTTTGTCACTACTGTGGATACCACAAAGAAAACCCCATTGCATTGGCTTTGAAGCACGAGTCTCAATCTTGTAGACCTTATCACCAGTGGTATATGCATTGTAGTGAGTAGTGTTTTGTTTTTAATGAAAGATGAAAATAAATGGGAATATAAAAGTGTGGTGACATGATGTTCAACATCAGCATTAGCTGATAGCTGAGATTGGAAATGAACTTGAACAGACGTGCACAAAATGACATCCAGAGTCAAGTTCAGCTGCAAGCTGCTGTGTTGTTGCACAGCTCACAGCTGCCTTGTAAGTAAAAGGGTATATGGTTGAACAGATGCAAGACTCCATCCATAGTGACATTGATAATGCATTATGCAGGTTCAAGTGCAACTCCGATTGTTAGTGCTTCACAGCTGGGATGGTAGGCGGCTATTGCAAGGGTTCAAGGTTCTTCTTTGCATATGAGGACATTAACACCAAAATAGATTTAGGGAGACTGAGAGTGTCACCAAGGTCACGGAGGAAAGGGGACAAGTGTGAGGAGGCGAACTCTGGTGGCATGGGAAAGTCACCTCAGAGATGGCTCTGAAAGGATGGGAAGAGACGGGAGGGGTGGAGGGGATGCATAAGAAGGGGCAGATGGTGCCCTTTGGTGATGACGGGACTTTTTTACAGAGGTTACTGCGGGTTGGGTGCAAATAAGCATAGTCACAACACCATTGTCACAATTGGTCCCTGCTTCAATGGAGGCGCTCCTAACTTGACCCCTGCAACCTTCGCCAGTGTTCTCCTCCCCTAGCTCGGGTATTGTTGTTGCCCTCTCTGGCTGGATAGCTCGCTGGCATTCAACCTCCATTGTGGCTCGTCTTCAGTAAAAGCCTTATAGGCAGCAAAACCAAATGCACCATCAATCAAATGAGATAGTTTTTGGTGCTGAGTGAAGTTTTTCAGACACATTTAGTTAGGGTTTCCCTGAAGCTTGGTGCCAAACAGAGAAGCCTCCCTCTGCGTTATTGTCTGGAACCATGTAATTTTTGTGGGTCTGAGATGGAAAATAAGTTTAATTTTCAATGATCGGCCATAATTTTTGTGTGTCTTTATACAAAGCACTCGTGCAGAGCAAGGTTGCTTTCTCACATACATCTTATTTTTCTCAAAGTGTGCAAAGTCCATTTTTACCTTGGTTTATTCCACTTTTCTGCAGTTGGTGGTGGGTTGTTTTTTTGCAACAAACCAATGTAGTGTAGACCCAAAAGTGGTTTTGCCACAGATCTCATGTTTCAGTAGGAATACTGAATACCAGGCCGTCCTCATATCCCTTTATATTACAACCTGTAACAACTTAAACTTCAGTTTATTTAAAGAAAGTGCAGATACTCTTGATATTCAGCAGTCACACAGCCTTTTCTCTCTCTGATAACCTATGTTTCTCTTTCTCCTGTCTACAGATGCCTGTCTGGCCTCAGAGCTGTCTTTCCTGCTGGAGCCCAGCGATGTGATTGCGGTCAGGGATCGCCCGCTCATGCTGGACTGCCAGGTGCAGGGAGATGAACCGATCATGATCACGTGGCGTAAAAACGGGGTGCCTTTACCCACCAGCCCGCGGGTTCGGGTGCTGGCAAATGGCACGCTGTTCATCCAGAGCTTCCAGAAACGCAGAGAGGGAAGCGACGCAGATATGGGAGAATACGATTGTGCGGCTCAGAATCGCTATGGCATGCTGGTCAGCCGCAAAGCCAAAGTGCTTTTGGCATGTAAGTGTTTCAACACAGTCTCATCCCTGATGAGAAGAACTTGATTAATTATTGCCCTACAAGTATTCAAATTAAAATATACTGGCCATGAACTTGCACAGGGAGCAGAGGATGTCCCACAGATAGTCACCACATGTTGCCTTTTCTCTGTCAAAACATCCCATAGTCTCTGTTATAAATGATGCCTCACACGGTGAACACCTCTGCATCATACTTGGCAACCACAGCCCCCCTCGGACTCTTTGATCCTTTGTTATCAGGGAGGAACAGGCGCCCGGATTCACACCGCACACCAAAACATAGCAGCTTCTCATTATGGAAAACCTATAAATTACACTCCTTGTACATTACTGTACATGCTTTGGACACACACACACACATTCGTGCACACACCTGCACTACTCGAGTGTATAACCCCCGCTCTCCTGCCTTTGCTAAATCCAATAAAGCCAAGGGTTTATAGGTAATCCAGGAGAATTATGGCTATCCCAAGGTGGTCTTACTTCAATGTAATGAGTTGCCATGGTGATGCGCTCTCATTTGCAGACCCCTCCTCCTCTATGGTATCCACCCTTATTGATTATGGCCACCAGGTTATGCGGAATCCTGATTGTGTGTACGTGAATGTGAGTGGAAGTCCTGGAAGTGGTGTCCTATTTTAGGCTTTTCCAAACCTTTAATGAAAATGAGTACAGAGTGAAATGAAGAGTACAGAACAGAAGAGGATATATGACGATTTACAGTATTTAAAGCAAAAATTGAAATGCATCGTCAACAAGCTACAATAAATATGAAACCAAAAATCTGCACCACACTGAACATTGAGAAACATAAAGTGGTGGTTTCTAAAGTTTTAAACAAATAATAAAAACAATTTTAAAAAATGGTTTATGGTGTGAGAACAAAAGCTGATGGAAAATCTCTTTCCATGTTTGGTGTCTTAAGCAAAGTTTGGAAATGTATCAGGAAAGAAGAAGAAGGAGTGGAGGAATAGGATTCATTCACAATGTGATTTAGTGGCTGCAAATTTCAAAACTTGGCATCGGATAATCCACCAAACTCCCTGTTTGTTTTCAAGTTTTTACCCAGAGAAATCATAACTATCCAGATAGAGATATATATAAATGAGTTATTCCACTGAAAGGATCAGATCAGAGACTTGTTGTCCATAGTATAAAACACTGGACCATAATAAAAACCGACAGGATGTTTTCGTTACACCAGTAAACTGATAGAGTCCCTTCAGTGATTTCAATTGATATCCATGTCTAGTATTTTCCCCTTTAAGTCATAATTAATGTGTGTGTGTGTTTTACTTCTCAGCTCTTCCTAAGTTCCACACCCACCCGGTGTCCATGGCTGTGGACGAGGGAGGCGTCGCTCGCTTCCAGTGTCAGATCACCGGAGTACCTGAGGCTAACATCACCTGGGAGAGAGACAGAGTACCGCTCAGCACCGGTGACAACAGGTACACATGTCATATCCTATAACTGTACAAACTCATACTCTCCTGAATCAAAGGTCCAAGGACAGAGGGTGCTAAAGCCCCTTGAAGCAAAATATGATTTGGACTACTTTATAACTGACATGAATTCACATGTATCTACATGTTGTGAGTATTTAATAGGTAAAGGGTGAGATATATATATGTATATGTCAGTAAAACATTGGACAAGTCTGACTGCACATCTATAACTGCTCAGAAGAATACGTGAATTCCCCATAAGAGCTTTATATGTTCATGTATATACATAGATACACACATTTGTGATCCAGTGCCTCACCTACACCCTGATCTCCCCATATCCCCAGATACACTCTCCTGCCGCAGGGCATCCTCCAGGTGACGGGCGTGAGGCAGGCGGATGCTGGAGTTTTCCGCTGTGTTGCCACCAACATTGCAAACACTCGCTACAGCCATGAGGCCGTGCTCAACATCACTGGTAGGTGGACACACATGCAGCATGTCATATATACTGTATATATATATATATATATTTCTCGATATTCACTATGTTGACTTCCTTCCAGGTGGAGCTCCCAGAATCTACAAGGAGCCGGTCATCTTGTCAGGACCCCAGAATCTGACCATCACTGTCCATCAGACGGCTATCTTGGAGTGCATCGCCACAGGAAACCCGAGGCCTATTGTTTCCTGGAGCAGGCTAGGTACTAATGGAAAATGTTAAAATAGAGTATATGATAGCAGGAAACTTTTATTTCACAAACCATCTGTGTGTTTGCCTCCGTCAGATGGACGCTCCATCGGGGTGGAGGGCATCCAGGTTCTGGGGACGGGGAACCTGATGATCTCAGATGTTTCTCTGCAGCACTCTGGTGTGTACGTCTGTGCTGCCAACCGGCCCGGCACCAGAATGAGACGTACGGCACTGGGACGACTCGTGGTGCAAGGTGAGTCGGTCCGGAGACTTGTGCTTAGTGTTTTTTGAGCAAAGCGCGTGAGAGAATAGGTGTTGTAAGGCGCTTTGAGCGGTCAAGCAGACCCTAAAAACACAAGTCCAGATCTCTGTGTCCAGTCCTGACAGGGTTCTACGTAAGGTAGCATTTCAAAACTTTTGAGGTTATGAGTCCAAATTTCACCGCAACACCTTCGTAGAAAAAAAAGCAGGCAAAACAAATGTGTCAAAGTTTTATCTTATTATTATATGTCTCAAATTTTATACATGTAACTGTCTAGTTATATATTTTCTGTAAAGTTTATCTACCTCTGATTGCTGTTTCAGAGTCCTCTTAACAACAGCGCAGATATTATCCTTGTGGAGAAATAGTAAATCAGTTTAACTGTAAATTGTAAATTAACAAGTTTACTGAGACTAACTAATTTCAGAATTACATTACATTAAAATACACATTGTACATACACACAAGACACCACATTTCCAGGTTCTGCTCTTGATACACAGATGTGTTTAGCCTGGATTAGTCCAGTATAAAAATGCTTTATGTACAAGTTAAATAAATATTACTAATTTATAAGATTCACCTACTTTTTTTCAACTTATCAGTGTTATTATAAGGACAGATCTTTGCTGTGTGGACAGTCACTAAGCTGTTAGAGGTTGTTATGTATGTTTTTTTCCATCTTTGGCAATGCAAGGCTAGCACTTTAGCCTTGTTCCCAGTCTTTGTGCTAAGCTAGGCTAAATAAGGTCTTGGATCTGTCTCCCTGGAAGATAAACAAACACACGTCCCAAATGTCGGACTGTTCCTTTAATATAAAAACATGCTGTAGTGTAGTTCTATATAAACACATAGAAACTGTCATATGATTAAACTGCACATGCAGACACATCCGCTCCGGAAAACATGCAGCCATTGTTTAATTGTTCTCCACAGACCTCCATGTGTGTGTGTGTGTGTGTGTGTGTGTGTGTGTGTGTGTGTGTGTGTGTGTGTGTGTGTGTGTGTGTGCGTGTCGTCATATTAACTGGCGGTGGGGGTGAAGGCAAGGAAAGGAAAGGGGTCAATAACAAAGCTCCACCCCTTCTTCTCACCTTTGCCCTCGGCGGCTCGGTGGGGGTGGTGGTGGTGGCTGGGGGGCATCGGCCCGCTCTGTGGTGTGTGTGGTGACACTATTGGTCCTCCACCACACACATACACACACCCCATCCAACAATTAGGCAGTTTTCATGTGTGTGTGTGTGTGTGTGTGTGTGTATGACCTGGACTCATCCATCACCCGGCACTTGTCCATACACTCACCCCGCTTATATTTCTCACTGTCATTAGCTGCGTTTTTAATTGGCTGTCTTGAGGCCATATCAATTAGCAGCTCACCTCCCGAGGTGTTAACAGACGAGACAGAAACACGGCGAGTGTTAAAGCGTAATGATTTTAATTACCAGGATTTCTCTGGTTTCAATGTACACGATGCATGTTCCTGTGAGTCACGGGAATGAAACGTGATGTGAGCGAGGGAATGACTGCATCCGTGATACTTTATACTTCCATTTCACTGCATCTCAGAGGGAATATTGTAGTTTTTACTCCACCACATTTATCCAATGACTTAAAATTAGCTCCAATGCCAAAATGCCGCTTACATATAATCTATCAATACTAATAATCCTCTGGTGTAGCGTAACAAACTCTGCATGGGCTCCGTCTGCAGAATGCTTTTTAATATTAGTAAGTATTTCTTTCTGATGTGTTCGTGTAGTTGCATAAATAGATCAGAGAGGCAAATGTGTGAACAGAATCTGAACAGAAATAAACGTTTTGTGTGGATAGGAGAAGTTTATTACGGATTCATGAAAGATGGCAGCAAAAATGAAAGAGTTTATGTTTTAGCTTCCTCTTGTTCATGTCTCTGTTGCCCTTTAACTGAAAACGGCAGCAGTTTAGCTGTTCGGGGGGAAAAAACCAGGATCAGTTTTGTTTTTAATTTATTTTGGCGTAAAACAAGCTGCAAGAAGTTCACAGAGAATGCAAACACAAACATACTTTAAGCATTTGTAACGGTAATGTCATTTAAAAGTGTGTTTTTACATCGAGATCAATAATCTGAATATATCTCACAATGCCTCATGCATTAATAAATCTCCATTAATTTAGTGTCATTGCACTTCCCTGAATTTTGTTGGACTTGCATGGGAAAGATTAAAAATAGACAGTGTGTGCAACAGAGGCGGATGTTTCCAGACTTTTATTCCCCTGTGTGGAGTACAAACGCCAAAAAAACACTGAATCCTATTTTCCCATAAGCGAATAATCTTTTTATATATTGTCATGAAGAGTCTGATCTTCTTGTTAGACGTTCCCTGAGACAGATGAGCTACGACCGAACTCAACAACAACTCATTTCGGTGCCTTTAAAACAGAGTGTCATGTATTTTCAATCAATGATAGAGTGAAGTATATATTCTACCCTCTACATTTATAACTTCAAACAATGGACGGCATAATGTCAATAAATAAAAACAGCGCTGAGCCACATTTCATTAGATTCTTGTAATATCACTGACATAAATCTATGGTCATCCTTCATCCATCCTCTCTGTTTGAGACTCTTTGAGCGGATCAATCGATACTTTGCCTCCTGTCACTCTCTCCCAGTGATTGGCAGTGCCTCTGGTGTAAAACAGAGAGGGAGAATGGGGCTGATCTCTAATATATTCATTAATTTATTGATCAGTTTGCTGCTCATTTTGGGGTCGAGAGAGAGAACAAAGAGCTTTACTCTGGTAATATGACCATCTGCAATGTCCACACAGTAAAATGATATTATTGTTGTTATCCCAAAACTGGAGAGAGTGAGCTATAATAGTTATAATTTAGTTTAGTTTAGTTATAATACGATGAGGTGACTCCTAAATCCTAAATTTTGTGTTATATATCATATCTGATATGTATCTTAGATTATGTGATATTATGCCACATATGACAGGTTTTATAGAGTAAAACATTGTGTGTTATGATATTATTGTAATGTTTGTAATTCATGCTGGGAAGTGTGTTTAACATTTATGGGCTTGAATAAGTGTGAAATTATGCTTTTGAACATGCAGGAAAAAAATGGAAATATGTGTTTGCTGTGTGTAATTCAGCACTTAAAGTTCCCACGCTGTTGTTTGACATTGAAGCTGAACATGCATGGATGCAAACTGTGAAGATATCAGTCATGCACAAACATTTTCATGCTGTGCAAACCCTTTCAAACTTATATTTGAGTTTATAAAGAAAGATATACAGCCACGGGATTCGAAAACATCATTTCAGAAGATCAAGCTTTTATTCGAGCCCATAAACAGATCATTTTTTGCAAATACAGAGCCCAGAGACTAAGGAAAATGTCTGCAGTGCCTCATTTCAGCTGTAAATCCTCAGACGAGCAGAGACGTGCTGGTGACTCATAGTGAAAGTCGACGGTTTTATCATCCAGCTGAAGTCAAGTTCAGTGGGATTAGCGAGGGCCGTCTGCTGTTTGTGTTTGGAGCGTGAAGGTTAGCAGAGGTCTGAACTTTCACACAGTCTGTGTGTGTGTGTCTCTGTCCACGGTCATGGTCAGGATGAAGGGACAAAGAGGGACAACAGAAAGACACAAAACAAAAAAAAGTGCAGCGCTGCTAGACGGTCAATGCCGGGTGCAAGGTGCAAAGAGAAGAGAGGAAGGAGGGCGGGGAATGACCTGTAACCTCAGACCTTTGACCCCCTAACCCCGACAGAAGGATTCAGGGCGTTTGTCTGTGAAAACGGTTGGCGTGAAGGAGGAGGCGGAGCAGTCAGGACGGACAGATACGGAGGTGGAAAGAGAAGGGAGGTGTGGTCTCCGGGTTAATTAGGGAGGGCTGGAAGATGGATAGCATCCCGGCGGAGGGGTGAGGGCAGCCAGGGTGTCACCACGTTAAAAAGAGGGACAGAGAGAGAGAGAGACACACACACACACACAAAGGATGGCCGACCATTTCGCTCAAAAACTCCCTTCCTCCTCATTTTTGTCCTTATTTTTCAGCTGCTGATCTTTTATCATGCAGATCCAGCTTCTCACAGCTTAGACCAAAAAATCTTTCCCACACTGAGAGGATGAGATATCACATGCTGAGCCTCATGACTTCATTCCCAGATGTGTGGACAAACACAAATATATCATGTCATAGAATATCAAATCATATAGCATAACAATATGGATGTATAATAACATAATAAATGATAAGTGATAAGTTTAATCAAACGTCAGAGACATCAGAATTTCCAACGCTCCAACAATGATGCTTAAACATTAACGCATTAGAAATGGTAATCAAATAATATTTTAGATATAATAATAATAATAATAATATAACACTTTTTCAGCATGAGTACTTTTATTTGTGGTAGTTTAAGTCACTTTGCAGTTAATAAAAACTTTGAAATGCAGGATTCATACATGTAATAGAGTATTTTTACACTGTGGTACTGATACTTTGACTAGCAGCACTGGTCATATTTAAAATGTACATTAATTCTTTAAAGTGTAGCATTAAAATCCAACCCTGGTTGAACCTAACTAGTAATGCACAATGTACAAATTCATCTTAAGTAGCAAGATCCGACTCAGAGATACTCTGTCGGCTTTGTAGTTGCAGCTACCAATAAAGTTCTCTCTGATTCCCAAGAATTTATACCAGATTACAAGGTTGTTTCCAGGCAGCGTTCAAGGAAATTATTAAGAAATTAGAGGAGCTTTTAAAAAAATAAGCACTACCCATTTTTAGTAGTGATATTCAGAACCTCTGCGAGGTAACATTCCTCAGAGCACAATCAAATATTTGTATTTAAATGCTGCTCATACATTAGTGACATGTTGTAAGTCCTCATCAGGCTGCATCAGACACATGTACGATGAGGGAAATGACACAGCCTGGCTTTTGCACACATGTAAATCTAGTTACGTCGGCTGCTTTGTCCAAACAGTGGACAGATGTATGGACCCCCTCCACACACACACACACACACACACACACACACACACACACACACACACACACACAGGCTGCAAACAAAAGGGGGACTAAACATATTAAGACGAGGTCCGAGGAGGCACGGTGAAACTCAAGGTCAACGGAATCGCTGATCAATACCGAGTATGGATCGGCTGATGAATGGTCAGCTGAGGACGCCTGACACTTTCTAACACGGTTCCAGGACAGCTGAACAGATGAAGGGGTGGACAGCTCCCCCATGAGAGATAATAGCTACAAACACACACACACCCACACACCCATACAGACAAATGGGGAGAAAAGCCTGATGTGACAATGGCAATGAAGAAAAAACATCGAACTGAACTTGATTTTTTAGTGTAGATGTTGGAGAAGTTTGCTGAGAAAAACCCAGAGCAGCTCTTTCAGATCTAAGCGAGGCTCATCTGGTTATCCAGATAACTTTCTATCTCTTAGAAGAGCAGACACACACCTCGTGTGACAGATTAACTCTGCGAAATGATTTTCATACTTTCAGTGCAAAAAAACGTTTGTTCTTAAAGCAGCACATCATTATTTCAGGTGATATGAAATAAATATAGATTTAAAGAACACTCAGTTTCCACTTTATATGGTATATGTATATTTTTTGACCATTTCAGCTGCAGAGTGGCGTTTCTATTATTTTGTTTACCCTGTTTATATCAGCGAGGGAAGGATATATAGCAAAAACACCAGTCAATATGATGCAGTAACCAAAAAACCCATGAAAATAGGATTTACCGCAGGCCTGTTGGATCAGAATTGTGTGCCGATACATTTCCCACTTCTCCCTAATTTATAGATTTGATATGATATCACTATGAAACCAACAATGTCATATGTAAAAGATCAACTCTGTACACAGAGTATCTGCTGTGATAACACGACACCTCCAGGCTGCCGTCTTGACTTCCGTCTGTCGTTTCCTCCGCGTGTTACTTTGGCCTCAGATGAACCGAGAGCCGCCTCTAATTAATAAGTGGTCTGACCAGTAGAAGAACAGAGAGAAAGGAAAAAAAAAGAAAAACCCAGGCTGCCGTGATGAATGAGTCCTTATTGAAATGGCCATTTTGTTGACACATCCCCCTCCACGGCTCGTAGGTGGATAGGGTCACAGTGGGTGTTGAGGTCAATAGATCAATGAGATGCTGAGCGTGGGCTGAAGTGAGGAGGGGGCCATAAGGGGCTTAAGGACTGCTGCCTATATCCCACCATATATATATATATATGCATGTCTATTGTGCCTCTAATATTGAACTGGGTGTCAGGAGGAGCAGTCAACCCTGCATCTGTCCGGGGACAGCCGAGGACTGGCTGGGGGGTCAGCAGACTGCTCCAGGGTTTTAAGAGACACCTTTGACATGTGAAGTTCAAGCACAGACACATTTATTTATTCATAAATTAAACATTTCTCAATACGGTTCTCACATTAAGGGCCTCTCCATGTGCATGAGTGTTTGTTCTGGGTATTTATTCTTTTGTGTTCACAAACATCTTCTATCTGTTGGTGGATGTGGAGCACACTAGTGGTGATACTGTTGAAGTCACCACCTACAGCAGGAGTTTCCAGGGAGTTACTGCACAGTTTACCGTGCATATGTTATATTTTTATAATATTTCAATGTTAAAACTAAAATAATTCATAGTTAGTTGCTCTTTAAGGCTGATTTTTAAACCTTTATAAGCCCAAAATATGGAATATTTCTGTGCTTGGTCAAAGTAGTACAGTGTCTACAGTGTGTTCCCTTTTATACTTTTATGGTTCTGTGATATAACCTTTGTTCTCCCTTGCAAAACCCTCTTACAATCACCAACTTAGGTGCTAAACTCTTAAACGCCTTGCAGTGACTTTGTAAAAACAGATTGCAATAAAGCAGAATGATCCTTGCAGCCAGTTTTACTTGACAAGAGTCTCTCCACCACTATGATTTAAGTTGGCCTGTCCTCTACTGTTTCAAACATATCTGAGCATTAAAGAGTCCTATAGTCTGTATTCTGATGATGGATCTTTATTCCTGGTCCTGGTGTCTCATCCTCATCTTCCTCTTGTCCCTGTCTGTCTCAGCTCCCCCTGAGTTCCTGCAGTGGCCCCAGTCTGTGTCCAAACCAGCAGGGGGCAGCGCTGTGTTCACCTGTGTGGCCCAGGGAGTCCCCGAGCCTCACCTGATCTGGCTGAAGAACGGCAAGGTCCTGATGCCGGGACACAACGTCAAGCTGACCAACAACAACAGGTTCGGTGACAGCAGTGATGTGAAGTTTCAACATGATTGAATATCTCTCTTTATAGCTGGAGCAGTTAACAGCTGCACCACATGGTGGCAGCACTGGATGGAGAGTGGAGGTCCTGATGATCAATGTGTGGATGATTAAACAAATCACATCCAACTTTTGGATATTTAGTGCAACTTTTGGTGCTGCTGCTGAGTTCATTGATTTTTAATATTGTTCTTATTAACTAGTTTATCTCAAGAGGACAGCAGCGGCATTATTATATATAATAATACATAAATGTTGATGAAGGGCAGCAGCAGTACTGCTGACACCACAGTGTCATTAAAAGTAGAAGTTTAACACATGGCTTTATTAAAAAAGGCAGCTGCTTCCTTCATTAGGTGCATGATCCCAAACAAATCTTAAATCTCCCAGTTGGGATTAATTAAAGTTAATCAAATTTACATGAGAGTCTGAAAGTTTAAGTAGTAAGTAGTAGTTTTGTCGAAGGAACTAATGCAGCTGTGTGTTGTCCATGCAGCACCCTGGCTCTGACCCGTATCAGCTCAGAGGATGAGGCCATCTACCAGTGCATCGCAGAGAACAGTGCAGGCACCAACCAGGCCAGCGCCCGTCTGGCCGTGGCCCAGGCTAAAGACCTGCCCGCCGCCCCCGAGGGCCTCAGAGCCAGCGCGCTCTCCACCAACGCCCTGCAGATCACATGGAGGGAACCACCTGCCAACGTCACCGACAGCATCATCGGATATGTCCTGCACATCCGCAAGATTGGAGGTGAGTGTCAACAAACACACACATGCACATCAGGTCTGCTGTAGATAATCTCTAAATTTAAATGTGTGTGTGTGTTTGCAGAGCCGGACAGTCTGGAGCTGCAGGAGGCCATCAGTAAAGGCACCTTCCAGCATGATGTGTCCAACCTGGAAGCAGCAACCACCTACTCCCTCTACCTGAAGGCCTACTCTCCCCTGGGAGCAAGCCAGCAGTCCGGCACCGTGGTGGCTACAACACTAGGGGGCGGTAAGAACATAAAACCCATTGGGGAGTTCACCTCTGCTCTCTCTACTGATTCATTTATACTATTAATATTTTATATTACACTGAATCATGAGCCTAAAAGATGAGAGTATCCTTAATATTTATGTAAACGTGCATGTTCAGGTTCATGCTTTTTATGTGACGTTGTGGTGCAGACGTCCAGGTCGAAGTCGAGAAGATGCTTCACCATCCCATCTTAAGAAATTATGGATGTTGCTAAACTGGAGGTGGTTTTTGATCGATTAAAAACACAGTGAACAAACCTTTGTGAGATCCTGAGGCTCAGTAAAAAAATAACATCAGTTTATGAGTCTTCATATATTTCTACCTCTAGGAATGAGTTATGCAATAACATTTAATCGTAAAATTCGATTGGTATGAAAAATTCAATCTAATTATTTGATTTATTTTATTGTTTCGCCAGCTCCATTGTTCTCCATGTTTTCGATGTTGAATCTACATCCTGTCAGCGGCTGCAACACTCACATTTTTCACATATTGTGCTCCCTCCTAATCTTCCCCTTGGAGGACAGTTAGTACTGTTTATCTAATCCATCAGCTCTCAGTCTCTCATCGCTCTCTTCCTCTTTTTTCCATCCAGTGCCAACACCTCCCACCTTCTTCACCAAGGTGGTGAACTCCAGCGCTGTGCAGGTCCTCTGGGAGCTCCCCAGTAAAGCCGGCAAGGCCGAGGGCTTCAGGCTGTCCTACCGCAGGGTCCCAAACGCTGCTTTCCAGGGGCCAATCCAACTGTCCTGTCACGTCAATGCCCACACCATCTCTAAGCTGGGTGAGTCGTGCTTCTCTCAGACAGACAGGCTGCATATAAATGATGTTGAATTCTTGTCGTATTGTAAACTTGACTTTTATTGAATTCAATTCCTCTCAGGCTGTGGGTCAAACCAAATCATAGGGACACCTTCCTCTGTGTCACTTTAATGTCCGCTTCATCTGACACTGACAACAAACGTGATGCATCACCTTTTTTTTTTTTTTTTTTTTACCTCATATTAGTCTGCTAGACCAGCCATCACTTAGATACAGATACAAACAAGGTGCACTATAAAATATAGAAGCTGTTCTAAATTATACAACAAAATACAAATGACATTATGCTGATTGACTTATTAAACCTGAGGGAAAAAAGGTTATCTGTAAGATAAGTCTAATAAATCTAATAAATAAAAGAGTTGCTGATCAAAAAATAAATAAATAAATAAATAAATAAATAAATAAATAAATAAATAAATAAATAAATAAATAAATAAATAAATAAATAAATAAATAAATAAAATCAGAGCCATCCACCAGCGATATCTTTCAATATTTGAATGAATATGAAAATTATAGAAAATATTTCTGAGTTACTTTAAAGATTCGGAACAAGTGGATTGTATACGTCAAACCTTGAGTTTATAGAATATATAATGTAATTTATATTAATTTTATTGCATCTAACAGCTCTTTCTTTTTTCATTTTATTTTTAATTTGAAGTTCTTTTTAGATGAAAACTTAAACGAATGTTTCTGTAGAAAGGTCGTCAAACATACTGCAAAATGTTTGTGCACGGTGCTAATTCAATCTGTTTGCTTTTGCATCCTGATACTATGTAAAATGGTTTTTTTACTAAAAAAAAAAAGAAATTTAATAACAAAATAAGAATGAAAAGAAAATGTTTCTGCCTGCGTGATGTCACCCTGTCTTTGTGTGAACAGCAGCATTCATCAGGCCGACCGTCATCGTTTACATAGTGACACCGGGCTCGATCCCTGTAACCATAACAACAACACTTATTTCAGTCACTTGTGAAACACTCTGATTGAATTGGAATACTAGACATCAGCTGCACCGCGCCGCCTCCTGTGATCTGATTCTATTTCGAAGGAAAACATAAATGTAGCACCTCCTCTGTCCGAAAGACCAAACGTAGTTACCATCATCACCTTCTTATATTCCTAGAAAGAGCTTTTCCCAGTTTGTCAGACACCGGCTGTATAATTATCTATAATTATCATTAAGCGGCCATTTAGTATGCCAGAAAGCTATGAATGATAAATATAAATCCGGACAGTGTTCAATCAGCACACCTCTAATTGAGTTCAAGTGTAATCTAGAGACAGTGGGACAACATATGTCTCTGTTTTCCTCATAAATAGTGCCAAATATTAGGATTTTATTTCTTAAAACCGAAGTATGAAAATCGGAATAAATTCAGATCATAGCGGATCATCAGAAAATATATCTTCCTGTTAAGCTTCATTGTAAATAAAAGCTGAATACCAGAGGCTTATCGACGGATTAATGAACCTGTCGATTTTTTCAGTCAACCTTGGCGCCCTTAAAATATCTTCAACAGCTGCTGTCCGCACTGGTATTATGTGGGAAATGCACTGAACACGCATTGATCTCCACATCAGTGATGAACCATTTATGATGCAGCGGTGTGTGGCATGTTAATCACCCCATCATCCAAGAGCCCTGGATGTAACTGCAGCAGTCTGAGCGTCTCAGACCATTTCTGCAAGACCGGTCACTGATATATGATTTTATATAGAAGAAGACTGCAAGAAGAAGACACATGAGTCTGAGTAAAAGTAATGCAGGAACCAGACCAAGACATTATGTGCTCTATCTATATATTGATTGTTGGTTTTGAAGGAGGAGAAAGGAGATCAGAGCTGCAGTAACTGGCTGCTGCCCCCACACAGCACCGTCTTCTCTCAAACTCTTGACTGACTCCGTATGTGGCTCTCTGTTTCAGAACCAGGTGGCGTGTACGAAGTCAAACTGGTGGCCTACAACGGAAACGGCGAGAGCGACTCCTCCAAGAGACTGGTGTCACTGGCAGAGGAAGGCGTGAGTGACCCGGCCACTGGTGAGTACGACCACAGACTTCTAACCCTGATCAACGAAACGATTTGAAACGTTCAGAAACGATTTGATAGGACTGTGAACCTGATTTAGTCGACATACTCTTTGATGCATGCAGGATATAAGACAAGAAACGTCTAATATGACAAATTATTCAATAGAAAACAAAACTCCAAAAATGATTTGACAGTCTATTTTAAAAGAAACTAATTCTAGACATACGGAGGTAAGATAATAAGACCACCAACTCAAACTATTCTGTGGCTCCAACGTAGAAATGTAGGCACAGAGGTGACATTGCTGGAGGTGGAGTGGTAAAATAAAGATTTGTAGAGATGTGGGATAGAAGTTGTTTGCTCTTTGCTCTTTTGTGACATTATAACTGGGCACATTCCCAGAGAAACTCATAACGCAGGATCAATACCTTTTAGAAATCTCACAGGCTAGAATGGCTGCAGGCAAACCTCCACACGAGGACCGCCTAGACCTGTCAATGAAATCGATTCTGTGGTGTATCTAAACTTTAACTTCAGATAAATGGAAAAGTGCTGAATGCCAGTTTGAGTTAAGCTCGGCTTCTTTTTTTTCTCAAACATGAGCATGTTCCTCGTCAATGCTGTGTTGGTTTTCTAGGAGAGAAGAGTCTGTGTCAGTGCAGGGATGGAGAGGCCTCTCTGGGCAGCATCGTCATTGGCATTCATATCGGCACCGCCTGCATCATCTTCTGTGTTCTCTTCCTCATGTTTGGATACCGTCGCAGGTGAGTACCAGTACAGCATACAACCTTTTTACTTGTATATTACACACTGTCAGTAGCCAGAGAATAATACAAAAAACAGGATGTGCACTCATAGCTGGAATCTGTTCACAGTCTGTTTTGCAGTAAAGGGACTCAGGACAGCTGGTCTGTACCGAGGGACAACACAGGACATAACGGGATCCCTAAAGATGGAGCAAACCGCACCATAGTGGAGCCGGTACCTCAGGTAATCATTGTGAATATGCTTGTCTCAACCATTTCATTTATTAATTACATTTTGAGGTATTTGTCTTGTTGTAAGGACTTGAAACAAAGTGTTTTATTAAAGAAAACAAGTACACTGACTACAGATCGCTGCAGGTACACATATTTGCCTTTACCGTAGCAGTGGACCCCTGTTGTGCTGTTTTAGATGTGGATCGAGCTGTAGGTTTTTAATATATATATATAAATATATATGGACTTTTTAAGAAGATAACAAGCATTCCTAATGATGCACATCTATTTTTAGTCTTGGTCCAAACAAATCCATCAAGAAATGCAGTCATCACATGATGTAAGACGTTCACCTTGAAGAACAACAGCTGCCGATATCTGACATTACATTCATCCATCATTTCCAGCAAATACACGCCCACTGGAGTATTGGATGGTTGTTCATCGATCTGTCATATAACACCTTTTTTTATGTTCACAAAACTACACACAACTACAATAATATAATATGATATAATACTGACAAAGAGCAAACTGGAATTCCCTCTGAAGTATCTTTCTTGTGCACGTCCTAAATACTTTCATACTTGAATGACCTCTTGCCTTTCTTCTCTCTTCTCTCCGTTCTGTCCTGTCGTTGTGTTGTGAGCAGGCGGTCTGTCCATCGCAGTGCCAGGTCGTCATTGAGCAGCACATGGCAGGTTTGCCTGGCACGGGCGCTGGCTAACACTGGTCAATAATTCAACACCCACACCCCCTTTCCTTTCCCATCCACAGTCTGCTACCGCCACTTAAGGAACCCCCAAGCCTCCCATCAACAAGCACCTTTCCGTGCTCTTTGATAGGGGTCAGCCATGGGTTTAGTCACCGCGAAACCTGCTGCTAATAACCTGCAAACAGCCTCCATAAATCTGTGACAGAATGCTCATACGAACCAAGAATGGTACCCCACCCTCGCCTCTACCTCAAACCAAAGCTTATTGCCTTTATCGCCTGTGCACACGTGCACATGTGCATCTTCACAAAGCACTGCAGATTTAGCTCCCGTTACTTTCTTCCTGTGCGTACGCTTCAAACACTCATGTCACTTTTCCAGCAGGAGTCTGTTCCATAACCAAAATTTTCTATTTCTTAGACTCCCTCTGGTAAGCTGACATGTGAAGATGTACGCTTTGGTCTTTAAACTCAAATGAAGCCAAATATTCTCACCTACCTACGTCCGATTAGTCTGCCGTGACAGAACTCTTGAATTTGCCTTCAGTTCCTCTGCAATAATAAAAGGGAAGAAACATAGCGGCCTTTGCAAACGCCTTACAGAAGGAGAGAGTCTGATTAGAAAGGATTGTCCGTGAAGCCATTTAGAAGAACCACGTTAACAGGCATTCTTTACTCAACTCTTCCTCGACCAAAAGCTGCACGCCTCCAAAGAAAGCTACCTCAGTCTGACAAGAATGTCTGAGCCATAGATAGGCCAACGTTAGCCTGATGATGCTGCTTGTGCTTGTGCGAGCCTACCTCAACCAAAAAAAAAAAAAAAAACCCTTTTCCCTGAGTAACTACTTCCCCAACCAGTGCCAACGCCAGCGTACCGTGCCAGCCGCCAACCAGGCCAGTCCAGAGAGTGCTCACCGGGATGACTACCATGGAGAGCATAACCGTGGCAGAGCCTGACGCCTTACCGTACCAGAGAATCGACAAGAGCCTTAACAGCCGCCTGTTCGAACCAGGTCAACTTTTGTTTTTCGTCAACATGTGGCGGAAATCTCCAACATTTCTCCATCTTAGTGTTTCCTTCTTGATTGTCGTTGCTCCATTAAGTGGTTATCCACGGCTTTAAATAGTCACAAGTGTCCATCTCCAAAGACATATTTGTGCAGAGGATGTAGCTCATGGAAAATATGGACCTCAAAGAGCGCTTGGTGAACCCTTTACGCCACGCGTTCGTTGCTTTTCTATGAAGTCAAACCAACAGGATGCTTGTTCGATGTGCACAAAGTTGATGGCATACTGAAGATAAGCCAAAAAGCTGTCAAGTTAACTCTCCAGATGCCAAATTGGTCATCCTGGGACCTCAACGACACTGAGTTGGCGGCTAAAAAAAGAAGTTTTAAGGTGAGACTTGCCTGAACGCACGGACAAGGCTCGTGTTTCACCGTGTCAGCCTATCCAAAAAAAGTTCTTCTATGAAAACCAAGCTGAATGATGCCCAAAGATGTAAACATTTTGATGGTTTTCTTTATTTTCCTTTCAAAGATTATTTTAAAAGAGACTACATTTACTTACAATTTTGGATTGCTCCTGTTTGAAAAGGGGGGTCACCTGCGTCTGAAGTGCTTTAACTGAACTTAAGCCAAAAACATTTTCTCATGATTTCATTACCATATTTGTTTTTTAAAGAAATAATATCTTTCATGACCTTTTAGTTTGGAAGTCATTGCAGGTGAACCCCCTTCAACACGGAGCTCTTATTTTGTTGATTCTAACATTTAAAACTTTTAAAGAGCGACCAAATGAAGATGTCAGATATTTTCAAAGACTTTTTAATGTCAATACTAGAGGGAATACTCGCTTCCTTTTTCTTAAAAGTAGTTGAATCGTTGCCAAATATTTAGTTATTGTAAAGAAATATGTAACCAAATACCTCTACATTCTTAACATTCATACTCTACCTTTACACTTCCGCATAACCAAAGCACAGAAACATGTTTGTGAATATGATAATATACGTTTGTGTGTGAATGACTGACAGTACGGGAACCTTGAGGAGCAGAAGCTTTGAGGAGGAACCACAAGTTGTCATCTTGAAATCAAGAAATTTATATTTCTAGGTTTCATTTAATTGTTTCTATTCATGCAACCAATTTTTAAAAAAGCCATAAAAAAGCACGACACAATGCAAAATAAGCCTCAGACATAATAGCTAATGTCTCATTCTGATTTAGAAATAAAGGCATGTTATATGTTGGAACAATAACAAAAAATTTAAGAAGGTTTCCCAACTGAAACCATGAAAAAATGCTTTAAACATTGTTTTTAACTATGACTTTGCCTCTTATTGCCAGTTATGAATGAGCAAACTCGTATATTGTGCGTCGTCTCGAGCTTTGCATGCTCCTCAAGGTTTGCCTTTAACCCTTTGTGAGTGTTAAATGTTTATTCAAAGCAGAGCAGTATAAAAAGATGATGATTCAATACGCATACCGAAAGCTGTTAAACCAACGCGATACCAAAAAGTGTATTTGATATGGAAGACCCCTAAAAAGGTCGACGTGTTTTTGTAGTGTGAAGTGTGTAGCGGTTAAAACTAGTTTTGAAAATGGAAAGCATTTTGTGTGCTTCTGTTTGGAACGATTCATTTCTCTCGCCTCTTTTCACTTGAGTCTTTTTGTTCTTCCTGCTGTGCACAGGAAAAAATTTGCCAAAACAAATGTTTGCTTCTTTTGTAAGTTTATGATTGTTATTATTATAATTATTATTGTCATTAGCTAATAACGTTAATTCTGATAATTTCAAATGTTTGTTTTTTTCTGTTTGTTTGTTTTCGACATGTGTAAGGATGAAATGAAGATGATTGTTAGGATTTCTTTTCCATGGCCTTTGAGCAAATGATGTGAGTATTTCAGACAGTTTGGAAAGTTTTCCAAACTCACCCATCTGCCTTCAAGAGCTAATAACTAGAAGAAAAAGAACGACAAAAAAAAGACTAAAAAAAAAAGATTGTAGGAAAGTAGAAGCTGGCTGCTAGTACCAATGAGAAACAATGCTTTAATGATTATAAGTGCTTCTCTGTTCTCTGAGCTTTCCACTGGTGTAATGCAGCCGACTGAAAAAAACTAAAGCTTTAACCCGTCGTGGCCGAGGTTCTGTCCTCGGTCTTTGGCCAAAATGAAAAGGTTTGCAATTTAAAAAAGACTGACTGTGGATATACGCTGCAGTTTGAAACAGAGACCAAGCTGTCACTCGGAGGGTTTTCACGGTACATTTATTTTACACGTTAACGTAGTACATTCACACAAAAAATTATTTTTAATGGTGTCGGTTCACACAAATGACAAAAAATAGTCTGTCAGCAACCCAGTATAGTGAAAGTAAATGAAATTAGTGTAGCTTAAAGTGAGACCATGTCGATTTTGCTAAAGTATTCATAAGGAATAAAACATATATTTGACTTCATTAAAGTCTTACTTGGCCTGCTATAACCAGTAATTTACGGTGGCTAGTTATCTCTACTTGTGCTTCTTTAACACCAAGTTGCAGCATTTTATCCTATAATTGCCACCTGGCTCATTATAAGCATTCAAACTTCTACTTGTACTTGTACTACTACTACTAGTAGTAGTCTACTTGTACTTTCTTTTTTTTTAGGATGATTTTTTTGGCCTTTTATGTCTTTATTGATAGTACAGCTGAAGATAGACAGGAAGCAGACACAGTAAATTAGCTGTCCGATGTGGGATTCGAACTGGGGCCAGCTGCAGCGAGGACTATACCCTCCACACACGGGGCGGGCGCTTAACACTACGCTACTGACCACCCCACAGTTGTACTTTCTACTGTAGTTTCACCACCTAAATGGCTTGATATCCTCTAAAAAGGGGAAAATATTGTTATTTTTTGTGGTTTGCTTGAACCGACACTTTAATGTTATTTATTTATTTATTTGGGCCGAGGGCTCCTGCTGCAAGTTGTGAAAGTAATTACCTCCAGCACTTAGAA
Source organism: Collichthys lucidus (assembly GCA_004119915.2). Taxonomy (NCBI): domain Eukaryota; kingdom Metazoa; phylum Chordata; class Actinopteri; family Sciaenidae; genus Collichthys; species Collichthys lucidus. The sequence continues at coordinate 18,210,290 of CM014097.1, forward strand.
ACAGTAGCACTCATATGACAAAATCCCAATGATTTTTCATATATATGTTGTCAGCTAATATTCTGATAATAAGCCTTCATAAGCTATTCTTCTTTCAAGCCATATTTCTGTTGATAGCTAGACGGGAATACCTTTTAAAAATGTGTGTACACAGAACAACATCACTTTAGCACCAATTTTTTTTTAAAAAAGCAAAGTGAATAATGTTAGTATTAAATAATTCATGTGTGATAATAGGAACATTAATTAGAAGAGTTAACAGCAACATATTTTTAGACTCTAATTCCCACCAAACAGCTTGGTCTCTGTGTGACTGCAGACTGCTCCGTGTGAATGTCTGACTTCTGCTTTTTCTCCTTCCTTGATCACCTTCCAAACATGCCTAAAACCAAATAAAGACATTTTGATGAATTCATTTCATATTGTTCCGTGTTGTTATGTATGATTTCTCTATCTGTATTTACGTTAGCATTCAGTAGACTGGCTCAGTTAGCCGTCATGATAGACTGGCATCCTGTCTAGATGTAATGACATTCCTCAAATTGTATAGATAGACACTGGCAATCTTCCCACGGTGTAAGTGAGGCCTGCTGTTGACATGGTTGGAGCATCTTTTCCATCAGTTGACTTGTCAATAACTCTGGACTTTCCACCCAAAATGAGCTGTCACCAATCTTTATGTGTTACTATAGCGTCCAAACAATATGTGCACACCCAAATTGGTTTGGAACGAGACTCTGAAATTGACCAGGCTGGATTTCTAGATAACTTACTGAAAGCTCTGGTGAGTCTACATGAGCAAAGCCCACGGTGAAACAAGCCTCTCCACGTATAGGTAAGCGATATCTGTGTCCAGAAAGAACAAGATAAAGTAAATGATGACTGGGTGGTGTGAGTCATGTGTGATAGTGGATTAAATATGACGTGACACAAGATGGGGCTGTGAATACCAATGAGTTTGGCTGGTTGGATGAGTTATACTGATTCAATAATACCATGGAGGAGAAGAAGATGTTATTGGACGGACAGATGGTTTTCAGTTGGCTGTCGGTCTCGTGCGCATACATGAAGTACAAGTCATGTTGTCATGTGGTGTAGATAAACGGAGAGCACTTACCCCCGTGGAGAGGCAGTGCTGAGTGTAATGGTGGGTGACAGTCAAGTGTCGATCTTGTACTGTTTGTCGTCTGTTGAAGAGGAAGTTATCGATCCGGTGGATTAGTGGTGATGGAACTTGGAGGTCCTGTAGTTTCCTGATTACCTGATGGCACCAGATTGTGTTAAAGGCAGAGCTAATCGATATAAAGCATAGTTTCCAGGGGTGTACATGTGTTGGACTGTACAGCAGAGAGGCCACTGCATCATCTGTGCCTCTCCTTTGCTTGTATGCAACCTGGAGAGGCTCTAAGAACGGTGAAACGTATGTATGGACGATGTTTTGGACCAGTTTCTTGCAACATTAGATGCACAGACCTGTAGGTTTCTTTTTTTTGGTACACAAATGACCTCTTACTTGTTGGGAATATGTTTGATTTGTGGGGTCATTCAGGGTTTTGAGGCTGGGTACGTTCTGACAGTCCTTGCACGGAACTCAAGGCCAACTCACACCGGAAGCGGCACGGTACCGCTGCGGTCACTGTAGCAAATAGAAGCCAGTCTAGTCAATGAGAGCACTCAAACCGGGCGCGTCCCAGAAGCGGTTCTCCGTGCCACGGCGCGAGCTTTCTGCTGCATTTCTATTTTTGCCGCGAGCCGCGGCTGAACCTCGTAAATCTCAACAGAGCACTGCGCACCAGACAGGAAACCCAACACAGAATCAACGTAATAAACTTCCGCCCCCTTTCAAAATAAAACACAATACGCAGTTCATGTTTCTAACTTCACATCAATGTTACGTCATGACCGGTGGCACCAGGTGATCAAAGATCGATCAAAGGGTCTCAACATGGACGATGAGAGACTGATTGTTGACATGGAACAACACACAATCATTTATGACACAACAGATGCTTTTTATAATCTCCTCTACGTCGGAGAAGCAAATTCAGCTGTTTGTTGTTGTTGTTTTCTTTATACACCGTTTATCGCGGGGTCTCGCGTATGTCCAGGATTCTCGCGTGATCTCGCGTGAATACGGCCGGTTCGCTCCGCTGCCGTTCCCCGGCTGACACGCGTCCGGTGTGAGTTGACGCCGGGCAAAGGACCGCGGCGCTACCGTTCCGGTGCCGTTCCACCTCGGGTTGGCCTTGATATGATCTATACCACACAAACAAAATCCAATTTCTAAATGTTGCAAAAATATTCAGAACTCTCTTGACAACACACAAGACGAGACGGTTCTGTCACGACTGTTAAAGACATCGCTCCAATAGACTTTTATTGAGCATATATGAGACTCTTGATACTTTACATCACTGCACTTAAGGAATAATAATGTTGGTACAGTCACATTCAGTACATTTTTACATATAGATTGCACATATGTTGCTCATATATATGCATATATAACCATAGATTTTTTGCTCACTATCACAATCAATGGGATTAATACTGGCCAACTCCATATAAATAAATTTCAGAGGTAAGTAATGACCAAGAAACTCTCTCTATACAATACAAACTACTTCCGTTCTTGGTAGTTTTTTTACAATCATGCAGGGTAATTATCCCATTTCAAGTCTTTGTCTTCTCTTAGAGGTAGTCTTAACACAGACTCTTAAAGGGATATATACAAGAATATAAGAAGACGATTGCAGTGTAAGGATGGTTCCTCTGACATTCACGGGATATTTCGAAATGGAGGTAAAAAGAAAGAAATCATGTAAAATAGACCAAACATAGATTACATTGAAATTGAACTCCAGTCTCCTCTGTCAAAGTCCTGTTACAGATCAGCCTTTATGTAACGAAACCAGAGGACATCTTATAAAAGACCTTGTTCCACCGCTCAAAAGTCGCTCACCTTTCAATTATGTGCTTAGCTGACATCTACATTAAGGACTTTGGGTATGCTGTAATTCCTCAGAGTTGGATCATCGATGTTCAACCGGGGTTTCCGCTGTGCTGGTTTGAGCTTAGATCAGACTCCATCTCCACGGCAGCTCCAGGACGAGCAGACAGTCGATCCACGGAGCGAGGCGAAGCGTCGCTGGCTCGTCGACCTCGGCAGCACGCCATCACGTCAGCGAGGTCGGCCCGGAAAGACGGCGTGAAGAAGCCGTAGATGACCGGGTCGCAGCACGTGTTCAGGTTGCCAAAGACAAACAGTATGTGATGCACGTACTCAGGTGTGTGCTGGATCATGGCTGGTTGGAACCAGTACCAGATCCCCAGGAGGTAGTAAGGTGTCCAACAGATGACAAACGAGCTAACAATCACAATGGTCATCTTGAGGGTCTTCATCCGGGCTTTGGGTATCATGTCTGTGCCACTGCGTCGGAGGCAGTGCTCGCCATCTGCAGAGACACGACAAAGCTCAAACATAGGAAGACACATGTTCCATAAATGTAGACAAACAAGTAACCACCACACGAACATGTCGAGACGAGGATTATCTATTTTAGGCTGTGGGGGTGGTTGCATTGCTGCCCTGGTGACATTTTTATCCGGATTTTCAGATTCTGCACAGCAGCAGGCCACTTAGGTGCCTTCTAATAAATTGTTTCATGTGTTTGCTGGAGTACCACATACACAACACTAAATCTGGACATTTATCATGGTCGGGGACCCACTCCTGAGAGATGCTGGATAGCTTGTTGGGGGCAAAACTGCACGGTTGGCTGGTTGGCTGGTACTATTTATAAACCAAAGAGTATTGGCCCTGGATCAAACCTTAAATTTAGCAATGACATATTACTTTTCCCCAATAACTCCATAATCTATGCCCTTTTTATGTACTGGAGGAGAGTATAATGTAAAGCCAGTTCTAGGATATACCACCTTTAATCTTTATATCATACGCATACACAGCCATGAGGATATTTTATCCAGTTGATCCGGATGATCTAAACCAGGGGTCTCCAAACTGTTCCACAAAGGACCGGTGTGGCTGCAGGTTTTTGTTCCAACCAACCAAGAGCACACAGTTTGACCAATCAGCTCTCTGATAACTGAGATCAGTTGATTAAATGAGTCAAGTCTGATGTGCTGCCGTTAGGTTGGAAGGAAAACCTGCAGCCACACCGGCCCTTTGTGGAACAGTTTGGAGACCCCTGATCTAAAACCATTTTATTTGAAAGTGAGCAGTCACAAGTGTCCTTGAAATACACAACATGGAGTCCTTCTTACAGACACACTGCCGTGTACAAGGTGTTACCGGAACCAAACTAACTCGAATCATCAGCCACATCCTGTTCACCTGTGTGCATACTTTATATAAGGCCTGGTCAACTCGATTCCTATCAGGAGAATCAGGAAATAAATCTGTGCATATCTTGACTTAAACGTTGGTGGACTATCGTGCATGATTTCGTAGCACTGACCAGCAACATTCGATCTCGACAGTGGTGACTTTTACAAGAAGGTGCATGGTGCAAGGTGCAAGGAGCATGTAAACATTTAGCTTGTCAGCTGTGGGTAGTCACTATGTCATGAAGCTTTTGGGTAAGATTTTTTTCATGTTTTTGTTTTTACTCTTTGAAATACATCTTGAAACGTCTTGAGGTTAAAAAATAATGAAGTAAAATTAAACAAGAGTAGAGTAGCAGATGTAATAGATTACTTCCACCCCTGAATGCTGAAGAATAGTGGAAGTATAAAACTATGATCCAAGTTATAATAAACTGGAACCATCCTTTAAATCATCAGCAGCTGTTTTTGCAGTATTGGGTAGAATAACTGGTTAAAGATGTCCCTCTCCAGATCACACACCTTTGCTCTTGCGCATCTGCCCATTGATCTTGGTGAGGATGCGGGTGTAGCAGAAAGTCATGACAAGCAGGGGGAAGACATACAGCGTCACAAAGTGAAACATGTTGTATGCCGTCTTCTGCCAGAGATACCGGAAACTTCCGTGGGTCACGCACTGAGTGAAGTCCACTCCGTCAGCTTTAATGGCCCGGAAGATGAACAGCTGAGGATGAAGAGAGTGTAAAGAGATGAGGAATGAGGAGTGTAGTTTGGTTTTTATCAAACAAACTTTATGTTTGTTTATAATAAGCCAACTACACAAAGAAGGTTTGCATTAAAAGTCACTTTAATGCACTTGACCACAACATTAGGATAATCACTTGTCATTGACTGTTCTGGGATCAGATTTAAAAGGTGATGAAGCACGATGCTGAGGCTGTGCACGGTTGCTTAGTCAAGTTAACATGAAGGCCACAAGTACGTAGATAAAGGCAGTGTGAGGATAAGCAGTATAGTATATGTTGATGAGTGTATATTTTATTGTCAGCAAAAGGTTAGGGTTATGTTATGGACCAAACCAACAATAAATGCATCAAAGGCTGATATGGCTTCGACCTCTGCAGACATACAGAGTTTCAGGAGGACCACATCTCTCCGTGTCTCCTCCAACATTCCTATAAATACTCTCCCAACCCTCTCCTCCTCTTTCACTCTTGTATTCTGCACCTCTCCCACCCGCCCGCCCTTTCTCCTATTTCTTCCTCTCCTTCCTTGCTTTAAGGGGGCGACGGTCGGTCGTGACCAGTTGCTACGGCAGATTTCCCCATCGAAGCTTCCCCACGCCGCAGCAACACAACAACAAAAAGTACATATAAATGCAGATATATTTGAATTGATAGAGAACTATATTTATTCACTGGGTGATTCAAAGATACTTAACCCCAATAAAAGGGTCAGTAATCTACCCACAAGCACACCGCGTATCAGTTTAGCCTGACATAATAGGTTAGTGGCCGATGAATTCTTGATCCGAGCACTCTGTCGGCCCTCTTTTCTGCTCCTGCCAGCCTATCAGTGACAGATCAGTTTCCACCTTCAGGACCCTTCTTTTCTCTATAGTCCTGTTTTATTTATGGCTTTTCTTCTGCCTCGCCGGAGAGGCTGCAGATTAAAACCCATCTGATGAAAGAGGGGGGAATGGAAGAAGATGCGTTTCATCTCTTTGGAGACTACAACCTTTTGGTCTCAGTAACCTTCACCAACCACGCCGCGATGGATGCGATGAGCACGTAGGATAAATGACAGCAATTCTCTGTTTAAGTGCAAATCAGAGCAATTGGTAGAAATGGATGTTTATGAGCGAACAGCAGAGATGACAGATACCCTGGTATCTGGTCATTTATTCTTTTATTTAATCATGACTGAACCTAATCATGTTTTGCATTTTCACTTGTAGTTCCTTGACCTTGAGTTGGAAGCTGCACGCACGATAGAAGAGGCTGTACGAAGGAGATCTCTGCTTTTTTCTGTCTCCCAGCCAGCAGGGACAAAACACCAGTGAGTGAGTGAGGAAGACGTCCTGTGTCCTCTTTAATTTGACATAGTTTGTACTAATTGTTTGTATTGACCTTCTAATTTGGAGGAATTAGGCTCCGGTAGGCGAAATCAACACTGACGAATTTTCGGGCTCCTGTTTTCCCTTTCCAATCTAGGTGAGCTTAGAGGGCAAATGAAAACCTTTACTTAAGGTGGCAAAGTAAGTTTGCATCTCCACTTTGCAAGGAGTTGGTGAACTCTGCAGCCTGAACCAATAACAAATATGTGTGACTGATCCCTACAAACTAGTAAACTGATTTCCATGCGCAGCACGCCCTGCATTCGCTTATGTGTGACCGTAGACTTAGTACTTAGTTTTTTCCTGCATCCAATGTTTTTTGTATTTCTAAAATTGTTCTTGTCATGAATTTTATGAGATGCTCGGTGCCTTGAATGTCTGACTGGAAGATATTCATGCAACACTTGTGGTACGTGTATGAAGTTTAATTTTCTGGCCATAACGTCATAATACAAACCTTAGAAATACACAGGATGTCCAGTTTTGATGATTACAGCATGACAACTTTCAAGATTTTGATTGGCTTCAGTTAAAAAAACACAAATCTTTCAGGTGTGCACCATCTGCTTATCTTTTTTAATTTCAGACACCATGCAGTTTTTTATTTATCCTGAACTAGTTGGTGAAAATGTTTAAGGCCTTGACTTGAAGCTCATGTGTAACCTACTGTACCTGTGGAGAGGCCAGCAGCAGACTCAGAGTCCAGGCCACCAGCAGCATGCGCTTGTTCCTGAGTCCAGCATCCAGGGAATCCAGAGGATGAAGGATGGCCCGATATCGATCCAGACTCACCACCACCAGTATGAATGCGGCTGAGTGCATGGCAAAAAGCTTGAGGAAACACAGCAGCTTACACATGATATCCCCGGCGTACCACTGCACCGTAATGTTCCAAATGGCATCCAGTGGCATCACCACAAAAGTCATCACCAGGTCGGCCGACGCCAAGCTGGCGATGAGCGGGCGCAGGTGTGCCGCCAGGCGGTAACCCCGCCCCCAGCACACACTGATCAGGACCGACAGGTTACTGCCAGCGGCAAAGACAAACAGCACCATGGTGGCTGCTACGCGGCAGCGGGCTGCGACGGTGAAGGTTGGAGCCTTCCAGGGTGGAGGGGAGGTCGGAGTAGACGAGTCCAGCAGGGAGAAGACGGAGTCATTCTGAAAAGGATCAGCAGACAGGTTTCCTGCCATCCTGTCAGAGAGAGAGAGAGAAAGAAAACAATGATCTGTTGAGTTGATGCTGATTAAAATCGCCTCTTCAGATGCTTTCATGGACAGACGCAGTGACATTTCAGTCAGTAGAAAAAGACCTTCAAACACACAAAGAGCTTTGACGGCGCAAACAGAACCAAGGACGGGAAAGGTATAACTGATGAAAGCATTGCTTTGCCGACTTGATTTATGGAAAGGAGCACAGAGAAGACAAGATGGAGGCTTTTAAATATTCAAGTAGAAGATGAAATCATTCACGACCTTGTGGATTTCATCCCGGAGATCTAAGAATTAAGCCGTCATGCACAATTGGGTTCTGTGGTGGAGCGTTTTAATCTCATCGTTGAATGCAGAATAGGTTTCAGTTCATGCACAATGCTCAGAGCTATGTGTTGTTGTTTCAGTCCCAAATTGCAGTGGGAGTAGAGGTTGATCCTACTATGATTCTTTTTTAAGGATTGGTCCAAAAGTGTCCACTTCCATGGGCTGAAATCAAGTTTAGAAGAGTCATAGATGAGAAAGCAGGAGGTCTTCACTTACAACATTACATTTTGTGGCTGAGATGAAAAAGTAAAGGACCGTTAGAGAAAAAGGAAAGTGATCGAGCAAGGGCAAAACCAAGAGTGAACCTCGGTAGATGGTTCAAATTCAGTTCACATAGTGTTGTTCACCGCTTTCCTACAATCATCCACTGAAGGTACATAAACGCTGCGTGACCGGACTCAAGAAGGCGACACTGTCACTGTGAACACTGTGAAACTGGTTGGCTGTGTGTAGCCCCCAACGTAACAAAGGACATGGCACCAAGACAGAAGACAGAGAAGGAGCCACAGGTAAACTGGCCTAATTAAAGCATCTGCAACAGTTCTGATCAACAGGACAACAGGATGCAATGACATCAATATTTCGTGTCAAATTATTGATTCCTATTGTGAGTAGCCGTGCAATAATCCGTCGTTGTTGTGAAAACAAACCCCTTCAGTGTGCTTCCTGCATCATCCTGTGATATTTTAGGCTACAGTGTCCCACAGTGTCACTGATTAAAAATACTGTAATGCATTTTTCTTTCCGTAAATGTAATTGAGTCGAAGATTGTACGTGCAAGTTCTATTCGGCTGACAGTGTTAGTCCACCTGCCTTTGTCTGCTGTTTAATATATTTGTCTGGGGATTGCTCTCCTCGTGTATCACTGTTCATAGGGCTTGACTTGCAGCGTAATAGAAATATTTCGGCATGCTCTGTAGAGACACAAAGGAAATGAACCTTGAAGAAGAAAAGCTTTTTGTCCTCCTCATTCCTTCCAGTACAGACTGAATGACGTGGTCGCTCATGGAAGGATGTGTTTCGAGGATTATTTCACTTATAACGGTGAAATCAGGAGTGACAAACTACAATCTGCTGAACATCTGTAGTTATAAATCACAGCTGCATTACACTGAGAGTTTTGTACCTTCATTTATTTTACAGAAAGCTTTGATTGCAGCATTGTCAACATGACACATGTTCAGTTAATGTTAGAGTTTAGAATTAACTCCACATATCATTATCCTGTCCTTTATAGAACTTTTAATATTTCTTTTTAAAGCTCTTAACGGCCTCGCCCCTTCGTATTTATCTGAGCTTTTGACTGTCCGCAATCCTGGTAGAGCTCTGAGGTCTAAAGATCAACTTTATCACTGGGGTGGCCGAGCCTTTTTACGTCGCCGCCCCCAGGCTCTGGAATCAGCTCCCCGTCGAGATGCGTCTTGATTCTGACCTGGGCCTCTTTAAATCCAGGCTGAAAACCCACTTATTTCGGATGGCTTTTAATACCCAGTAGTATGATGACACTTTTATCTTATCTTATTTGATTTTGTTGTATTTTATTGTTTTTATTTTGTTTGTTTTTACATTGTTCTTTTTATTTATTATCTGCTGTAAAGCACTTTGGTACACCGAAAGGACTGTTGTAAATAAAGTACATTTACATTTACATTATAAACGTCTGAGAAAGAGTCATCAAGAGATTTACCCGTCTTTATTGATACCGAGTACTGTACATATGGAGGAGTTAGTTTTAGACTACTCTCTTCGTCATAGTGTGTCAGATGGTGGCCACCAAACACATAAAAGGCCCTATTTCGAGAGTCAATGTTTAGTTTGTTAGTCTGTATGTATAAAATGTGAATTTTGAGGTAACAAAAGCATTTGGCCTTATTTTCTGGTGATTGTACACTAATGAAAACAAACCTGTGAGTATTATATTCCGTTTCAGCCTCCTAAATCTGACACGTTGCACATTATAAATGTCATGCATGATATGATATGTCAGTGTCTGTGCTCAGTGTTTGCTTGCGTTGCCCCCATGTGGCAAAAACAAAAACAAAGCAAGCTCATGCAGGTTTAAAAGGAAAAAAAAACAAGTTTTAATATTAATAATTACATTCACGACAAAGTGATGCAAATTGAAGAAAATATCAAATCATAAAACATGTGTGTGGATCAGATACATATCCATAATCTAATACCAAACCAGTCACTCTTCTTTCGTTCTCTAGGCAAAGCCCAGAAAGGCAAACAGCTCTATTGATTCCTCTGGAAATTAATATGTTTATTCCTCTGTGCTAAAGAGAAGGCTTTATGAACAAGCTTTCATTTGAGGCTATGAGCAGCACTTTGTAAATGTCTCTTTCTAGTACACAGAGCTATCCAAAGGCCTTCAGTTTGACTCCAAATGAGCTTTCAAAGACTTCATGTCTAGACCTTGGTGTTATGTGCAGCAGATATCTATCATCAAACAGACCTGCACACCACGTGATGATCATCACATCTTTACAGTTTTTTCTTCTTCATCTTGGAGCCAAAGAGATCCACTGATTTCTCTCTGCTGTCCTGAAACTAGTGGACATCATGTCAAATACCGCAGCCTGCCTTTGTGACGTGTTTCGGCAGTGATGCAAAGTGCTGCATGTGCAGTTTGTGATATGAGCCACCACATGCAGAGAGAGCACTGCTGTGGGGTTAGTGGAGGAGCAGGAGCGCCATCTGCTGGCTCACCTCTGCAGCGCGTCATGCGCTGTTGCACCAAAGAAGCCAAGGCATGGTGGAATAAAAAACCCAACATGCCACTTTAGTGTATCAAGTGAATCTTCTCACTCATCTTTTTTTCACTTTTTTCTCCATGTTCTCAGCTCCATATGTTAGATTTTAACATTAAAGTAGGAGGGGGACGCACCCTGATCCCCCTTCCCAACCCTCACTGATGCTGACTTAAACACTGATGAAATCATCTTTAACCACACTTTCACACTCTGGACTGGAAGGAGAAAAAAACCCAGCAGTGAAGTGTTCTTACCTGGAGGAGAATCAAGTCTTACTGGTGGTGCGATGAGGAGAAAACCTGAAGGAATCTGCATCCAGATCGGAGCCGTCCAACCTGCTGAAGCATCACTTTCTCTGCTGCTCTCCGTCCTCCGGCGGTTTTCAGCCTGCACACCTTTTCTCGGCACCTCTCTCTTGGAAAAATCAACGATTCATCCGGATCAGTGTGAATTGTAAGATCGCTTCCATCTGCTCGCTCCATCAGCCCTGCTGCACTCACACACACTCACTCACACACACTCACGCACTCTTTCGCCTTGTACAAGGATCTACGCCGATTGGTTAATTAAGGTGGCTGACGTGCGGGCTGTTGCAGCGGCAACCACCTTTGTGACAGGGAAAGTGCATCCTGGGGAATTTCCAGCAGGGGGGTCTTTGTGCGGTGGAGCTGGATCAAACATCTGCAAGAATCATGCTTTTTATTCATCACAACTCTTTACCTGCTTTTATTGAACCTGAGTTACTGTCACTGTGATTATGTTATAATCTGATTTTCCAGTGTGAGTGTGGAAGAAAATGAATGTCCAGCCAGTCATCATTGTGTCCTTTCTTCTTCTTCCAAATGTAAACATGATTAATTCTAAAATATTAAATCAAAGTGTCACTCTGCTTACCAGGTTTTGCTCTATGAGTTCCATAAATGATAGATGTTTTTCATTTCATGTGTTTTATCTGTGATGCCTCACATGCAGGCTAAATATAGCCCTGGTGCAGTATTTAATGAATACACTGACTGAGGCACTCTGTTTCCTGAATGAAGGTCGAGATGTAACAACATGCTTTCAGAAATGGATTCAGCTCCAGAAACTGGAAGAGCGGAGGAGCTTTGACAAACACATTCATGTATACTCTTTGTACAGCCTTTCTGAAGCTCCCTCAGCTGATGTAGTGACGGCCCTATCTCTGTAATACCGAGGACAGCTTAAATAAGAAAATGTAATTTAAAAAAAACACATCAACACCTTTTATAATGAGTCTCCACTGTGTCATGAGTCCCTGAAGTGTGTGATCCTGCAAATGAACAGACCCTGAATGAACCTTAACCTTAAATTAAATTTAATGACTATTGATATACCATCAATTATTTTATTTCTAACATCTTAATTCTATATTTTTCTCTTCTTGTTTGTTGTTTGTTTTCTTTTTTGCCTTGCCTTGTTGTTTGTGAATCTATTTTCCAACATAGCTTTTTTTTTTTTATTACATGCATGATGTTGCTTAATTATTGGTCAACACATCTCTAGATGTACTAGCATATTGTATATTCAAAACTATATTTAGCAGGATAAAGGAGGACACAGTTTTTGTCATGTCATGTTTTGGTTGTGTCCACATAATGAACCTGGAGATTATTATTTTTTGACCCCTGGTGGTCTGCAGTCCCTGTTGTCTACTTGATAATCCAACCTTGGTTATACTTAAAACTTATGACTGTTGTTATGAGACATTGTAAATCATTATGAAGGCTTACAGCAACTCTGAGATACATTATGCATGTATTAAAATGAATGATGTGCTGTGGGTACACTGCATACACTGTTATGCATTATAAACCTGCTGGCTGCTGGTAAGTCAAGATTTTTAATACTTAAAGATTCAACTTAGAGTCATTAATCTGAAATGATTGATGCTACATGCTGCATATGACCACTCAGATATACACTGTAAATGTAAAGACACATGCAGTAGAAGAGGGACTGCAGGCTTTTTATACAGTGCTGCAGTTCCTGCCATTGTTACAGTGCTACATGCCATTTCCCCAGAGTTACATTTACACCAGACGGGTGAGTCATAATGATGTAGCAAGACGTCAGTGACAGCCTTGATGCTGCACGGGCCAGCTTGACTGAACTATCAGACACCAGCGATTAAAAAAAAAAAGCTGCAACGAAGCTTAAGGACTACTGACACAGCTTTTTACAGACAGAAGACAAATTTATGCTGAAAGTTGTTGGAACAACGAGAATGTTCTGCTCTGTAAGTCCAGTCTGCTGTCGTGTGCAGTGCTGCAGGGAGTCTGCTCCTGTCAGCAGTGTGTCGCATGTACAGCAGCCTATTGTTTATTAAAGGACAGTTTATACCTCCACCTTCATTTCTTCTGCTGTTATTTATTATCTGCATTTCATTCCTCACCTGTCAATATGTAGATTTCCAAGCAAGCTTGTTGTAGTTGTAGCAAACTAATTTCACTTGTGTGGGAGCTGGAAGCTGCAATATTATTGGCATGGAGGTTCAGATTTATTATTTGTTGTTGTCAGAATAACTCAACTCCGACTCAAAGAGATCCCGGTGCCACGGCATCTTTATTACAAAGCAGCCATCCATTTTCTGTGAGCAGTTATTCTCAGCAGGGTCGCGGGAGGCTGGAGTCAATCCCAGCTGACTTTTGGGCAAGAGGCAAAGTACAACCTGGAGAAGTCACCAGCTCATCACAGGGCACATAGAGACCCAGAGAGAACCCATGCAGACAGCCCCAGCCAGGGTTCGAACCAGGAACCACTACAGCACCACGGTGCTGCCCTATTACTAACCAATACAATCATATATTAACATATATAGGCGGTCAACAGCAAGAGACTATGAGGTTTCAGCTGGTCTCAACTCAAGTCCAGGTCCTATGTGTGTGTTTAAAGTCCTAAATAAGTCATTCAATAAGAGCCTTCACCAAATCTAATGGCGTTTTCAATTTTTAAAGAGACAGCAGTGAATGCTTTTAATCCTTTTCTCTATTAATTGATCTCTCGAAGTTCTTCTTCAAATGCATTCACAATGATTTCTGGATCCTTTTACACAGCCTGTACATTTTTTTTTACTTAACCATCACATAGAAAATGCAGTTTGAAAGAACATCTCACATGAATTAAATGCTGACTGCCGATTTCCAATAAAAGTCCCTCTGTATTCTCAGTCTCGCTCAGGGTGAAATTAAATGTATTGCACGACTGTGTGCAGATATAAAGAGGTGCAAAACGCTTGACTCCACATTAAGGAGGCACATAAAAGAGGCAACAACAGGTTGGTGCATGCAAAGAAAGTAGTAAATGTAGCTGTGATGGAGGAGTGTGTAAAGATAAGTCAAATGTCAAATATTGGACAATATGGGGTTCCTTCAATCAGATCAGATCGACAAATCCAAGAATATCGACGGTTTCAAACTCAGATTACTTTGAACGCAGCGATATAACTGCTGTTTCTGGTTAAACAATCCTTTTCATGTCCATCCATGTTGTCAGACACTAATATAACAACAATCTGAGCCTGTCGATGGCAAAAACAAGCACTTTTAGTGGAAGCACTTTGACGGTGCACAATTGCCCCGGAGGATTACATTGCAGCCAGTTTTCGCTTCTGCTGGCTGCAGCACTCTCTCGCTCAATGCTGGAACAATTTCAAAAACCTGTTGCCCCCGTTAATCACACACAGACACACACATTAGAAAATTGGGTCCAGGTTGAAAAGTTGTTACCCTTTAATTACAGTTGTTTGACTTGTCGTGCCAACATCCTACCATCTTTGTCACCTCTCTTAGAAAATTGTTCTTAATCTGACTCGTGCAGATTCAGATTTTTTTTTAATTCATTTTATTTAAACTTCAGATTGATGGATTATATCAATCATCTCTGTGTGGTTCTTTTCCAATGTGGTTATTTCTGCGTCCAAATTTCTCACTTGGCTCATAGTTTCTCCACGTTTTTTTTTTTTCCTTTTAAATGTCTGTGCTCTTAATCTTCCTCCTATAGATGCCTTGGATGTGTCTAATACCGAAGACAACTTCTCTACATCTATAATTCAAAAAACATAGATCCTCAGCCAACTCCTCTCTTCTCAGCCCATCGTCAGCAAAATATTCAATCAACATCTTTCCCTCCTTCCTGTTTCAGCATTTAAGTTTGTTTGAGTTTCAACCAAACGGCAAACTCCGTGGCTGTGAAGTGAAGCCAATGCAGAAGCTGCAGTTCCTCAAACGTCCACTTGAGGCTGGCTCCAGAAGTGAGTCAGTCTCCATAAGTCCCCATGTTTCACAGCAGAAATAAACATGTTTACAGCCTGGTACAAAAAACAGTTTTGGTCTCTATAGCTAATTTTCCTGTTCATGACAACTGTACTGAGGGTGAATTTATAGAACTCACCTGTTCACATTATATTAAGGCTTAAAGCTAGGAATAATTAACAGCGTGGCCGCTTTGATTGATAGGTAGGTGCTGTTACAGGTGGCTTGTTTGAGCAACTAGGACTGGCAACATGGCAGCGACTCTTCAGAAACTTGTGGCTGACGTCATACATACGCTTACCATTCTTTATACTGACCAGGTAATGCTATCGCCTGTTCAATAATGGATTTGGATAGGAGAGAGAAATCTAATCTAGAGTGAGATTTATAGGCATTTTTATATGGATTCACCAACTGCTATTTATCCACCAGACAGGATCCATCTCCTGCCAAAATGATGTATCCTTCTTCAACTGCCCCAAATGTTGCTCAGCTGAATGATAAAGTCAGGACCTTTCTGTACATAGTAGATGATAAGGGCATCTTTACAAATTATCCTCCCTGCTGTGTCCTTAAAAGCTTTTCTTAAGTAGAATCATTACTCAATTTTGTTCGCTGTTAAGTGAAAAATGGGATACTTGGTCCACCCAATCATGCACAAATACAACATCTATTAACCTTTAAGGCAAGATAAGATTTTTTTTAATATCTTATCTGGATCCATTAATGATTCATTGATAAGAAAAATTAATGATTTTCATGTCCTAATCTTCATGGATTCACCTGCAAACATTCATTTTTCCAGAATGGAGCCTGAAATGAAAATTCATTTACAAGAAAGACAGGTTGCTGTACTCCATCACCACGTTCAGTTATTACCAGCAAACACTGCAAGTGCCTGCATACTCGAACAATAAACCAACAACAAATAAATCTCACCCTCAAGTATGAACACATCAAATATTCCTACAAGATTAGCCAGCAAACAAAGACAAACGGGCAGGATGAGCCCCTCGCAATACAAAGAGAAAGAAAACAGGCACATTGTAGGTTATGTGCTGTGTCGTTTCACAGGCCTGTCGTACCTGAAACACACCTTATCTGTTCGATGCGACATCTTCCTGGCCTTAGTGAATGCCCTCTGTCTTTCAGCCTTTTCTCTGGACACATGTAGGAAGAAGGAAGGAGGGATCATTGCACCCTTTCTGCTCCACTCCTTTCTCTCTTTGCTCTGGCAACTTGTAAGCACTTTCTCACTCGGCAAGGAGCGCTGAAATCATATCAGCACCAGCCTGGGGGGCTGGTCCTCGCCGGATCTAGGAGCCAGGGCTCAATGTGCTCTTTCAATTTCAAACTCTGCATCCAGCTTAATGCCAAATCCCTCAGATATAATGCTTTGGACACACTTAATCAGACCGCCTGCTTCTGCAACTTCCTTTTATTACACCAGAGTTCTAAAGGTCCTACACAGTTCCCCAACATTTCCAAACATTTATTGTCGTATATTTTACCATTCAATCAGCACCCACTACAAGCAGGATTGAACTCATACAAGTATTTATATTAGAATGTTGGTCCATCTGTTTCGGCGGAGCGAGGTGACCTTCTGGCTGTGGACTGTGTCTTGTGGCCATGCAGCTCGTTGTGCAGTAGCACCCTCGACATCTTGAAAAGCTGTTATTGACATTTTCTCAAGAGTTTTTTAACCGCAGGGGGCAGCTATAGGCGAAGAGGGTTGGGTAAATATCTTCTAATTAACAAAAGTTCAAGCTCAGCTTGTGTGCACCCCAAGTTTACTGTTCTCACAGCAGAAGTCAATGCGGGCTAAACTGTGGATCACATCTCATCTCGTTCACACAGAAATGCAGTCGATAACCACGATCTTTTAAAATTTCATGAACTGTTTCCTCCCTCAAGCTCAACCACCACCAAATATCCACAGCTGCATAATACTGTAACTGTTGTATTTGCATTAAAAACCCGACATAACTCAAGATTACTAAATTGCATTCTGCAACATTTCCATCTAAATAAGGACGACTATAAAAAAGACCAACTGCAGATAATTCCAGTTTTATCTACCCAGGCGTTGACGCTTTGTAATTTCATGCCATCTTGATAAAAAAAGGCAAGTCTTTGGATTTCCTCAAGTAAACATGGACCAAGCCAGACACACAAAGAGAGAGAGAGAGAGATGGAGAAGGAGAGGAGTGCTTATGAGAGAGATGAGGAAGTCCCAGAGCTGTGGTCTAAGATGAGATTAGAGCTACTGTAATTGATTACAGAAGCCATGGTTTATCAATGAGAGGTTGGTCTGAGAGTGCAGCGAAATCTACAGCAGCATCGACTCTCCAATCTCCAAGAGCAACTGACTGAACTGCATATTTCAGTAGCGCTGTAAACTGAGCATTTGTGTGTAATTGCTTTTGCAGTTACCTCCTGCTGAGGGTAAGAGGAAAGGTGTTTTATTGCCGAGCAGGGAGCCGCGGTTGTTGTCATGATCATTACCAGCAAAAATAACAAAAACAGAAATTCAGGACAGAGTGATGCCAGACAACGAAACATTCGGAAATTATTGGAATACGAGCATTGCAGTTGTTGTTGTTAGAGTGCTAAAAAAGAATAAAACCAACATGAAGCAACATTGTCCGGTTTGAAAAGGAACTCAGGAACCAGGTTTTTTTGTGATTAACAGTTTTTATTTTCATTTTTATGAAACCCCCCCCAAACACACACCACCAACCATGCTGATCCTTTTCTGGTTACCAACCTCTACCCCTGTGCTCCTTCATGTACAACTTCAACAACTACCCTAACTACATTGATGAAGACATGATGCAAGATAATCTAAAACAAAAATAGACTCAGAAAATGATTCGAGGGACAATCAATACGAGAAATAGATAAATCAAGCTCTGCATTATTGCAATATTCTGTTAACAGATAACAAGATTAAAGTAATAATCACAAAATAAAATACACACAAAAACAAGAAGAAGCACATCTATATATATTTTTTACACAATTAACTGAAAACTTGCTTCTCTCTGCTACATACACCCTTTTAGGGGCCTCTTAAATAAATTAAGTATTTAGGAACCAGGTTTTAAGGTTGGTATAATGTAAACTCTTGTCTCACAGTTGCTGGTGGTTCTGCAGTATTTTACACAAAGCTTGGAGCCAGGCAAACACCCAACATGGCAGGGTAATAGCAGTGTCTGATTCCTTGCATCACATTTTTTTCATCTGTAATTATATATTCAGTTAAATCCACAATCTCTAGACTGTCTTCTGCCCAATACGCTGCATGAAATAAATATAAGGATGAGAAACTGATTCCTTATTCCACAATTATCTATCAAAGTATTTCTGTACTCTCTCTGTGACATGATGGCCATGCTGTTTTCCCATCCATCCCCTCTGCCCCTTTCTGCTCTCTCATACCTACAGGCTACAGTTAAAGCATCACTCTCTGCACGAGCCTTCTTTCCTCCTGAGACGCTACTGTGAGACACTTCTGCCTTCCTCTTTCTCCAGGCTTTGGCTTTGCTTTCTGTTTTCTCTCAGCGTGATAAATATTACAGTCAGGTTCTTCTTCTTCACCTGTTTGTTTGTTGTTCTCCTAACAAGCGAGACATGAATAGGATGAGTTTTTTTGCCTGCAGTGGAAGATGTGCAGTGACTCCTGCTGTCCTGACTTCAGAGGCAGGAGACCGGCGGTCAGCTGGTGTGCAACCATGGCTTGGAGGTAGGAAGAATCAGGTCCTTTCACTACCCTGTTGGCCAGCAGCAGCTTTCTGCACTGGATGAAGATGCAACCGGGAGCCCAGGACTCATGGGCTCCAGAAAAATGCAGCAAAAGTTCCCTCTTGGACACATAAAATGCCCTCCCAGTGGACAAAACATGGCAAATGGCCCTCTAGGGCAGGACTTTAAACACGGACCATTGATCATCATGTGTCTGTGAAATAGATAGTTAGAGAATTAGTTGTTCCCCATGTGATTTAATACAGAGTTGCAGTCACATAACTAAATCTTATCCAGAGTTTGTAACTGTTTCCACCTGAAATGCATCTCAGCATTCTGCTCGCTGGTGCCCTTTTTATTTTTTTTTGCCCTTGCCCCTCAGACAGCCTAAGTCCACCACTGGCCGGGAGCCAGCGTATTGAACATTAAATTCAATTCAGTTTTATTTATATAGCTGTTTAGGAGAATGGTAGCGGACCCAAAGGAGCGCGCCTCAAAGTGCAAACATGAGCGAGAGGACTGAATCAGGTTTAAACAGTTGATTGGATTCACAAAGGGGAAGTCTCGGTGCAGGTGGAGACACAGTGATGGGGTTTCCAGAATGGTGCAGGGCTGGCCAGTGGCAGGAGTCCAATAGTGCAGGTGTGGAGACAAGACAGGAGCATGTGAGTGGCAGGGAGGGTTGTTCCAGGAGCAAAGGGAGATCACAATCAGGCAAAGATCAACCAAGAACAAATACTTTTCACAAATAAGCGGAGAGTCGGCTGTTACCACAAGGGCGACTGAACGATCTGGCAGATTCGGGAGAGGTTGAACCGGTCTTTTATGCAGCAGAGGTTGATTGGCAGATGAGACAGAGGTGGTGAGGTGATTAGGCAGGTTAGAGGGAAACCGGAGGCCACAGACAGCAACACACACTGACGAGACAGATAGAAACACAAGAGAAGGGAAGAAAACACTGGGAAAGAAGGAGGCGAACAACCTCCACATAACAATAGGACCCAAAAAACTTTCCCTATCGAGCAGGTCTAGACTGTACTTGACAATTCTTACCACAAGCTTTTAAAAGGCAGAAAACCTTGAAACAGAACCAAGTTCATGGTGGGCATGCCATCTGTCAAGACCACTTGGAGGGAAGAGGAATGGTGTTGGAAAATTTGAGGAGGTTGAATACCAGACAGGCTGCAAACAGTCTAGACTGGTTGTAGGAATAGTTGTGGAAGATGTAAGGATGTAAATCAGCACCAGGGCAGCATGTCCAAAAAGAAGGGTCCCTGGTTCATCGCCGTCCATGATGGCACCACCACGCCATGGTGACAGTCTTTGTGAGGATACCCTACCCCGAGGAAGAACACTTGTGTCCAGGTTGAGCTTTAGGTGGCGCCTTGACATCTGCTCTGCCGTGTCAGCCAGGCACACAGCAGTACATGCCTCCTCCTGAGGGTTTATTGGAGAGAGGGATCTGGTGGTTCACTGTGTCATATCCAGAGGCTGGTTTTAAGGATGGAGGACAGAGGAGAGGGAGCTCACTCTGGCAGCAAGAAACTCTTCTGTCACCACAAGGTTTGTCATGTCAATTGAGTGGCCTGCTTAAAAACCAGATTGGTGGGAGTATAGCAGGTTGCTCTGCGAGAGGTAAGCAGACAGCTGGTAAAAAAAAAACAGCATGTTCTAGTGTCTTGGAAAGAAAGGGAAAGGAAGGTACAGGTCTATAGTTTTTGACATGTGATGGGTCCAGTGTTGTTTTTTTTGGAAGGGGGTGACAGTGGCAGATTTGAAGTGCCCTGAGGCTAGAGATGTGTTGATAAAGTGGGTTAGGAGGAAGGGGGACGAGGTCAGACTTGACAGACTGGAAAAGAGCGCAGGGGATAGGGTCAAGGGAGCAGATGGCGGGGGCGGCTGGAGGGTCTAGGATCTTGCTGGGGATAAGGGGGTGGGAAGAGGTGGGAGGTAAAGGGAGTGAAGCTGAAGAGGTTGAGGTTTGAGGGTTCCACCTGCTCCCGCTCCTCTAACACCCAGCTCTAACTGCGTGGCCTACTAAGTCCTTGTTCTCAGTTCAAGTTCAAGAAAAGCCCATGAGGTGTCTTGTAGATATGGAACCCTGTCTTTGTCCAAAATCAAAAAAGAAACACCGACCAACACCTTTAAAGCTCGCTAATTAACATATTGCATCTTGTTTATTTTTATGTCATCTGTGCACAAACAAAAATGTGCAAAGGTTCAACTTAGTTTATGGTTTTAGGGGAAATTCTGTGCTGGAAATATTTCTTGTTGAACAACAGCTTCCAGGAGTCTTGGCATCACAGCGAGGTTGCATCATAGCCAGAGATGCTGCATTTGTGCTCAAGTTAGTTAGGACAAGTTGCTGACAAAAGTATATTTTAAAAATTCGCTAAAAAGAAATGTACAAACTCAGTAATTCAGAAGCAGAGACAAATATATTCTTAAAATAAATATAGATAAGTTGTATACACTAATGTATGGATTACAGACAGGAAGCGGTTAGTGGTTAGCTGAGATTAGCTGATCAATAAACTTTAAGAAAGACATTAAGAGCTATATCTTATTAGCCTGGCGAGCGGTAAGGGGCGAGACAAAGTGACTAAATAATTGGATCAAACAGACATGAAACATTTCCAAGCATCATTAAAAAAAACTTTCTAAGTGCATCGTTAAATCAGTGATTGAGATAAATTTGTCCAGTTTTAGAGTTTTCTATAAGAAATCCCAGTCATTAGCAGCAGGCTGTGTTGACAACAGACCAGAGGATGTATTGGATTTAGAGGCTTTTACTCTGATGTGAGAAGAAGTGTATTGCACTTATTGGACGCCAATATTGGCTGCAATAACTGACTTAAATAGGGTGTGAGTATCCAAGTTTTGTAAATCAGAGTATGTTAAATAGGCCAATTTGATTATGGAATGACATGCAGAAGATGGTGGTGTGCTTCGAAGGAGGCTTTCATGGCAAATCAGATTTATACATTTTGTTGAGCTTCCTTTGCAAGTCAGTGAATCATCAAGGAGGTATGGTCATTTAAACAATCTCCTGTTTGGCACCAGATGTTAAAGAGAAAAGATTTTTATACAGAAACCCAAGTTTTGCCTTATGGTGGATTCCTAAGTATTAACACAACGTTATCTGCTCTAGGATGGTTCCACCTCTACTGGTGATGTCCAAGGTGGAAAGCGGCACGGTACCAAACTACATAACTTTAGTCATGGCTGCGTTTAATTAAAAAAGTAAGATTAATAAAAGCTGCTGTAATTCAATTCAATTATACTGGGGCGGTTTCATCACTGCACCGAGAGATGGAACTGTGTGATACAAGATTGTATCATGGGTGATGCTCTGCAGGTTATCACAGGAGGTCAGATGTCAAATTCCACTGAAGTGGTCTATCTGATAAAATAAGTATATGAACCCCTGCCAACAACCTGGTAACTCCATTTTTTTTTTGTTAATGCCTTTGAGATCTGTGCTGCATCAGTAATCCAATTATTCAATTAGTTGCAATTAGTCCAGCAGAGGTGCCACTGTCTGGAATCACCTGGGAACAAACTATCAAGGATATAATTTGAGATAATTGACATGGTGTCTCATCATTTGATTGTTTGTTTTAATAGATTTACCCAGGATTCACAGATACATCCAGATAGATCCAGAGAGAATCCATAATCGATAAAGATAACACAAAATGGACAATATCTAAACACATGAACACCAGCTGATGCAAACCTTTGCTGTAAGTAAAGTTAAAACCACTAGAGGGCTCAGTCTCCATGGTAGACGACATGAACAGCTGCTACCAGCGAAATCTAACTTCATTCATTGTCTACAGTCTGTAACTAGGCTTGTTAAAATGTGCATTATAGCACAGCCTGACTGTGCCTCCAGATGACAACGTGCTACCTGCGGGTTACACTGTGTCGCAGACAGTGAAGCAACCCCCCCTCTGATTTCAAATCCAAAAATAAGATGGCTTAATTTGATCCTCATGTAAATAGAGCCACATATGAGCCACATGACATGTACAGAAACATTATACAGTACTGTATTAGTTACCTACACAGCAGCCCGGCTCTGCTGCGTGCCAGGACTGTAAATGGAGAGCAACACATTTTGAAGTAAAAAATATATATATATAATAAATGATGAATAATTTATGTTTTGCAACATGCAAAGTAGGTCAGCAAGTCCACTGGTATCTTATTAGTGATGGCTCTCTATTGTCCCTTCACAGCTGGAATCATCCATGTAAAAACAAAATTGCAAACTGAGAATTCAATTTTTTATCATTTAAACATTTTATAGACAGACTGAAAACGTCAATAAGATGTTTACATCGTCCACATTTACGTGTACACAAGCCTGCATATGTAGGATGATGAATTTGCACTGTGATAACCGGCTGCAGGTGCATGCGGCTGATCATGTTCATATGACAATATGTTTGATCCGTTTCTAGTGCAGGAGGCTGCAGCATGAAGTTTTTCCTTTGTCAGCACAGACAGCAGACAGCCTGCAGACGGCTGCTGCGTTTTGCATAGGGGTAATGACGTTTCCTATCACCCCTCTGCACCGCTGTCACAGCTCTGTTTGCCCCGTGTTGGGTCTTTGTCATGCACATGTGTGCATAGGAACCCGGGGATAACTAGACATAAGGGTTATCCGGTGTTAATGTGGCAACCTTGTTGTTGATCCTGATCCCTGACTTCGGTTAAGGAAGCCGTCTCGACTCTACGTTAAAGGATTCATCTAGAAATCCTGTCACGACCCGGTTACTTTAATGAACGTGAACGAACACATTGTTTCTTTAGCCCCATTGGAGTTAACATGGCTCTCCATCCAGACACAGACAACAACACTACTACCAGCCAATCAGATCTCTCCCTGTCTCCGCCGCGGAAATGAACAACCAATCACCCGCCCGAGTGCTCCCAGCGATAACGGCCGGCGGACCAATCAGCTGTCTGTCTGGATGTACTGGAGGGGGAGCTCGCAGCCAATCACCTGTCTGTCTGGGCTTCACGGAGAGGCCCGCTTGACCAATCAGCTCCCTGTCTGGCTTGCACCGAGGGGGTGAGCGTCTGCCGAGGCCCAATCAACGGCTCAGTGCTGCCTGCCGGTGCCGGGGAACTGGTGGTGAGGAGCCGCTGCAGAGCGCGTCAGGACCGGACCGTGAACCCGGAGACGGTACGCACCGAGGCGAAAGGAGACATAAGGTGAGTCCGAGGATGTGCGGAGAGGCCTGGGCTCCGGCGGGAGATGTTTTGAAATGGCAGCGGCGGGATTCATGTCGGTGGCTAGTTTTGTTGTGTCGTTTTCCTGCCGGTGGATATGCTGATAGACAATGGAGCGGCTTTGCTTTGGCTATTTATTGATGCGGGGCTTTGACATGTTGGCGACCAAACAGCCTCCGTCGCCTCGGACTGTTAATTCACATTTAAAGGTCTTGGGGGCTCGCGCGACTGGAACGCTAACGGCTACTTTTAAAAAAAAAAAAACTCCTAACGGCCGACTTGTGTTTTTATATTTATATTATATTTTTTATTTTATATATATAAATAACGGTTAGATGTTGTGGTTTCATTGTGATGTCGGAGGGTTAAAAAAAAAAAACGGCTGTGCGGAATGTCTCCAAATCCGTTTCATTGTTTGATCCGGAGTCTCTCTTTCTCTCTAGGGGGGTTAAACACAGACCAGGAGAGAGCTCGTTTTTAAAAAAGAGAGCACCGGGGTGGTTGTTTTATTGAAGCGGATTAAAAACGCGTTAGGTTAAGAGAAGGAGGAGAAGAAGGAGGAGGAGGAGGAGGCCGGTGGTGGTGGTGGTGGTGGTGATGGCTCTCAGCAATTAGGAAGAAAAATCCGAAATGCATCAGCCATTTACGTAGAGAGGCTCCATATGCACCTAAATGGCTGCCCTGGCGGCTGACAAGCATAACCAACGTGTTTTACTGTAAAAAAAAAAAAAAAAAATGGGGGCCAGGCTGCTTTATCCAGAGGCCCACACGGTGCTGATTGTTTCCTAAGCAGGATTAACGGAGGTAGATGTCTAGATGACGTTAGGGAGACCAAACGAAAAGAGGAGGAGGAGGAGGAGGGGGGATCAATATTTAATGTGTGCTGCCTATTATTCTGCAGTATACAGGAGCCTCATTTTCCTGCCTTGTTGACCAGAATTGGCCTCTACTCCTCCTCCTCCTCTTCCTCCTCCTCTCTTCTTCTTCCTCTCTTCTGCTGCACTGCTCCTTTTTTTTTTTTTTTTTTTTTTTTTACAAGATTTACATGAGTCACATGCAGATGGATCCACACATGACTGCTAACACTTGCCTTTGTGATAGTGTGTGTGTACAGTGTGTGAGATGTTGGAGGAGGAGGTGGTTAAATGAGGTGAGGGAGTGAGGGAGGACCTTCCTCTTTTTCTCTCTCTCTCTCTCTCTCTCAAGAAGTATTTACAGGAACAATTTGACAATATTTAATTTCTGGTTGTCATTGCTCGCCCCTGCAACCCCTTCCTTCCTTCTCAGCGCGGAGTGTGTCGCTTCCAAACCAGCTGTTTGTTTCTGCTCTTGTCGTCGCCTCGTGCTCACTTCACAAATTTTCACCCGAGTGTGGCACTAACATAACTCCCGACAGCAAAGCATTTGGTTTTGAGATTTAAAAAAGAAGAAGAAAGTTGGCAGACCTTGATACACTCCAGCCCCTCCACTCACATAGTGATAGTGGGTCTGTATGAATGAATGGTCCCTGCTGTTGAAGAGTGTGAATGAACTGTAGTATTCTCAATGATGGGAGTCCTTCCTCTTCCTATTTCCAGCTCAGAGTCCCCTGGCAGCCACAGTAGAATACAGATGAAGGCTACCATACTGTTGTGACAGTTTTATTTTTTTAATAAAGTATGTATTGTAGTGTAGTTCTCCATGAATATGCATGCAGTGCGATTAGGGATATCTGGCTGGTTGTTATTGGAATAATCCATGTTGTGATTTATCTAGTTCATAGAGGACTTTTGAATCACTTTGTACTCGCTCCTCCTCATACATAAATCTGTCAGTCACCTGTTACCTGTCTGGCAATAATTAAGCTTTATTGAACCACTGTTTCCCAGTTTGACTGAGTGTGAAACCTCAGCACTTTTTTAGCACATCTGGACGAATAATACATTTATTTTGAGGCCAATATTAATAATTAGGATATTGATAAATCAGCTGATATTCAGTTGTCAACATGAAACAAACATTTAAGAAAGCTTCACATTTGTTTATTGTATCGTTTGTTTAGAGATGTGCTCAATAGGGTTGCAATTAATGATTATTTTTATCACTGATTCATCTGTTTAGACAGTTGATTTTTTTTATTTGGTCCAGAAAATGTAAAAAAAAAAATAGTGAATCTGTTTCTCAGAGCCCAAGGTAGCATCCTCAAATGTCTTGTTTTTGTCCATTTTTATTCTTTAGAAATGACTCAAAATGATAAATTGATCATAAAAAATAGTCATTTAACAACTAAACAAAAAGTAATCTTTGCAGGTCTTGAGCTCAAGGAAAGTTGAAACGACCTAAAAATTATAGTTGGTATTTTATACCGCAGAAAGCATGCTCATTGAAATCAGCTGATGTTTTGGCCAGACTGCTGGACTCTCTGTACCTGAAGCCTGTCTCCCGAACATTAAATATGTATGACGGAATCAACAACAATGACAGTTAAAGATCAGAGAAAAGAACATCCATAGGTATTTAAAAAGCTAGATGTGGGTTTTATCAGGTATGGTTGGCAGCGGTCTGGCAAGCAACCAACGCCACAAGTATTATCACACATCTCTAAATCCAGATTGTTGTGTAGTACACAACCACCACCGATGGTTGATGATTTGATTCGACTGCTTTAAATGAAAGCAAAAATATTGAATCCCAAGATTTCACCACGCATGACGTAATGGTCCGTAATGGACTGAGGATCACGTCTGAAGCTCTCAAGCAAAAATCTATAAACAGCTTGTGGTTTCAGGTGAAACAAAACCTAACATGGTGGACACATACAGCCGGTCTTAGACTCAGATGGAAAACACTTCATCACACAGAGAAACGTGGCTGAATGATTGATTGATTGATTGATTGATGGCGTCTGGTTGATTGTTCCACGGTTATCCATGGAGCCAACAGACCGGGGATAGAGCTTGTGTGTTCTTTACAGGAGGCAGTGATGGGCAAATCAGTCTGTGATGGACTTAGCCTGCATGCACTGTGTAGAGGTGAATCCAGGCATGAAGCAAATCATTGCATCGAATTTCGTGAGTGCTGGGAGCAAATGTGTATCCGCAAATTTGGGTATTTTATATCCATGTCCCAGAAGTAGATTTGTAAAACGAGTCTTTCTGCTATTTTGTACCGCCGTTTGATTAGTGTGTCCTCGTTACCACAGGAAAACGGTCAAAGTCAGATCACGTTAAGACCTCTGTATGCCTAAAAAAGTGCCTGTCAACATCTGGAACCACGTTTCCAGGGTCAAAATGTGACAATCCAACAGTCACGCGTACTCTGGCCAGCTGTGTGAAGGTGTCAACATAGACAAGGTTGAAACTCATCTTTCAGGCTCACACCACTATTTCTGTCACTTTTCATGAATGAATGGC
This sequence comes from Collichthys lucidus, assembly GCA_004119915.2. NCBI lineage: Eukaryota > Metazoa > Chordata > Actinopteri > Sciaenidae > Collichthys > Collichthys lucidus. The sequence goes on from CM014097.1 coordinate 18,237,702, forward strand.
CTCAAAACAGGACTTGTCTGGACAGACACTTATGTCCATTTGTAGGATTCATGGGGTCGCGACTACAAGAACACAAAAGAGACCTAGAGGAAGTGGTGGCATGGGTACAGGTTTTCAACCCTTTTTAGATACGTCAAGATCACTTGACAGTTCGTGCAACCTAGTTCGATGGTGTTTGGGACGTTGCGCCCTAAAAAAAATGTAAACAGAAGTACTCCAGAAGCACGAATCTTGCCAAGCAGAAAAAAATCAAGCTTTATGGAGCCAAAATCTCTTTGCTGTTTGATTGTTGTTTCTTAAAAGTAAAAGGTGGTGAATAAAAATGCAATGCGTTGAATGAAAGAAATCATTACGTTTACGATTACGTGACTTCCTTCTTTGAAACTGATCCGTACGTCTCGAGTTGTCATCCCAGCCTCAACACCTCCAACGTTTACATTCCGAGACGCTACCGTGACCGAACCCTTTCATCAGCGTCACACATTTTGGCTCTATCTTCTAGTCTAGATAAGATAACTTCACAGAGGGCCTTCCCCGTCATTACGTCGTTAACACAGCAGCAGGAGTTCCCTGCGTTATTGCACTGATCATGGGTCAGTTAAAGTCAGCGACGGTTCCTCGTGAAGGTCTACAATTCAGCCTGAGGCTGGTGGTTGAAGTCCAAGGGTAGTGACCTGTTTAAAACAGGTCAACCCCGTTTACGTGCGCATACCAGCCAACTGGATTCTTTGGGTGAGGATATTACATGTTCTCCCAAGACAAGTCAATTGGAAACCTTCCAGTAGGTGTAACCGTAGTACCCGGTCTGTTGCCCCATTTCAGTCAAATAGTTCCACAGGAAGTGAACTCAGCAACTATTCCTGCTTGTTTCCACCACGTCCGAGGAAGCGTAAAGATCGGGTGAAGTAGTCACTGTGCCGTTGTCTACCCTCAGCATCAGTGTATCACGTTTAAACATCTGCTAAAGACTTTAGGCTGGGCTCGCTTGAATTAATTGGGGACTGATCTCACCTTCAAAAAGTGGCATGTCGAAGCCTGAAGCTCGACGTTCTCTGACACGCGCATCTCCTCGCGTAAAAAAAAAACCCGTTCACAGTGGCTGCTTCTTCTTCACCCTTCACCCGCCCAGCTGTATTAAAAAGTATTTAAAAGAAAAACATCTGTATCTTCACACAGACCAGTTGAAGGAGGTCACAGTCGGTAATGCTGTTGACTGTCTGACGTGCTCTCGGTTCAGTATTCCTTAACAAATCTCCATAGACCCTTTTCTCTTTTCCTCCTAGCAGACATTTTGACTTGTCATAGACAGAGACGCACAGGTGTTGCTAATAACATTAATGATGGCTTCGCTCTAGTCTCTTTAGCTGCTCCATATGTTCACCAGCAAGTCTCTAGCTGTGTCTGTGTCTGTTTGGTGCTGTGCAGGTAGTGTACCGTGGGGTTTTGGAGCGTGTGGCTTATTTTCAGCTGGAGAACAGAACGTGTGGGCAGCACACGACCAGAACAACCAGCTAAAAGAGGTTCAAACACTCCGGGAAGCGAAGTGATAATTCTCCGTAGGTTTATTGGTTTGTGTGTTTTAAATCAGCCAACACCGTGGCAATCAGCTAATCCTCCCGGGGTCCACATCTAACGCACAATACATGATAAATATTAATGCGCTCATATACATTCTTATACTTATAGTCGACGCTGTACATGCATTTATGTATATTGCTAAAAATTCTTTACTAGTTAAAGAAAATCTATAGGTTCATCACTACAAGTGACACCTTTCAGATTCAGTGTCGGTCATTCGATCCACCGCTGATATAGAAATATCGATCGGCGAAGCTTTAGTTTCTCCTACTCTTCAAGAATCATGTTTTTTTTTCGTCAAAAAAAAAAAAAATCACCACGATCGCCTTACACCGCGCGTATTTCGATGCCGACGGCGAATGGTGTCATATCGGACCGCATCATAAGGAAATGTATCGTTTCATGAATCTGTGTTTTTTTTCCCCCATTTATTCACGTCAGTAAGTGTAAGGAAGAAGCAGAACTGTCACATTTCTATGGAATGAAAACCTCCAGCCTTGGCATATCCTAAAGCGCTGCTGTAATGTAAATGTGTTCCTCCTCGGTCCTGCTAGTGCGGCAGAGCTTCTTCTCCCATTACACTGTGAGTGTTTCGCTCAAATCTGACTAAAAATTAGTATGGGAATGTGAACAATCATTTGGGCACCGCTCCGTCGGACTCAGATGTCCGGTTTGGCAAAATAATAATGCCAAGCTCCTGCTCTAACTCTCTCCCTCTCTCTCTCTTCCTCATTAGCAAAAGGCAGTGAGCAAAACATTGTACCCGCGCTGACAAAACCATTTTCACCAGGTAAAACGTCTCCGGCAGATCAGACGAGCTGACGTTAATTAACGTCGTCTCCGAGAGAAACCTGATGAGCGAACAAACCGAAGCTCGTCTGTTGTCTGGTTAAAGTGCTCCCCGCGTCAGTTGTAGCGTTTTGACAAGACAAGTCGGCGTCTGAAGCCGAAATCTTGACAGATTATGTTTTTAGCTCGTTCTTTAGTGCCAGTCAACCCCACAACGGGATACGTGCCATTAAGTAACGCGACCCTCGGAATACCAATGAGCAGATAGCACGAGCAGACAACAGATAAACTCAATTTGTAGTTCATCACACCGTATTATACAATAAGTGCCCTGTTCCAACCTAAACAACACAGTCGGTTCAACAATAGACTGTTTCTCAGCAGTAAACGCCTCCTCAGGATCCCAGGAAAAATAAATAAAGCAGGCCAAAAATACTCAGGATGAGACCTGCAAAAGTGTTTACACAAGTTGGCCTACATAAACGGAGTAGTACTCATTAACGGCTACGCGTATTCAAAAGGGGGCGCGGGAGTTGACCCCCCTCACAGTCCAGTCAGAGCGCTCCAGGGAATGACCACGCTTGCGAGTCGGTTCAGTTTGCTGGTCGGAGGATGAAGCTGGAGGATAATATACTAGCTGTGTGAAACAAGTCGACCTGCGAACAACCGACTGCTGGTGGACGCGCGCCACGAGCTGGGAAAAAGTTATTGCTCAATCCAGCGCTGTGAGACACATGGTTTTATTTGGGAGCTGTGTTTACAGAACATGACAGAAATTAAATATAATTTCATTAGTGTATAATCACCTGAAAATCTGGTTTTTCATCCTTTTCCAGAGGCCAGTAAACACCGGCTCTATATGCGGCGTAATGGCTTTTTAACGTCACACTTAGGAAGGAGTAGGGTGAGGTGAGGGGCATTCAATTGATCACAGTCCGCAACTGCAACATTCAGATGCCACTAAATCCCGTTTTAAAGGTGCCAATCACCGCACAGTCACAGTCCATTTGTGAGGCACTCTCCAACACCGCCGTACAAGCAGTGGGCTGGATTGTTTCTATAGTTACACCGAGCGACGTGATGGTTCTGAATCAGGACCCATCAGTATTTGGATCACATAGCTTGTGGGAAATAAATTGTGCCAAAGTCAGTCAGTATGTTCTCCTGTTATGTAAATATAGCCATCAGCAGATACCTAATATTTAAAAGACTTGGATAATTGCGGTCAAGAAGAACATGGTGGTTTTTAATTTTTTTGAAATCTTAAGTTCTTATGTTTTTAAATCCACGCTCCGTGATGTGGCGAGTCATGTTTTGACACGAGTAATCCGAAGACCTGCCGTGTCACGGTGAAGTTTTCTCATGCAAAGACCTCCAAAAGAGTTAGAGACGAGAGGAATCAGCACAATCAGGAAGTCTTAATTATAAAAATTAATTTTGGAGTGGGCGTGGGTAATACCTGTAACCGGGCACTAATTGATTTGTGATTAGTAGAGTAAAGCGATAAAGCAAAGGGGAGTGGCAGTCATGGCGAGCTCGCTGTAGTAAAAAACTGAAAGGGGAGTGATCGGGGGGGGGTGATCGCTGTTTCATTTGTCTCAGAGTGAAGAGAAAAGGGCCCAGCAGTCAGAGGTAGTGCAGCTGTGACTAATCCAGCCCCGGTGAATAAGCAGTGTGCAGATCATTGCTGCATTGCTGTGCTGCATTTAGCCAGGTGCCGCACAAGGTCACCCCAGACAACTTTGTCTGAATGCAATCGTCCTAATGCTCACTGTGCACCGAAGGGCACGGTCGGGATCGGGGGACGTTCGGGGCGTTCCTGCAATCGCTGATGCCCGACGGGAGTCTGCACAGATCACATCCCGCTGTAACGCGGACGTCTTTATGCGGGGCGAAGAAGTCGGTGTGTTTACACGCAGAGCCGGGAGACAAGTTTTTTTTATAAAAATGCATTCCTCATCCCATGGCGCTTTATTGTACCCATACCTATCTTTAGCACCTCTGTGCTGTTTACATGTACGAGTGATTCATGGAGGCTTTAAACTAGTTTACAGATGTGCTCAGGGCTGGAAGAAATGAAGTGTCAGCAGGAACTGGAAGTTGGAGGTTGTTGTGGCGGCTCCGGTCAGCTCACCAGCAGCTGTTTGTTGGTACAGAGACAGAATTCACATTTCTTACACAGGTCGAGTTAATAACTTTGTTAATTTATGCACTTATGAACGGCAAATAACTGAAGCTCGCCACAAAGGCAGGTAATCTCCTCAAGGGCAGAACACCTGCCTCTGTTTTTTATTAAAAGAAACAAACAAATCATTGTGACTTTATACGTCTGTAGTGTTCTGCATTGTCATCGTGAAACTGTGGTTTTCTCAGACAGTTCTCACGTCGTTCAAGTTATGAATGCTGTGAAGTGTTAAAGTGCTATAAGCCAATAAAGTTGGTAATTCTGATAATCGTTTTGTAAAAATGTTCAGTGCGTCATTCATGTTTACAGTGGTCAGTGTGCTCGTCTTGAACCAAAAACTCAGCCTCAGCGCTCGTTGCTGACATTCTCCAGATAAAGGTTTCTGAAGAACTCGCTCCAACTTTGACAAGTCGCTTCAGTATCCCATACGTCGACGTACAGTGCATGTAGTCTGTGTGCACCAGACCGAGACGCCTGTACCGTGACGGCTCAGAAATCTACCAAACTAAGAGTCTGTGACGTGATGCTACAGCGATCCGTCATTGTCTTACAAGCTCTTGACATGTTGGGTTTTTCTTTGATTGGTCGTATTTATCCACAATTCTAGACTATTAATAATGAACCAATCTGCCGATCGTTTGCTGCATTACTCACTTTGTCTCTAAGTCAGAAAGTAGAGTTTTTCAGAGCTCGAGCTGACATCCAATAATCCAAAAACTCTGATGCCACTATAACAATCTCAGAGACTAGCTGCAGATCCTGGCACTGAAGAAACTTCAACCAGAGACCAAATGACTTGGAGGCCTTGTCATGATTTGGCTCAGCCTGCTGCAGGTGAGCTTCTTCGTCCTGCTTCACCCCCCCCCCTTTTTTTATTATGATTTGGGAATCAGATACACATGCCCCATATCTATCATGAGCTCTGACCTGCTGCACTGTTAATATTTTTCACAGCCATATAAAGGAAAAAAAAGTGAGGCCGAGGATGTTTTCGCCTCATCCTGACTCTCTGCCACGAGGAGAGTCACGATGGGGCGTAGCTGTGCTAGGATCAGACACCGCCATCCACCTAATGGAGCGTGCATTAATGCATAAAACAATAAGCAGAAGCAGCACAGCCAACGTGTCCGATATATGCCACCTTTTTTTATTTTTAAAAACTACTCAAATACTCGAGTCAATGTGAGTTGTTGCTGCCGCCTCGGCCCACATTGTCCCGTCCGGTTCGCTTTTTCATTTTTACAGTCACAAATCTGCTGAGATGTGGTTTGTGTGTGTGTGCCTAAAAATAGCTTCTGTAACATTTGCTCCATATGTTAAAATAACACACACACACACCAGCGTCTAACAATGATGCATTAGCCTCCTTGAAAATACCCAGAATGCAGCGTGATGTGACGGTGAATTTGAGCCCTGCTCTGGCTTTGTGTAATTCAGGGATTAGTGTAACTAATATCACTCCGCTGATGAGTGTTTGCGTGCGTTTCCGTGTGTGCTGTTAACATGTCGTGTGTGTGATCCTCTAATTGTACTTGATTGTCTTTGGCACGTTTCTATGTACGCGCCATGTATTGATACTCCTCCTGGCTGCCACATTCGGCCCCATTTTAAGATGTCTGTGCTACCTCTGTGTGCCTCGCTCTGACTAAATGTCTCATGTTCCCGCTGCTTTTCTTTTTTTTTTCGTCTTTCTTTCCTTTCTTCTTTTTTCTCTCGTTTGGCTGGTGAAACAGTGTCTGCCCCACCCTGTGGTCTGAAGTTCTGCACTCAGTCTTTTCTTGTCAAAGTGCCAGCTCTTAAAGGAAGAGATTTTCCTCTTTCTGCTCTGAAAACACCGGGGCTGTTCCTCCTCCTAGTCGTCGTCGTCCTCCTCCTTCTTCTCCTCCTCCTCCTCCTCTTCACCTCCCACCCTGTCTCTTTCTTTCTCTCTCTCTCTCTCTCTCTCTCCCCGACTGTCTTACTGTGTGACGTCTTGACCACTAACGGCTACATATTAAGAGATAATTCCATACCCTGAGGTTACAAACCGGCTCAGACTGGCTCGGTGCGTTTCGACTGCGCTCCGTTCCCTCGGCAAAAATAAATAAAAATTCAGAAAAAAACAAAACAAAAAGAAAAAACAGAGAAAATTAAGCCTGTGCCTCTTTTTTTCTTTTTCTTTTTTAAAGGAACATGAGTCTAATTTGCAGCAGAGTGCCACAGCAACGAGAAACACACGTCTCCCGTTGTCTGACAATAAGCAATAATTAGTTACATATTCCTGTAAATAGCATGTCTGGCTTCACCTCTGAGAGCAAAGTAACACTGTTTACGTTTTTATTGGGTCGTTTTTCAGTTGCTGGCTTTCATAAAGAGACCACTTTATGATCAACACGTCATTTTTTAAAAATGATTTTATTCTATTAAACCACAAACATCCATCGATTCCACAAGTTAGCAAACTATTTGACGCTGTACTTAACGCCGTTGTTGTTTATTTAGGTCTAAGTGTGCTCTTTTGATCGTTATTGCATCCTAAATTGGGATTATTTTTCTAAAAATTAAACTCCAGGTCGTTTTTTTACTGCCACGTCTATACTGCCATATCACCATACTAATATTTATACTAATAACTCTGTTTACACTGTGCCATATTGCCACAGGGATGTATTTTATCTTGTATATATTTTTATTTTATATTTCATGTTTATGCTGTTTGGATAAGAGGGAAACGAAATTTCAATACTCTACTACATATAGCAGCATTGACAATAAAATTGTCTTGAACTTTTAAGCACGGAGGTTGCTTTTATAGTGAAGCCAAAGCAGAAGTTGCAGTTCCTCAAACGTCCACTTGAGGCTGGCTCCAGAAGTGAGTCAGTCTCCATAAGTCCCCATGTTCAAATGTCCAACTTCACAGCAGAAATAAACATGTTTACAGCCTGGTACAAAAAACAGTTTTGGTCTCTGTTGTAGTTGATTTCATTGTTCATGACAATTTCTATAGAACTCACCTGTTCAGATTATATTAAGGCATAAAGTTATGCAGGATTACCAGCGTGGGTGCCATTACAGGTGGCTTGTTTGGCGTCAATGAGCCACGTCTTTGCCAATTTTTAAAAAAAGATTACCTGGGAGGCGGAAGAGGTATGACAGCCGACATGGCCACGGCCACATATGCCGTCTATTCCTCATACCGTCCGTGTTCGTTCCAAACAAGCACCGAGCCGAGTCTTCAGACAGATTACAGATTACTTAGTGGTTTTTGACATTACTACATTTTCAAAAGTGATCATGACGAACCCTGTGTGACGCAATCAGCAAGACTGTTTTTGTAAACCCGGAGGGTTAAAGCCAGGAAGTCAACCTTTTTTTTATGAGGTTCAACACAGGACAAGAACTCAAGAATACTTCATAGCTTTAGATCAGAATGTATTTGAAAACATGTATTTCTATTTCTTATATTTCTGTGATGCACCAAGCACACGTGATGACTGTCGACTGAAACATTCTTTTAAGCCAAAATCAGATTTTTAATTATTCTGGAGGTCACGACTCTCAAAGGTTGAGACCTCCTGATGTAGACAAAGAGACTATGATGGTGTTTTTGAGAAAGATGTAAGATTTGCGCACACACACATACACACACAGCTTATTAACCAGACAACACCCAAGAGTTTGGTGTTTTGAATTAATAATATTAGTCACAGTTGACTACACCTGCCAACTACAGGCGTCTTTATAGACGAAGAAATCAACAGTCGTCGGCTGAACTTCCATGTTTCCTCGAGCTCGCTAATGTTTTTATCAATGCCGTAATTAAAACATAGAAGCGGTTAATCGTCTAGTCCCGACAGTCGTATCAGAAGGCCGCGGCGTCACCTTCGCAGCAGACGGGTTCAGATTCAGCAATTAATCCCATAATTCCTTCAAGATGACGATATCTGTCAGTCTGCCCGAGCAAACGCCATCATGTGTCATCATGTCTCCTGATGGTCTGGCGACCCCACCGAATGTCATCAAGGCCCAGACTTGTCCGGGGTTTGTGGCTTCGCTATAAAACGTGCCGTAAATATTCATGATCCCCACGGGACGAATCCAACTGCTGATAATGAACACTTGATCTTTTCTCCCGGTCCAACCCTTTAAGAAAAAAAACGCCTAAGTCTCCACTTACACACACGTTGCATCATCCAAGTGGCAGGCTGCGATGAAAATTCGAACCCTTCCTCCGGAGGATGTCCGTCCGCTTCCATCAGTGCGCGGCGTACCTCCCTGTACCTCCCCCAAATGATGAGCAACTCGAGGTTTACAGAGCGTGTTCGTGTCTGTTGGATAATTGGTCTCTTTATACATTAACTTAGATATGCATCAAATCACATGAGAGGCGTTAACGGGCGAGGAGGTGGCTCGGGTGATCAGGTCTTTGTCACTTGCATCCGGTCCTTGTTGGAGGTTGCGACCGCGGGCTCACTGATATCGAAGTTTTTTCGGTCGCGTTTCATTGAATCTGAATCCAATATCGAATCAGTCATCAAATCGCAGGTTTTGCTTCAGACCTATAATCACATTTCGTCGGCTGAGAGGCAGAAATTAGTTTTTAATGGCAGCCTAATTAATGTTGACAACCTGTAGCTACAACCTGAAAATGAGATGAGCAGCAGGAGATATGACATGTTGATTAAATACGTGTAATGAATTTGGAATAACACGTGTAGCCTACCGGCTTCTGCAGCACATCCAGACAGTGGAGTTCTTGATTCAGGAGCTTTCGAGGTGTAGTGACGTGTCACATGAATGTTTTCTTTCACGTCCTTCAGAACTTTTCATAAGTGCCAGTTGCCAGACAGACGGCCGGTGACTCATGTCCAGCCGGCTACTTATGAAGTAGTTTTGATAAACAAGATGCGACCCGGCTGTGCGTGTACACTAGCCTCCGCTTCAAAACAAAGTGTGTGTGTGCACTGAGCTGGGAGGTCATCTTCAGTGTTAAATAATTGATGACAAAAACACATCAGGTGTTGAATTTGATTGCACATACAGGGCGGACGTCCTGCCACCTCCATAAAACAACACTCATGATCGGATGGCGAGCTTTAAAAAGTCCACAACTTCCCACAAGAATGAATGAGTTCTCTGTATTTACGTTGTGCTTTTCACAGCAAGAGTGCGAGGCAATATTGTCAAGGTAACAGGCTCGATGTCATATGAGGATAATGCCGGCCGTGGCTCAGTTGTCACCGCTGTCATTGTACATGTAGTGGAACGTCCTTGCACTGATATATGATCGAGCATACGTCTTAAACCCAGTAAAATCCGCCAACGTGATGGTGGCGGTCACCAAATTTTGCGCTTTAACAGCCGGGGATCTTTCTCCGGGGGATGGCATGACCCTAAGCGGCTCCTCTTTCCCGCCGCTTGGCTTCTCCGTGGAAAGGCCAGGCAGAGCAGAGGTGACCGATTCAGTCATATCTTTTACAGAGTTGACTCTGGAGTCACTCAGCCGTGCGCCCGAATCATTTTTCAAGTCCCCCTCGTTATACAGAGTGACATTTTCGCGCTATATAGAACGAACGAGAAGCAGCGCCGCAACACTCGGCATGCTGAGGTGGACAGAACGCAGCAGAGAGTTCGGATCTCTATCAGCTTTGTTCAGGATGTCTCGAGTTTAATTACACTTAATTTGAATCATCCAGTTGTTTGTCTCTGATATTGTGATAAACGCCGTCTCAAAAATCACGACAGCCTGTGACCAGTCGGCGCAGCTTTTCAACCGGATGGTTCAAAGCGATTAACCAATTATCAAAAAGCGATCGCGAGATAACCTTCTGACGAGCCGGCTAATGATGTCAGCAGCCAGGTTTTTTTTTTTTTTTTGGTTGCCGTGGAAACAATCAGACAGCAAACGTGGATGAAGAGCCGCGCTGTGTGCTGGTATGAGATGAATCCTCGACACTGTTTCTTTCTCTCACTTCTTTTGCTATGCTCTTTGTCTCCAACTGCACATTCACCCCTCCTCCTCTTCCTCCTCCTCCTCCTCCTCCTCCTCCTCCCCTTTGCCCCCCTCCCCTCCCATCAGTACCCACCACCCCTCACACGCACATGCACACCCCCTCCCCTCAGGCGACAGCAGAACAGGAATTGATTAGTGGCACGGCTTAAAAATAGACGACCGGTTGTCATAGCAACGCCCACAATGAGCTGTTGTCTAGTTTAATAAAGAGCGGCGTTGTGTCTGAGCGCTAGGTGGAAGGTGTGTGTGTGTGTGTCGCCTTACGTGCTGCGTGTTCGCAGTCAGCAGGTGAAAGTGTGTGTAATTATTACACTGCGGTCCTGCTGGATGCGACTCCTTCTCCACCTCCTCCTTCTTCTTCTGCTGCGCGGAGTCAACGCACCAATCAATTCGACCGACAACAAAACACAGCCAGCATCCCTTTCTCTCGACTCCCATTGGCTCCGAATCTGCATCCCACAACCATCAAACTCCTTAAGCCGCCACCCTACACAACCAATTACAACTCTGTTGCTATGGGCTCCATTCTGATTGGCCTCATTAGTGTCAAAAACTGGCCATATGCAAATGTTGGTCATATTCCCAGCAGCCCCGTCATCAACATCCTTTACAGCCTGTGTGTGTGTGTGTGTGTGTGTGTGTCTGTGTGTGTGTGTCTGTGTGTGTGTGTGTGTGTGTGTGTCAGCTGGACCAGCGAGCCGAGCCGCTGCCTCCTCTTGGCACAGGGAGGGGTTTGTTGTTCCCGGACATCTCTCCATCTTTTTTATTTTTTTTTTTTGTTTCGAGCACTGGCTAAAAAAGCCAGATGGTAGCTGCCGCTGGTAGTTTCCTGAGACTGTTGGTATGATTAGACACACACGCACACACAGAGCAGCTCCTGTCAGACCTGGACAGGGACAGGGACATGAAACCCCGGGCCCGGGACTTTGTGTGAGTTTCTGCCGTTGTGTGTCACAAAGGTGCAGCATCAGTGAAACAGGTGGAGACGTCCACGTGCTGTGGCGAGTCGTGTGTTGTTGTTGTTGCTGCTGTCAGTCAGGCTGTCTCTTGTTTTTGTTGTTCTGCTCCGAGGGTGACGTGACAAGCTGCCCGGATACACAATGCTTTTTTTTTAAATAACCATATGAGTCTGAATTAATCACCGGCCTCCTGATATCATGGAAACTGTTTGCCACAGAGTTTTTGGACCAGTTGTAGTTGGAAATCCACCAGCACCGATTTGTAATTTTTACTTTACTAGTTTTTGCCCTCACAGAGCAGCTCATTATTACAAGATGGTGCTCATTTCTCATAATTCAACAAACGTGCAAGTTAAAATTCTGCTCCAGTGTCCCAGTCATCTTTTTATATTTTAACCGGCGCAGCTTTTCCAGCCTTTACGGCACTCGCAGACCAATCGCGCAAATTGTTAAACCTCCCACGTGACGCCTGCACCAGCCAATCAAATCCAAAAAACGACCTTCCAATAAGCGCCGTGTGACTCGAGTCAGTGAGCGAGACACACACAGGGGAGACGAGACGGTGAAACGAGTGAGTCAGATAAAAGTAATTTCACATGGCATCTCTTAAAAAAGAGGAAAGTAGACGTGAAATCAGAGCTCCGGATCCAGAACGGACCGTGGCGGTTTATTAAAAGCAGAAATGTGAAGCGCCACCAGCGTTACAAAGAGAAAAAAACACACAGGGCAGCTTCTGAGCAAACACTCAAATCTGAACAGAGGGTAAATCTCAGATCCACAGACCATCAAATGTTCCCTTCAATATTGTTGAAATATTAATGAATTGTACTTTATTTATGTGATCTGACAGTCAGGTTTGACTACATACTAAACGCTGATACACCGCCCTATGATATATTTATGGCACCGATGTACACGATCACAGGTAGAAGTAAAATGGTACAATAACAAAACTTTTCAAAGTAAAGGTCCTAAAAAGTATCAAGAAAGTGTATGTGAAGAACTTTCTATGTGGCCAAAATGGGCACACGTTACACAATATAAAATAATATATGATAGTATTGAGTTATAATTATTGATGCAGTCACATTTAAGTTGTATTTTAGTATCCAAGCTGGCTGCAGTACAGTGAATTTATGGGGGTTTTTTTAAATATTGTTGGGTGACCTAATATAACAACGCATTTTATTTTGTACGCTCATTATTTTCTCTTTTTGTTTTTGTCTGCTGCATCTGCACAGAAAGACTCCGCTGCTACCAGTCTGCAGCCTGCAGCGTGGCTCATGCATTCAGTCACCGTGCATACTGATGCGGATGAAACATGTTTGGGGGGCGTCCCTGTACGAATAGTTCGACGTAGAGCCGTGTACCATTTCACTGTGGCTCACTATGAATAACACCAGAGCATTGCTGCATGTGTGTGCTCTTATATTATTACACTTCTTATACACAAACCTCTAATAATAATTCAACACTGTTTCAAAGAGTAAAAAGAATCCCACAGCTCCAAAAATTTTTAGTCGTGATTTTGCAGTTTCCTGTCCAGAACACTGTGTACCGCGATCAATGCTCCCAGCAGGGCACGACCACGTGTTGTCCATGTATTTGTATGGGCGTACGTGTTTTTATATACTGTATATATATGCATTCAGATGAAGTCACATCTGTAGATCTTCAACAAAGAACACACGGGCAGTTATGTGTTTTTAAAATACAGAAATTAAATAAATTTTCTAACTAAAACAGATAATTAATGCTCCCAGATAAAGTTCTGGCCAGAACTGAGGGGGAGGCCTGATCAGCCTGGTTCTACCTACATTGGGCCTGTCAGCTTCAAGAGTCCTGTAGTCTGTTGCCATGTGTAATTAAATTTAAAAAGGGAGGGTATTATAGCCTCAAGGTGATGTCACAGAAGTCCAGGATTCGCATGGAATATCTACTCGACTACTCATTGACTCCGTTACCTGTCTATGGTGTCTCTGCAGACCGCAGGTATCGCCGTCTCTTCCTGTGACAGATTGAGTGATTCACTTGCCTCTGTCGGAGTTGGACAGCAAAGTTTGACGGCACCTGCTTCGTCCTTGGCCGATTAGCTGCTCGCTGTGTTATTTACGGCGACAGACGTTAGCTCAGGGTTAAAAAAAAAAAAAAACCCGGGCGCGTTTATACATGCAGCGGGAGTCTTGTCCAGTTTGTGCGTCCCACTTCATTTAGTCCAAAATGTGCCCACATGTCCGCTTTCTAAATACTCTCTGCATCTGTGTATCACATCTCCCAACATATTAAAGTGATGGTTTTCCAAAGAGGTTCCGTTAGCCTAGCCTTCAACCTGCTGTTCAATGCAAGAGAGCGGAGTTGAAATGTTACATTTCTATCGTCCAGTTGCGTTCAGAAAAATCTAAAGACAATCTGCATTTGTTGGTTATAGTTTTGTGTCAGCTGCAAAGTCACGATTACGTCACGAGGTATCTTGGTATTAAGAAGTTGCGCACCTTGAGTACCGTGTACCGTGGCAGTTTGGCAAAAAATACATCCTTAGTATAATTAAGAATAAAGACAAACTGTTTTTTGTACCAGGCTGTAAACGTATTTATTTCTGCTGTGAAGTTGGGACATTTTACATGGGGGCTTACGGAGACTGACTCGTTCTGTAGCCAGCCTCAAGTGGCTGATTGAAGAACTGCATCGGCTTCATTTCCCAGCCACGGAGGTCGCCGCTTGGTACCGTGTACTGTGACCGTTCAGCACAAATACACGAACAGTTGTAGCCTCAGGGTGTGCGAGTCCTCCAGGTCCGTGACCGGAGCGTCTCCTTTACAAATTCACTTTGATTTGTTTCCAACTTCATCTGCAGTGTTTCAATGCAGCAGACTGCCGAGCGTTGACCAGCAGTCGCTGCAGATGAAACCATCATTTGACAGTCACAGACAAAACACAGGTTAATGGCGTGAAATCGGCTCTACCGACATTTAAAATGAGCGATTACAGACAAACGGAGCCTGAACCCCCATCTGCTGAACGAGCTGCCGCAGCCGCGCTGTACAAGCGTCTTCGCAACAGCCGCTAAACACTCCCAATAAACGCCGACATGCTGTGAACGCTGCACCGCGATGAGACTCCTGAGCGCAGAGCTTCCCTGCTGTTCACCCGGTGTGACCTCAGCACAAAGCCCGGGCCGTACACACAGCCTAAAGCTCAGCACCGCCACAATTAACATGACCTACATGCCAGCGGTAAGAACTGCTGATGGCTGCCTGTTCTATACGATCCTGACTGCAGGCATCACGCAACTTAGTGCAGAGCATCTCGAGGCAGCCATTTTGTTCCCAAACTTTACAGTAAACCTCTGTCACACTGGCTGATTTTACTAGAGCAGAGGAGGTGAAGGCGCAGCCTCCTCTTTGTGTAGATCTTCTTCCCTTAACTGTTCATTTGGAAATATTCCGTGTAATTGCTGCACTAAGGCTCGTTTGAAGTCGACATCAGTGTTAAGACGATGCCCAGGTTTCTGCACTAATATTCAAGGCGAAACGAGTCAACCCCCGATTCCCACGGCGCCTCCACAAACCCCAGTTTCACTGCGCAGCGAGGGAATACGCAGCACTTAAAGCACAACGGCAGGCTTTTATTACCTGATCTCGAGGTCCTTCCCCTGAATGGGGGTCGAGCTTTTTTAGACTGTGCTTACATGTTGCTTGTTGCTAAATTAATTTATGTTTTTAATCAGATAAACCTGGAGCCGTGTAATTTTTAGGCGCAGAACGTTTTACACAATGCACAAGGGGAGGGTGGAAGGATGGGTGGTGGTGGTGGTGCTGGGGGGTAAATAGGGGCCCAGCAGCAGCAGCTCATTTTTGCCTCACGGGTCCCCAAGGACACCAAGAACAATACCCTTATCTACATTGGTTTGGGAAACCACATTTAAAGTCTGTGTAAAGTAAATAAGTGTGTCAGACCAAAGAAGAAAGTGTTATTAACCGCCCAGCCAAATTTGAATGATTTAAATATATCAACATGTTTATAAAATTAGGGTAAAAATGAGCAGCTCCAGGACTGTGGGGGTGTGTGCACCGAGTGTGCTGAAGCCACGTCCACTCGTGGGAGCAATTTTGAAATAACACTCTTGATGAATTTATCTCCATCTCTCTGCTCAGGGTGGCCTCAGCGTGTCATCGAGCCACCCCTTTAAGGACCGTCCCCACAAAATCCTGAGACTGAAAACTGGCGAAAAACAGTTTGAACCTCTAACTCCGACAACTCCTCAAATTTGCCTTTTAGACACATTTCTACTCTTCAAAAAATCATCAGCGCTGTTAAAAAAGCGCCTAAAGGAAATCTAGTCTCAAGCTAGAAAAGTTTTCTGATTGTGATCAGGACACATCTGATCAAAGACAAAGAAACCACAAACCTCCGTATACATTTGACACTTCTCAGCACAGTAATAGTGAAACTGGCCGGTTTGATACCTCACACACGTGTTGATACACAAGATATCAATGTACTGTATCGTTTGTACTGAACCGTTTCCCGTGCTTGTTTCTGAGACGTCAAACCACTTTTTCCCCCCTTTCTGTTCTGGTTTTCTGTCACCAACATGCTCCTAACAAGAGCTGAGCAACTTTTCTGATACTAGTTAGAGGATTAGTTTATCAATCTATTTGCGCCTCCTCAGCAACATTTATTCTGTGGTAGTAAACTGGATATATTTAGGCTTTTTGATCTTTAGATTTGTGTCATATCGCATGCTGGGAAATCGTCATTTCACTGTTTCCTGTATCAGAGATGATATTTTTTCACATTTTAAAGGGGAACTCCGCACGAGAATCTGCTGTGCTGTCGTCATGACTAGTTAGGTAGAAAGCCACAGAGGGTCTGAGGAAAGATGCCTTCAGTTGCATTGCAGTGTTTTTAGACTTTGATTCCATACTTAAAAAGAAAAGTTAGGATAGTTCAGCCTCTGCTGCACTGATTTAAAAAATCTCTCTCTTGGGTCAATTCCCCGACTTTATGAACTGTGACCACAGCATTTCTGATAATGATGTATGATAATATTCAAGAAGGCGAGTCTTTGGCTGATACGAGCCAGTGAGAGCAACGTGCTGTAGATGAATGAGAGGAAAAGCTTGACAATGAATGACCCTCGGACCTCCCAGATGTAATTTTGATTTTGTGTCGGTCTCCATCTTCACGGTCGACCTAAATCAACCTAAAGCCAACGTAGAGTTTGACGACAAAAGGGTCCATTGTGGGGTCCAGATAAGGCCGGCGTCATTTTCCCAGAGGCAACTCTGTTTGGCCTTGAGCGCTGACGTTCATTTTGAGGGTAGCCCAGCAAAGCAGGTTGCCACCAATCATATAAGAGTTGCCCCAAAAGAGAGGCCTCTCTGTTGTTGTCTCAGTCTCACCTTAAACATCCACCCAACACACAGGCCGTGGTGCTGATCGAATCCCGTCACTCGTCACAAAAGGGAAAAAAAAAAATAATAATCCAGTGTCTTGATCAAAGAGGTGCTCGATATTGATTTTTGGTTCGGGGTGGGGGGGGTGGTCCTGCCAGTTTTTTTTTTTTGTGCCGCCATTTTGCACCCATCACCACCATTTTGACGATGGGATTAATGGCACAAACGGAGGCGGTTAGTGATTCGCAGCGCCGGATCAGTAGTTTGGCACGTTTCTTTTTGTCTTCGGGTAGAGATGGGAAGTCATGGCTGACACATCTGGCTCCTGCACCTCAGCGATAAGCCCCACCACCACCACCTCCACCTCCTCCTCCCCGACATCCACCAATGAATCAAACAGTTGAAAAGTGAAACAGGACGCTTCCCCTTGGTCGTGTTTGTGTGCTTTTTTTAAGTCCAAGAGACGGAGATGGAGCTTTGAGGTGGTGGTGGTAGTAGCGGAGGAGAGACAGAAGGCGGACCGGGGAGGAGTGTAGTTGCATCAGCCAAATGAATTGTCATGATGCAGATCATGCGTGAAATGAGCAGCAGATTCCTCCGTGCATTTGCAAATGGCCTTATTACCATTACACTCAGTCAGCTGACAATGACGACCCCCCCCCACCGCCACCACCACCACCACCACCACCACCACCACCCTGTTTGGGGCGAGCTGTGTTTAACCTGGTGTTGAGCCACACACCAGGACACACCAGGACAGGGCAGAGGAGGGAGGAAGAGGGTGGGCACGCGACTTTAAAGGTGCCAGCGGTGACGCAAAAAAAAAGGCCCCGCTGGGTTCGAATTCTTGAGGAGGACATTTTAGCAGCAGCCATCTGATCAACAGCTCTGTGCATAAAGAACATGGTGTGTGTGTGTGTGTGTGTGTGTGTGTGTGTGTGTGTGTGTGTGTGTGTGTGTGTGTGTGTGTGTGTGTGTGTGTGTGTGTGTGTGTGTGTGTGTGTGTGTGTGTGTGTGTGTGTGTGTGTGTGTGTGTGTGTGTGTGTGTTGGGGGGGATGGGAGGAGGGAATTAAGAGTTGGCATTATGTCAGGAGAGAGCTGCCATTTCTGCCTCTAGACCTGCGCACACACACACACACAGCCTACACACAAAGAGCGAGGATAGCGCAAGTTGAAGGAAAAAAAAATCCCTGCGCTCACAGTGTATCTTGGCTGTGTCACTCCTTTATTACCCCCCATACACACACACACACATGCCTACACAGACCCCATATCCACTCCTGATTGGTTGGTGTAATATGAACAAATGAAGCCCTCAGCTCTGGCTACATTTAAGGGGCCCCTGAAAGTAAGCATGTGTTTATTTTTACAGTGAAAGGGGGTGGTGGTGGTGGGGGGTGAGGAAAAAGACGTAGGGTTTGAGGAATTGGGGGAGGGTAGAGAGGAGCAGGGAGGGGTTTCTTTGTGGTACTGTACAGCTGGAGCAGGAGCTGGAGACGGGGGGGTTTACAAAAAAATGCCTGCCGTCTGCTGGAATGCTGATGTCGGGATGGCGTCGGTCTGCCGACGACTTCCTCCTTTCCGATTTTTTTTTTTTTTTTTTTTTGATGAGGACCGGGCTACCTGTCCCCCAACTTTGTCTCGGGCTTTTAAGTACAAGTGTGTTTTGTTTTTTTTTAGCTCTAGGTGGAGCAACGTTCGCCCTCTACCAACCTCCACCCTCTCCTCTTTACTACCTCTCTCTCTCTCCTCCATGTCTCTTGTCTTTTTTTTCTTTATTGCATTGGCCTGGCAGAGTGCCCAAAGCAAGCAAGCAAGCAAGCAGAGAGGGGTGGGGTGGGTGGGAGGTAGTGGGAGGGATTATGGGAGGTGGCAGCGACGATGGTGGCGGTGTTGGCGAGAGGAGGGGGGGCTGAGGTGGTTGAGGAGAAAGAGAGAGGGGAGAAGGAGTGTGTGGCTTGTGTAGCAGCTGACTGAAACAGTCATTATATTATGTAAAGGCAGGCGGCGGCGGCGGCAGTGTCCGGGAGGGAGGAGGAGGAGGAGGAGGAGGAGGAGGGTGCGGGGTGCCAGTTACTGACGCGCAGCACAAGGCCAACCGTGATTGGCTCATCAGCGCCGTTCTCAGCGGTGCTCTCTGGCTCATTAAAGGTGGAGGCTCGGCCGAGAGGTTGCAGGGAGCCGCTTGTGTTTTTCCTCTCAGCAAATGGAGGCGACAAGCAGGTTCTGCAGCTGCGTCACAAATTAATTAGAGGAGAAGAAGAAGAAGGAGAAGGAGGAGGAGAAGTGGCGGGGAGGGCCGCGTTGTGCGATCATTAAGACTCCTCCCTGTATTAAAGAGGCTGCTGTAGATGCGAGGAGGGATAACAGAGACGTTAGAGGAGGACAGAATGAACAGATTAGAGCGGTGGCAGCCGCGGCACCATGATACAATAGATGAGGGGAAACGATAGAACGACACCAGCAGGAATAATCTGCTAATAGGAAGCTGATTAAGCGATAACAGGGCCAATTAAATCTCCACCTGAATTACAGTCTCTGACACTCCGGCGTTAACATGACTTTATTTTTATTTTATTTTGTTTCATTTCAGCCAGATTCGGTGTCGGACCAGGTGTTTGTTAATGCCGCGCCGCAGCGCTGGAAATGAAAGCATCCATTTGCATGCACACACACACACACACATACAAGCGATGTACCGTCTGTCATGATGGAGGAGGAGAAGCCTGCAGATTCACACCTTAAAAAACACAGATCACACGGCATCGTTTACAGTCGAACATCAACTCAAAAACAAACCGATGATGTTGATTTCATGAAGTATGGAAATAAACGGAAAGCTGAGATTTTCACGGCAGGCCCGTCGTTACATCGATCGATCATAACTTGCAAGTAAACGCGCCAAATCGCCGGTTCGAAGGTGGTGGTGGTGTGTTTTTAAACTCTGTGGAACCATTTTTTTTTAAAAACTGGTTCAGATTGTGACCATTGAAATGTGAATTTCTGTTTAGGTGCTCAGGAAACATGTCGGACAGAAAACACAGAGGACGGGACAAGTTCTGGTACGAATCACATCCATTAAAACACTTCAATTAATGTTGATTTCATGAAGTAAACCTGAGAATTTTTTTTTTGTTATCTTTTTGAAATGTGGATTTGTGTTTAGGTCTGCCTCTTTTCTTGGTAGAAAGTTTGAACCCGGTCGGGGTAACGGTATCCAGTCGCCACCTTCTTTTTGTTTTTGAGCGGCGGTCCACTGCGATGACTGTATAAGAATGGGACAGTGCTCGAGTGAGGTCACCCGTAGGTTTGCTAGCTGCCACCATGTTGGATGTACTGCTCCAATATGAAGCGGGCTCGTCTGTTACTGCACTTACCTGTCAATTAAGCATTTGGGCGTTTTAAATACAGATGCTTACGGCTGCAGCATTACAGTTTTTTAGCCACTTCTTCATTGGCACTGGAGGATACCGCTTGGATCAATCCGACCACCAGCCATGTCAACGAGCACAGCTTCCAAGGCGCATGAACTGGTACATAAACTAGGCGTCCTGTGGCTCAGTAGGTAGAGCGTGTCCGTCCAGCGATGGCTGTTCGATCCACAGCTTTTCCAGTCCGCATGGCACCTTGCATGGAAGCCAACGATTGGCTGAATGAGATATGTAGTGTAGAAGCGCCTTGAGTAGCTCGAAGACTAGAAAGACTCTTTTTAAAAAGTACAGTCCATTTACTTTTCTAACTCTTGTTTGTTATCCTAAATCCAGTTTGCATCTGCGCATTTTATCTCGTTGGGGCTGACATGTTGCAGCCACATCCAGAAGTTGTTTTATGTTTTACTAGTTTCTTACTCACGCCAGAACAATTTGCTGCGTAGACACATTAACAGCAGGGGGTGGGGAGATTCCTGTGGTCGCAACTGTTTCAACAATGAGTGAAAACTCGAAACTTTTGAAAAATATATTTAAAAAAAAAAAAGGTTGTATTTATTGCACGGTTGTTCTGTTGGATTGCACTCTGAGTTTCCTGCAGGCGTTAGATCGATTTCAGGAAAAAAAAAAACTGTTTTCGATTTAATGTTGCACAAATGCGCCACCCATCATCAGGACTCGTGAGTGAGTCCAGATGAGACCGTAGGCTACGTCCAGTGGTCAGCAAACATCTGCAGCGAGGCTTTTAACGAGTTTTAGATTCGAACCCGGGGCCTGCAGGAAGTCTACAGTTCTGCTTTGTCATGTCCTCGACCAGCTCAGCTTCTCAACTGGTCCGTTGCTCCTCACAGCCCCCCGTGCTGAAGCCAAGTCACGTGACTGATCTAATGTGCTCAGAAGACATGTTGTCGCCCTTATAAAAGTCTTACACGCACATATGCACGCACGCAGAGAGGCATCAAACATTTCTCAGATGTATTTGTCACCATCAAGTACAGAGATCCAGGCTATTCTTAGCCCGCTGTGTTTAACCCACTTCCATCTGAATGAGCTTACCATCAGCTGCTCATATTGTCTGATTATTTATTTATCCCCCGCTGCATCCCCGGCTGCATTTCACCGCACTAACTCTCGGGTCACCGGGGTTACATCACTTAGTTATTTAAGGCTTTTATTTGGCTTGGGTGCCCGATATGGAACGCTCCCCCGCTGTGCCCCCTTTGCACACATGGTTTGCTTTCTTTTGCTGTGCCAGCAGTTGGATTTCACAATGAGTGGGATGTTTGAGCAAGAATGGATTTCATGGTTTCTAGAGGCTGAGTCTGAAGGATCTTGGTGACCCTGTGACAATCTAGCACCACCCTAAGGTGGGGCTGTAGTTAGTCGAAAGGCTCGACCTCCGTATGGTCATTTGTCGCGTGCCTCTGGTTCCTACTTTTATTTCTGTGTGTGTGTTTACATGGAGGAGTGTGTTTGTGTCTCTGCTAACCGTTTCTGTCCGCTCCCTTCTCCTCCCCCAGGATGGAGCGGATGTCTGAGGAGGCGCTGAGGCTCAACCTGCTGAAGCGAGGCCTGGAGTCACCCAGCGAGCGAGAGGAGGCGTTGGCCAAGCGCCTCAAAATGGAGGGCCACGAGGCCATGGAGCGCCTCAAGATGCTGGCGCTACTTAAACGCAAGGACCTCGCCGACCTAGCGGCCCTGGAGGTGGCTGGGCCACTCGGAGACGGGAAGGGACCCGGAGCGAGCAGCCTCCACCACCAGAGCCTAATGGGCGCTGCTTACGAGGAGAAGCTGAACGGGAGCTTGAGGCTGGGCGGACACGGCGGCCACGTCGGACCCAGCAAGAACGGGAAGGAGAACATGATGGATGAGCCCGTGGATATGAGCGCAGGGAGAAGATGGTGAGAATTTAGCTAAAATTCCTGATATTACGTGAAGGTAATTTGTCATTTGAGGATATTGTGTCAAGTTGTTGTTGTTGATATTTCTGAAAGATACCAAACCATTTTATCATCACAGCAGAATAAATTATCACGCTATTGTCTCATCAAAACTGCAGAAAATACTGCATGTTTTCTAGAAAGCGAGTCTGCGGGCTTTTATTCCAATAGATCTTTTTCCCAGCAGGCATTTGGGCTTGTCATAGTAGGTAAAAAAAGGACAGGTGTCCTATTCAAGTGTCCCAGTAAGCCATGACAGTGTGACGGTGAGCCAGGCGTGAACAATGGCAGCACCGCTGAAAGTGAATTCGGCCATCACTCATTTGATTATTTCCACCTGTGCGTCCCCCATGTCTCATGTCAACATGCGTTCTGTGGGGGTAGGAAAGAATTGATCACTTCCAGCAGTCGACTCACAGAGTCCGGTCTACCTGAAAGAGTGCTAACCAGTGGGTGGAGTGAAAACCCGCAGGCTCTCAGTGACTCATGGTTGTCATAAAAACACGCCAGGGCCTGTTTTTATGAGGCAGAATGTTTTTGGTTTTTTTTACATTTCAAAGTTTGGAGCTTTGAATGTCTGTCGTCATGTTTTATGACGTCGACAAAGCAGAAATATCCTGCAACAGAATTTTCGATTTGATATAGTGAAATGCAGAGTTGGTAATCGGATCCCGACGGGTTCGGGCATCATTTTTATCATTTGAATCGGGCTTGGTTATGACTTGCGTGGTAAATGAGCGATCATGTGATGCGTTTCGATCTGCGCGAGACAGGTGCAAAAATGGAGGTGAAACGGATGACATATGCACACATTTGAATAACATCGGGCTGCAAACAGGTTCGGCCTCTACAAAGCTGATTGTCAATCAAAACGGGGCCGGGCCGTGCTCGGGTCGAATTCTATCGGGCCCAGGCCAGGTCAAGCCTGACTTCTAAGGCCCGTTTCATGCCCTAGTGAAATGATCAACATGAATGCAGAACGAGGAGGATTTGTCGGTTATAAACGCGCCATTTAAAGGGAGAGCAGCGGTGGTTTCAGCGAGCTAGAGAGCGAATAAAGAGAAGGAGGGGCATTACGGCCAAATTCCACCGGATGCGCCTCGCTCCATGTGTGCCGCAGTCGGGTTTAGCTGCGTTTTAGCCAATGTTTCAAACCCCAAACCCATTCAGAAGCAGGGGGTCTGGTCCTGGTTGGCCGAGAATACCCGGCTGCTTGAATTATGACAGACAAATCTGCACAGAGCAGCTCGAGCTGGCCAAAAGTCAGACTCCGATTCAGAGAATCTGTTTGATTTTCAAAGTAAAACGCCCTGTGCAAACTTCCAATCATACTAAGTAGCATATTTACATATTTAGAAGCACATAAACCAGAAAAATGACCAAATCTGAGCAAAATCTAGTGGTTTGAAGTCGCATGGAGAACGTACCAAATATGCTCTTAAGCACAAATCAACACTTCCTCACCCACCGTGCAGCTCCGCGAGAGGGTCCCGCATCGTCAGGTTTTTGTGTGAATGCAGCCAAACTTCAGCCTGGCTGCTGTGCCTCTCCGCTCTGCATAGAGCGTGTGTGACGCTCAGCCCCACCCTCAGTCAAACAGACACCACAGATCTGCAGGTGACGGAGATGTAGTGAAATAATCCTTGTCGCTACATGTTCATAGAGAGTATAGAGCGGCATTCGAATGCTAAGCTGCTACGGCCTTAGTAATTAGTTACAATTAGTGCTTTGACCCGCCGTCTTTGTGTAGCGTTGAAAGATTTGGGCAGCAGATTTAAAATATTAAAGTACCCAAACATTCACCACACATAATTACAGTTTAATCCTGTTTCTAAATGGGAAAAACATCAGTGGAAAACCTCAAAGTCGGCTCAGCATTAACAATAAATTAGCGTTAATAAAGACAAAATGCGAAGTTAAGTAGCACGTGACCGGACTGTGTTTACAGCTCGATGAAGATGGGACGAGAATCATGTCCGCTGTCCTCCAGCTGTTGGTCAGCCGATGACAAAGCTGCTGTCTGAGAACGACGCGCTGCAATGAGTGAGATTGTTTATAATGATACTCCCTCGACAAACCCGTGTTTGGACACGCACTGAGCTTATTAACCAAACAACAGCCCAGACTTTCACTTTGGCCAATCCACACATTAGGTTTTGCCGGTGGCACTTCTCTCTTCTCAGCCGGTGAGGACTGCAGCCGAAACCTTTTTTTGTTTTTTACCTCGCACGACTTGGTAAGACCACGGGCTATAATCAATATCACAACTCTGCGGTTTGATAACTGCACTCTATTGAAATACAAAAAACGAGAGCTTCATCTCTGATTCTATCCCTTGTTACTGTTTCTTTGAAAAATCCTGATCTATAATGTAGAGTTGTGTTGTCGGAGCCTGCGATAGTGTTTGCGTGGATACAGAGCAGAGAGGATGAATCTCGTGTTCAAAACTTTAATTAAAACCAGCAAAAGCGTGAGTTTGATTTCAGTTTAATTTGATGGTAATGCAAAATCTACAAGAGAATCTGTGTTTAAAGGTCTGCTGTGTAACATTTAGCGGTGTCTTATTTCCCAAATACGGGATATAATATTCAGAATTCAGCAGTTTTCTTTGGTAAGGTGAGGGGTATTCAGTCTGCTGTCGGACACATCAAAAACAGCTTCACTTTTGCACAGTTAATTGTCGTTAAATTTATCCTAAATCCATAAATGCAAATGTCGAGCACCCCCAGAGCTTTCGGTTTGGCACTCCACATGGACCTCAGGTGCGTCTCCACCTGTGGAAAATTGAGTAGATTAGACGCGATTTAGAAAGAACACATCTGCGTTTGTCAATTCCCACAACTCACCAAAAAGCCTCTCCATAGACCTCCTCGATCAATCTTTGACTGTTCCCAGGAGAACAGCGTCTGGAAACACCTTCCTATAGCTGGACACCCCCCAGAGCTCACTAACCTGGCAAGAAGGGTCTCCTCAGTCAGGGAGCCTGAGTGGAAGAACCAGCAGGATGGACAGTCTGTCTGGTCCTCTAAGGTAGAGAGGGTCAAACAAGTCACTCCTGAGTAAAAGACACCTGACAGGAGACATCTGTGGACCTCATCCAGTCTGAGTCTGAGAGGATACAGCAGGAAGAAACACAGGACAACACAGTGCAACACACTAAAGGGGTTACAGAGAAAAAGGCTGGTTGGTTGGTTCTTATACATTTTCCTGAAGATAGGGCTGTCTCAACCCCTGTAAATTGTTAACAGTAAATTTGCATATAATGCATTTAAACAGCTTTCTTTAATAGGGATGTAACAATGCATCGTGACACGATTAAAATCGGTACAAATGCGTGACGACTCGCATCGGTTGACAGAAAAAATGAATTGCGATTCTTAGCGAATGCGAGAGAAGTAGGATATGTTCTTTTTCGTCTTTTTAAAAATTAGAAATAGGTTACGTTGTGGCTGCAGCTTCCACTGCCGTGTCTGCCTTTCTGCACTGGCTGGCTCCGCCGGGCGCATTTCCTCCGAAGTGGTGCGCCGCGACCGGCTCTGCGTTTACCTCGCCGTTTCCCGGGGCCGTGGACTCTCATTAAAGGGTTAATGAGCTATCATCTTAATTGTTTTTATTTTCAGTTAGCTCATACTTCAAGCTGAAAGGTAATGGTCAGATCAGCTGCTTGCTGGCAGCCCTAATAAAACACAAACTGTTTGAGAGTTTCTGTAAAGAGAGATTTTTTTCCTACAAATAAAAAGATAATTTTATTTGGTCGGTATTTGTCTGTAGCTCATTTTGTTTAAAAAAAATCGTGGAAAAAATCGTATCGTGAACAAAAAATCGTGACTCGAATCGAGTTGTGAGTTAAGTGTATCGTTACATCCCTATTCTTCAACATATCACCTAATGAGTAGCCAGTACGTCCCCAATCTTGATGTCACCTCTCTGACCGGTCCCTGAAATCCGTCTATTTATACATTAACCTGAACTTTACTTTACCCTGCCAGTCTCAGGAAAAAGGCAATAAAGGGAAGTGCCCTAAGGACATGTAATAAATAGGAACAAACATTGTATAAGTTAAAACATCCAACTAGCTGTGTAACGCTAATTTTTATAACAAAAAATCGATATGGTAATATATCGCGATACTTTGCTGGCCGATAAAATATCGATACTTTGTTAAAATGATGATTGATTGGTGAATGCAGTAGGAGTTCTTCGCCTCCAGTCCGGTAGGTGGCGCCTTAGAGCTACTCTGCTGTGTGGCGCGTGCATTCCTGTGCCAGAGGAAGTTTGTTTACTTCCTATCAGGATGGCTGATAACCTGGTGACACCTCCGCAGTTTAAAGCCGACGTGTGGAAGCACTTCGGCTTCCAGACGAAAGACCAAGAGAAAGGGGAGCTCGACAAAGACAACGCGGTCTGTAGGATTTGTTTGGCGCGGGTAAAACATTGCGGAAACACGACTAACCTGCGAGTTCACCTGTCGAGATACCACGCTCAGGTGTTAAAGCGGCAGCCGCCAAAGCTTCAACCGAGCCGGAAGACGCCGCACAACTGCGTCACCTGTCAGGATTTACGCCCTTATCGCTTCGCTGATAATGCTGGACTCAGGTGAATGCTGCACACCTTAGAGCCACGTTACTAAATACCACATATACTACTAATTTTTATGTGTTTTGATTAAAGGAAGCACTTTATTTTCTTATACTTTTTTTTACTGTATGCATGCACACAGGTATTTTATTTTCATTTGAACTTCAGCTCAAATTTCATACAACACTGTTGTGCACTTTATTTCAGTTTTAGGAAACAAAACAAATATTGTTAATGTTTCATTCATTGAAATAAAAAAATAGCTGTTATGAATGAAATAGTTTTGACTCTGATCAATATCATCTGATGTATGTAAACTCGCTATATTGTGATGTATATCGTATCGTGACCCGAGTATCGTATCGTGAGGTTCATGCCAATACCCACCTGTAATTTCAGCGCTGCTTGGCATCGCGTACACGTCCTTTCAAGCCCCGTTTCTGTGCATAAACGCTGCTGCACCTTGGTTACTAAACTGAAATGTAAAGAGAGGTTTAGACTAGTGAAAATAAATGTGGAAGCCACCCTGACAGCCCTGCCTGTGCTCCACATATCCAACTAAAGCCAAACTAAGGTGTGAGAAACTGATTTAATGATGAACATGCATGTTCCAAAGGTTGACTGTTTTGTTTGTTTGTTTTTCCCCACGAAAGTGAGGCGGACCATGACAGACGAACCCCGTCTCCAGACGTCATCATCCTGTCAGACAACGAGGCGTCCAGTCCCAGAACGACTCCTCGCCCCGAGGAGCGCCTGCACCAGGCCAACCTGGACATGTTCAAGGTAAAAGATCTACCCTACGTAACGCGTCAGAGGAGCCACGTCTGTCGACCTTAACGTCTCTGTGGCACTGGATTAATCAGCACGATGAGTGCGTTAATTGAGACATTAAAGATGTAGAGCGTGCACAACAGGGGGTCTCGCCGTGCAGAGCGATCTGTGGCACGTCACATGGAAAATCATAACTAATTATAAAATACATGAGGGGTAATCCAACCTGTAAATAAACACACACACACTTCTTTAACTCCTTTTATTTACATGTGTGTTTAGGCAGGCTACTTAGCTCAAAGGTGTGTAATAGGTTAAATTAAATTTGCCATCTGGATACCACGTGTCACTGTGATTTTGTGTGTGCGTGTACATATATCTATATTGGTGTGTGTGTGTGTTCAGGGTAAGACAGGAGAGGAGAGGCAGCAGATGATCAAAGCTCTGAGAGAGGAGCTGCGTCTGGAGGAGGCTCGCCTGGTGCTGCTCAAGAAGCTCCGACAGAGTCAGATGCAGAAGGAGAACGTGGTGCAGAAGGTCAGTGCTGCTGATAACACACACACACACACACTGAACTTTACTGATGCAACACAGTGTCCAGCAGTGTAACCAGTCTGTCTGTCTGTCTGTCTGCTGCTAGAAAATACTTAAGAATAATGTTGAAGTTCTTTAACTTTTACTCGAGTATTTCTGTTGACTAACTTTGTCTGACAGCTACAAAACATAATCAATTCACGAATCAGGATACATGTTCATAGATTAAGCTTCCTCTCACTGCTACCATCATGACTGAAGTTATAACACAGCAGCAGAGTCGGACAGTTCATGCAGGAGCCAGGTTTATTCCTAAAAAGATGATTTATATCCTGAACGGAAGCGGCTCAGGAACCAGAGCTAATTTAGTGGAAACGTTGAACTCCTCGTCCACACGTCTCTTTCTAATAGTTCCTGTTTGGAGCCCAGACAGCGGCGTCTTTAAACTTTTACCTGCCCTTCTTCTTCCACTGCTGGGAATAATTCATGTAAACCATAAACATGCCTCATCGCACCCAGCTTAGTGTTTCATATCTTTATCTTAATGCACTTTCTTTATATAAAGATCAACCTGACAGACACGGGGTGTTAGGAAGCTGTCGTAGTGGACAACTCATGTTATCCTGACCAAAAGATAAATTATCCTTCTTCTTTATGTTTGACGACTTCTTGTACACGAGGAGCTCTGGTGGAAGTGTAATGTCGACCCTCAACACCAGAATCTTTCTAGTTTTATATATTTTTTTATTCTTATTTCATGTTTAAGTAGTTTTCAGAGTTTCCTAGTAGTTTCCTAGTTTCTGTTGTAGTTTTTTATTGTGATT
This sequence comes from Collichthys lucidus, assembly GCA_004119915.2. Classification (NCBI taxonomy): domain Eukaryota; kingdom Metazoa; phylum Chordata; class Actinopteri; family Sciaenidae; genus Collichthys; species Collichthys lucidus. Next base: position 18,266,680 of record CM014097.1, read on the forward strand.
TGGGGAAAAAATCAGTCACAGTAACTAAAATGTTTCTTCACATCTAGCTGTAGTCAACTACATGAACCTGTAACCTATGTACGTCACACAAGATGTGAAAGACGGCAAGATGTAATTGGTCAAACAGGATTAGAACTGTGATGACTTCCTCTGACCGTCTCTGTCTCAAAGACCGATCCCACATCTACACATCAAACTGTTTTAAATTAATGTGATCAGTATGAAGTATCACCTGAGCTGTTTGTTAGGTTACACTGTTGATGTGCTGTCTTTGGTCACTCGCAGGTCCCAGTGGTCCAGAACGCCGCGTCCTCTGTGCAGCCTCCTCCCATCCACAGCTCTCCTGGCCTGGGGAAGCTTCCCGTGAGGCCGGGCCTGCACAACCCAGAGCCCCAAAACCTCCGCACTGCACAGGTAACCGCCTGATTCGTACACCCGCAGAGTGAGGGTGTGAATCACTGCTGACTTCCTCCTTCTTCAAAAGAAGTGCAGAGACGGGTTCAGCTCTGGTTTCCACTGACTCATGACTCCGAACTGAAGAGGCACAGCTTTGATTATCTCCAATCTGTTTCGGGTCTTTGTGTTTGTCGTTTCACTTCTCGTGGCCTTGAATCCAAATGAGTAATTTATGTGTGTGTGACCAGAATATGTTCTGAAGTAGAGGCACATTACTCAAGCAGGTTTTATTTTAAAGTCTGCCCGCTACTTCAACAACATTATTAGTCCTGAGTGAGTGCGGTGGGGGAAACATAGCTCGCTCTCAAATTAAAGGGCGACTCCACTCCACCGACTAACCATGACCGGGCCGGGCTGGTCGCACACCAGACAAACAGCCAAGTCTGAGAAAATAACTCCAGAAAACCCTGGAGGTGTGGGAGATGTTACCCTTTGAATTGTGGGAAATGTAGTGTGGTCTAGTTTAGAGTTTCTCAGCGTTTTGACTATATTTGAATAAGATCTGTTAACGGGACAGCAAGTCCTCGTTGAAGCTTGATATTGGGAGAGAGCTGTGTGTTTCTGGCAGTCTCGACTATTTCAATTAAATTTGACTCCTCACACTCTCGGCTTGGACTCGACCTGAAGTGGTCTTCTAGACTACAACCCTTAAAATTTAGTTTGGACGAGTTCCAACAAAGAAAAAAGGAAAAAAATAACAAAGCACAGGCGCTTCTTCCAGAGGTGAGCGCTATCAATCCGAAGCCTCGAAGGTCTCGTCAGCTCGGTTTATTTAAAGATTTTCCTCGGCCCCTCTGTCGGATAAGACAGGACGGGGGTTTGCAGAGGATGAATGGGTTCGTGGAAGGTCCCGCTCTGATTATGAGACGGCCTCCTGCTGGAAGCCTTTGTTCTGGAATGACGTAGCCTCGCTCCTCCATTACATGTTGAGATGGTATTAAAAATTCAGCAGATCTCTGTGGTTATGGATGGTTCTGCATGTGTGTGTGTGCGAGCTGGATTGTCTTATCAGCTTGTTTTGTATGGATGGTGATGTTCTGCCTGGCTTGTTGTCCGTCTGCTCACCGAGCAGCTGCTGCCCCCTGCTGCCCGCACCGGGAATAATCTCCGACACTGACACCAGATCTCTGTACGTGAAGGGAGGAAGTCCCTCTGTAATATGGACGCTCACTGAAGCAACGTCCACCTTTCATGGAGGTTACAGTGTGTTAAATATTAAAAAGAGTAACTTGTATTTCATAATGTTTCAAACAGACTTTTATGTTCATGATTTAGACTTAAACATGATGATCATATTATTACAATGTGGACGATTCACCCGGTTCTGCTTCCTAAAATCTACGAGTTAAACAAAACTGGATTGTTTCTCACGGTGTTACCTCTGTGCGAGAGCGAGCTCGATGCCGTCCAGCGCTCACGTGAACTGGAAACATGCAGATCATGACAAATAAGCAAATATTAACCTCGTCTGAACATTATGTAGATGAGATCATGAGATGAGGAAATCATGTTTCTGTCTGCGTTCATCGTCGTTTAAGCAAGGCTGCACAAACATTGTGAAAAATTATTTAACTTTAAACCGCTTTTTCTGTTCTTATTGATAAAAATATACAAACTATGGGAGTAACAGTATTACAATAATATTTATTAATATGTTAAAGGGAAATGATACAAGTACACGCAGCTCTGGTTGGTCAGATATGGTCTGAAAAATCTACAAAGAAGTCAGAAAGTTTTGAGACGATAAATGTGTAAAAATCTAGATACTGTTACACGTCTCATCCTGCTGAGCCTCAACATCTCGGCTCCACGCTGGTTTGACGGTCACATGACATTAAAGAAGCTGTTGCCGTGTACAGTGCACTGCAGTTAAACACACAGGGTAATCTGGGATTACGTACTTAAACACACCTGTGTCTGACCGTGCAGGTAACGCTGTAATGTTCAGGTGATTTGGAGCACAGCATGTTGGTACATGGTCCAAACAAAGATTACAACCTGCAGGGTAGAACCTTTTTATATATATGACGTGCACAGGAACAGGTGTGATGTCATTCAGGGATGTACAAAATATTAGAAACCCCTCACATGGGTCCGTTCATTAACCTCCTCTTTGTTTTGTTGTATTTCCTGCAGGGTCACACAGTCATCAGGTCAGCAGCCAATGCCAACCTGCCCATGCTGATGTCCCAGCGAGTGATCGCCCCGAACCCCGCTCAGCTGCAGGGCCAGAGGGTCTCCTCCAAGCCCGGGATGTCTCGCTCCAGCTCCAGCATGGCCAATCCAGTCAGCTACCAACAGGTAATGGAGTCGTCATTACCGAGGCCGGATAGCTGCTCTCCGAGCTCTGTGCTGCACGACGCAGCGATGTTTCATGAATCGTGAGAGAAAGAGAGAGCAGCACATCCAGTGGAGTCAGTGTCTGATGCAGTGCACCCGCAGCATGCTTTACTTTGTAAATCTACAGTACAGCTGTTCACTGCCGTCACACCGAGCCCAAGAGAAGCCAGGCTCTGTTCCAGGAGTAAGAAAAGCTCTTTTAAAAGTCACATTAAATCACTGAAACTGCAGCGGAGCAGCACAGTTTTCCTCAGCAGTCATACGGTCACTCTGTTTGCCTAAACAGTGATGTATGTTTCGTGTTGCAGCTGCATACATTTACATTTAGTCATCAAGCAGCTTGCAAAGCGAGGAAACAATCGAGGTACAGTGTGACAAGGACAGCAGTAAGTGCTGCTCTTATGGAAACAAGCGACAGTTGTAGAGACGGATAGATTCATCATGGCCGGTTGTTGGTAGTGTTGGAGAGGACGTCCTGGATCTCTGCAGAAGGTTTGTGAAGGTAGATCTGGTCGAACAGGGAACGATCGGACTGTTCTAAGCGTACGGGTGGCAGAGCAAGGCGTCGAGCACAACAAGGTAACATGCCTCACACAGGCGTATGTTATACCCGACTGTTGCGCTCCTCCACCTGCTCTGCTGCATTCCAAACTTTTCTCATCTCTTGTTCCCCGTTGGTTGAACGTCCTACCAGTTCTTACCAGATCAGGGGCGTCCCTTTTAAAGACCTCCAGCTCTTCAGAGAGGACCGCTACCAACAACCAGACATACTAAATCTATGAACCTCCAACTCTTAGTTGCCATTTTAGTAGTACAGTTGTCAGGGCGGAGCTAAGCAGCTGATGCTAGAAGTTGACCAGGGTGCTCTCGTTTCTACAGGAGCGGGAACATCTCGGTTAAATGAACAGATAAATGATTTCTTTTTGTGTGCAGCGTCAAAATGTGACTTCACTGTCCCCACAGGCCAGCCAGCAGGTGGCGGCTTCCCAGCGCTCCGGCTCCAGCGCCATGTACATGAACCTTGCCCACATGCAGGCGGCGGCAGCAGCGGGAGCCGGCGGGGTTGCGGGTGGCCTAGGCGGAGCTTCGGCCGTCAGCCCGTCCACCATGTCCAGCTCGGCCAGCGGAGGAGTGAGCTCCATGGCCGACCAGGCCAGCAGCCAGGCGGCGGCCAAGCTGGCCCTGAGGAAGCAGCTGGAGAAAACCCTGCTGGAGATCCCTCCACCCAAACCCCCCGCCCCACTTCTCCACTTCCTGCCCTCCGCCGCCAACAGCGAGTTCATCTACATGGTTGGCCTGGAGGAGGTGGTGCAGAGCGTGCTCGACAGTCAGGGTAAGCGTCGCTTTTCAGAGAAAAACACGACTCCAAACGACGTCACCCGGGCTTCACACCGTCTCCTCGTTGTCTGTTCTGTAGGTAAACTCAGAGGGACGCTGGCCCGCATGGAGCCTTTCTTCTGCGCCCAGTGCAGAACTGACTTCACCCCGCACTGGAAGCAAGAGAAGAGCGGGCGAATCCTCTGCGAGCAGTGCATGACGTCCAATCAGAAGAAGGCTCTGAAGGCGGAGCACACCAACAGGCTGAAGAACGCCTTCGTTAAGGCCCTGCAGCAGGAGCAGGTGAGCAACACGCCGCCTTCTTTTCAGAGCTTATAAACCGTACATGTGTAATCTACGTGAGGTCTTAAACGATGCCTTTGCCTCCCATCTCAGGAGATCGAACAGAGGCTGCAGCAGCAGGCGGCCCTCTCTCCCAGCTCAGCCCCTACAGGCCCCAACGCCTCCAAGACTGACACCATGATCCGGCATCATGCCCTCCGCCAGGTACACGTGCGTCAACTTTAATTTACTACCGAGCAAATCTATTAAACATCACTGCAAACACAAGCGTGTTTGGAGCAGATCTCTGCAGCCTGCGCTTGATAATTGATTAAATCCATTAGCCGCCGCTGTGTAACTGACGCCGGAGTTAATTGGACGTGTGTGTGTTGTTGATGTCCTCAGGCTCCCCAGCCTCAAGCCTCCCTCCAGCGAGGTCTGTCCAACTCGGCGCGAGGCGTCCTGTCCAACTTCGCCCAGGCCTCCCAGCTGTCAGTGGCCAGCAGCCTCATGGGAATGACTAGTGCCAAGCACTGTGGCAGCGGAGGCAGCAGCAGCAGTAGCAGCAACAGACTGCAGCACGACAGCCGTCGCCAGATCTACAACATCCCAGGTACGTACTGTGGTACGTACAAGCGAATCCCCCCGTGCGCCTGATTCACAAACTGTTTGATTTAATGATGTCATTCACGAGCTGAAACACTGAAGGTCTAAACTATTACATTTAACTAACTGATGAGATGTGAATAAAAGAGAGAAGACGCCTCACTCTGCTCTGTGAGAGCCGCAGCGACAAGTTCAGTGTCGTCCTGTCATCGGGTTACACCGAGAAGCTGCTACACGAGAGTTTGTAAGAAGACGACAGATTCGTAGAAGTCAGTTTAGCGCGCTGACCTTTCTGTGTTAGCTCAGAGTCACGAACTCCAGACTGAAAACACAGATTCAGATTCATGATTCTGCATATTGTAGCTCGTACTGATGGTTCAGGTAACATCAACTGTTTCCACGACATGCACTGTTTTTCTTACCTGAAACTTTCCTACTTCCAGGTCCTTCTTGCAGTTGCACTGTATTTTCAGCCATGCTCGTATAGTAGTAGCAGCTGTAATAAATATACTAATAGAAACATGTATGAGGGCTAAAGCCAAATTTCCACGTCTCTGTGACGTCATGTTTTGATCTGCACAGACTTCAGACTCCACCAGAAGCATTTAGACTCAGTTACTTAGCTCAGGTTTAGTCTTAGTCTGGAGTAAATCTGCTGTGTAGTTAAGTTGTTTTCCTTTTTTCACGATTGGGAGACTGCACAGGATGTTTTATTTTGAAAATCTGACAGTAGTTTTCTAGTGGAAAATCCAGGGAATGGATTTATTTTAAAAACAATTACATCGTCAAAATATTACAGATTTTCCTCGACCATCTTCTGAGCACGCCGCGGCACAAACATGTCGTAGCCGTGCCCGGTAGAGTCAAAGAAGCCGGACTCTTTCGCTTGGACCTCACGCTGTGTTTCTTTCTTTTTTTGTCCTCTCCCTCGCAGGGTTAAATATCGCCTATCTGAACCCAGCGGCGGTCGGAGCCCACAAGAGCTCCAGCTTAGCGGACCGGCAGAGAGAGTACCTGTTGGACATGATCCCACCTCGATCCATATCGCAGTCCATCACCGGACAGAAATGAGCCCCGCCCCGCTCCAGCCCCGCCCTCCTCCTCTTCTTCTGAAGCCACCACCCCTTCCTCCCCCTCCACACCCTCCTCCTCCTCTTACCCCCATACTGAAGCACTCCCAGATCAACCAACATCCTCCCCTCTGACTCCCACCCTCCTCCCCCCATCGCATGCAGTGCCTGTCCGTGTGCCTACCCTTAAAAAAAACAAAAAAAACAACCCATGAGAAACCCACCAAGTCGGACAAAGACACTAAACTGTCAGTGCATCTCAAATGTTCTTATTATAGTAAAAATCTTCTTCGTCAGCGTTAACGATTATAATTCCCATTATTATCGCTGTTGGTAGCACTATTATTATTATTATACCTGCAACTACCATTTTTGCTTCAGTTACTATTACTCATTATGCTTTTTTTGTTTTTCTTTTATAAGTGTTTGGTCCATTTCTTTTTTGTTTCTCCGCTGTCGTCTCCTTTTTTTTTTACTTTGGGGAGTGACGGCGAGTCATCGTAGGGCCGCGTTTAGGCCGCAATCATATAGGACTTCTTTTTCTCTCCTCTCCACTCGATTTTTATTTTTGTTTTTTTTTTTAGACGTGACTATTGCTAGTAACAGAAGATCAACAGGGTGCATTCTGGTTGCTATGCAACATAAAGTTTTAACAAAAAAGCTTTGTAAAAAGTGTTAGCTCGCTAACTTGAAGTAACAAAGTGGTAAATACTGATAGGAACGACGACAAAAAGAAGAAGAAACACACACAGACGATATAAAGTTAGTGACTGCTCTGCTTGCTCTTGAAAAGAGGATGAAGAGCGCGTGGAGGAGGAAGCAGGCGGAGGTCGAGTCCTTCGACCCAGAGTTTCTCGCAGACACCCGCCACCACCCGAGCGAATTAACTGGAAATGACTGACACGAAGGCGAAGACGTGTACAAAGAGAGAATCCTATGTGATCGCAAGTTTTGTTTTTTTCTTTTGCTAGTCGGCTCCCGCCATCCTCCATCGAATCTTCATTTCAGACGTCAGCTCCTCCTCTCTCCTCTGTTACACTTTCTTTTCAAAACCGTTACCAAGACGGACAGACGGACGCGGGGTCATACTGTAAAGTTGTGCTAATCAGGACCGACAGACAGACAGACGCAGCGACGTCCCCCGAACCTGCCACCCACCTTCAGCGGAAACCAGCAGCCGACACGGACTCCAGCCCGAGACCGACGGGAGCTCGACGAAAGGCGCCGAAAGGATTGGTCGTCTACAAACGATGGTCTCTGGTTTCATCTCATCTCTCCTCCCCCTTAAATCCCTTCTCCACCATGCCCTCCCTCCCTCCTCTTCCTCCTCCTCCACCTCCCTCGATACCTTTGGGTTAACCAGTATGCACAGACTGAACCCTTTTTACCCAGCAGCTCCTTCTTCTTCGGCATCAACGTTCTTTGGAGACAAAAAAAAAACAAACTCACGATCTGAAGGGTCGGAGCACATCTCGTGTGCGTCCGAACGTCCCGCAGATTTAATTGTATCTACAAACCCAGAAGAAATCTGGGTTTCTCTTCTTGTTCTCTTTGGGTTTTTTAAGATTTGTTTTCTCCTCCTCGTCCCCCACGACGACGAACCCCCCCCCCCCTTCTTCATTTGGTTTATTTCTTTGTCTTCTTTTTGTTTTTTGCGGCGTCTCCTGATGAAACGGCGGCGTACCTGAGAGGTATCAGCCGCCCGGAGACGATAATAATCAACATAGCTAAAAACAGAAACTATTGAAATATCTGTATGGATTATGTATAGATACCTAGCTTCAGAGGAGAGAGAGAAAAAACAAAAAATAAAGGATGTGGATTATATCTTTTATGGGAGAGAGACACGGATCAATCATTGTGTGCATGCTCTGCACACAAGTCGCCTCACTCCAGAGGAGCACTTTGCATATTTCCAATTGGAAAAAACATGTTTTTGTTTTTGTTTTTTAAGAAAAAAAAAAGAAGGGAAAGGATGTTACAGTTGAGAGCGGCTGAGGTCTGGATGCTGCCGACCGACCAACTCCAGAGAGGCGGAGATGTCTTTACGAGTATTGTGGGATTGCATCGAGGTGTCGTTTTTACTTGCCAGTGTTGATCTCTGCAAATGTCGGACCAGCATCAGTTACAGGGTGCCGCTGACTCGCGGTCTGGAGAACCCCAGCAATAAATAGTCAGTTTAAAAGCCTCGTGTTTGAAAGGTCCCAAACTTAGACCCGACCAAACCCAACGGAGGCTCACTCAACGAGAAGAGTTTAGAGTTTAGGCTCCCCCGATCGCTCGTATTGGCGTAACCCCACAAAGTGCACTAAACAAAGGCGTCTCCGGTTTCCTCGGTTTGCAGTAGCTCAGGCATTTAAAAAAAAAGCAGTGTTCAGTCAGCGTGCAGTATTATTCAGAGAGCGTGGCGACACAGGAGGCCGAGAAGGCGTTTTAGACTCTGAGGGAGACGCAGGTTTCAGTCAAAACGATTCGACCTTCAGCTTCACAAACGCTAATCCGTGTCAGGATGGAGCACAGAGGTCAGAGGGGTCAAACACGCCGTCTGGCAGCCGCGTTGGATTCGTTTGGTTATTGGTTACATTCGGTTACATCTATCGTATTTATCTCTATCTCTCCTTCTATCTATTTCCACGCAGTCAATTCGTTGTTTTTCACTTATCCTGCAGAAGTCTGCGTTCATCTTAATTTCAGCACTTCTGAAGCTGAGTGAAGTCTCAGTCTCCGGTTAAAACTCTTTCGAACAGTGGCAATATTTAAAACGTGTTTTAGCTTCTCACCAAAGTAGTTACAATACTACTATAAAATAGCTGAAGTTAAAATACGGAGAGCACTTCACGTCAGAACTGGTTAGTTTTTAATCGGAACATAAATACTCTGAACAAAATTTAAACTCAACGTTTTAGCACAACTGTGTTTTGTTGGGTGACCGCGTTTTTCTAACTTTTCACTTTTACTGTAACGTTATAAATTAATCCTATCCTCAAATAATACGGAAGCCCTGAGCGGTCAGACGTTCATTCATACATTTATTTCCTTTTCTTGTATTTCTGAGTTAATTTCACTTTTTTTTTCTCGAGATAAAGGTCAGAGGAGCAGGAGGATGCTGCATTGCAATGATTTAATATACGAAACTATCCTTTAGTTTCCTCCAGATCTTGAAATAATTATGGCGTTATCTTGGGAAAAACGAAGTGAGATCTCGAAGAAATTATCCCATCATCTCCTGAGAGAATGAAATGTATGAATGTTTATCCGCTTCTGGCTTCCGTATGTTGATACTAGTCAGTTCTCTTGATGCGGCTCCACCACCAGGTCGAGACATTTGTGATCTTCTACTCTCCGTACGTTCACAGTGGTTTGTGTTTTTTTTATTATTTAATCCAGCCCGGCTGTCAGACGGAAAATCAGTTTGAGGAATCCAGACCGTCCCGTCAGCGCATCCGACGACTAACAGCCCAGAAAAAAGACTCGGGCCACGACTACGAAACTACCTAGGATTAGATTCAGAGACGTAAACTGACGTTTACATTTAAAAACATCATTTTTGTTTATTATATATAATAAAAAATATATAGAAAAAAACACGAATCAATTTTCCCTTTTTTGGTGAAACAGTTGAAATTGGATGTAGAGATATATTTTCATGTGTTTCTAACGTCTGGGGTAAAAATAAAAATTCCAAAAAAAAAAAAAGATTTTTACAGCCACTCACGGTTTTAATTTAAAAAAAAAAACATGCATCTCCTTTTTGCTGCCAAGCCGAAGTTTAAGAAAGGTAAAGACAAAAAAAATAAAAATAAAAAGCTCCTGTCTCTCTTTGCTCTTTTTGCAGATGCATCCACACACCTTTGTATTTGGACTGCAGGTTCTTTTCAAAATTTAAATTTTTAGATTTAAAAAGAGGAAAAAGTCACTTCTTCTTTTTTTGTTTTTGTTTATTTTGGGTTTTTTTTCTGACGTCTCGATTTGAGTTCACTTTTTTTTGTTTCCTTTCTATTGCAGTTTAAAAAAAAACAAAACAAAAAAAATTAAACAAATGTATTGACTATGAAATAAATGACACGATATTTGCTAGGTTTGAAGTAATAATGACTTATTGTACATAAGCATTTTTTTTTCCTCCCTTGTACTGAAAAAAGAAATTAAATGGTTGTATATTGTGTAGAAAAGCAAACAAAAAGCCATGAATATTGTGAAGCTTGTCATTTCGTTTTGTGATCACTGTGTATTATTGTGTAACAAATGTGCAAAATGTTTGGGATTTCTTTTATTTTATCCCTCTCTCCACGCCCTTCCTCCACCTCCTCCTCCTCCTCCTCTGCTTCTTGATCTCCCTGGATGCATTTCGCTTTGCTTTGTGGACTGGGTTAAGAGTTTGCAGGAAAGTGCTCACTGGTTCAGACAGACGGTCAAACGGAGACGTCTGAATATTTTGTTTTGTTACAGAGTCGTTTCCTCGAGATTAAAAAAAAAAAAGCACTTTGAATGTTTCACTGTGTCTGTCGGATTACATGGACGCGAACTCCTTTTCGAACTGATGCTTTCATCCAGTGGACCGGACTCGTGTTGTTTTTTTTGTTTTTTTGCAAATTTGCTACAAATCGTGCATCGTTCAGGCGCATGATCCTTGTCGCAACAACCCAGGGTTTCGACCCTGACCTCATCTCTCTTGAATTTCCTGTCATTCTTCAGCTGTCGACTTAAACAATCAAGGTTCAGAAGTTTAGGATAAAATGTTGCTGGACAGATGAAGAATGAAAAGTCGATTCTGGAAATACATGATCTGTTTGCTAGAGGGAGTAAGCGAGAGGATATTTGTAATTTTAAGGGAACAGACCTTTAAATTCGAGTGTTTTAATGAATGAGCAGATGTAAAAAAAAAAAAAAAAAAAAAAAACAAGAAATAAAGGAAAACATAAGTGGACAGTGAGGAACGATCAGTCGTGTCTTGATTTGTGGTAAATGAGCCTGAACGTCGTTTTTTTACAAAAATTTTGGCACAATTTGGTCTTTGTTTTTTTTATTTGAATCCTGAATCAGTGATCGCTTTTTTCCTGCCGACAGCTTACGAACGCGTACCGTCCTTGAACGGTTTGGCTTTATCTTCTTATTTAGTTGTTGTTGCTAATGCAGGGAAACATTTTTAATTGCAAAAAAAATCAAAAATTTTATCCTTTTTTTTTTTCAATTTTACCTGTAGGAGCGTTTTTTTCTCTTTTTTTTCGCATAATGTTTGACAATGTTTGAACTAAACATCTGGGAGGGGGGAGAAGCAGAAACAGACGACGATGAAATCGACCGAGACTAATTAAAAAGTCTATTTTGTTTTGCTTACATCAATCCTGACCTTTTGCACATACTTGATATTTAACGGTCTTCAAAAAAGTAAAAGAAAATAATGCTGTTTGAATACTGCCAGTTGATTGACAATTATGCATTGATTGAAAAAATAAGCTAATTTTGGAGGAAATAACTTTGTAATATTTATCTCTTGCAAGCTATGTTTAATAAAGGTTGAAACAATTTGCTTCCAAGTGTGACTTTATTCACGTTTCTGTCGGGACTCGAAGACGCCCGGCTGTTTTTTTTGGATACTCAGGACTGTATGTAGACTCTTATTTTGTGTCTCCCCCAAATTTATGAAATCTGGTCAGTCTTGTCAAGCTGTGAATATTTTACAGGCGACAGAATCGGGTTCAACGTTTATTTAGTGCTGAATAAAAGCTGAGTATTTTCACTCCTAAGTTCACAGTTTGAAATTTTCCAGGGTGTACTCCGCCTCCTCTCACCTGATCTCAGGTGGCCTTCAATCCCCCACGACTCTGATCAGGGTTGGGGCAAATTCCTCTGCTGCTGGTGAAGAATAAAATAGAGTCTTCTGCCGGCTGACGAGGTTTTATTTTCTTTTGAAAAGAAAAGGTCAATCAATACACGAACGGTCAAAGATAAAGAAAAGGTCAATCAATACACGAGTGGTCAACGATGAAGAAAAGGGAGACCTGAACATTTATACTTGAGGGACACTCCTTATACATCCCTTTGTCTTCTGCAGGTAATGTTTTACACCTGAGGTATCCTGCAGGATCTTGTATTTAGGTGCAAAGTTGAGTCTAGGCATCACAATTTACAAAGTCAAAAGGAGCTGGTATCTTATGTTGAGAAGGGAGGAGGTTGTGCGTCTCTAGTGGCTGAAACAAAGAAACTGTATTTACTATCGTAGGGGTTATTGAAGGTTATAAGGAGGAGTGCTGTAGTCAAGACCACCAAGACTTTGTGGGGTCAAGACCAAGACTAAACAGTGTATAGTTCACGTAGGTAGGTCATGTGTAGCAGATGAACTTGTCAGATTTGATAACGGAAGACTTGTTGGACATCCAGACAGCCGTCATTGACTTGAAGAGGTGAGAGCTGAAAAAATAAAAAGTTATTGGACGATTCATCAATTTCCCCACAACCTTGTTCTTGAAATAACGTTGGATGGTTTTTCAAGGCTCCTTCTTGAACTTGACATTCAACTTCACCTCAAAGTTCCTCCAGCAGCCACTAGGTGTCAGGACGAAGCAGCGATACATCAGCTGTGTTTGCAGGCTGCTTGTGGTTTCCTCTCAGCGTTCTGAGGGTGAAACCTCCACTGACACCAGGGTTGACTCAGATTTGAAGCATTTCAACCACATTCAATTGTTACGCTTTAACACAGAGGAGAAAGGGTTAGAAACCCACCGATCCGCACTCGATGCATCGTCCTTTTTGCAAATATATTGTAAAGAAAGTGAGCAGGGTGGATGAGTTGCAAGCGTAAGGGCTTCAGGGCTCGTGGGAAACTATAGACGACCGACCAGAGTGGCAGAGTTTCACCTCACACTGATGTTTGAGTCAGCGTTGCCGCATCCATGTGGACGCTCCTAAAGATCCTAGAAAAGGAGTCACACCACGATAAACGGACCACAAGCCTTTATCACCTCATGCTCTCCTTATCTTCTTTTGTAGCTTTTAAATTTGTCTTCCTCAGCAGACTGACTTTGCTGAGTTGCCTCATGTGATTGGTATTTTCAGCCTGCAAGTGTTTTTTTCTTTTCTCATGTTGACCTTTTTCCTTTTCACACCCTCGGACCATTTACGGCCTCCAGCTCCTCTGAACCTGCAGCTGTTTGGGAGGATACGCACATCACATACGCTGATTTATCACAAACATTGTACAACTGTGCAGCATTTTGAGGAAGCCAGAAAATGTCATTTCTGTCTCAGCAGCATTCAAGTATCTCCCACACACAGCATGTGTTTTTCAAATCAGCATTTCTCCACCTTCTTCTTCCCTTTTCTCGTTTAGTTTCTCCACACAGGGTCAGGAGGTGAAATTATGTGGATGCACGCACCGTGTTGTCTTGTTTTCTATCAAACCTACAGTAGGATGAGACGATTATTAAAACGATCGCTTGCAGAAAGTCTCCGGGCATCAGTGCTTAAACTGTGAGGACACGACACGGAGAGCTGCTGCATTCATATAGACAAGAAGATCATTCGCAACACGGGACATGGATTTAGGCTTATTGCATATCGTAGATGAAGCTCTGGGAGTGAAAGGATGAGGGGTGAAGGGATCAATCAGGGTTTGGAGAGTTTGGAGTTGGACCGGACTCTTTGTGGCTCTACGGGAACTCCAGTGTTTTCTGTATTGAAACGAAAAAGAAAGAACCAGTCGATTATTTTAAAGCACTTTTGTGCTTCACACAATAACCGACCCAGCCCATTATAAACGAAACACAAACCGAGGAAGTGATACCTCTTTCTTATCTTGCAGTGAGAAGGGGAAAGAGAAAAAAGAAAAAGAAGTTTGAGGAGAAAGGATGTGGTGTTCAGGTCGAATCTGACCGATTTAAAACTTCATAAAATCATAAATTTTTTTATTTTTACTCCGGTTGCCTCAAGGCCTTACGATGATATCATTGAATTTCGAGTTGTCTAATCAGCTTGTGGTGTTCCCGGGTCACAGGAAGTGCAGAAACAGGATGGGAATCAAGGCGCGGTCTTAATTCAACATTTGCTGATAACGAATTAACAAAGTCTTCACTTCTTCATCCATTCATCCAGTTTCCTTTTATCAGGGTCACAGGAGGCTGCTGCCGATCCCGGCTTACTACTGTTTCCACGGTGATACATCGAGACCAACAATTCATTCATGCTCACATTTAAACCTACAGGGCGTTTAGAGTTTCCAGGTAACCTTCTAAGTGTGTGTTTTTTGGACTGTTAACATGTGAACAGATCGTACGTTAAAGCTTCAGCCATAACTCTACTGCTACTACTCCTGCTGCTGCTGCTGCAGCTTTCCAAGAGAGCTCTGATGTTATGGGCATGTCAGCTTTAGTGCCAAGTTAACAGAGGATTAGCTAATGTTCAGAGAAACTTTAAAAACAATCTCCAGTTGCCAGATGACGTGATCATGTGTGTGGAACAACAGCGAGACTAAACAACTGAGATCTGAAAAACACAGACTGCCGTCAAAGATGATAATACACTTTTGATATGCTTTATTATGTCTGACTGAAGCGAGCGTCTTCGTGTTAGTGCTCCTCGGTTTGCTTCTGATAATAAATAATAAAGAAGAAGAAAAAAAAGAAAAAGAAAAAGTGTCTCCTGTTTGTTTAAGTCTTTCTGTCTTTCTGGGCCACAGGGTGTCATGTGACCGCGGTATCAGATCAAGTCCCAGCAGAGACGTAAGCCAAGCAGCAAACCGACCTGGCTGTGAAATGAAGCCGAGGTTTATAGAAAGAAAGTCCTAAAAAACTGCAGTTCCCCAAACGTCCACTCGAGGCTGGCTGCAGAACAGCAGAGGAAATAGTGTTTTACTTTTCAGCAGCGGATTAATCCAGGATATTTAATAAGTATTTGTGGGGTGAAGTATAAGTGGTGCAGTTCCTCAAACGGCCACTTGAGGCTGGCTCCAGAAGTGAGTCAGTCTCCATAAGTCCCCATGTTTCACAGCAGAAATAAACATGTTTACACTGAGGGTAAATTTATATACAACTCACCTGTTCAGGTTATATTAAGGCTTAAAGTTATGAATAATTAACGTGACTGCACGGATATGACGTCTATTCTTTATATTGTCAATGACCCAAACATGCAGAGATGGTCTCATTTGATTCTAAACAAGACAGTCTGCAACATGCATATAGTTTCAAGGATTTTTCCAGGTATTCCAGGTGCTTGCTTCACTTTGATCAAACACTTTCGAATGCACTTCCTTCCCCCCGTGCTGCAGTGCACGCTGTGTTTACAGTTCAGGGTGTCGATGAAGTCTTTAAACTCTGAACACAGAAACACAAACAGCTGCACCTCCGTCCGTCCGTCCGTGTGTCTGTGCACGAGACAAAAACACATTGCACAACAACACAAAGGCTGTCACGTGACGCCGTGTGCTGTTAGCTGTAAACAGCATGTCTGAGGATGGCGGTGTTTCGCAGTGGGAGCGGCCTACGCTCTGTGGAACGCTGTGGAATGAGTGGAACAAGATGTGCTCTCTCTGTTTACCTGCTACAAGGACGAACCTACACAGCTGGAAGACGAAAGACGTGCACGAAAAAAAACAAATTCCTGCTGCAGATGAGCTCACTTATCTGCTAAAAACAAAAACACAACTCAGACTTAAAAATGAGATGCAAGTTATTCTTTTTTTGCAGACTTTTACATCTTGGATCGAACCTGTTTGCACCATAAACAGAAGAAAACATGGATGTAGTATGTGTGACCTATAGGTTTATGAGCACGGGTGGAGCTGAGGCGTCCTTGATTAAGCTTGAAGTTGCTTGAACGAGCCATCTGTAACAACACCTATGTTTGTCTAAGTCATCATCATCTCTAGATAATTGCATAACTGTGATTAACCCTGGTACAAATATTTATTTTGTAAAAATCAGGCTTTTGTCCAAAAACAACGCCACCAAGATTCTTGTGGCCAAAATGACACACACAGACGAGCCCCCGGCAGATCACCATCACAAACATGTTGTAATATCTGCTAGTGCATCAAACATGCCACTCTTTGATTTCCATAGATGTGCATATCTCCACATGCCCACGCTGCTTTGTCACAGGAAAAGGTCGAGGTTGCCTCTGGGGAAGTCGCTGTTGCTGCACAAAGTGTGAGGAAACTTTCTCGGAAACAAAGACAAAGACGATTGACTGACTCTGACCCCGTGACTTCACTGAAGCCCTCGTGCATCTGGTGATCCGATGTCACATGTTCGGGCTTTATTCTATTATCGCTTGTGTCTGCTTTAAGCAAAGTCTTGTGCTCGCAGCAGCTCCTTAATATATTAATGCAACCTGATGTCAACTATCTATATGGAGGCCAGACTTTTGGTGGTATGCATGGCTGCAACTGTGACAAAGCAACGTCAGATGTAGTTTGCTCAGTTTTCATGGAAGTGCAGACCTGATTCTGACTCCTTATCCATGTTGACTTAACAGCTGAGGTAGACAGTTCAATTTTGATCAAACAGAAGCTGACAAGCACGTTGGCTTTGAGTCAGGATAATGAATGGACAGATGTGTTTTTAACTACGATCAATGACGATCGTTCAGGGCTTGGCACGTTGTTTTTTAGTCGGACTAGCACCATCTTTTGCATGACCTTGTGTCTCTCAGATCACGTGATGATGAGTGCATACCACCGCTATCTTTCCGCAGTTTGGTCAAATAAAACCTGACCATGAAACCTACAGGAAGCATGACATCTGTTTAAAAACAGCTGACAAACACTTGCTGAAGCTGCAGCTTTAACTCAGGCCGAGGACAGAGTCTCCAACCGTCACTATGCACCGGGACAAAAACCAGTTTTGGTCTCCATGGATGAATTTTAAATGATATTAAGACTTAAAGTTACTAGTCTTTATTCAGCTCCACCCACGCTTCACAGCTTTGCCAAACCTTGGATTAGATAGCAGAGACGTATCCATTTCTATTTTGCTTGCCACCTCCTGCCGCCTATAATTAGATGAATAAACGCTGATCACAGCTAATAAACAGTCCTGCGGTTAGTCGGAGGGAGGAGCTCGAGGAGATTGCGGTTAGGTGGAGGTCCTCCTGTCCTCGTGGTGAAACTTGTTTTGCACTTTGTTTGCTGAAGGTGCAGCCAGACATTCCACACTCCGTCAGGCCTGTGTGTGCACACACACACGTACACACACACACACACACACACACACACAACAAGATCTGCAAGAATCTGTTTTATTCGACCTTAACCTGGTTTAATTCCAACGAACATCTGTGTGTCTGTGCACGCTCCGTCGTCTGCTTTTGGCTGTGTTGGCTGTGTTTTCATGTTGGGAAGGTAATAGGAGCTGTGTGTGTGCAGGGTGAAGAGGATGCTGGCTGTGTGCAGGGTGGAGAAACTGTACGAAGGTGTGGGTGTGTTTGGGTGGGTGGTGGAGGTTTGTTGTTGATCCATTTCACTGCTGGAAGGTTGTTTTTCAGTCTAGGCATGCTCAGACTGTTCTGCACACGGAGGACGGTTCATGTTTTCGACTGGAAAGAGAGAGAGAGAGAGAGAGAGAGAGAGAGAGAGAGAGAGAGAGAGAGAGAGAGAGAGAGAGAGAGAGAGAGAGAGAGAGAGAGAGAGAGAGAGAGAGCTGCCCTCAGGATACAGCAGGAATTAGTTTTTTTAGGATGATTGACAGTTTATTGTTTTTATGACAGACAAAGGATTTACAAAGATTTCAGGCACAAATAACAACATCAAGTTGACATGGAGCAAAAAAAAAAGTAAAAGGAAGAGTTACTAAATGTTTCCATGACCACAGACGTAAAAGAAAACGTCCACATGTACACATAATAACATATATAATTATATAGTATTACAAATTTTTTACTTGATTACTTTTAAAGGTCCCGTATTTGACACATTTTTCTGGTGTTTCATTTGACTATTTTGAGCTCTTCTGATTGGCCGACCACAGGTAACAAATTGGTGGGCCTGCAGTTCCTCAAACGTCCACTTGAGGCTGGCTCCAGAAGTGAGTCAGTCTTCATAAGTCCCCATGTTAAATGCAGAAATAAACGTTTACAGCCTAGTACAAAAAACAGTTTTGGTCTCTGTAGCTAATTTCCCCGTTCATGACAACTGTACTGAGGGTGAATTTATATATATATATATATATATATATATATATATATATATATATATATATATATATATATATATATATATATATATATATATATATATATATATATATATATATATAAATATAATGGCGGCATGCCATTCAGGAAATAAACCATATATTGAATGAAACTTTAAATATATGGAGTGAACCTTGAATATATTGAATGAAGTCTGAATATATTGAACGAAACCTTAAATATATGGAATGAAACTCAGTAAAGTATCTATCTATCTGTCTGTCTGTCTGTCTGTCTGTCTGTCTATCTATCTATCTATCTATCTATCTATCTATCTAAAGTACCCAAAGAGCTGGTGGGGAAATATTAAAGTGTACAGAGACAGATGTGCAGCAGATGCATTAAGGGTGAGCAGTTGAATCTAAAGTGAAAGCAGCCTCAGCAACAGGCAGCAGAAAGTCCCCTCCCGTCTGAAGTAACTCACTGTTACAGCAGCACTAAAAATAACAGGACTTCCTCCTGGCCGAGGATGCTGACATGCCCTGCCTGCATGCCTCACGCGTGAACAAAGAGTTCAGCCAATCACAGGACGCGTGGCAGCAGAATCCAGCCAATTGCCGCCGGGCGGGTTTTGTGGGAGTTTGTGTTTTACTTTATGGATGCAACAGTTTACACAAAGAGAAGTGGGGAAACTTCCGTGAAGTCATGATGGTGTGATGGTGTGAAGAGAAAATGAACTTCTACTTTTGGTTACATGGTTTATTTGTGTGTAAAATCCTAACCTAGAAATCAAGAGTATTCTGTATTCAGTGAGTTTCTTCTTGTCCATATAGCACATGGATGATTAGTTATCTAGTCATGGCGTTGTGAATCATCAGCACAGGGTGATCACCGGGGGTTACCTCAGCCTGGGCAGATAAGACTGACAGACTGATGAGTGACGTGGCGTTAAAGAAATGTTGGAATTTACCTGTCAGAGCAGGTAACGACAGAAACTGACTGTTTCAGTGATTTTACATCTACAGTCAAGACATCTTAAACTCTTGTGTCCTAATGTGGATTAATAAATCACCAGAGGAGCCTTTAATTGTTTTAATTTCAGTTACATTTACACCGTCCTCATTGTGGCTCAAGTCAAGATAAATACAATTCATGGAGCGTCGTATAAAAACTCAGGATGGACGGATTACTTTGATTTTTGATCCAGGTTAACCTTGAAAAACACTTCCCAAGCACTTCCCATAACTCGTCCAGTTACTGTCATATTTATGAGTCATGTCTCATCCACCTGGTGTCTTGTGAGCTGCTGCTGTAACACTGTGTGATCGACAAAGTCTGTCTTATCTTATTTTATGTTATTAAGTTACTCATGTTGTTTGTGTTTTCGACTCTTTTGTCATAGTAGGGCATTCATTAAACTTGTGATTTAAAAAGACACTGCTGTCAATTCACATACTTCCACACTTCCACTTGCTATTTCCAGCACACAAGTGCGTTCACTGTACTGCGATATAGAAAATGAAAGCAAGGAGGAGACCGTGGAAAAATAAAATAATTGAAAATATCTAATCTGATGTTAGGAGTGCACAGTAACTTGCTGACAGATTAGTAAGGTTTATTTATTTATGTTATTCATTTATTTATTTGTTGTTATATTTTCCTGTCTGTATTTATTTTATTGTTTATTTGTTTTTGTCCTTTTCAGAATGGTTAAAGTCTGTGCTATTGTTTTCTGTGCTGCCAATGTTTGGGATGTTTGGGATGTTTGAGATGTTGTAACTCAAAAACCAATAAATATCTGTATGTAAATATAAGAAAATGAAAGCACGTGTGTTTTATTTTCATGTTTTGACAGTCAAATATTGACACGAATGCTACAGTTATGATTGTGGTAATTGCGGCACAACAGCTGTACTCGTACTGAGATGAGTACCCTGCTATAGGTACACAGTGTACTGCGTTGAAGAGTAGTAACGGAAGTATCAGAGATGAGACTCAGCATTGTGTGCTCATCTCTTCAGCTCCAGAGGAAGTGAGAGTAAAAAAAAAGAGTGACGAATGTGTCGAGGACATCGAGTCTGTTGACTTCACTCATGAGTTACATGTTTATGGTAAAACATGAGGGGTGCGTAACATGGATGGGTGTGAATAATAAAGATAATTGCATTAGTCTAGGTCTAGTCTTTTCACTTGAGTACAGATGGACACTAAAGTCAGTCAGAACTGAAGAAGAGGTCTACGAACAGTCCAGTTACCCCAGACTTCTTTTTGCAGAAAGATGACCTTCACAGAGTTATTACACACACATTTCCTGCCGTGCGTCTTCATCAGAAGAATGCTTTCACAGCTAACCTCGAGCTCATGACCAGACTTGCTTTGTGCTCTGTAAGCACGCTGAACTGTCTGTAGTGAATCACACAGCCCACAGCGAGGAGTAAACAGTGGGAGGATGAGGAAACAAGAGGCGAGATGCTACAGGAAACCAGCTCAGAGGTTATGAATGCATGTGTGTGTGTGTGTGTGTGTGTGTGTGAACATGCGGCTCTTGAATGCCGTCCCGCGTGAACAGCTGGCTTCAGCCAAACAGGAAAGGAATGCTCGGGTGTCTTAGCCAATCACGAGCCGAGTCTGAGGGAAGTGCGAGGCATGCAGGGCGGTGAAGGATTTAATGGTTATTATGATGATGATGATGTCATCCAAAACCAGACACACACACACACACCTTAAGATGGAGAGCATGGAAACTCAAAACGTATTGTAGATATTAATTAATTAATGAGTTTATTGATGGGATTTAATTATCCAGGTCAGGTTAAAGTATAAGGCTCATGAATTTAATAAAAGTCGCTGTAGTTATTAGTAAATATTAGTCAAATGAAAAAAATGGATTTGTTGGGGGACTATTTGAAACGGCGGATTAATCCAGAGATAGTGTATTTGTGGGTGTATGTGAGATTGAGTCAAACTAAATGACGAATAAATGATGAACATGTGGTGCAGTTCCTCAAATGTCCACTTGAGGCTGGCTCCAGAAGTGAGTCAGTCTTCATAAGTCCCCATGTTTCACAGCAGAAATAAACATGTTTACAGCCTGGTACAAAAAACAGTTTTGGTCTCTGTAGCTAATTTCCACGTTCATGACAACTGTACTGAGGGTGAATTTATATACAACTCACCTGTTCATATCATATCAGGACTTAAAGCTGTGTGCTTCAGAATCAATTTTAAGATTATTTTTTTGGTTTATAAATCTCTCATTGGTCTTAGTCTTACCTATTTATCAGATTTGCTTTTAAACTATGAGTTTTTAGGACCTTCAGGCCTCCCTGAAGACCCGAGGGCAAGACTTTTACTTGAACTATATTTATAAATTTGTCTGTTTATATATTTTAATCTGTTACATCATTTTCACTATTATTTATTTAGTTAGTTAGTTGTCTGTCTATTTATATATCTTAACCTTTATTATCTATTTAATGGATTTAATTGAATTTAAACTGTATTATTATTTATTTCTTTTTATTATTATTATTATTAGTTTTATTTTTTAACCTGCCTCGGGTGTTGCCTCACTAAAAGATGATCTTTATAAAGAGCGTGAAGGGTATGAAAGACAAAGTCTGATTGATTGATTGACTGTTGTCGACGGCGACGGTTTGGCGTGTTTGAGCAGCCAGGCTTCAGTCATCCCACCAGCAGGACATGGACTGTGACAGGACACTCAGATGAGCATAAACAAAGCTTTACAGCCAGGCGTGGACAGTCCTCAATGACTTCCTCATGAACACAATGACTGCACAGTCCTAGTCAGTCATCTGTAGATTAGAAATACTGCAGGTTGGATCACCCCATGTACAAAGACTCAGACAAAGACATCTTCTTCTTGTGGAAAGACTGTGTAAAGTTCACGTTCGTCTAAGACAAATAATAGGATGGCGGTTGCCTGACACGGTCCCAGTAGGGCTAATATTACATCATGGTGTGTCCATTATGTAATGTTGTTTTGCAGCAATAAAAACAATGCATCAAGTTGTAATGGAAAACCGAGCGGCATCAGCTTCTCTTCCATGTTAGTCTTTCTTGGAAAGCTGATAGACAGCGGACATGTGTGCAGTTTTTTCCACGCACGTGTCAGTCAGACGCTGGCCGGTTTATTGTTACACATCCACACTTGGAAACTCTGCACCTGTTTTTCTTCATATATATATATAGTATGTTCTTAGTTTTGTACATATATATGTCTCTTTAGCTGCCCGGTGGTCATTCACAGCTGAGAAAGGCATGTTTGTTCTGAAAATAACGCTGCAGCTGAAAGCGTGATCCGACCTGACCCCTGACACAGTTTTCACAAGGACAACACGCAGCATAACAAAGTCAAGATCCCTCGCTGGTTTTTCCATACCACATCGCTGCCTATTGTATTAGGGGCACACAAACAAGGCCAGGAAAGTAATTGTGCATACAGCTGCATTGTGGGTGTAGCAGCAGGTTATAGTATTATTGTGGCAAGCGATGCCAAATCCAAAAGGGCAGAGCTTGAGAGGAAGGAAGAGAAAGAAATGTGCCAGGATCGCAGAGAATAAGAGGAAAATGTTTCTGAAATTTCTGGGAAGCAATTCACCGACACAAAATAATTAATCAATCAATTGGTCTTTAAAGGTTTCGTCATTTTATTCTTGCAAGAGGAACAGTTTCACAAACGCACAAGACAGTCTGCAGAAAATGTTCAGTGTGGGGCAGTCCCACACTGATTCTTATACATTTCTAAGGAGTATTTGTCATTATCTAACTGTAGCAGGTGGTTAGAATGGAGTGTGTTCATCCCTATCAAACCTCACGAGCTCAAGCTCTGCTGGACCGTGAGAACCAAGGTCAGGTTTATACATCAAAAAACTACTTCTTCAAACAACCTGCATGTCAGGCCGGGACCCAAAGCAGGACTCAGATGCAGAGGTTGGCAGAGAGCTGTTTTTTATTCAGATCAACAAATTCCCTCGACAGAGTGAGGCTATGAAAAACGGCCTAAACTAGGGAAAACAAAAAAATGAGGCTGAAAAAACACTAGGCTATGCACTAAGAAACAAAAGGGCAAGACTAAGAAGTACAACCAAAAATCTCTCATACAAGGAAGGAAAACAAAAGAACACTAGAAATATAATGCTGTGACTGTGGGCTATGAAACAAGGCTTGGGTGAACGCTACAAGAGACGAAACACTTCGGCACGGGACAAAAGGCGACGCAGACAATATATACACAGGGTGATGGTGAACAGGTGGAAACAATCAGGGCGGGGAAGACAATCAGACCGGTGACACATGAGGAAGGGCAAGTGACCTGAAACGAGAGGAGAGTTATCTATCAAAATAAAACAGGAAATGACGAGACAGGACAAAAACCCAACGTGACCTCACCGCGGTGTGACACTGCATAAAGGAGAGAAAGATTTCTGAGTGCAAGGTACTGAGTGAAACCAGAAAACAAGAATATAAGGCACACAGTGTTATACTTCAAAAACTGAGATCAAACATGACATATGGTTATAAAAGAACACACAATCATGTAATATACATTTTTTTTCATTACAAAAACTTAATAGGTGTGTGATTAAAATCAGTATCATAGACCAAACAGAAAGGAGACCACATCGTTTAAAAAAATATGCACAGCTTAGATGATCGATATGAAAACAAAAAGTTTTGTCTTCTTGTGGACAAACCTGACAAAGTATGACTGTTTATCACGATGTTGTCTTTTTTTTAGCAATTAAATCCCAGAAAAATCTGTTTATTTTGGATTTATATGGCTCTAGTAAGTGAAAATGTATTTTCTGTGTGAACATTACCAGTATGTACATGTATATTTTGAGCTAGGGTTCATCCTCACGGGAGCAAATCTGTGCCCAGTAAACTTAATGGTACCATGAACACATATACTAACTTCCCGTGCCGTGAGGCAACACCCAAACCTCCAGCAGCTCCAGCAGCTCCAGAAGATACAAGTCTGCAGCCACAGAGCAACTTAGATAAACACTTTCATTATCTGCTGCTCTCAGCAGTTATCAGACGTCAGCAGCACAGACATGCACAGACAGGCCTCTCGCTGCACACTTAGGGTTTCGCCCTGCTCCCTCATAGGTTACAAGACCCGATCTACTCCAACATCTTTGTGCAACTAAGCTAAAAAGAAAGTTTGTTCCTAACGTCTACCTTCCATCACCCATATTTCATAATAATATTCTCTGCTTGCACCTATGTAAACTAGAAATGTATTTGTCAGAACATGCAATTATCTTCCAGGAACACCAACCACTCCTATCACATTGCATAAAATGAAAGTTATAACCACGAACACTCCTCCTGTGAACTTCTGGATAGAGGTTGCACAGATGCGGTCAAGCATATTCTCCAAAACAATTCATTACTCAGCAGTACTCCTGTTATTTAATGTAACAGTTCAACCTCAGAGCACTACGTGCCTAATAGCCTGTACATGGAAATATCTCTGCTTAAAAATACAAAGTTTGTTTCATAGATAAAGAAAGCATGGAGCACTGGGCAGTGATCACAGATGATCCGCATCATCCACAGATGAATCAGCATGATCTGCTGGATGTGAATGTAGGGAGGGATGCTGGGAGGATAGCAGGGATGGGGCGTGTGAAAAAAGAAAAAATGTCATTTACGAGAATGTTGATTTGCTTCTTTGTGACCTTTGACCCCTCCATAACTGTGTCTAAATCTCAATTAAAAGAGGCTTCAAATCACAAAAGTATCCAAGGTTTCTCAGTGGTGAATGGGATTTTATTGTTTCTGCTAAAAGGACACTTTACAGTTTAGTATTAAAATATAAAAAACAAATAATTTAATTAATATGCAGAATATCACATGGCATGTTTGTGCATGTGAAGCAGCACACCGACCCCCGACAAGACAAGAAGTACGTAATGCTGTAAGACACGAACCGTCAATGATTTCACTGATTTGGGTTAAACTTGCCAACAGAGTTTCTCAATGGAAACTTCTACTACGAATTAAAGCTGCTGTTAGCCAGGCTGTGAGAGTGTTTGTTGTTTCTGACCACTGGGTAAAAGAGGAGGTTTTCAGGCCTGGGTGGGTGTGTGGGCCTGTGTCGTGCCAGAACAGGAGCTGGGCGAGCAGCAGGCTCAGCAGTCTTCTATGAACATAATTACAGAGGCGATAAAAAACCCGAAAAGGATGATGACGGAGAAGGCTGAGAAAAGAAAAAGAGAGTGACTGCCAGACGAGAGTAAATCTAGGACAGACTTCTAGTCTTTGGCAAGACCTTCGTGAAATAAAACACTGAAAGACGAGACGCTGAGCTGGGCTTCTTGTTGCATTAGCCGGCTGCTACGTCTTGTTTTGTTGCATTTGATAAAATGTAAGTAATCATCACAAGTATACGCGTACAGCTGTCCATGTTTACCACAGTGTCGCCGTGAGAAACATCAAGTACTATGCAGTGTTGCTTTAACTGTAGTTCAGGCCTCTATGGAAGTCAACAGGGTCAAAACAGTAATTAAGGCTATAAAACAATAATTGTTCCCACAATGAAGACATTCTTGAAGTACACCATGCTCGTCCTGAAGCTGAACCAGAACTTGATTGCTGAGAAAAACGAAAAAGGCAAACTGGATTTTTTAAATTTTATATTTGTTTATTTTAAAAAACAAACAAACCCATGGGGTTTCATACAAAAATACTTGTATCAAGGATGCATTGCAAACATACTTTGTCACAAATCAAGTCTTTTTAATAACAGTGATCTTTCTTTGAGCCCTAAAAATAAAAAACAAACAAATAAAAGTTGTGAAACAACCACAGTGGAGTGAAATGTTATCTAGGACAACATTTTCAAGACACAACGATTATCCTGACATTAAAAAAGGTGCTTTCAATGTTGATGTTTGGCACTTATGTGTGTGTCAAGAAAATTTAAGAGCCAAACACTAAAAACTGGGATCTGGAAAATCGAATGTGAGGTTTCAAAGAGTTTTTTGCTTTAAGGAAAAATTCACACTCCACATCAAAACAACAAAAACATCAACTCCTAAAGGCAGTAGTAGAGCAAAAAAAAAAAATCAAAAAGTGCAAAAAATAAAAAGGAATAAACCATTTTTTTCAAACACTGGTACACAAGAAAACGTTGCATCAAAGGAAAATTATTCTACATGCTCAAATTCTCATAGGCAACATTACTCCAAACGAATAACTCAGTGGACTACACACACAAAAAGATGGTTCCTCTAGTGAAATCACTGGAATGACGAAGCATTGTGTGAAAAACGCAAAACCCCAAAAACATAAGCAAAGATGTCACAGCATGCTGGGGGAGAAGGGGGCTGACTAATACAATGCTTGGCCCCAATAACAAAAGTCATAAAGTGGCTGTGTTCGGACAGTGAGACCCCCGGACAGCTTCGAGTCTCTAAAGGAAGGGACAGCTTATTCAGAAATGTAGCGCGCCACAAGCTCTGTGGCTTCAACCTCCAAGTCCATGACTTGGAAGAGCACCACGAGGAAGACTCAAGCTCAGCATAGGTTGATAAGGCGTGGCAAGACACCAGGCAAAGAGTCTTTCTTATATCTCCACAATCCTGGATTTATTTCTTAATCCAACACGTCTCCTCTTCTGGAGTTCAGCCTTTCTGTTTCTTTCCAAGTGCCTTTTAATGGACGGTCCCTGAGAGCTGGACCACAGTTCGAAGAGTCGCCGCTAGGACTTCAACACACTGGCATCATGCGGGCGTTGCCGTTGAACTCCTCCTCAGTCTGGAAAACAAAAGGTTTCATTAGATAACTTATTAATAATAAAAAGGTAATTTCTCATTGGCTACGATCACTACTAGGTGGAGAAACCTACCTCAGTGTATGCTGGAGGTGGTGGAAACTGGAAGGACGGGACGTTCATGAAGATGGGGCTGTCGTCGCCATCGAAGTCATCAAGGAGCGGCGTGAGCGGCTGGTCGAGCCGGCAGTCGCGGGTGATGTCGCAGTAGCTGGGAGGATTGGAGGGCATCCTGAGGGAAACCCAGCTCTGCGACGCGCTGCTAACCGAACCCTCCTGGCTGCTCACGCTGCTGCTTCGGCTGCCAAGGCCGGCGGTCCCGATGACCAGCGGCAGCTCCTGGATCAGCTTCTCACTACCAGGAATGTGGATGTAGATCTGGAAGAAGCAACAGCGACACCTTAACACTGATTTACAACTCTCACGACAGCCAGGAAATCACTGGCAGCGTGACCACAAAAACTGAGGGCTTACCATCAGAGCGTACTCCACACGGATGATGTTGCAGCCGAGCATGGACGGTTTGATCTTTGGCACTCGGATGGTTTTCCCCTGCCAGGCGTCGCACATGCCTGAGATGATGTGGTTCCCTCGGACCGAGGACAGCTTCTGTCGGAAGACTTTGGTGCGCCCGTTGGCTTGGTAGGTGTGTTTGGCGATGATGGCGGCCTTGGGCACCACGATGCGAGAGCAGGTGTTTTCGAACTTTGCGTTGATGCAGATGTCCTCGCCCTCGCAGAAACCGCGACGGTCGATCTTGACGTTGAGCGACACCTGCCCGTCGGGGATGAACATGCAGGTGACTTTCTTCTCTTTCATGCCACCTGTGGGAGACTTGAGGAAGGGACACGGGAAAGGTAAGACGCCGGGGTCAAACTGAAACAAGACACACACACACACACAAAAAAAACAAGATCAGTTACTCACCAGCAGATCTGGGGTGTTGATATCCAGAGGCTCCTCCACCTCGAAGGGTTTCTTGCACTCGAGCGTGGGCTGCTGTGGCCTCTCCATCATGGCTTTCACATAGTAGTGGACGTATCCAAACTTCCCCTTGTATGAGGACACCAGCTGCCTGTGAGGACACGTAAAAAAAACATTAGTATCCTTGCAGGATATCGCTCAACGAATAGATCGTATGGCAAAGACGGGATGCTTTACCCTTGCTGGGGGAGCTCAAATCCAAAGGTGTAGTTGTATTTGTTGCCAGGCCTCAAGACGACTGACCCATCAGAGTCTGTAAAGACAAAATACACATGCGATTACAAACCTTTACATAATTTAAGCATCAGTATCAGGCAGGACTAGACTTGGCTGCTGTCTACTGCCACTAGCAGCTGTTACACTGAAATAATGAACCACAAGTAGACTCAAGGGAACTCCCTCTGGTCTAATAAAAACCAGGGGACTCCTTTAAGGGTCCAGCTGCAGCAAAGTGCAATGCATTGAAGATGTGATGATTCAGTGACTGTCCTTACCTGAGGGTTGGTCGTCCATCAGCAGCACCTCCTCATGTCTCAGATACTCGGCCTCCTGTCTGCACCGCTGCTTGCCTTTAGCGTACTCCACCTTGGCGCAGCCCAGACCCAGAAGCTTCATCGCGGACACCCTGGTCACCTCGTTCACCTCCACCTCCACCCGTCCACACACTCGGTCCCCGCCGCAGTAAAAAGTCTTACTCGGGTCCGTGAAGACAACCTGGAAGGTTTTTAATCTCTTCGTCATGGCGACCATGTTTGCTTAATTCAAAAAAATATATATCCCAAATTTTTAAAAGTAAACTCGTAACGTGTTGCTCCGCTTCACTCCTCCGTGCTGTAAACAAAGAGGGGCACTGCTCCGCTTTTATATGACGAGCCTCCTCAGCGGCACGAGCAGCCGGGGTGAACAGCATGGCTCAGCGCGTGCACACCGCTCCCATTGGTCGAGAATCTTTGTTTGTGTCAGTTCCGACCAATCAGCGGCCAGAAGCGACGCGTGGACACCGCATGGCTCTGAGAACTTAGAGCGTGCGCAGCTGATGCGAGCGCAGGAAGCTGAAGGTGGCCAAGGAGAAAAATCCGTTTTCGCGTAAACACATGGAAAAAAAAAGAAAGACCCGTGGATGTGAGGGGCGATGAGTCATTCACATGTCACCGTTACACATACCGATACTGAAAGAAGCATATATTAGTATCATTAGGGTAGGGGGTGAAAATATATGATAAATATAAACATAACAAACAAAAAAACACAGTAAAACACTGTGCTACTGTACAAAAATGTAGCTTTCAGTATACATTTAATACATTTATTGTATAATATGTATAAAAATGACACATTTGGGCATTTGTATTCTTTTATTAGATCTAAAAACAAAAGGGAAACTCCCCAAATTGACCTAAACTATAGAAATAATGCCACAGAACATGTACATTTATGATTTTGAATGTTTTTTGAAGCTCTGATATGACATATTTGTTTTTTAAAGACTTAAAATGGAGGCATGCCTGCCCATATTAGGTATACTACAAGGCGATCCACAGATTTGACAAGATAATTTGCAGATATGCTTTATATTTCATATTTTTTGGTGAATAGGCAACTTTACACATCTGCACAAAACATTTTTTATGTATGCTTCTTGACTTTTTATCATTCTATCATTTCTACAATTAATCCCTCAATTTCAAAAGCCACCTATATTCTAATTACATGGATTATCTTGCACATTGCAAATATGTTTTATATTTCATATTGTGCTGGTGAATAGACTACTTTACACGTATGCACCAAAAAACATGTTTTGTTTCATATTTTGTTTACTTTCTATGTCTGCTTCTTGACTTTCAATACTTGCGTTTGTATCATCACATCTTCATTTGAAGCAGCTGCCATCTAAGAACGGTGAAGGTTATCTGATGAGTGCCAAGCTTGACAGTTGATTCCCGATCAAACATACAAGTAGGTCAGTATTTTTAGTACACAAGGAGCTGCAGAAGCGAAACCTTTACTTGGTTTGGACCACATTTAGGACTTCACATCCAAGTTGGTCGACAGCTGTTGACAAAATGACTATAAAGGGATGTAAACATGTATATACCGTGCACCTTGCTCCATATTATGCTCGCACTGTAGGGTGGGAACCCCACATGGCCAAGGGAGGAAATTCGAACTGCTGGAAAGCTCCAGACTCGATGTGTGTCAACATTTGTGCTAATTTATATGAACATTTCTCTGGGAATATGCACCACTGAAGCACAATTTCCAACTTACCTGATCTTCCTTGACTAATCTTGGGCCCAGCATAAAGAAACTGTACTACACACTGCACAGACAGTGGCAGGAATGGGGTGTTAAAATGTGCCTACCAGCTCATTTCCCACTATGAAAGATTAAAAATTAAATGGGTACATCAGAAAATACGATTGCAATTAATGATTTATAAAAATGTGCATAAACACAATAATATAGAGTATACAGACGTTTATAAAGCAGAAAAGGTGACTAGCTTTATGTGTGAGCTGAGGTTTTGCAGGATTCTCATGCATATATATAAAGACAACCATTTAATTCATGGAACATGAGGATTGCAGGTCACAAGCACAACAAACGCATGCAGAACATTTTGAAATGACAGTGTTGTTTCATGTGCAGAACATCAGTCTGTCTTTGGCTCCACCTGGCTGACTGAACACACACATACACACATCATAATGCACCAAAAATATATTCATAAGATGCCACGTGGGTTTTAAATATATAGCATATTGGAGCTAATGATTGAAAACTTTCTAGTGTTTTGCAGGTCACACGATACAATAACACATACGTGGTGTCATATGATCTGTGTAGCCCACAATTGTTGCTGGGTTGTTTTTGATCGTTCGAGACCGTTTCGTTCCCTTCGCTGAACTTTCACACACTTCTCTTTGTTGCCAACCGGGCGGAGGAGTTTCCACCATAAAACCTTTTTAAGGAACACTCCACCCATATCCTCAGTCTTTGAGGGTGAATCACGCCTGCCCTCGTGGATGGATTACTGATGGAGCCCGGGGGGAAATTTATATCATAATTCTTTGAAATGATGCTGAAGAGATGCCAAGTTACAACGAAGACACAAAACAACTACTAACAAACACAAAGACACCAAGTAGAGATGCAAGACGACCACAAAGAAACATAAAATGGCCACAAAGAGACACACAATGACAAATAGAAAACACAGAACTACTACAAACACAGCTGCCTCATTTCAGTCATATATGATTAGAGGTCATACACTTTCTGAACATAGACGTTTAGGTAATCAGCTAATAGCTGCCTTATCTTCAGTATTTAAAGCGACAAAAGCTTTACAGTTTAAGTGAACACCTGAGTAACGGACGATGGAGGTAGGTGCAGGTCTGTCAGCCAATCAGTTAGCTGGATTAATGTGACTCTGACCAATGGAAGAGCTACAGGTAGGTGCTGTAACATGCACCTACATATTCACCTGTTGGGAGCGCTTAAAGGTCATACATGTCAAGATATACTGAACATATACGGACAAAAAAAGATTTCAAACTGTGTTGTGGCAGTTACAGGAGACCCTCCTCTTACAAGACTTCTCCTTTAAAGGACATTTACACTGCAAGCTCAAACATACTGCCCTCTAGTGGAGGAAATCTCTATAGAGGAGGTCAAACAATTTCTGCCTCACCATTGTAAAATCTAAGTTCTTAAAACTCACTGCAGCCTTCCCAGCAAAATGCTTGATTTAATAACGGTTTAACTCGACCAGCTGGCTTTATCCTGTTGTCACCAGTTAGGCAGCATTACTAAAAGAGCCACCTCAGTGAGAAGCCATTCAAGTCTCTATGGTATTTAGTCCCTGAGGCAGGTCCACCTGCCATCAACCCCTTTTCTAAACAGGTCTTCTACAATGTGACTGTAGCAGGAAACTGTACAACTGCCTGAAGACAACCACATGCCATTAAGGCAAGTTTTCATTCTAAGATATCAGGACAGAATACAAATGACAGTCAGAGTTAGACATTTTATTTGTCATTGAGTACACCACAAAAAAGGACATAAGGCACAATACGATGCAGTGAACTCAAAGCTACAAGTTGTATCGCTGTCCCACAGTGAGTCTGCACAGATCAGTGTTGACAGTTCGGTGCTCTCAGCAGTCTCCCAACGGCTTCAACAATCTGCTGCTCCTGAAAATAAAAAGGATGGAAAATGTTACTCGGTAAAAACTGTAGGTCACTTTCATTTGACAATATTAAAAACAAATATACACATAATGTTCCCAACGAGTCTTCGCAGCAGGACGCTGCAGAAGCCCACTGGGATGGTTTTTTAATTTCTGGTCAATTCCACAGCAAGTCAGGAACAGAAAATCCTGAAAGCCTTGGTATATGACCAAAGCCGAACACTGAAGGCAAACAGACGTTACTCACAGCGAAGGCTGCTGGTGCTCCTCGATTCACGTCTCAAGATGGATTCAGGAATCTGAAATAAGAGTTTATTAAATTAATCCCAGTTAATTTTACATCTCATTTTGCCTTTAAAACAAAAACATGGTTTAATTTCTACAAATCTGCCTTTGTTTAGTAGTGTACAGAAGCAGTGACTGGACAGTTTTCCTTGATAGAAATAAATATGGATAGTTCTTGCAATTCACCTGTGGGTCTAAAATAAAAGGTCGACAGGGTTTGATGTTCTGCAGTAATATCCCACAGCGCTCATGGCAGTGGACATGTGGGTAAAGCGAAACCTACAGATTTATTTTGCTGAGGCATTTCCAACGACGCGGGCCTACGGGTAAAGGTCTGTCGGGACAGGCCTCAGCTTCTACCGGTACGGACTAATTAACCAATCACTGACTCACCTCTGTTGGAGTTCTGCTGAAGCTGAATCCTGCGACGAGGAAGAGGCCATCCTTGGCTGTGGCAAAAACCTGAAACAATCAGGATTTAAATTAGGTGATTAAAGAATTCTCTTTAAATCTAAACATCAAGTTTATCAGGAGGATGAGTTTGTCTCAACACAAATACCAGGACTCCGAGCACAGGCAGCCGAGAGACCAACGATGCCAGACGTTGAGTTTGTCTCGCACTGGCTTTTGAACAAACCAGCTGATGAAGCAACTGGCTGCAGATACCACACAGTGCTGTGTGCATCCAATGGCTGGACACAAACTGGGACTGCAGAAAGACAAAAAACACTCACCACTGTTCATCAGGTCACGAGGTTCTCATGTTTTTCTGCCATCTCGTCATCTAAACACAAAGACAACTTTCAGAAAAATGCAACGAGCACACAAATACAACCAGAACAGACAAACTCCATCTGATGTCTTGTTAGCTTACTACTGTTCATCTTACCAACCAGTACAAACAAACACTTGTAAGACTGACATGTCTTTATTAAACAGTTGTGTACTGCAGTAATATCCCACAGCGCTCATGGCAGTCAACGTGTGGGTAAAGCGAAACCACAGATTTAATATGCGAGGCATTTCCAACGACGTGGCCCTATGGGTAAAGGTCTGTCGGGACAGGCCTCGGCTTCAGACCATCCTTTCTGCTCAGCACTCACCTGTGCTGTAGCTGGAGCTTCCGGGAAGGAGGCCGCCCCCTCTGCTGCAGCAGAAACCTGAAACAGTCAGGATTAAGGAACGAGTTCAGTATTTATTAGAAGAGGGACATTTCCATTAATGTGAAAGTGAAAACATCTCATGTTGGATCACTTGTGACTCAGTCAAACCGTATGTATTACATTACCGTGCAGCCTAATTTTAGTATTTGAGTCAGTGTTGGGAATAAGAGTGATCTGTGAACCCCAGTTTTTCCTGATAGACCAGCACACTTTCAGTTTTCAGTCAACATCTTGTCTCAACACAAATACCAGGACTCCAGGCACAGGCAGCACGGAGACCAACGATGCCAGATGTTGAGTTTTATCTCGCACTAGCTTTTGAACAAACCAGCTGATGGAGCAACTGGCTGCAGATACCACAAAGTGCTGTCATCGTGTACTAGTACACAACAGTTGTACTTACATCATTTTGCTGCATGGGTGCTGCTGAAGGCCGGGACAAGTGTGGAAACCTGCAGGAGGGCAGAACGAAGGCAAAGGTGAGCGTGTTTGCAGAGGCTGCAGGGTATTCGGTTGTCAGAGCGGCGTGCTGTTCAGATGGGCAGCTGTCACTCACGCTTCAGAGCAGTTGAACATATTTAGCCAATCATCATAACACTGAAGTCAGCAGGAGACGGAGCCTGTAATAAAAACTTACCCAGCTGAGCTGAGGTCTCCTCCGGCACCTGTCGAGACACAGAACAGTTTCAGTTTGCTGCTGCTATTTAAAAAAAACCACGGTGACAACAACTCAAGGCCAAAGCGAACAGCTGTCAGTTCTCATAAGTAACACTGCTGCAGTCCACAGCAGTGGGTTGCAAGAAAACGAGTTACTCTGTGCACCGTGTGAGCGCTACGGCCCACGTGACAGGACCAGAGCTCACACTGTGCCACCGGACAACTACAGCATGTACTGTAGTCTTTATTGTCCACATGTAAATACACTGTCAGGGTTTATGGAGCTCTGACAATGAGTCATAGGAAGTGTCGGGAGTTGAGATGACCACACACTTTCTAGTGCAACTGTGGAGTAGGCCAACCAACAAGTCCAGGCTCTCGTTACCATTTGGGGACGCTCCATTCTTCATTTAAAAGCTTACTAGTTCTCTAAAGGTAGATTTTGTTTCCTTTAAATGACACAACACATACTAACCTCACGATCCACAGCACGGCAGCTTCTCATCACACTCACCAATAAGGTCACGTCCTGTAGGAGAAGAGGACTGATTTAGATTTGATACACCCATAAAAACACTTAGGAGCTCTGCATCCAAACCAGCAGACAGAGGGTGGATGTGCCAGGCCTCATTGTCACCGTTCAGCAACCAGCAGTGCAGAGGTGAAAGCAAAACCTGATTTTTTTAATATAGCCACCGCTGTCCTGGGGTCAGCCCACTGCACAGGACGATCCCACAGAGAAGTCTGCACTGTGGCGCTGAGGTGATCACTACGAACCTTTATTTTATGTTTTAGTTACGTTCTCTAGATGAGGACAGTGCTAGTGCACAAGTTGTGTTCAGGACATACGCACAAAGCTATACCTTTTTTTGGGCAGACGTCACCACGAAGGTACGGAGCACAGAACGAGGGAAGACATGGCGACGGTAGAAAATAGCCAACATTACGCCACCTCGTGAGCGAAAATTAAACCAGTTAATTTGTGAGATTGTTTCTAAAGAAAAGAGATCTTAACATATTGAGCACAGGCTGATGCATCTGTCTGGGACAGATACTCTTACTTTTTTATTGTCAAAATAAGTTTGCCTCTTTTCTTGACTTGGTCTTATTTATATGCATTTTTTCCCCCAACTGTTGTTAGTTGATAGTATAATGTAAAACTCTAAAAAAAATTTAGTTTCTGTAAATAAAGTACTTAAAGATTTGTTTCCCCCTATAAATAAAGTATTTAATTTGATTATATTTGTCTGTAGCCTATTTTGAAAAAAATAATAATCGTTAATTGAATCGAGAGTTAAGCGTATCGTTACATCCCTACTTGTAAGCTGTATTTTTATGTTTTAGTCATGTTCGCTGTGTCACGATATGAAGGTCAGGACCTTTTTTCTCTGCAGACGTTTTGATGAGTCACTTCTTTACCGATGACTCGGTTTAAACAGGTAACGGTGAGGTGTGTCAGTGACTCAGCATGTGCAATATAAAAGATGATAAATGTTACCGGTTGGGTGTGGCAGGGTTCCCACTGCTTTTTTATGAACAAATTCAAGCACTTTTCAAGCACCTTCAAGCACCAGTTTTTCCATTTTTCCAGCACCTTTAAATAGGTAGCCTAGTTGTGTTTGCCATGATGGTCATGGGAAGCGCAGCGGTGCCACTGTATGGCATAATATGGGTCTAATTAGCATTATTTCATATGGTGGTAGATTAACTGTTTTGATTTTTAACTAATTGTGAAATTTCAAGCATTTTCACAACCTTGAAAACACTGAATTGAAATTCAAGCATTTTCAAGGAATTCAAGCACCTGTGGGAACCCTGGTCTGGTTTTCCTGTTGGGACTTGCTTTTATCCAGACGGAGCAGTCTGGGGTTCAGCATTTACACCCATCGTCATGCAGACTGGGGGAACTGGGGATTGAACCCGCGACCTGCTACTCTAACTTACACTAAAAACCTCATTTAAAAGGCGGGAACAGACTGCTAACTGCATTAATGTGACGCTAGTGCCCACATAAACTATCATTAATGCAATCGAGACATTATTTATATATAGACATTTTATATTTATTAAAAGTAAAGAAAGTCGTTAGCCATGTTAGCATGGAGCTAACGGTCGCCATGCTTGATGACAACGTGGTTCCCCCCTTAAAAAAAACGTTTCTACAACGTCAAAAAACAACAACACGTTTTTAAACACGTCGGCTGTTTGTGTGGTTATGTGCTCTGTTTGTTTAAGAGTCCGATAAATGACTAAAGTGTGTATATTTACCCATTTTTAAGTGTTTAGTCTCCGTCGGCCTGGTGCTCGGTCAGACAGCTAACGGTCGTAAGAGAGCCTGAGAGCTGACGGCAAAGCTTTTATAGGGCGGCGTTACGTCACGTGACGCCAATAGTGCTGCGTTCAAGGCAGCTCGGAAATTAACAAACTTTCTTCACAGTTTGTAAGTTTAATCAAACGCATTATACATTATTTTAAGACACATGAGAATAAGATTTTCCTGCTTGCCACAGATTGAAATTTATATATATATATATATATATAGGCCTAGTACAGAGGTTTTCAACCAGGGGTTCGTGACCCCCTAAGTGGCCCTTAGAGCTACTGCAGAGGGTCTGCCAATATATATTTATACATGTATGTCATAAAACCTTTTTTCTTTGGCTTTTGACTCAATGTAGAGTGTTGATTGTATGTCTTATTGTTTTTTATCTTTCTATTGTCTACTTCATGTTTTTGTGTTTCTGTTGTGTTATTTGTTTTATCTTGCAGCAACTTGGAAACCTTGTGTTTGCTAAAAATCGTGCTATTTTAATAAAGTGGATTGGATTGGATAATAATTTACAATTTTCACCCAAATTATAAATGATAATTGATAGAAACTACAAACAGAGGAGGCGTTTGGTTTGCACTCCAATTGGATGAATCAGTGGACGTGTCCAAAAGACGCACAGCTCTTGACATTTAATAACCAACAATAATCATTTCTTTGTATCAATCATGAACACATATAGGCTAATAACCCAGAATATAAATATGTTAAGGCCAGGCTTAATTACATGTGGGGTCCTTGGGCTAAAAAGGTTGAAGACCCCTGTCAGCCCTGCCAACACTATAATTGTGACGATAGTGAACGATCTATCCAGTTATATTACTGTTGAGGAGTGTTACCTGCTCAATAGTTATCAGTAACTTTACAGAGTTGGATGTGATTTAGGGAACAGTGACTGATTTTTATTCTTGCACAAACTCTCAGATTTGACTGGTTATAGTTATTTAGGAACCTGTGAGTTTAATTCTGCACTTTGAGCCCAGTTCATCATCTGTGTCAGTCTTTAGAGCTGTGACTTGTTGACTTGGATCAGACTAGGGGGGGAGCTACACAAGTAAAACAGTAAAAGATGGAAATCCATATTAAGAACAGAAATCAGTGATGTTGGAGTCAGGTATTGGTGGGCTAAAAATATTTTAAAAATATGCAGTGGAGAACTGCAGAGGGGAATTTAATAATCGGAAAACTAAATCTTTACAAATATTTGAAAATCAGATTACTATGAAAAAAAAGGAATTTATAAACAGAAAATCAAGAAAACCATTTCAAAATTGATCTTCAGAAGCACAAAGGGAATAATTCCAGATATAGAAAAACAAACAGGGAAGACAGAAATACTGATATTTGTACAAACCTCAAGTAGTGGACATGTGTAATTAACAAAATCTGTTTAAAAAAATGATTTTCTCTGAGATCTTGAACATTTTTCCTGTTTTCCTTTGAGTTCTGTAATAACTGAAGTCATTCCAGAAACAAATATTAAAACAAAAAAGGAAAATAAAAAATAAGTCACTTGCAGACATACAAATGTGACTCAGGTCCACTGTGGAAGCACCAAATCTGACATTTACACATTTCAACTCACTTCACTCCATCTGTGGTCAACATTTTATAATCCATGAACTGACACAATGAGGGAATCCATTCTCCATTTTAATTAAAACTTCTTTTACTTGCTTTGGGTCACGTCATACAAATGCTCGCACGTACAAGTTAAGAATGTCGGCGCTCGCCGCTTGAAGAGCGCAGACAGGTGGAAGATAACGGAGGAACAAAAGACTACTACATCTTTTAAATACAAAAACAAACAGATACATGGCTTTAAAAAAAAAAAAAACTTTTCTTACATTCACATAATTTAGGAAGCTTTTGTATTGCAAATGTTTCCACAATAAGCCATTTGAATTATTCCCCAAAGGTCTGAGCATACAAACACTAAAATCTAATTTAAAATAACAGTGTAGAAAAAAAAATTAATCTGAAGACAAATTGGATTCAACAGAAGGTTAACGCAACAACTCCTGCAGCATCGACCGGATTGAAGCCATTACGGATACAGATGTCTGGGTTTTGAGTGTTTTTCCAGGTCATATATATAAAAACAAAACAAAACACAGGGTTTGTTAATGTTTAAAAAGGTCCCGTCACACCGTTAATCCAGAATTAAAAGGTTTTTGTGCGGGAGCAGGTTGTTGCAGTATCGAGTAGTGGTTGAAGCACATTCAGGTGACACCACGATTTCCTGCTGTTCCAAAGCTAAAGAGTCCCGGACTGTCGCCACTCATCTAAATTATTAACACGCCCTCAGCACAGCAGCAGCCTGGTGTGAGATACACTACACTGTGTGTGAGTTCAGCTGTACAGTTCTGCACCGACTCTAAAGATGTGCTTCTGATTCAGTCCGTCGGCGTCACTCCATACTGTCCGGGTCCGCCTGGGCCATGTAGGCGTCCAGTTCGGCATCCAGGTGACCTTTGGTCTTTGACATGTAGGCGTCCAGCTGGTTGTCCAGCTGTTCGCGAGTCACAGCTGGACGGCCGATGCCTCGGCCCCGTCCGCGGCCACGACCTCCTCGTCCGGCGAAGCCACCACGGCCGCGCAGTCCTCCACGTCCTGTCCGTCAAAACACACAGCTTGTGAGTGGATAGTCAACAATTCTACTCCATGGGTTTTAAATCATAGAGAGAAGAAAGAAATGTTGTTGCTGACCTCTGACCATTCCCCCTCGTGCTGCTCCTCGGGACAGAGCTCCGCCTCTGCCGACAGGTCCTCCACGGTGGCGGCCTCCTCTGCGCATTGCCAGACGACCAGCTGCGCCGCGGCCTCGCATTGGGCCGCCGGTAAGCACTCGCTTCCCTGTGCAACAAAAAAAGATTGTCACTCTTTGCAGAGCCAGGATGACTCAGACCCATATTCATAGGCGAGATGCTGCTGAAGTTTACGGATACACAAACACACCTCTCAGGGCTAGAGCTCCCCTCATTGCGCCTCCTCTGGCACGTCCTCTGAGGCCTCCCCTGGGCATCCCCCGCATCCCTCCTCTGCCGCCGACAGGTCCTCCGCGCATCAGAGCCCCTACGGGCCGGCCCAGCCTGGCCTGGATGTTGCTCTTCCCCAGGCGCTGCTTCAGGCTCTAACAAGTCGTTCATGGACGGAGTTATGATAAAAACGAAATCAGACAAATGGGAGGTGGGCAATTCAGAGTCATTTACAAGTAGGTGGTGGTGGTTACAAGGTGCTCAGTGATCGGCTGCATTCAGGAGACGGTAGCCCTCCGGAAAGCACCTCTGATTCTAACCCTGAGATGGTTTCCCTTCCAGAACAGCTGATCTGTTTGTTGATGAGCATGTTCACGGGAAATGGAAGTCACCATAGTTTAAATCCAAACCATGACATTCACCTTCAGAAACAGGTTTAAGGTGTTTAACCAGCTCTGGACTGATCCTAAATTAACTTTTAGAAAGATTAAACAGATTTTAAGAGAGTTTGGGAGCTTTTGTGCCAAAAAAAACACTGTTAACTCAGTAAATACACTTTACTCTGGTGTGTGTCTCCCTAATTGGGTCCCAGTTAATCAAATATTCATATAAAACAAATGGAGATTGACTTCAGAGCTTCAATTTGGGCTTAAGTTTTCAATTCATTACATAATCCCGAACCAGATTCCGATCCCTAATCACAGTACCGCTGACAGGTCAGGACATTATAGACCCCCCCCCCGTCTTGCACTGGTGCAGGTCAGCGTACACGCGGCTCATCTGATCAGTAGCCTCACCTGCTTGTGATTCAGAGCCGCTTGCACCGAGGGCCGGTTCTCCATCTGCTGGGCCAGCCGGCGATTCCGGGCACTGGCCAAATGCTGCTGTTGCATGGTGGCTCGAATGCTTACCGCAGTGGGCTGCTTGTTCTTCAGCATGTTAGTGAAGCTTTAGGAGGTGGGAGGGGGAAAAAAAAAAAGAGGGAGGAAGTAAAAGAAGGGGACAGGGGATATACAGAAGAGGAGGAGGAAGAGGAGGAAGCAGGGTTCCACATCAAGTCATTTCTCATATTATGGATGCGGCCACACAGACTGGTGGTGGCTCTTTTGTTTTTTTTGTCATGTAAGACTTATGGTTGGCACTCATTTTCTCTCTCAATCATATGACAGAATGATTTAGCATGTATTCAAACAAGCACATTAAAGAAAGAAGCAGAGTGTAGAGACAGAAGGAGACAAAGAGAGAGAAGGTGCCAGAGGAGCACAATATGCCACTTACAGGCCTCCAGCTGACTGGCCTGGGGTGTCGTCGTGCTGCAGCCAGCAGAGGCCCCGGACGTGTGGAGTGCTTTGCCACCCAGCCACTTACAGCATGGACCGTGACTCGTGGTTAAACCACCGAGTTAACTCGGAGCCGGGGAAGGAGAGATAGGGGAAAGGGGTGGGGGAGGAGGGGGAGAGAAAAAAGGGGGGAGCTCTTTGTCACGTCCAAGCTCGGACTGAGTGGCTGGTGGAGTAGAGAGAAGAGAGACCAAAGACAGAACAGGAGGATACAGGAGCATGTGCTTCACCTTCCTTTGGTTTGAGAGAGAAATGTCAGAGAGGCAGAAAGGATTAAGACGTGCCCT
Source organism: Collichthys lucidus (assembly GCA_004119915.2). Taxonomy (NCBI): domain Eukaryota; kingdom Metazoa; phylum Chordata; class Actinopteri; family Sciaenidae; genus Collichthys; species Collichthys lucidus. The sequence goes on from CM014097.1 coordinate 18,307,904, forward strand.
GGTTTAGCTTACGCCTTTCCTCTCCCCTTTAAAAAAAAGGGTGTATACGTCATGTATACTGTGCTGTGTGAGTAACAGGCAGCAGGAGTGCCAAGGCATTTGTAGGACAGTGGTCTGGTCCAGCATAGGCTTACCAGGGCTTACCAAGTATGACCACTACCCCTCTTTCCCCTTGTCTACATGTGTGCACTGCTCACGCAAGATATCTGGCCAGGGGGGCAAGCTCCCGCCGCTATGTCTTATAACTGCGTCTAATGTCGACGGGCCCGACAAAGTTGAGTGAGCAGCGCACAAACCGGGGACAGTCAGAACAGCATCCATGTCGGGTCCGGTCGCCCTCAACAGTAGCCTTCCGTAGGGAGCACTAGAACCTTCACAAGCCAAAGGGCTGGTGGCCCTTGCCATCTGGTGTCTAACTGCTGACAGGGGTGCGTGGCGCCTCACCGCTCATTCAGGGACACCTTGGTGGTGCTTTTCAGGACGACTTTTTGGGAGGAGGCTGCGCTCATTTTGACGGACTTCGCTTTGCAGGCTTCCTGGAAAACAGACGGAAAAGAGAAAGTGACATGATATTAGGTGTTACCATACTTTTACATTTAGTCGTTTGGCTCATGCTTTTATCCAAAGCGAGACAAGGACATAAAGTACTACTTGCATAGAAGGGGGATAGATTTAGCGTTAGTTGAGCAGGTATTGGTATTGTTAGGAAAGGAGGCACTCTCTGAAGAGTAGGGCTGCCACGATTATGTAGACGAACAAAATGGTCGACAACTAGTAGTAGTAGTAGGTTTGAGACTAATGTGGGCTGCTTTGCAGGATTTATTAATTTAGTCTCAACTCAAGGCTAGAAAAAACTCAGATTTCTTTCTTTCTCATTGCCCAAATCAGGCAAATCTGTAGCTCTTGACTATATACAATATATTTTATTTACTATTGCTATTTTATTATGTATAGTTTGTTCTTTATATTTTTATTCTTATGTTGTCTATCGTCACTGTGTGTAATGCTGCTGCTGCACTGTAATTTCCCAGCTTGGGATAAATAAAGTAAGTATCTATCTATCTATCTATCTATCTATCTATCTATCTATCTATCTATCTATCATCGGTCTCAGTCTAATTTGAAGTTTGACAAAGGCTGCTTACAGATCTTTGACATGAACTACTGGCTTAAAGGTAAAGTGAATAATAGGAAGTAGTCTTATAGTTTTTTTTTTTTGGTCATTCTTGGCTTCAATCAGCTCAGGAAAGCGTCCAAAATCCTTCCATTCATTTCTGTGGGACACTTTAATAGCACCTTGAATTAACCTTGATTTTTTTCCAGTCATTACATTAAATCAACTCCTTGAGCAGGGTCAGATTTAACGCTCAGCAGCTGCCTGGTTCATATATCACCAAAGCTGCCACCATTTGTGGTCATTAGCTCGGGCTCTACACGCTTCACACTTTCTGGTTTGAATAATTAAGACAAATATTAGTAAAATAAACATTTTTCTTAATTTAGTGACACAGATATTCAAAAGTAGAGCACGAACAAGTTAGCAGGGCGGGCGTTTAACAGCCGTTAAACCCAAACCGTCAACTCATGCGTGTTTAACCACTTCCTAAACTTGATTTGAAATCAAATATCAACAATAATCAGCTGTTCGTTTGTTTTTTTTTTGTACTTACAACGAGTGTTGCGTCGGTGCAGAGAAAAGCCTTACAGCCCAAGCTAGAGTTAGCTTTGAGTAGCTTCTTCTGTTTTTAAAAAAAATATAACCTATAACACAGCTAGCTTTTGTAATTAAGCTCCGACGAAAAGAAACGAGAGCAAACTCTCTGCTAAGTGTCTTCTTTTTTTTAAAGAGTTAAAACAAAAACAAAAAGAAACAGAGAGAGAGAGAGAGAGACGGAGTTGTGGCTCCCTAAAATGGAGCTGCTAAAGCTAAACGGACGGTCCTCGCGGAGAAAATGGAGAGAGGCTCTTATGACGTAAACGTCACGCGGGGAGGGGGGAGGTGGAGGGAGTCACGTCCGGTTCTGTGTGTGTGTGTTGGAGTAGTGATGGGAAGTTCGGTTCTTTTTTAGAGAGTCAGATCATTTGACTTCACCAAGAAGAGCCGCTCCAAAATCGCTCTTCGTGTTACCACTTATACCAAAATATCAGATACTGTATGGCTGGAAGATTTGTCTTTTTTTGGTTGACATAAACTACTTAAAAAACTTGCAACACTTTGCGTTTGCACAGCCAACTGTGACATACAGTCGTCCCTCGCTGTAACGCGGTTCACCTTTATTTAGTGTAATTTTGCATGCTTTTACAGTATGATAAGGGAGAACCGCACATGTTCTGCGTCCTGATTAACTAAGGGAGTACTGTACAAAATGCGTGTAAAAAGGTGTATAAAAGTGTGTGGTTAGGGGTTTTACGTAAAACTTACTTCGCGGATTTCGTTTATTGCGGGTTATGCTTAGAACGTATCCCCCGCGATAAACGAGGGACCACTGTATTTCTTTTCTTGATATACCTATATACATATACTTGTACATATAGCAGCATTGACAATAAAGTTGACTTGACTGCTGGTGTTATATATCTGTATATGTGATCACGTTTTAAACTTAAATGTTAACAGACATTGTCACAATTGTGACAATGAAAAAAATAATTCTACAGAAAATTCCACAACACCGGCTCCCATCGTTCACTCAAAAGAGCCGGCTCTTTGAAACCGGCTCGTCCACGAACGACACATCGCTACTGTGTTGTTGACGGTTGGCTAAAATGGCTGCAGCAGCATCAGCGGCGGCTCTCGTAGAGACCTCTTCGGGTAAAGATGCTGTCGCAGAGGGGCTGGTCGACCTCCTGAAACCCGCTATCCAGCAGCTGGACCTGCATGTACACTCAGTCAGGTAAACTCCTTTATTGAACAATTACCTGCTGTTATTTAGCTTAATTAGTCCGCAGGCTGCTATCATCCGTGTTCATGTCGCCTCAGTGAGAGTCTCGTGACTTTGGAGGACGTGTTCACTATCTTATAATTCACAATTAAAATGTTATTTTTGATATAAGTCAGACACCTTTCCCATGTTATATTGCTCCTGAATGGTTTTTAAGCATTGACACGACATAATGTACCACTGCTTCACTGATACACATCACTGTCTGCACATACACACCCCCATATTCATTTAATTGGAACCATGCTATTATTTTTCCTATGCAGTACTTGTGTGCGATACTGCATGTTTTGGTATCGATCCGATATGGCGCAGTATCGCCGATATACGATACTTTTTTCAACAAATAAGGTGGATGCATCATTGAATTGCTAAATCTCAATACATTTTCATGACCTTAAGTGTGTTTTGTGATGTTTCATTTTTTTATTCCTAAATAGTTAAAACCCAGGACAGAATTAGGACTTCTTATTAGGACTCTTTATTAACAAAAAAAAAAATCAGAAAAGTCTTTAAATAAAAAGTACTCAAACCAGTAAACAATGTAAAACAAACATATACTGTTGAGAAACTATATTACAAAAAATAAAATTAAAATTCCCAACAACAAAAACAACAACTGGTGAAAACGACCATCGACCTGGTTGTTTCCTCTTTGCCGAGGTAAAGTAAAGAATCGATCTCACCAGGCTGTATCGATCCGATACCGACTTGGTATCGATACTATCGATATTTGGATCAATCCGTCCATGCAGTTGTATTTATTGGGTTACCTTATGCAACTATGTCCTGCCTGACTCTTTGTACAATCTTTCGTGGCTATATATGCTTATACACACAACAATAATAATAAAAATAAAAATAATAAAAATATATACATAAAAGTATGTGTGTGTAGTCAATAACCTGTGCAATTATTCAGGTTATATATTCCATCATGCATATCTATATACTAGAAATGTGTACGTTGTGTACAAAACTGTTTCAGTATCATAAAGTCTGTCTTATCCTATGTTGTCTTATCTTCGTTCATAATGTTCTGTGTGTGTGATTTGGGGTTTGTTTTCAAGACTGCTGTTCTTAACTGATAAAAAATAAAACAGGAAACCCCCACAGTCGCATTCTTGTATCGTCTGCCCTTCCTCTGGATTAATGTGATTGTTTTATTTCTTTGCAGAGAAAGCCAAGTGGAGTTACGAGAACATATAGACAACCTGGCCACAGGTAACTTGTTGTATAATGCATGTAAAATCCCTGACTCATGAGTAGGGCTCGTCTGATCGTTATTTTTATTATTATTACTGATCATTTTCAGTTGTTTGGTATGAAAAATCAAGCTGGAATCAGAGAATTTTTACTTTTTGAATCTTTTCTTTAAAAAATCGACCTTAATGCAATTAATCAGTTATCAAAACAGCTGCACATTAATGCAATAGACGACAACAAATCGATTAATGGGCTAATCGTCGCAGCTCTACTCATGTTGCCTTTTATTTTTTTTAAATGCATTTCTGAAGTACACGTGATTTTGGTCTTGTGTGTCTTGTAATGTACTGTATTTTGTTTATTTATTGTACATTGCAGAGTTATGCAGGATAAATGAGCATCAGAAGGTGGCTCTAGACCTGGATCCTTATGTAAAGAAGCTGCTGAATGCAAGACGTCGAGTAGTGCTGGTGAACAACATACTGCAAAATGCTCAGGTCAGTGTTAAACAACAACTGCTCATTTTAGAGATTCATCACTAACTCTGCAGTTCCTCCCAGCTCCACAGAGCAAACTCATGCTCTCGTCACCCTGGTTTGCAGCAGTAAAACAACATAAGCAGCAACATAACCTAAATGTTCTGTCTCTAGGAACGTCTGAGGAGACTCAACCACAATGTGGCCAAGGAGACGGCACGAAGGAAGACCATGCTGGAGGCTTCAGGAGTGTTCACCACCCGTTCCCCCAGCAAACCCTGAGCCTCCTTCTCGTCCTCTTCCTCCTCCTACTCTTGCTCTGCACAGCAAATACTGGGAACTCTCCCTGACCCGGGAGGGACACATCAGTACAGGAAACTGTAACACGAGGAGGACAAGGCTTCCTTTGACTGTTGGTTAGCTGTTTGTCTAATGACATCCTGATGTCTTGCACTGTTTTTGTCGGACGTTGTTGTCAAAGTAAAACTCTGCGCTGCTATCTGCTAAGTGTCCGGCAGCTGCAAATATGTCTAATCCTAAATATGACAGCTTTGCAGTATCAGATCATACATATAATAGAACACACACATAGGCACCAAAAGGAAACGTTATTTGTGGTGTCTCTCTTCCGAGTGTTGTAATGTCCTGTAATGTCACTCGGCATGCAGGAAAGATGACAACACATGGTGTGAGTAATCTTGTGGACCAAAATAACAGATCCTTGTTTCACTGCCGGGAGCTGTGTCCTAATGTCGCTTCAGTCTTCTGCTCTCTGGCTTTTGGGTAACGCATGGTCACAAATATGAGCTGAATATCTCTCTATGAAGTTTAAGTTAAAGGGGCTGTTATTCTGTCACTTATCATCTGACTATCTTAGCTTAACCAGACACAACAGAATAATAAACCTCAACATGGATGTATTGACAGAGCTATTATGCACACTATGATTGCACTGGGAGTAGGTGTGTCTGATGATCAGCCGGCATTCCCTGGGGCAATGCGATTATTATCATAATTTTATCGGTGTTGCTACGCGATTACTGTTGTTATTGTGATCTTCATCGTGTTCTGCAATCTTTCCACTGTTGTTCACATTAGCACATTGTTGTACAATTAGTAATTCAATTACTGAGATCATCAGCTTTGACAGTAATTTGAAGATGTGATGCAACGTTGATAATGATTTCAGTTCGATAAATGAAAGTAAGAAAGAACATCAACATCTTGACATTTCATGTCTGTTTGCACTTGTGATATATTCGGATATTTCAATCATACATCGTATTGTAGCACATATTCCCCATTGTTTCCTTTCAGTTTACTGCTACTGCAGAAGATTTAAAACTGTCAGATATACGGCACAAATATACAACACATATGATTATTTGCGTCTGTGACTTTTACATTACTGACAAACTAACCATATGTCGTCCTGATCTTGTGATATTTTATTTTGAACAACTGTTCGTTATGTGAGTGTGTGTGCAAAAAGTCCTTTATTTGAATTTCACAATTTTGTAATTTTGACACTAGATTATAGCATTGCCCTCAAAAGATACAAAATACATTGTAAAATATTTAAAATGTTAGACATTAGACAGTTAAATCCGCTCAGACATAGAGGCCTCTACACAAGTTTGGTGATTCCTACATGCTGGTCCAGACTAAACCCCCTGTGCAGTTTGGACTTTATCTTCTAAGAACATGGGAGTTGGGTTTAAGTGATCATGTTACCCAGACATCACAGGTTTAAACCTGTCCTAAACTTTAAAGCTCTGCCAAGCTAGTGACAGAGCAACAGCCCCGAACAGTGTCATTATAAACTGCAGACATGCTGCTGTCCTCTGTGTTTGTTCTCTCTGTAAAGCTCTGCTGACGTAAAGGTGCCGTAACAGATCAACACAACGCTAAATGGTAGAAAACTGCTTTAATGTTAGACGGTTAAATGAAACTTACTGCGCAGAATGAAGACGATAACGCGACATAATGCTTGTGATTTTGTATGACATTGACTGCTTCTTTATGAACGTTTATAAAATATACACTAACGCCACGTTGTCGTCTTTTTGAGCTTGCGCATCAGTTGTCTCTGCATTTACTGATTTGTCCAACACATTAAGACAAAAGCATGACATGGTTATTGTGCCATGGTTAAAAGATGGTGATGATTTATTTTATTTATTTACTTTAGTGCCTTACAAGCAGTGGGGTCAAGAGGGCGGCACCAGAGGGAAAGGGTGGTGGAATGTGCTCAGAAAACAATACTTCATTTAAAGATTCCCAGTTGCTTCTTAAATTTTAGTGATTTGGAGCTAATTTTAGGCAAAATGCATGTTTTATTCTTGTAATAACTCCTTTATTTAAACCCAAAGTAAATTCTCCATAGACTACGTGTTCAGGTGACCTGACTTTACTGCAGTTTAGTAATTAATTGTACGTTTACCAATGGGGCTGGTCTGTATTTTACCTCTTATTTCTACCAAATTACAGTTATTGTTAGATAATAACAGACCGCAAAAAGAGCCACCATCTGACCATTGTATACCAGACAGCTTGTCTACACAAATTTTGGACAATGGCCACCAAAATCTTTTTTCCTAACACCATGAATATACACATAAATATCTAGTCATGGCCCAAAGAGTTTATCAGACGAAAGTTCGATTTGGCCCACATGATAATAATTTTTCTTAATCTAAGCATAATGGGCAGGGTGACAATAAGCTCAGGAAGTCGGTCAATGAAGGGAATAGTAGTACAATATAATGCAATAGATGTTTACTTTTACCACCATTCAGTTTCAGTCATGGCCATCTAAGGGAAAATGTCTGGGCATCCCTTCTCACAGAATAATGATAATACTTGTGGCAAGTATGGATCCCACATGATGTCTTTTAAATATATGATCAATTGCAATTAAAAAGAAATCAAGGCATGCATTTATTGATTGTTGAGCATCATCCGTAAGCTTTTTTTTACAATTTTGTGGAGCTCTCTTTTTGATTAATTGATTGAAAAATGTTATTTTGAACACATAAAAGCACACACAAACTCAAATATTGAGTTATTTTACCCAGTACAAATACAATTTTAACTGTTTTTAATGTTGTATTTTTGTAATTTGATATTGATATTGATATTGATTTTTTATGGTTCTTTTTGTTTGTTTCTGTTACTGTTGCTGTCTACTCTCATTCATTGTAAGGTGTCCTTGGGTGACAGAAATAAATATGAAATAAAATGTTTTTTTATTATTATTATTATTACATATTTATACATAGATACCTGAATTAGTTTAGAAAACCTATGCCAAACTTATAGGATGTCACAGATTTGTATATTAACACATGTATGACCAGACTAATACATTTGTATAAATTGTGTAGAAAAGGGGGAAACACTGTAATCAGTATTAGTTTTGTTTGACCAGATAACAGTGTGTGTGTGTGTGTGTGTGTGTATGTGTGTGTGTGTGTGTGTGTGTGTGTGTGTGTGTGTGTGTGTGTATGTGTGTTGGGTAGGGGGTGGTGAAGGTGGAGAGAGAGAGAGAGAGAGAGAGAGAGAGAGAGAGAGAGAGGGTGGAGGTGGAGGAGGAGGAGGGGGGCGCTAATCTCAGCGGCGCCACCTTAAAAAAACAGTCTCGCGGACCTGTCAATCTAGAGGAACCAGACAGACCCTGGCTGGCGGCTCTTGCTGTGTGAGAACCCGAACGCGATTGGCCCGTGAGCCGCAGCCTCGTTGAGAGCCTCCCTCTGATTGGTCCGGAGCAATGTCGAGACACTGACGCGCACGACGTCTCTACCTCCCCCTCCCCCCCCCCCCTCTCTCTCTCTCCCTCTCTCTCTCTTCTCTATTGTTATTGTGGCGTGCGCGAGAAAGGGAACGGACAGGATGCACGAGGAGACAGTGAGGCTGACAAACGGATAAAACAACGTCAAGACCAACGTCTGTGTAACGGTTGAGAAAAAAAAACAAAACACACGGTTAGCTCGCCACGTTAGCGGGGATTTATTTATTTTTTTAAAACTGTAAAACACAACAGAGACAAATACAAACATATAAAACACAAATAGCAGCTCTGGACAACACACACATACAACACGTAGAGCTATCCGAGTACAGCAACACTTGAGAGGGGCAATTGTCGGATAGCTCAACGGTCGTTTCTGTCCAAGTTCTCCTCGCCGATGTGTAAGTAGAAACATCTTGAATCTCTCTTCCTTCTTGTGTCGCCTCGTCTAGCATTGCAACCCAGACTAAATAACCAGGGGAAGTCAGTCAGTCAGTCTAAGGTTAGCTTGCTAAATTGTTGCTTTTTTTTTTTTTTTTACTGTTGTGCCTCCCTCAGTCTGTCAGTGTTAGTACTGCCCCCTCCTTTTATCTTTAATTTGTCAAACTTCAAGCAGTTATATAAAGAAATGTATAAATATGTATATTTTGGTGTATTTGTTAGAGACAGCAGACTTCGTGACGCATGTTTAAACCCAATATGGGATGTGTAGTGAAGTGAATGTATGGCCTATAGGTTATTTATTATAACACAGGTATATAACACACAAGATGAGACAGACAGACAGACAGGCAGGCAGACAGACAGACAGACAGACAGGCTTTGTCCCCCCCACCTCCAGACAAAACACACACACACACTGACGGGAAGTTTTCATTTCAAGTGTGCTGCCCTAAGGCAATCACATTGTTTTTGTGTGTGTTTGTAATACATGTTAGGGCCTATGTGATGAGCAGACATAGGAGGGAAGGTGTGGTGTTATATATATGTGTGTGTGTGAGTGTGTGTTATAGGATGGGATGTATAGAGCAACAGTTACCTGTGATGGTCGTACATGCTGCTGTGTGTCACCTGTGGTTTTAGGCATGATTCGTCGCAGTGTGTCGGGTTGTAAACGTAAAATATCAGGGTTGAAACTACAGAGAGAGATAGATGCATGTATAAATATATATATATATATATATATATATATATATATATATATATATATATATATATATATATATATATATAGTACTAGAGTAGTATTTGGTAAATAGGCTGTTCTTATATGACGACTGAAGGCGCTTTTACACTACATATTTCATTCATACACATGCAAGGTGCCAACATGTGTGTTTTTAGTATGAGCTAACCATTCATACACGTTCACACACACATGGTGCAGCATTTGGGGGGTAGTTAAAAAGAGTAAAGAGTATCTCGCTCAAGGACACTTCGACACGCATTAGTGGATGACCCCGTTACCTACCTGGAGCAATTTGGGGTTCATCTTGCTCAAGGACACGTTGACATGAAAACCAGAGGAGCCAAGAATCGAACCACCGATCATCTGATTAGTGGTTCACCAGCACTACCTCCATGTTATTATACTCATGCTCCATCACATTTAAGTAATACACGCGTAATATTGCACGTTGTACTCCTACTACATTCATTGGCAGCCGTATAGATGCTAGTTAGTTATGGGGACTATAAATAAGTCCGTTTTTATTATCAATTAAGCTGCCTTTTGTTTGTTTTTTATGAATCATTTAGTCTTTGACATGTCAGAGAAGTTCTCAGAGCTCAAGCCGTCTTCAGATAGCTTGTTTTGTCTGAGCGGCGCACCGAAAAACCAAAGGCATGGTGTTGATTATCGCAGAGGAACAAAGAGAACCAGCAAAATATTCATCTTCAACAAGCTGAAAACACTAAACTATTTCCACCAATTATTTGCGCTCCGTTGTTAACATTGCAGATTTACAAAATCTCTCTTTACAGAATATGACAGGAATGGATGTATAATATTTAAAACTCTGTTTTATTGAGTGTATCATCAGCTGAAAATAAGAATCCTTGAGTTTTATTACCTTACTGTTTAATGTTTTTCACGACGCATTCAGGTTTTGCAGCCGCTGTAGTTCCTCCTTTTATGCTCGGAAAGGTCAGGTGAGGCGAGTGGGTTGTAATCAGCAACCACCCTGCTAGATGCCATTAAATCCTACACACTGATACTTTGGGATTTTATGTACAAAACGGAGAATTGGCCTCCTAAATTTGATTGTTTGTTAGCTTATAGAGTAGTTCAAATCAGAGAAGAAATGTTGTTATATTTAAACCTGCTGTGATTTCCATAAATGTGGCTGTTGTCGTTGTGTGGGTCGTGCTAACTTTGCACACTCCACCTCCATTGTAGAGACTCAGGGACACGAGGACTTTCTCACAACAAAGTATAACAGGACAAGCTGCACAAGCTTCTACAGCTTTCCAAAAATGATTTTTACATGAGCATACACTAAAGTAAATGCACAATGTTAAAAAAGCTATGTTAGATAACTTCATCTGGATCTATATCTGGAGCTAACAGCAAAAGTTGTCCTCTTAAGCCAACATAAAAGAGCAGTCAGTGCAGGAATACCACTAGTTTCCTATTCTAAGTTGTCTTTCTCACTAAATAGACTCAAAGTCTGACCGCTGCACATATCCTTTTGAGTTTTCTTAAAAGACATTCAGCCAGGGATGAATATGCTGCATGATCAGACCTATAAAGTCGGCGACAGTGCCCCATTATAGGGCGCTACTCTCTGTGTTTACTCTGGGTCAGACTGAGACGTAAATATCGGGTTTATTTGGAAAACTACAGGAGGTTTTATACATTGTTTTGCAGGACTCATTGTTTCCCTGAATTGTCACAATAAAGTGCAAAGACACATAGAGTCACAGTTGGCACATTTATGGGAAATATGCCAGGTTGAAATAGACTGTAATTTTGCTTTTAAAGCTGCTTACATGTTCAGGCCTGTGTATCAGAAATCCTGCACTGTAATATTAAAATAAATCCCTCAAAGGGGCCATTCAGCATTAAGTTAATGTTGCCGATAAGACTAATATATATTTACAGTTCAGTGATTCGTGACAGGGAGTACTGCTCACACTGTGAAAACACTTGTATTATATAGTCTCTGTCCTTTCTACTGTCCTGAGTGATGCCTCAAGGCTAGTTTAGTTTGGACCTGGAGGAGACTCATCTATAACTGAAAGCCCGTGTTGGGGCTGTGAAGTTTGAGAAATAGGGACCCGTGTAGAGGCTCGAATGAAAGACTGTCATCACTGTGCTGTATGTGACTTTGTTTAATGTGTCTCTCACAACACGCAGTATTACTCTGGTATTACAACTTTTACCTCAGTAAGGGAGCAACTATTTCTTCTATCTACCGTTGATCATCTCTAAGAACTGTTGGATTTGCACATTTAACTGGCATCCACTAATCCCCGGTCTCCCCTCACTCTACTAACAGGGACTGATTCAGAGCTGGGCCATCATGATGCCAGTGAACTTTCTGGTCACTCATTGGCTGACCAACTAAATACCAGGTAAGCAAGACAGCAAACATGTTTGACGGCAGTACCAAGTGTTTTGGCTCTTATCGACTGTAATGTTGTCAAAGTACCAAAACTAATAAAATAGTGAGCCTTGGTTTAAACATGTGAAGCTGGTGGTTAAACACAGCTGTGACACTGCTTGGCTATGGTTGGAAACTGTGAACATGGTTTATGTAATCACTGTAGTTCGAGTTGTCACAATACCAAAATGAGTAACCACGATACTATACCGGACAAAGTATCACGGTTCCGGGTGTTATCGCGATACTGCAGCTTTTTTTAAATTAATATTATTTTAATGAACTGCAGTGTATTTGTACAAGTTAAAAATACTTGATTGATTAATTACGTATAATGTTGTTTGGTGAAGTAAGAATTAGACAAGTTTGAAACGACGAGTTTGGTTTTTTGAGCAAAATTAGTGTTGCCACTGACGACGACGATGCCGCAGACTCGCCACTCGGGCCCGGTGCTTCTGCTGTGGTGAGTGTGTTGTCTCGTGTTTGTGACTGTAAGCCGTGCGTGCGTCTGGGCGCACGCAAGACAGAGCTTTAGCTTGTTGTTTGTTTTGAAGCGAGTTTCTATCGAAGCGGAGCTGTCTTCGTAGAGTTCATACTTGCCGGCAGAAACACACGGGCGTGCAGAAACAGCCTATAAAATTCCCGGACGTCTTAATTACCGTACAAACAGCCAATCATTCTGTGTAACTTGGTTGCAGTAGTTGCCATGTTGGTTTGTTTACAAGGGAGTAGCATGCAGTGAGAAGCCGGGAGGAGAGTAGAGGCGGCCGCTACGTAGAGGAAACTGGCACTGGTAGTATAGTAATCCAGTAGTAGTAGTAGGAACTATTACGATTTGGTACCGTGGGTATTGTGCAACTCTTACTTCAGTGTACCTAAAGGATTTTATACCATATAATCAATTTTTGTAGACCTGTAGGCCCTTCAATCAGCTCGAGATATCAAGATATAGAAGAAGGAAGCAGACATTGTGTTGGCAGATGGATGCATGGACATGCTGTGAACAGTCTAACCTTGATCTCAGCAGAGTATTTTAAGGACGTCTTGTCCATTTTGGCTTACAAGAATGAGGTTTAAAGTTCAAGTGACTTTTCATTTTCAAATAGACGGAGAATGTTCAATCTAAATTTGAAAATGGGAAATATGAGTGGGATTTAACATCATGTCTGAAATGCAGGAACAGGAGCGTAGCGATGTGCTGCTCTGCTTTCTATCCAACCTGCCTGATACAAGCAAATATGTACAAGTATAGCACAGTAGTCTGGCTGCATGTTTGGCTTATTTTCTACCTGCACAGGAGATGAAAAATAAAATGGCATTCATCCCCGCTTACCATTCAGTTGACAGTATAAAAGCATAATCTTAAGTGCTTTTTAAAAAATCCTGGTTTCTTTCATTGTCTTATTGCAGTTGCACCCTCGTAAGAAGGTCAGCAGAGCAGTACAGCGAAATAAAACCTTCAAACGGAGTAAATCAGCATCTCGCTTGACTATTATCCTCCCTGCCATCAGATTTATTGAGGCTTTTGTGGCTCTTTTTCAGGAACAGATGTGATGCATTGTGGCCCAAAACACATTGTTGTGTTTATCGTACAGTCGCACTGGGCTGGAGTTGGAGTGTGTGTGTGTGTGCGTGTGTGTGCGTGTGCGTGTGTTTGTGTGTGTGTGTGTGTGTGTGTGTGTGTGTGTGTGTGTGTGTGTGTGTGTGTGTGTGTGTGATTTTCAGGGTGTGTCTCTCTCCTCAGTGCATTGAGGCGATACATTAACTCTCATCCTCCAATATATTTAACATACAAAGACTACTGACTGTGGTCCCTGGGGACCTCAAGAATAAATTACTGTAAGAGACAATGCTCATTTATTTCTTCTCAAAACATTATTAGTTATGTAATTAATGTTTATCTTAATGATCGTACTCTGGCTGTATGTCAGTCATATGCTTGCCACACTATTTTACAGTCTTATCTTGTATAATAGAATATAAACAGTCAGTAACATTTTTATTGTGAAGCGATGCATTGTATTTCTGTCTTTGAATGTCGTCTCACCTCGGAGAGGCACATCAGAACATCTCTGTTCATCTTCTTCATAAAGACTGACAGTAAATGCCTCTGTCCCCCCTGATAGTGTGTGATACTTTAAATTAAGACCCACGACAAACATGACTCAATGAATAGTTTCATCTACTAAAACAGAACAGGTGGAATTTTAAAAAGCAGAAACAGAAAACAATGATATGAAGTACCTCACTCAGTAGGTGTGGTAGTTATGTATCCTGCTAGATTTACTGAAGTTGCACAATTTACGATACTTTGTGTCACTTTTGCGAGGAAAATTCTTAGTGTGGCGATGATAAGAGTAACACACATTAAATATATGTAATGGTTTGGTTTGCGTTCATCAAACTTTAATTAAATTTGACCATCAATAGACTGTAAAGTGACCTTTTAGATATTTAGTGTGACTTTGATTTGTCATATTGTATCATATCTCCTTTTTGTTTACGATGAATGTGTTTATTGTAGAGCTGCAGTGATTACTTTGAAACTTTGAAATCAATCAGCCGTTTTGATAATCGATTAATCAGAGGCATGTTTTAAGAAATCATTTCCAAATTCTCTGACTTAGGCTTCTTGAATGTGAATATTTTTTGGTTTCTTAATTCCTCTACGACAGATTATTAACCATAATAATGAACATAGTAGTGTATTGCCTCCTAATGTATTAATTATTGGACACACACAAGATTAGTAATAGAAAAAAACGTAAAGTATGTAAATCCGTAATGTGAAAAAGTAACCGTAAATGTAAGTAAGACGCCTACACTTACATCACCTTCATATACAGGTGAAAAAGCAGCTCAAAACAAAACAAAACATGACTTTGCTGATTTAGGTTGTTTCACACAACAACAAAAAGGTACAAGCTGACTTAATGCAGCAAAGGTCCAAAGTACATTTCTTCTGGGCTCCCTGTTTGTATGTTTTTCATAGAAATATTGTTTTTATCTCCAGATATCTGAAGTGACAGTTGATTACATAATTATAGAAGTCTTCTGTTTTGTTTGTTTGTTTGTTTGTGTTAAATCCAACATGAGTCGTCCCTGGAAATATTTTGGCACTCACTGTGTGGGAAAGCAGGAAATCTACTGAAATACAGCCTGTGTTTGTTTGTGCGTGACAGTCTGTATTACTCATCACATAAATCTGTTTATGCAGTCACATTGTGGGGACTCGCCTTCCTTATGGGGACAAAACAACAAGTCCCCGTAATGTAGATCGTTATGTTTGAGGGTGAAGACTCGGTTTGAGGTCGGGGTCTAGGGTAACGTTCGGTTAAGGTCGTGGTTAGCAACGTGGTGGTTATGGTTATGATGGTTAGGGTAAGTCTCTCAACATTGTGGTTGTGTGTGTGTGTGTGTGTGTGTGTGTGTGTGTGTGTGTGTGTGTGTGTGTGCGCGCGTGTGTGTGTGTGTGTGTGTGTATGTGTGTGTGTGTGTGTGTGTGTGTGTGTGTGTGTGTGTGTGTGTGTGTGTGTGTGTGTGTGTGTGTGAGAAAATAAAATAATAATAGAAAAAAGTAATAATGTCTTCCTCACAGGGCCTTGTTCCCTTACACTTAGACATACACAGGCACTAATAACAATAAAGGTGTATGGCTGCATACAGAGACACACACACACATAGATAAACATACAGTGCGTAGCTAATTATGGATTGAATATACCACAGTGATTATTAAATATGTAATATGATGCTTCACCCTCTAACTATAAAGACAAAGAGAGAAGGAGCACAGTCATTCATTTAATTTTAGGACACTTGGGACACTTCCATCGAATTACTTGCTTATTTCCCCCCCTGTAAGACTGGTGCTTAGATTAATTCATGGACCAATGAGTAGTGCAACAAGGAGCAGACCTGCTTTGTTATATCTAAGAGTCTTTTGTTGTATCAAAACCGACATTTGGACAAATCTTTGTCATGAAGTCTTTGGGTGTCTTTGAAGAGACCATGGTGCTCCATACGAGCTAATAGATGTACATCAATGCAAATAGAAGAAAAAAATTATTATGAAGTTTTAGGCCTTGAAAAGATTTTACACGCTTGTTATTTTTAATATGTGACAGGGTATGGATCCCGTTCTCTTCACGCCACATCTGGAAGTCGGTTCCCATCCATTCATCAGCAGGTTTATTGTTGAAAATCTGACTTGAATTTATTCCTGTAGACCAGAAAACAAAGTATTTGTGGATGTGGAAGATGAAATAATTTCCTTTTTTTTGTGCTCAATAATTTTTGCTAAACCATTTTGGATGAGGATGATATAAAAGCATCAAATAGCAACAACAGCGGTCCAAATTTGGAAAGTTGGAACTTGCATTTCTATCATACAGTAATTATCAGTCTCATTTGTGATGAATAAATGTACAAGGCCAGATAACTGGACTCCAATCATTGCACAGTATCGCAAATGTTCCACTAGTCCTGGGGTGCACAGATGCATTTTGAAATTAACATCAAGAGTAGGTTGTCACTTCATCTGTATCTGTTACCAGCCGATATGAGTTGACCAGAGTGGATATATATATATATATATATATATATATATGTGTGTGTTCATTATTCATGACAACCCCTCTTCTTGTGTCCCGTGGCAGCAGCATCATGTCGGTGAACCCTCCGAGCAGCAATGACGCCTGCCTCAGCATCGTCCACAGCCTCATGTGCCACCGGCAGGGCGGAGAGAACGAGGGCTTCGCCAAGCGGGCCATCGAGAGCCTGGTGAAGAAGCTGAAGGAGAAGAAGGACGAGCTGGACTCGCTCATCACTGCCATCACCACCAACGGTGTTCATCCCAGCAAATGTGTCACCATCCAGAGGACGCTGGATGGACGGCTGCAGGTCAGTCTACCTCTACGTCCAACCACTCACTGCTGCATTGGCTACTTTCTACCTTCTGTGCATGATACAGTACAATGCAACATTTTATGTCTGTTACTCTCACCTTCATGTTTGATAGTCGGGAATTAAGAATTTGGACAGTTTTAAACATTTTAGATTTTGATTGGGGTTGGTGTCTTCACTCAATTCATGATCAAATTCGAATTCGAATCCGACCTGTGGGTCTTTCCCGCATGTCATTCCCCGTCTCTCTCTCCCCGCGTTCCTGTCACTCTTCGGCTGTCTCTATCAAAATAAAAGCTTGAATAGAAATCTTAAAAAATAAATTCATAGGGCTGATATATTTAGAATATTTGAATTGAATATACTGTACCTGATGATGCATGCATATTTGTTTTATTTCATAATATATCCAGCAGGTGGCAACATTATATTAATAACATACAGTATGTAGGCATTGGGGATGTATGATGCCAAAAACTCACGGTACTGTAACACCGCCATAAAAAAAAATCCACGATACGATATTTAAACATGCAGAGAACTGATGACTTGAATGAATGTATTTTATCAAACAATGATTTGGATGTGTGTTGCATTTTTATTAATATAAATTTAATATTCCCTTTTTAATTTAAAGTTCAAAGCAGTATCGAGATGCATTTTGCTGCTTTGAGGCTCTGCATCACACAGAGAAGTAGAGCCGTGATGAAATGGCATATTTGGGTCTATGTGTTCACGGATTTCTTCAGTTTTTCTCCAAAAGCTTCTTTAGAATCTTTTTTGGTCTGTAGCATTTGAAAATTGTTTTGGGTCTGTCAGTTTCTTTTTTTGGTATTGTTATTTCTTTGAAACTGAAACAAATGAATTGACTTTGTTTACATATTAAACATCTCAGTATAGACGTGGGACCGAACAAAATGTGCTTAAGATAAAGTGAAATTTTTGTTGTATGTGTGAGAAACGTGGACTCTCATTGGGCTCCAATTGGAAACACAGTTTACTCAGTGCACATTTTAGTATCGTAAGAGGGAACCAGGGGAGCGGGCCACATTATGACTTACCTAAATGGTTGCAGAAATGATTTTACAGCCATCCTTTAAACCTTCGTACACGCATGTTAGCATCTCGCAGACTCAGCATTCAGTTCAACAGTGCATCAAACACATGGTACTCCTGCTGTAGCTATCAGCCTAGTCTGCGATGAAGGAAGTCATGAATAAAGCTCCCCGTGTGAAGGAAATAAAAGTTCCATCTTTGGCGACTGTTGCGCATCTAAAAAGACATTGTATTCGAAAAGTTATATCACGGGTTGAGTCGTGTTTAAATCTGCACAAAGCCTTTGATTTTTCAGCCGCAGCCAGCCGGTGAATCCAGGTTATCGTCACCCACAACAGAGCAAAGAATTAGTCACCTCACTCCTACGCAGCACAGTCAACTGCACACCGAGGGGCAAACGACACAAAGCACAATAACAGAATTATCCAAATTAACTCAGTTCACCTTTTTTTGAAGTGTTTAATTATAATTCATATATAATGCATGTCCTTTTACAGCAGGAAACAGGGAACCTAAGGTTACCTGAAGACTGTTGTAGCATAGCACAGCATGGACAGGGCCTAATCTCCACCGACTGAAGGCTGCCCCTCTCATTCACTGACGATGTGGCCGAGCTGAGATGAAGGAACAGCAGCAGCATGTTTGCTCCTGTCAAAACATGTCAATAAGTCAAGAGTACAGATCTCTGCTGTCTAATGCTGACAGTGACAAGTGCACAAACTCTGCCACAGAGTTCTCTCAGAGTTCAGATTATTTCAACTTCAGATGTCAGCGACCTTTCAAAGTACAATTTATGAGCTGAGGCAGAGAGCGACTATCTCGTATAAGCTATAAAACTGTCGGCGACCTGATGTCAGCAGCAGGACTTGATTTTACATGGAAATTAGCCATCTACGCTGTGCTTTGCCTCTGCAAGCACTGCCGTCTGCGCCCTGTGAGTGAGGAACGGATCTCTTACTATCTCAGATTTGCTTTATGGTTTGTACTTACTAAGTAATTGCTCAGTAAATGACCGCTTTCTTGGATCAACAGTCAGTCTGTGTGCCGAGAGCACAAATGCACGTCAGAGGGTGCACGACCTGTCGTAGTGATGCTGTGCTCTCTCCTCAGGTCGCGGGCAGGAAAGGGTTTCCTCACGTGATTTATGCACGTCTGTGGCGTTGGCCTGACCTCCACAAAAATGAACTCAAGCACGTCAAGTTCTGCCAGTACGCCTTTGACCTGAAGTACGACAACGTGTGTGTCAACCCCTACCACTACGAGAGGGTGGTGTCACCAGGAATCGGTGGGTCAACGACTCTTAATTGTGACTTCACAAGCTTTCACTGTCGCTGATAAATATACTTCAAATAAGTTTTTAAACCTTGTCCTGTTGATGATGATTGAGTTTTTATTCCAGATTTTTCTTCGTCTTCTTTTACAGTTGGTCTCAGCCTTCAAAACACAGGTGAGCTTCGTTCTGCAGCATCATGATTTAGCTTCCATGTGATCAAATTGTACGACACTTTGAATGCATTTGTTACAATTACAGCTGTCTTTTTAATGCCAAATATAAAGTTCAGATGAAAGCTGTCACAGTAGCACAAGGTGAAATAGTTGATGCACAAAGAAATTACCATTTAAAAGAACATTTATGAATATATCTGAATAAAGAAACATTTATGTAACAGACCAGAAGCCTGTGACTCAGTCTGTGACATTAATGCTGTATATATTACATAAAGGGAGCATTTGGTAATACTTTTTTGGTATCATCACTGTCAAGGAGTGTTGCCTTTGGTTTCTAACCTCCTCCTGCCCCCCTTCAGCAGCACCAGGCGGGCTGATCAAAGAGGAGTACATCCATGACTGTATACAGATGGACCTCCCACCTGGCATGCCTCTGTCTGACCACCAAGCGGCCCTGAAGCTGCCTCCTCCAGACCACTACGGCCAGCCTTTGCCTCCTCCACAGCTGTCCTCCGAGCCCCATGGACCCCCACCTGTCACCAGATATACTAACCTGCCCGTATCACCCAAAGGTCAGCGCTTCATTATCCGATGCTTGTATTCATTATCGAAGTAGGCTCTCAAACACAAGTCAGGTCTGATGTTTTACCTCTGCTCTTCTTCTTCCAGTGTCCGGCTCTGGCGGCATGCTGCCACTGCAGGGCGGTCACGGCGACGGCCGTCTCCAAACTGCGTCTCCACAGGCTCAAGTCATGACCCCGGCACCGCGACCTCCGACCCCGACTCAGCCCCCTCCTCAGCAGCAGGCTGGCCAGCAATCCTCACAGCCACCGCACCCACAGCAAACCTCCCTACCTCCTTCTCACCCGCACGGACAGAACGGATACAGCAGCAATAAACACTCTCAGAGTCAGGCTGCCTTCCACAGTGAGTTAAATATGTTGTCGTCTGTGTTCTCACCTGTATGTTAGGTTACGTTTGATCGTCTTACATCCTTCTAAACTGGACTGTGCTGCAGATGTTTCTATTTTCGTAGAGTAACTTATTTTTTCTCGGGTTCAGGGAAAATCAATTATTGACTTTTCAGAAACTAAATAATGTAAATGTGTGGGAGACATAAACATCTTCCAGGATTAATATGCACAAGGTCAGCAGGTAATTCGATTTTTTCTGGAGGCGTCTGCATTATAGTCTTATAAAATCTTTATTTTTACTTAATGCTAAGTAATTGTTTAATGAAATATGAATATTAACATGCAGTTTTTTAAAATCAGAGTTAATTTTTTTAAGTATTAATAACAAATCAATACATAGCTGCACGTGGCAGTCTGTTGCTCATTTTCGTTCCTTTCCCGGTTGTTTGGTGTGTTTTCATGTGCTCAGATAACGACTGATGATATGTTGATGAACATTCGCTCTAATCACTTTTAACCTGTGATTCAGCAGTTTGGACCGGCAGCAGCACAGCCTCCTACACTCCCATAGGACCCCAGCAGAACGGGCGTGGTCACCAACAACCTCCTCTCCATCACCCAAACCACCACTGTAAGATTATGCCTCAAGACAGCTCACGTGATGTTCACTTTGAATCTGTTATTCTCAGACTAAACAACAGTGTTCTCTGGTGAGAAATGTGCCAGCTTCATTAAGCGCACATGCCTCAGCACAATCCAACACAGAGCTTTATTTGGCTCAGGTGTAAATACATGTTGCTGAAGATAAAGTTAGTTTAGTGCAGGAATAATCCTTCATCGTCTGCTGTCATTGTTTTTATCTAGTAGGTCACTTGTCTCAAGCCGCGATGTTTAGAGTTTAAATGTTTCCAAACCCCTCTGACCAGTGTTTTCAGGTTCAAGTGTCTGAGACAAACACACACACACATAGACAGATTTCTGCTGTTTTTGTTGCTGTGCTTCAGTCTAATGCTCTCACACGTTCGCTTTTCAGGGTCTCAGCATCATGGCTCGACCTCCTTCCCTCCTTCTGTGTCCAATCATCCAGGTTAGAGATGATTAAACTGTTTAACTGACGATGTTCACATAGATTTTTCTGTCTGTTGTTGGCTCTCTACACACTGACGCACTGTTTTTTTCTTTGAAGGACCAGAGTTTTGGTGCTCTATCTCCTATTTTGAAATGGATGTTCAGGTGGGTGAGATGTTCAAGGTGCCCTCCAGCTGCCCTGTAGTGACCGTGGACGGTTATGTCGACCCGTCAGGAGGCGATCGCTTCTGCCTCGGCCAGCTGAGCAACGTCCACCGCACAGATGCCAGTGAGAGAGCCAGGTGTGTGTCTCCTCTTCCCCTAATCCCTAAAAGTCAATGCCACATAAAAGATAAACAGTTCATCCTGAAGTATTCCTTTTTTCCCGTGTTCCAGGTTACACATAGGTAAAGGCGTGCAGCTGGAGTGCCGCGGTGAGGGCGACGTGTGGATGCGCTGTATGAGCGACCACGCTGTGTTTGTACAGAGCTACTACCTCGACAGGGAGGCAGGACGAGCACCAGGTGACGCTGTGCACAAGATCTACCCCGGAGCCTACATCAAGGTTTGAATTTTTACACACATGCTGTATATGTTCTCAGTTTCTAAACCATTTTATTTATTTGAGAACACCAGCTTGAGCTTATACGCACTGGCATTGACCGTGCCCCTTCAGCTGTTGTAATGTAAGCTGTTTGTGTCTCGGTCAGGTGTTCGACCTGCGGCAGTGCCACAGACAGATGCAGCAGCAGGCAGCGACGGCCCAGGCTGCAGCTGCCGCGCAGGCGGCCGCCGTGGCGGGAAACATTCCCGGTCCGGGCAGCGTCGGAGGCATCGCACCTGCAGTTAGTAAGTGTTGTTCAGACGGCGTTAACATGCAGCGGAAGCCAGTTTGAGATTCAAAATGAGTATTTAAGGTAGAGCGGCAAGGTATTATAATTTCTCACTCCGCACCTCTTGTTCACCGACAGGTCTGTCTGCAGCGGCGGGGATCGGCGTGGATGACCTGAGGCGACTGTGCATCCTGCGGCTTAGCTTCGTGAAGGGTTGGGGTCCCGACTACCCCCGGCAGAGCATCAAACACACGCCCTGCTGGGTGGAGGTTCACCTGCACCGCGCTCTGCAGCTTCTGGATGAGGTGTTGCACACTATGCCTTTGGCAGACCCAGGCCCTGCTAACTGAGGACCAAGACCATGTTTTAAAAAAAGATTCCAATCTATGAATGTGCACACACACACACAGACACACGTTTGGATATTTTTTTTGCTTCAGGCCAAATATTTTAATTGATACACAAAAACAAATCAATCAAAAAAAATGACCAGAAACAGATTATGCTCGTAACAATCAATGCACACACACACACACATGCACACACACTGTAACCAAAAGGTCTGTATTTGTGCAGACATAAAAGTGCTCATGTCTTTGGGATTTTTCTATTGCTTTACAATCGAAACACAAACACAAAGGGATCTCTGAAGGTTTGTGTTCTGACCAATTTGTCTCTGTCCTGAAGACATTTGTATGCACTGTAGAAATCCAGGGACGTGTTTCAGAAATCCAGTTCCTCAGTATGCAATTTGGATTTCTTCTAATTGTAGGAGCGTTCTGCACATTCATTCATGGGATACACACAGACATGTAAAAAATCATGCATGATACAGCTGCAGAGGCAGCTGAAAAAAACGAGTTATCCGGTGGAAGCTTAAAGCGCTCCAGACAGATAACTGCATACCTCTGGAACACGCCGCCACGCGCGGCCTCACAGTTCTCTTTACGTCTTATCAACGGCAGAACTGATGTAGAAGTATGGATTAAGGAAACCAGTGTTACGTCATCTCTGTGCTTGTACTGTGCTCTTCACTGTATGTTGATTCTGGAAAAAAAAAAAAAACTCAAACTGTTAGCGGCGATAGCTGGTTTTAGCTCCTCTTACTTACGCTCAAGCTCAAGCTATATTATTTTTGTACCAAAAGACTAAAAAGCCAAAAACATTTAGCTTTAAAAAAGTAGTGTTGTTGTTCTTTGTAATGAAACAGTGCTACCCTGTATGTAACCAAATGGTTGGTGTAAATCACCAAAGCCAGAATACCTCATAACTACAGTGCAGTCACAGTTTAGTTTTACACACACGCACACACTCTCTCTCTCTTCACCATCTGTGAGAGGTACCAACAGAAAGCGCTCACGATGAAGCCCTACAACACTCTGTTCAGTGAGCTTTGTATTTATTTAGGTAGACTGTACCATGCTGTAATGTGTACTGGCAGTCGACTGAAATGTGTTACTGTGGAACATTAGTGCAGAAAAAATATAAAAACTTCTAATGGTTAAAGCAACATTATGTAACACACCACAGCCTTTTATCTAACGAAGCTCTCGCCACAGACTCCGGCGGTCTCTTGCTCGGTCACTCTGCTTCCTCCGTCAGTGTCCTCTTGGGTCTCTTATCCTGATCCTGAGTTTCTGAGCCCGGTTCTTCTCTGCGTCAGCAAATCCCGATTGGTTCTCCCCGCTCCAGGCCTGAAAAAACCTCCTCCTTCCAACAGTCCAAAGCTCCTTTGAAAGCTGTGTAAAGTCCCCCTGTGCTTTGAGCACCCAGTCCGGGCATCATAGACTGAACTGACTAGCTGGCAATAAGTGAACTGAGAGTTGTTTCGGAGCATCAGAGGAAATACCAGAAAACATCCAGTTTCACTAAAATCAGTGAAACAGTCGGCAGTGTGTGACCTTAAATATTACATACTCACAGGAGTTGTACTCAAAGTTACATAGAGTGTCAGAGTGTTATTTGAAAAGTTACATAATGTTGCTTTAATATAAAACAACCATCAGCTGCTCCAGTGACAGACCAAACATCAGGCTCCGACCTGCACATAGCACCAGTGCCTTTCTGAGCTCTGGCCTCATCTCTTACAGTTTATTTGAACTCTGGCTTGTTGTTTCCAGTAACTCCGGGTCCAGTCTGTGTGTGGACAGAAGGACCCGTCCCCCTCTGAACTCCCTCTGTGATGAAATGACAATGCAGCCGATCTCATGGCACAGCTCACGCCATTAGGCTGTATTTATGTCGCATGACTTTTTGATCATAGGAGGATCGTCATCTTCACAAAGTGTCTTATTTTGTCATTAGGAGTGTGAAAGTGCAAAGCTGCTGGGAGACACTTTTAGATTAGATTAGATTGAAGTATTTAAAGATACAAACAACTTGTTTTCTTTGAGAACATGAAGCTCTGCTGAGGTAATTATCAAAACATATAATAATAATCATAAAAAATAACCAAACGGATACATTCCTTTAGTTTTAGCAGCGTTTCGTCGTATAATTCCTCGATGTTTCAGGAGGTTCCTCATGCACAGCTGCAGGAGAAACGTCCTTCCGTGGCCTCACCTCATGGCCAATCACATGCAGTGCTTATTTCAAAATATGAACGCACTGTAACTCAAGATAACTTCATTCAAGGTTACGTTAGCTGCGTGAGAATGTGTTGGATTGTTGAGACCCAAACATCTCGGTGACGTCACTGTTCGTGCCACTGTGCAGCCAGATGTGTTCAAGATGAGCTTCACTTCTAGTTTGTTTGATTAGTCAATACATTTCAAACGTGAATAATTGTTTCATTGTTACTACTGGCATTAAAGAATAGTAAAGAACAGGTGTAGAAGTCTTTGAGCTGCCACTACAAGAAGTGAGACTCGCTGTAATTGTTCCGACCATGACGCGGTACCTTTGAGCAGTGACTCCAAGGAAGGTCTGTGCAGGGTCATCCAGGTCATCTTTCTTCAGAAGTAACCTCCGCAATGCAGTGATGGAGGAATACGCCTCTAGTAGACTAATGTAGGCTTGTGTCCAGGATAGAAACCCTACATGCAGTGAAAATACCTACTGGATTTGTCTAATTCAGACTATGAATTATTATATTATCTTCAGCTGAATGTCTTTTTGTACAAATGGAGGACTGGGTTTGTCCCTTATTTTAGTATTTCCAACCTTGGGAGGCAGCTGAAAATGCAGGATCACAAAATAGAGGATCCATCAAGTTCTGCGCCGGTGTCCAAACCTCCAAACCACGAGTGGTTCAGACCACTCATCCTCCTTATGAGGAACGACTGGCAGCTACATCGCGAGCTACTGGCGTGTTTTAACAGGTTAGCGTAGATGCCGTTAGTCTCAGTTAGACTAGAACTTTGATTGAAAGAAGAGCAAAGAACGACACTTGGTGGAAAGTAAGACTAGCAAGAGTTAGTCGGTTTGTTGATTCGATTGGTAGACGGATCATCATCGAATCGCTTATTTGAAAGTGCCTATATCTTTTACAAACAGTTTTCAACGACAACAAATCACTTCGTAGCCGGTATGGAGACGCAGAGTGATCACAAAGGCCTGTAACTAAAATTTCATGAGAAAACATGAAGGTATCCTTTAAAGCCAAAGCCCTGCACACACTGCACGCACCAGATGGATGTTTACGATCCTTTAGCTCACCACTTTGAAGGAATATACACCCCAGAGTTCAAATAAACAGCTCCTTACTTAGAAACCATGTAGGCTGGAGTGTGGCAAACACCAGACGTGACTAACTAAAAAGGGTACAATATATAATCAGCGTCAGAAGGTACAATCTTTGGACAAGTGAAACTGTGCTATACTGGGAACATTTGTTTTGTTGAACGAGCATCCAAATGTGAAATAAATGTACCAACGAGTTCATGTGTGGAGCCGGGACGGAGAGGTGTAGTTTGACTGCTTTACAGAGATCACCCATCAACATATGCATAATTTGTGATTCGTGCCTTTCGTTGTCAACAGTAGATGCACCAACACTGGATTGTAAAGACAGACACGAGCTTGTCTTTCTACACATGAAGACTCATGTTGCACATGGTGTGTTTTGTTTTTTGTTTTGTTTTTCTCAGCTGGTATTCTGTGGCTCCCTCAGGTATCTGTGTAGCCCACTGAAGATATCACCACGTGTCAAACTGCTTTATAGAGATAGAAGAAACTATTAACGAAGCGCTCATCATATCCGAGTAGTATTATTTATTGCCTTAGTCTTTTGTGAGTGTTAAAAAAAAAAACAAAAAAATATGAATGAGTACGCTTGGCACTATTTTAATCTTAGCATGGACAACACAAATAGATGTCATATTTATCTGCTCTCCTCTGCCCAGATTCAGGGAAGTACAAGTGTTTATGTAGGCTTTCTCAGACAATGAGCAAACATCATCATCATCACCATCATCATCATCGCCGCCGCCATCATCGCCATCATCAGAGGATTATCCCGATCTCTCTACAATCAAATCACGTCACCTCCATGAAGTGCTTTCGCCGTTAACGCCACTATTTGTGCATCACTGTAGACAACTAGCTCCGTCACGTCGCCACTTGTTTTTTTTCCAGCTCGCAGTTCGAATCGATGACGTCGGGGACCATCCAGTTTGTTTGTTAGCAGGACAGCTTGTCAGGGTTTATCTTCCTGCTGTCACACAAAGAGGGTTTTTGTTCTACGGGTCTGTCATTGTTCTACTAATTTCCAGGAAAGTCTCATTTTATCTGGCACTAATTCAAGAGAAAGTAGACAAGATAAACATCAGTGGTTATTGGGCGATGTAGACGAAGGTCACATAATTGCAAATTGAATGAAAGGCTGGATTACATAAGCAGTTAATCGCAGTTAATTCGTTTGAAGTGTACAAATTCATATTATTCTTTCCAGAAAAAATGTCCTGGAAGTTATTGTTGAATATGTTTAAATAAAGCGTCTGCGTCTTTTTTCCAGACCCGAGTTCAGAGCGTTCGATGCAGCCGTCAAACTCAAAGCAGCGTTCTCAGGTCCACCTCAAATCTGAAGTCCACACGCATACACAACTCTTCCACACACCGGTTGATGAACATGATTGGTTAGTGTCGCATCTGTGGTTCGATGATAGTATGAATAGACCATGTATCCGTATAAAAACACGTTGTAATAAAAACACTTTCAGTGAAGTCATTTTAGCCTGGTGGTGCTGACGTTCTGTAGTGAAGTCGTCATGTCAGTGTGCTGCTGCTGCTTTTCATGACCATGCACGGACCAAAGTAAACACACTAAGCTTCTGCTCGTGTGTTTACAACAACATTACACTTCATGTATGTAATGAGATGGTGCACAGTGCACGTGTGAACCCAAACCTGCAGTGAGGTCCACTTATGAGCTCTTGTCATTGTCTTCATCAGATGATGGTCTTCACTCAGGTTGACATAAATAAGGCGTAGGAATAAGAGTGAGCAGGCTGTGAGGGGTGCTTGAAAGCTCCGAAAAAGCTAGTAAGTGATAAAGAACAGGACTCCCCAATGTGTTTCCTTTAGAGGGCCAACACCGAAACGTAATAATGGGACACAGGCGAAAACCAATAATTATTATACTGCATTATAAAGATGCAAAAGTTCCCTTAACTGACTGATTCCCTGTGCTCAGATTATGAAAAATAAGTAATAATTAGGGTTCTTGCATATTTAAAGTGTTTGCATCTCACAAAAAATAAAACAGCATGAACAGCAATTCATTTTTTTAACTTTTTTTGATTTAATTTGACGGTTTTCACTAATTTGGTCGGCCAAATTCAACCTCATGGCCCTGTGATCCCTGGTCAAGCCCTTAAAGAAGCTTCTGACTGATATGATTCGATGATTGTAGACGCTGTTGCGTGCAATCTAAGGGATACAAATTAATAACAGGAACAGGAACAACATCTATATTAATCATAACAAATACATAAATCTGATTTATTGACGCTGAATTTCAACTTAAAGCTGCACTAAACATTTAAGAGCTTCTTGGGAGCATAAGCGCCAACATTCGACTGCCAATATATATATATATATATATATATATATATATATATATATATATATATATATATATATATATATATATATATACACATAAAACATACATTCATACCTTACATTTGTACAGCAGCAGCTAGTGGCCAGTGGTCCCTCCGTGTCTGCTATGTAGCCATGATGGCGACCACTGAGGGTGAGAAGTGTCCAAACTCAACTTCTTGACCGTTAACGCACCATTCGGGTACTCACAGTACACTTTTTACATTTTTCTTTTGCCATAACTGACAATGTGAACACTCAAAATAAGTACGGAAGTACGTAAATTGAGACACAAGGTTTGTCTTACTTGAAGAGTTGCTTTCTAGGTGGGATGAAGACTAGTTGCTGTGAGTAACTGTAGTTTTGATGTAGGGTTGTTTTTCTTCTTCTCCTACCTGCTTCAAAAAATGAATCAAACAATTGGGGATTATTCTAAATTAAAGTTATACTCCACCATAAATCCTGATTGATAAACACTTCACCTCTCTGAAAGGCTCTGAGGACGGCGGCTGTAGTTACGGTGGATGCTTCCATACGTCCAATGAAGAGCAGCAAACACGGGGAGATAAAATACCAATCAGGGCGTGCTGGGAAAAGATTAAAAACAAAACTGAAAAAAAGAGGTTTGGGTTCAATATTGAAATATTTCATTCATTTATTTTTATATGTCAAAACATGAATTAGCAGGAACATTTCATCCCATACCAAAACCACTGATGACCCGTTCGTCATTACATTCTGCTCTTAATGTGCGTTTTCTTACGACTGGTGACAAACAGAGAAAAATAAAATATATAAATAAATAAATATATATATATCTACATCATCCCATTCATGAGACATGTTTATCTGACACTTTAACAGTATTGAAAATATGTACTAAAGAACTGAATTTGGCTACGTTAGAATATTGTTATTTTTATTTTGTAGTTATTTTATTGTAAAGATGTGCTGCTCTTGTAATGTTGACTGTATATTAAAAGAAAAATAAACAAATGGCATTGTCATATTTACACAAACTGTCGATGGAGTGTTGATACATGTTGAATATTGTAATCTTTTTTAAAGAAGTCTGTCAGACAGGTTCATGTCAGACCAGTAAAAACCACCGCGTAATAACTAATAAATAACAACCTACAAATTATTCTCTGTTCATGGTGATATAAAACAGATGCAACAGCCTTAATCTTATAATAAATAAGCGCAATTTCAACAATACGTCTCAGTTTTTTCACATTACGATCCTCGGATCTAAAACTGAACATTATGATATTTTACTTATTTATGATTAGAGTAGTTTGTCTAGAAATTCTTTGAATTTAAACACAAATAAAATCCAGTGAAGGACACCGGTCGTACACTACAAACCTGGACCTTGGGTAATTTAAAAAAAACATAATTTAAAAACTGAAGATTAAAAAAATCACATGTGGTACTGAAAGATATCATCACACAACATGTGAACTGTTCAATTGTACATACAGGTATAGATGTAAGTACAGTTTAAAAGACAAGGGGCATGACAGGTAGATGGTTCATGTTTGATCTCCTGCAGTTAAACAGCATTTTCCCACCATTAAATACTTTGCTGCAATAAAACAGCGAAACCTGGTACAGGAATTTTATAACTACATAAATGCAAAGTATGGGGAATGTGTTTACATATACACAGATGGATCAAAAGAACCGAAAACAGGAGCAACAGGCTATATGCAATATTACTGGCAATAGAATAGGTGGAGGACAGAGTGGACAGGATAAGAGTCATTCAGTTTCATCACTCTTGAGCATTAAAAACAGTGAAAACACACCAGGAAATATTATGAAATATTGTAGAAACATCCAGGTTAACACAGCAGGGGAGTGAAATGACGATCACGTGGGTACCAGCAGCTCACTTAGGGATACAAGGGAACGAAAAAGCAGAAAAAACTGCAAAGGCAGCAAAGAAAGAGAAGAGTAGAAATGAAAGTAAAAAAAATTAAAAGCAGAAGGAAAAAGTTTATTATAGACAGAAATAATCAATCAGTGGAAACAACATTGGAAGAACCAGGAATTACAAGGTGAAGTAGGAGAGGTGGGGTGTTGTGTAGGATGCACAGTAAACTGAATAACACAGTCAGTATATTAGGAAAACATTCAACTGGTCGGTGGGTGTAGATGTGTGGAGACAGTGGAGCATGTGATTGTTGCTTGTCAGAGATGATGAAGGCAGGAACAGTGGAGAATAGTTTCAAGAGTATAATAGAATGTGGAGGGAGGAAAATCATAATGAGATATCTTGTTTTAATTGGGTTAATTAAAAGAATAAAATAAAGTAAGTCCAGAAGAGGGCAGTATGCAACAATAAGCGCTTCTGCTCCGGTCCTGCAGGTGGCGCCAGTTCAACCTGAGCGCTGCGTCAACACAAACACCGCAGAAGAAGAAGTTAAGCGGATTGGGGTTTAGTCCGGAAGGAGAGAAAATAAACAAACGTTCGATTCTTCTTCTTCTGCGATTTAAACCGGTTTTATTTGTAGTTTTTTGTAGTTTTTTTATTTTTTTAAACGTCACCGAGCTGCGGACTCGAGCAGTTAGCAGCAGTTAGCAGTTAGCTGGTTGACGCTGACTGACGCTGACTGACAGGCCGCTTCATGGACTCCTGGGTCCGCTTCAACTCTCAGAGCCAAGCCAAGGAGAGAGTCCTGCGGTAAATTAATCATTAATCTACTAATTAATCAACATCATTGACCATGTGTGCAGCTGTCAGGGCTGGAATAATGCAGCTGGATAACTTTGCTGTGTGTTAATGTAAACTAGTGGCTGGACAGTTTGTTGACACTGTGACTCTCAGCATGTTTTTGTTTGTTTTTCAGTATTACAGCTGTTTTTAATGTGAAACCTGCTTCTTCTCCATGTTATTATGACAGTGTAAATATATGTGGATCAGAGGTTATGATGCTTTTTAATTTAACCAGATGTTAAGATCATGAAACCAGTTAAATACCAGTTAATTCAGCACTGTGTGACCCTGCTCTGTGCTGCTATACTAACTTATATATTATACTTACTATATAATCCTTATATTTATGATCCTCGTGTAGAGAAATCTATAACTTAAGGGCAGGATGAACATATAGTATAGCTTGTTCTCCATGTTATTATGACAGTGTAGATATATGTGGGTCAGGTTATGATCCTTTTTAATTAAACCTGATGTTAAGATCATGAAACCAGTTAAATACCAGTTAATGACCCTGCTCTGTGCTGCTATACTGACTTTTTTCTTCTTGAGATACTTTATTAATCCCTTTTTTTTTAATTCTGTTTTATTTACATGCATTTTTAAACCCAGAACACACACACATGCAGTACTACGTCTCATAGACATGCAATGTGGAGAGAGATGGTGGAGTGATGGGCAGCCGGCCAGAGCAGTTGGTGCCTTGCTCAAGGGAAACTGGCACCTCTCCAGCTACCAGTCCACCTTCCATATTTTTGGTCCATGCTGGACTTGAACCAGCTCCAGTTCCCAAGTCAAGTCCCTATGGACTGAGCTACTTCCGACCAAACTTACTCACACTTTACACTAACTAATCTTGTACTTACGATATAATCCTTGCAACATTTATGATCCTCGTGCAGAGAAATCTCTAAGTTAAGGGCAGGATGAGCGTATAGTATAGCTTTTTCTCCATGTTGATATGACAGTGTAAGTATATGTGGATCAGAGGTTATGATCCCTTTAAGTTAAGATCATGAAACCAGTTAAATACCAGTTAATTCAGCACTGTGTGACCCTGCTCTGTGCTGCTATACTAACTTATATATTATACTTACTATATAATTCTTGCATGCAACAATTTATTTATGAATATTAATGATCCTCGTGCAGAGAAATCTAAGGATGAACATATAGTCTGTCACACCGCCTGTCTTCTCTATCGAACATGTGTAAGTCAAGTCAGCTTTCTTGTAAATGCTGCCATACGTACAGGACATACAGAGAAAATCTCTGTCGTCCTCAGGAGCTGAACAGACTGTGAAGGTGCTCACACGTCCAGGTCGTCTTTCTTTCTTTCTCTGTGAAGATATTTCACATCCTTTACATCCAAGCTCTCGTCTCTTGGATGTGAAATATATCCTAAACCTGAGCAGTGTGTCTTCTTACATGTGTGTCATGTGTCAGCTTGTTTTTGTTTTTGGACTGAACGTGTTGCTGAATTTATCGAGTTTGATTTGAGTTTTTATTGAGTTTCTTTTGTAAAAAAAACACATACAGATCTTATATGTGTCATATATAATATTTCACATGTTTAAAAGTTGTTGTTTTTTCCTTCCGGTGCTTTTTAAACTACCGTCGAATGACTTTCTCCTTCACGCTAGAAAATGGGTTATGTAACTGAGAAATGGATCTGTTTCATTTGAGCTGGATTTAGTCCCTTCCTTCTACGTTTGATGTGTTTTTATTTCTATGCGACGAGTTCTTGTTGTGTCTGCTCTGTGAAACAGTTTAATCCTGGTTCAGCCTTGTTAGGCTCATTTTAAGAGTCAGGCCTTTCACAATAAGAGCCCTGTTTCTCTGCTGTGCTCCTATGAATCAGGTCAGTGTTTCACCTCAGGTCCGACTAGTGTCAGTCTGGCAGTCCCCTCTGTGCTGATGACCGACTGTCAACACGAGCTGCAGTTAATGCCGACTCTAAATGTGGAGCTCAGACCTTCGTACATTAATCCAGCCGCTTGTGTCCTCTCAGAAATGCACCGGAGTTATAAAAAGTTTGAGCCCTGGCTGCAGCCTCGCAGTGAAAAAAAGCTCTTTGCTCTTATTTTAAAGTGTCGAAACATTAAAGCGTTTTTCATTTCTTAATAGTTACGACACAAAGAAAGTTGGACTTGAACCCTGATCGATCGATCGCATGTTTAAATACTTTCTGTGTGTCTGTTTTCTTCTTTCTGAGGGTTCAGTAAGTCAAACTAAGCTCGAGTCTGTTTTTGTGAAACAGGTTCGACAGGTTCGGTTTGTGAGGCTCGTTCAAGTCATGCACGATTCTAGAAGTCTGATAATGGTGTATGAACATCCTAACATTATTAACTTTATCACTAGTCTTGATACAGATCCTGTATTTTAGTTTTTTAATTGTGATCAAGGCGCCCTGCAGGACATTAAACAGTGTGAAAATCAAGTCGTCAGCGCTCTCTGGTGGACAAACTGTGTCATGAATTCACAGTTTCACACCTAGTTTGTCACAAATCTGCGTCCCTCATGCCTCATCATGATCTTGTGTGTTGTTCTCTCGCAGGGCCGCTCAGTATGCCTGCACCCTGCTCGGCTACACGCTGCAGAAAGGCGGCGTGGCGGCCGAACTCCACAAAACCGTCACTCAGCTGGAAGCACACATGAGCCTGACGAGAAAACGTGAGTGAAGCAGCAGTGACGCTGAGATCTGAGATCCAATCCTCTGAAGGATTTAGCCTCATATGTGTGTGCGTTTCTTTTTTTTAGTGCTGCGTCTGGGGAACTCAGTGGAGGCGCTGGAGGCTGCCAAGAGGGCCATCCACCTTTCCGACAGTGTGCTGAGGCTCTGCCTGACCATCAGCCACCTCAACAGAGCCATGTACTTCGCCTGCGATAACGTCCTGTGGGCGGGAAAAACAGGCCTCATCTCCAAACTGGACCAGGACAAATGGAGTCAGAGATCTTTCAGGTGAGCGAAGGAGAAATAAATGCTCAAACTATGACTCTCTTGACAAAACCATTAATTTTACGTGCTAGATAATTAAAAAAGGCCTTTAAACTGGACAGAACTGTCTTAGTATTTCCACTGGCCACCGGTTTGGTTTAAATAATCCCTACAATTTGGAGTTAGTCAGTCTTCTGCTTGTCCGGAAAACATGGAAAGGATCCCCGAGTTTGACCTTTGCTTGGTTACAATCAGATGTTACATATTCATTTTCCCATGCACGTCATGGCCAGTGGTCTTCATCAGCCTGCCAGACACTCACCGACTCTGGTGAAAAAATTGGCGTGCTACTTCTCATCGTAAACGCCTAAACAACCCTGACTCCTTTTGTTATATTTGTGCTAGTTTCACCATTCCAAGTCAGAGGAAAGCAAACATCAGCGCATCTGTCAAACAAGCATATTTTGCATATTTTAAAGTAAAACTCGTTGATCAAGACAACAAGACATGGGCCTCTCACAAAGTGTGCAAGCAGTGTGTGGAGAGTTTACGGATGTGGACCAAAGGAACATGTGAACATTTGGTATCCCCATGGTTTGACCAGAGCAAAAAAAAATCCTTACAGACTTATGTTTAGTGAAAACAAGCACATAAGTAAAGTATATTTCATATTTTATAAGAAAACAGGGATATAGTTCAAAAACTGAGATTAGATTTGGATTCCGCACAGCTGTCAGACCTAACACAACAAAAATCGTGTTCCCCAGTGTTATCAGATGATCGGCGGTTCAATCCCCAGTCCTCCACGTCTGCATTTCGCAGTGTCCTCGAAACCCCAAATATCTCCTGAAGCCTGTCAATGCCATCAGTTGTCATGGTTTTGTGAATGAGATATGTAGCGTAAAAGCGCTCTGAGTGGTCGCCACATACACTGTTTACACAGCAGGTAGTCTGCTGCTATATTTAAGATCACATACATCACCTTAGTTTCAACTTAGTTTCCTAAGTTCTAGACAGTGTAGATAAGTGAGCTCTCGTCGATCAAAGTGAGTTATCGGACGCTCTGTTCCCACAAAACTACATTTGACAGTTTCCAGCAGCTGTTAATGAACTGTGTCAGGGTTAATTACGAGCCTGGTGTGAGCCTCGACCCCCCTGAACATTAGACTCAAACTTTCACCATGTCCATCTCTGCAGTAGATGAATAATTGCTCCGTGTGTTGAACCCTGCAGGTATTACCTCTTCGCTCTGATCCTCAACCTGACTCGAGACGTGTACGAGCTCCGCCTCCTCATCGAGTGCGAGGAGCGTTACAGAGCCTCCAAGTCCCCGCCCTCGGCTTACCCCGGCAACAACGGGCCCGCCGACCACCTGTCCTCTCCGTCCTCGCCCGCCTCCCCGGCCGCCGTCGCCTTGCCCGTCATGTCCGCGTGGCTCCGCAGACGGGTCCACTTGGTGGCGACCGTGCTGTACAGCAACCCGCCGCTGCTGTTGGACCTGCTGAAGAACAGTTGCGATATCTTCATCCCGCTGGACCGGCTGGGGATTTACCCCACGGGGAAAGGCTTTGTCGGGGCGTGCGGCCTGGCCTCCTCCGTCCTCTCCATCCTCACCATCGTCCACCCTTGGCTCAAACTCAAGCCATGACCCACACCCAGGCGTTGTCGGGCTGAGACTAACAGGTTTAACACACTGATCATGTTGTGAAGAGCAGCTGCTGCCGATGGACTGTGGTCACATTTAGGAAACAAAGGCAGGATGTGCTTCAAGATATCCTCAAAATAAGTGACGGGTTGCATCAAGAGGACTGATACGCTGTGACGCAGGTCCACACACACGCACTGCTGGAGTGTAGCGACACTACACAGAGCTCACACTCGTCCTCATCCCCGACCGTCGCTCCATACATCGCCGTCTGCAACGATGCTTTCAAGTGCTCAGTCGCTGAGCAGCTCACACAAGTCTTTACGGGAAGAATGCAAACTCACGTCGTCTTTAGAGGCTGAAAATAAAGATTAAAAACTCGACGTGGAAGTCAGAGCGAGGGCAGATATCCTGCATCATGTTTGTTACTTCTCAAGTAGAGCTTGTAAAGTTACGATGAAGCAGCACACAACTCGCATGCGATTACATATCTCTCCTCCGGTTAGACTCAAATTAGAGATTGCTGTGTGACAACCAATCAAGATGATTTTTATTTATTTGCACCGGCCTGACATAGTCGTTCACACACAGCGAGTTTGTATTTTCAGTTTTTTAGAGCGCCTAACACTGAATATAAAGTTTGATTAAATACCACAAAGCTAAACTTTTACCATGAGGAAACTTTTCAAAAGGTTTATGATCCGAATGTCAAACATCTGCATATTTCTGTAACTCGTTAACGTCACACTTTTGTTTTGTTGTATATTGCTGCCTGTTAATAAAGAGCATGTGACCGTTCGTCTGTCCGCTTTCATTGTGGCACCAACAACAAGACTCGAGCTAAATTAAAAACAAAACAAGTTTAATTCAGTGTTCCATGTTTTTGACCGTTACAAATAAGTAAAAACAGAAAAAGGAAATAAAAACATAATAAAAACTAATAAACAAAGGACAGTCCTTTCTCGGAGCGCTCGGTGGCTGTCGGGATGTCGTCGTCGTCATCTGAGGTTTCTGTTCAGGTGACGCGCCGCCGCCCAGCTGAAGGACTTCTTCATTAAGCTTACAGACGTTCACTGTGGAAAGAGAACGAGTGAGTTACGAGTGACTGTAGATGTCAAAGTGAGGTCAGTTTACACGAAACACAAGGGAATCGAGAACCGGTTTCAAGTTGTCCGATCGATTCCTTTTATTGATGCTGCTGTGTTGCTTTTTTTAATCCTTCGATGTCGCGTCTTTCTATCGTTGAAGCAGAAACAATCACGGCAGAGAGGAAAGAAACCGAAGCCGGGTTTCATTTTACAGAGTCAAGACAACAACAGTGCGGAGTTGTAAAGTCTGTAAAACGATCATTTCAAGTCAGGGTGGGAAAACACCGGCACAACGTGAGTTTAAACTGACACCGCTGCACAATCCCAACCGAGCCGCAGCACGTCTGTATCGAGTGGTGAATACTCCACTAACCAAGAAAACGAGAGCTGTGCTAATAATAATTCTCTGGTTTCATCCAAACACACTAGTTGCTTTAGCTTCGTGTTTCTTGTTATCAGGCGGACGTTCTGTGTTCAGAGAAGTTAAAGCAGCTTACTTCTTTCACACAGTAAACCAGAAATCAAATACAATCTCTACAGAAGTTGACCTCAAAGCCTCAGCTGTTAGAGGTAACAAGGTGAATGTTTGCCGTCTTGTTACCGACACTGTAAATAACTAAACCGTGTGTGTTAAACTGAACATCTCTCCGACCTGAACTCGTCTCCGTCACTCCTGGGTCTCCATGCTCTCGTCCTCTCCGTCTCCTCCCTCCTCCAGAGCTTCGTCTTCCTCCTCCTTTCTCTCCGGGGGTTTCTCGTAAGCCTTCTCCGACGGAGTGACGATCACGCCGTCCCACGTGGACATCTCCGTCGCCAGATCTGCAACAACAGTCCGATTTATTTTATTTTATTTGTGGAATCGGAGGTCAGCATGTGAAACGAGGGAGAACAGAAATACAGAAGCTGAGATGAAAGTCTGCACGATGTTTTAGAAAGAGAAGTTTGTGTTTAACAAGCTGTGGAGCGTTTGTCGTGTGCATCTTGGTGACAGCTGATTATTATTTAATAAATCTGGTCATCACAGTGTTGTGACACGTCTGGGATATCTCTAAAGTCCAGCATATTTTGAGCAAACAGCAGAACTTCCATACATGTAGAGCTGCAGTGGTCAGTGCATGAATTGATTCTTTGTCAACTATTAAATAACCAACAAAACTTTTTCAAACAAATTCTCAGATTTCAGCTCATTAAATGTGAATGTTTTTTGGATTGTGGACTTAAAATCAGCATTTTTAAATATTTTATGGGCCGAACAACTCGTCGATGAATCAAGAAAACGACTGACAGAGTCATCGAAGGAAATAAAGGTGACTTGCAGTCCTACAGGAGAAGATGAGCGTCTCTACAGCACGTTACTACCTGTAGACCTGAGTTACAGTCACTATAGCTATGATAACACTGCAGCAATGTGTTTTTATCCCCCTGCTGGAAGTTTCTCATAATAAAAGGATGAGTTCTTACAGCTGGCATCTCCCTCAAGGCCGAGGATCTTCCTGTAACCTCCGTGGGAGAGAACCCTGACCAGCGTCTGAGCTGTGAAACACACCATGTCCTGTACAAACACACAAAAAACTGAAGATTAACACGCTGTCGTGAGCTTCATGTATCAGATAGTTGTCTCCGGCATCGTTGCAAACAGAGGTTAAGTGTCAGCAGTTCAGCAGTATAAACACACCTGCTGTTCCAGAGTCATGACCGTGTGCACTCTGAAGTTTCCGCTCTCACAGGGGTCGGTGATGCCCACAGAGCCGGGCAGAAAGAGACCGGCAGCCAGCATCTGCAGGCAGCGTCTTTAAAAACACAAACAAAGTTTAGAGACCGAGTCCAAAATGCGGAGATCTGCGACGGATGGAAACCGAGGCGACACCAACCTGTAGGCCACGTTCAAGGAGAGGGGCTGCCTGGACGGGTTGTTCATCACCGCAGAGTGACCCTGGAACAGAACGAAGAGTGTGTCATGTACCGACATACGACACAATCTGGTGAGGGACTGGGTGACTTGTGGTCTTACCAGCAGGTCCAGGATCCAGGGAGTGAGAGGTTCAAAGCCAGGGAAGCGCAGCCTCAGGTCCTTCAGCAGGCGGATCAGCACTTTGACCCTGAGGACGATCGACATGAAACCATCTGATAAGTTCAGCGTTTCTGAAACATGAAACAGACGTGCAGACGGAAAACGATTCCTCACGTCGACTGAGAGGCGTTCTCCTCGAACCAGCGGGCGTGACGGATGGCAGCGAGAGCGCTTTGCAGCACCTTGATGTCCACTAGAGGAACAAAAACAGGACTTTTGAATTTGTGGCAACGCGTACACAAAATGTAGTTATGATAACTCGTGTGCATACTGAATGTATATCTGTGTGTGTCTAAGCACATACAGTGCAGCTCAGGGTCCAGCTTGCGCAGGTTGGGAGGGACGGTGGTGATGAGGATCTTGACTGTAGCATCAGCTGAGCTGATCTCGAAGCCCGTCTCATTGGTCAGCATGGACAGCACTGAAAGCAGCAGACACACAGTCAGCTGTTACATTAACAGTCAATGTTCACGACTCTGAGCTTTCCTTCAGTCGCTCCCTCGCTGTTGTTACCTTCGGTCGGGTCCTGTGTGCGAAGGGTCTCCACTACTTTGTTGCCGAGAGCAGCGACAGCCTCCACTGCGAGAGAAAAACAATATTCATGAGCCTGATGTTTGTAACACGGGTCAGTTTTAAACTTCTTATTTAGGTGAAGTTGTTGGGATGATTGTGTTTAGATGTTTGGGATCTTTGGCTTTTGTTGAATTAACGACAGAGAGATGCTGATGCGAGGCGAAGAATTTTATATGATATACAAGTTTCAAGTGTCTGATGAACCTGGTGTGGGATCGGCATGCTAAATAAACAGCGGACTTCCCACTGACAGGGTTCCCACACCTTTTTCATGAACAAATTCAAGCACTTTTCAAGCACCTTCAAGCACCAGTTTTTCCATTTTTCCAGCACCTTTAAATAGGTAGCCTACTAGTTGTGTTTGCCATGATGGTCATGGGAAGTGCAGCGGTGCCACTGTATGGCATAATAATATGGGTCTAATTAGCATTATTTCATATGGTGGTAGATTGACTGTTTTGATTTTTAACTAATTGTGAATTGGCTTGTATTCTCAGCTTGTGAGCGGTGTATTGTGTAACTACCATAGCGCAATAACAGTGACCAACAGGTGTGGATAGTAGTCTACTGTTATTTCTCTGCAGAACACCAAGCGAGTATGATAACTGAGTTCTGCATGTA
The DNA here is from genome assembly GCA_004119915.2 of Collichthys lucidus. Lineage (NCBI taxonomy): Eukaryota > Metazoa > Chordata > Actinopteri > Sciaenidae > Collichthys > Collichthys lucidus. The sequence goes on from CM014097.1 coordinate 18,347,848, forward strand.
AAGGCATCGGGTCAAGCGCGTAGCCGCTTAGGAAACATTTTTGTTTTCTCTTGGTTTATTGAGATAGACATCACACAAATTTCAAGCATTTTCACAACCTTGAAAACACTGAATTGAAATTCAAGCATTTTCAAGGAATTCAAGCACCCGTGGGAACCCTGCACTGAACACTCACGTGTTGGGAGGATCTTGAGGATTACAACCAGGTCAGCGACGTTGTGCCCCGTTGTCATGGTGCCCTTCTTGTAGGAGCCCACCTGACGCACCTCTTCAATTTGCTATGAGAAGGCAGACACAATTATTAACATGTGAACTACAATCTGTGTGTTCAGCTGCTTTAGGATTTTTTTTTAGGACTCACCACTTCAAAGTTGCCCGGGGCAACAATCAGGTTGTCGATGACGTTGTTGATCTTTGTGACCAGGGACAGGATGGAGGACTAAAAACACAGAAGGAAGAGAGAGAGAGAGAGAGAGCGACTGTCAGTGACTGTAAATAAACACACACATGCGTGATCCTGTCGGTGTCTGTCCGTGCACTGACCTGCTCTGCAGGCGTGGGGCTCAGGTCCTGGTTTCTCTTCAGCAGACACTCGCTGAAGGCCGTCTCATCGGGCGCAGGCTTCACTCTGGGGAACGCCATCTCACACTGGTGATACACGACAAATCTGCATCAGTATACATGCAAACAAACCAGACCAGGAGGGGAACAGAAGCCAACAAGGGGAGAGTGATGTGCTGCCACAAAGCTGCATGTCGGGGGTTTGCAAACACCCATTTTCTTTTTATACTCACCACATAAAAGTCAAATGGGATGTGCGGGACAAACGGACGGTACCTAAACGGGAATAAAGAAAAGATGTGATGACGACTTCAAGCGGCGAACAAAAGAAGATCTGATGTGAGTAATGTGCAGCAGGGGGAGCATGCTGAAGTCTGAATGTTTGAAGATTCAGAAAACGACACAAGAAGCAGAAGTTATGAAATATATTTTAAAGAATGATTCTGCACCATCTCTAAGTCAGCAAAGCACATTTGTGAGTTGTATCCCTTCCACTGTGCGTCATCAGAGGCTTGTTAAACCAACTTCATTCACAGCCAGCGTCTATCTGTTAGAAACATGACTGTGAAAGTGTGAAACCTTGAGTCTAGCCATGATTTGATGCCGGGGGAAGCTCCTCATTGCTCGGACACTTAGTAAAAAACAATGATCTGCTGTAACATTCAGAAACAGACAGACGCTGACTGTAGATTAAAGTTAGTTTAACAGGATCAGTCCCAGCTGGAAGAGATACGACCTGTTTTGTTGTTTTGAGGTTTGTGGCAGTAGCTCAGTCCATAGAGACTTGGCTTGGGAAGCGGAGGGTGTCGTGGTGGACCGGTAGCTCCATCATCTCTCTCTGGATTTGCATGTGAACCGTGTGTGTGTGTTAAAATCTTAATTATTGTAATGTTATTTCCCCGTTACTGTCATTGCCATATGATATTCTGCCATGCTCGTGACTGTGCTGTGCTGAATGTTTAAAATAAAGATACATTTTCTATAATACATTGTGATTCTGTGGAGGTTTTCATCCAATAGCACATTTCTGAATCATAAAAGGTCTTTCTACTAACCACACGTGTGTTTTTGGTCGTGTCACAGTTGGAAAAACACGATTGTGGTTGTCCCCAAATGGTGGAATGACCTACCAACGGCTACCAGAAATCTCTTTCTACCTTAAAAAAAACCCTCTCTCTTTCGAGAATGCTTCCCTGCCTAACAAAACTAACAACTACTCTGTGCTCCTTTACACCTTTTCAGCTTATGTCCTCCTCTGTAAGTCGCTTTGAATAAAAGCGTCTGCTAAATGTAATGTAATGTAATGATTTCTTAGGCCGGTAGCATCTTTTTGTCTCATTTATTGAGTCTTATCCATCTGTAACTGCTTATCCTCACAATAGATCCCGGTCGCATGCTCTTCTCTTCATCCGTGGCCACAAAAATGACAGAAACTTGTTGTGTTTAAATATTTTGAATCCTCAAACTCTCTGCAGAAGCTGGATCTGTATATGAAGCTCCTGTGCATGCTGTCATTGAACTAGAGACCTGCTGACATTCATTTTTTAAGCTTATATTCTCACATGCTTTGCAAACAGATGCAGTGTGTGTGTGTGTGTGTGTGTGTGTGTGTGTGTGTGTAGTAGCTCACCCCTGGACCAGTCCTCCTCGGGACCCGAAGCGGCCTCCCCGGCCCCTGCCGCGGTCCCCTCTGGACACAAACACAGACAACATGTCGGTACAGCTCACACACACATGAATGAATGAATGAAATCTCTCTAACACACACACACACACACACACACACACACACACACATTCATTCATTCATTCATTCAGCTGATCTGTGTCTCCTGTGGATAAACTACAGGAACCAGCTCCGCAGCTTTAGAAAAAAAGTCACATTTTATTTTAAATAATTTAAATAATCAACAATAAAGGAGCTAACGCGTTAGCTTAGCCGCCGCCGCTCAAACAATAAACGCAGTTAGCTTCGTGTTAGGGGAGCTAAATCTTCTACAAGCCGAGCGGGTATGAAACTGTGACTTATTTATTTAATGTTACGTTTGTTTTGGCATCATAATTACCTCATTGCGTACGACGTTTTGGTTGTTTAATGTGAAAATCCTCCGAGAAAATGTGGCTAACTGCTGCTCCGGGTTCTTCTTCGCTGAGGTTTAAACGGCAGCTGCAGCGTCCTCAGTGTTGAGTTAGCGACACCTACCGGAACAAACCGACTCCTGCATTTCAAATGAGACACCTGCTGAACCTGCTGAACCTGATGAACCTGATTGTCCAGAACACCTGTGGTACATTTCTGGTTGGGTATGGAAGCCCTAAAAGGCCATACATACATATATTTTATTCCACCCGTTTTCCCGTGATAACGAGATAATTAATTTGAGATCTCAAGAAAACAAAACAATAGTCTAGTGTATTAAATCAAGTGCCTCCGTTTTACAGAATGTATGGCAAATGCATGTAGTCCATGATACGGAGAGAGCAAACCTATTACGCCACTATAAAATCCCTTTAATCCTTAATTTCTCAAGATCTCGAATTAATTATCTCGTTATCACAAGAAAACGGTAGTCCCTCGTTTATCGCGGGGGATACGTTCTAAAAATAACCCACAATAAATGAAATCCGCAAAGTAAGTTTTACAATTATTCTACATGTTTTAAAGCCATAAAACCCCTAACCACACACTTTTATACACCTTTTTACACGCATTTTGTACAGTACTCCCTTAGCCAATTTAGGACGCAGAACACAATGTGCGTTCATACTGTACAGTACGCTGTAAAAATAAAAACATGCTAAATTACCCTAAAAAATCCGTAAAACAGCGAGTCCGCAAAAAGTGAACCGCGTTATAGCGAGGGACGACTGTATCTTGTTATCACGAGAAAGCGAGTGGAATAAAATGTATGTATGTATGTGTGGCCTTTTAGGGCTTCCATAGATAGTTCTCCTGACTCCTATACATAATCCGAGAACCTCAAACCTGGATCGTATCTAATGCCCCAAGTACATATTTTAATGCAGATCCACAAACAACTCATAATTTAAACTTGGAGAACGCAACAGTCCACAACATATTTATGAGCCCCATTTATAAGAACCCTGTCTGTCTATAAAAGAGAAGACTGCCAAGTTGTGACGTGATGGACTTATATAAGATGTAACTCAAAAGTTAAGAACTCAGGAGGAGGAGTGTCAGGAGAAATAGACAATGTTTGCATGTTGGCGACAGGACAATGAATTAGTGATTGTTACATGGAAGTTGGATCTGTGGAGATCTGGAGCAACCTGGACGTTTCATTCTTGTTTTTTCTTTTATTTTCTTTTGTGTGTATGTTGTATTGTGTTTGTATGCTAATGGAAATCAATAAAACCTAAGTCTTAAATAAAAAAAGCATATCTTTTTATCATGGACTTGGACATGGAAACATCTTGAAAACTTGAAACTGGTTTTTGCCATCCGACATCTGCATTTGTGTAGTTAGCAACACTAAAGTGATTTTTTTCTGTAAGGTAAATTTTAATAGGAGCAGTAAGTATCAGATACCAAACACACAGAGCTACAGTTACAGTTCCTGACAATTAATAACTGCTGCGTGCGTAACTCAAGTTAATCTGATTCAGTGGGAAAGTATGGAGGACTGCATTTCAAACAAAAGCTAAACATTCTCCCAAGCCTTTTAGTTTGATAATTAGTCCTGATGGAGGCTCCTACCACAAATCTCTTTAAGATAAGATAATAATTGTAATAAAAACTTTACGCAGCATAAAGATATTTACACAAACTAAATTAAACTCTCTTGGCTATTTTCCAGCCAATAAGTAAACTCTGAAGGCGTACATGAGCCACAATTGCCTTTAAGTATGTAGAATCAGTAATGTCAATGAGATATAATTCATTTCTGGACTAATCCCTGCCCATTCTAAACGAATAAATACCATGAGACATGAGAAACTACAGCACCATTTATGTAATCAAGCAAAACCATCTCAGAGACCACAGGAACAGTACTGGACTAAAATCTCCTGACTTGTATTCACCATGGTACAACCGAGATGGCTGAGGATCAACACTTGGTGTTTATTAACCATGGCTATTTCAGGTGAGAAATGTTCATTTATTAATAGCTGGTTGAAAGAATAAAGTGAGCATTGTTAAATGTCCTGCTTTGAAGACAATTCTGGTGTTTTTCTTATATATTTCATGACTTGACTTAAACACTGATATGATTCTCTAAAGTGAACTTAATACCATCGACATGCTCTTGAGACAACATATTTTAAATGCCAAAATCCTAGTTTTGTCTTGGTTTGGGCTTAATAGTTGAGACTGAATATTATATTATTGACCTTGCAAGTTGCATGTTATAGGTTTAAAGTCCCATTTTAGTGAACACTCATAATGCTGAATCTACATCTGCAGCTACAAAAAGGCCAACCTCTGGGTTGACCCTGCATCAAACTACTTGATATCCAAATGAGGTTACAGATTTATACAACAATATTTGTATGATTTAATTTTGATGCACGTTTTTAAACAGTCCATCTGCAGCTCTCTCCATGCTGCATATAGAATACACAACAATGCTAAACACAAATTTAAGACCATCTGACAAAACAGAGTGAGAAACTGGAATGGTGAAACCTACAAATCAGGTCACAGGTGGTGGAAAAGGTTAAGAAATTCTGTATTATCATTAAAACATCACTTATATTTGGACAATGGTAATTTAATGCATATCATTCATTTTCACATGTTGCGACACCAATGTTGCCAATGGGTTTTTGAAGTGATACATCAGATTAGAAACATCAATACATGAGTGATATTTTGGTGCATGTTTCTCTGTCAAGTTAATGTTAATACATCACATTGAAACCTGCAGGGCTTCTGACTGTTCAGTCTCTTCACCCGCCTAACCTACTCGGTGTAGAGCAGCCCACTACTCCACCATTCTCCTTCCATCTGCCAATGGAGATCACCAACAGAGTCTTCACCAAAGAACTGCTGAACCCAGCTTCTGAGGAATATCAGACCTTGTATAAAGAAGTCAGTGACTTGGTAAGATGACTGACAATAGATCATTATAAAAAACTGGAGAAGGTTTAATTCTACAGGTAACAAGACTATGTCAAAAAAACTTGTATATCACTGGACCCTGTAGTGTCCCCATGCATGCAAAGGTGAGTACAGTCATCTCGTGTGTCTTCTGCCACCTCATAGAAGTTAAAGGAAAGGATTTAATCACCTGCAAGCAAAAGTGGACTTTGGCTTAGTCACTGCATGCAATTTAAAAGAGGTTTCGGGTCTAAGGTGTTGATGTATTTGTTTCTTTTATTTGTTTTGCAGCTTCAAAACATCTATGGCTGCCCTGACATCAATAAATGTCCAACAAATTCCTTCTATGGAGGTGTTTCAGCAATGACTTTCAGGTATCATCAACTTCATTGATCATGGGGGAAGTGTATTTAGATGTATATATACACAATACAGTGAAGACTGCCCATTGTAGTATCATTGGCATCCAATGCCTATATCTTATAATTACGTTCTTTTAAAGGTCTGGATCATTTGGATCAGTCATCGCAACTCCAACTGTAGTCTTCAGTGGTGTCCAAATCAATTCAGCCATCGTCCGGACATTGTTTGTTATCTATGTCAGGAGCCATGAACCCCAAACTCTCCAATTTGATCTAAGATATACAAGTAAGATCTCATTTTGCACATAATCATAACTATTTAGTGTTCAGTACATATTATTGTGATGTTAATGATAATATAGCACATTCAAATCTGCAGGACTTCTGACTGTTGAGTCTGTTAGGCGGTCTAACCATCTCAGTGTAGAGCAACCCACTACTACTACTACAGCTCCACGATTCGCCTTCTATCTGCCAATGGAGATCACCAACAAAGTCTTCACCAGCCAACTGCTGAACCCAGCTTCTGAGGAATATCAGACCATGTATAAAGAAGTCAGTGACTTGGTAAGATAAATAACAATAGATGATTATCCCTACTTCAGTATCTACTGTTGAGGACAGTGAATTAATGTCCTAGAATTCAAATGGGAAGAAGTTTTAATTCCACAAATAACAAGACTTTATTGAAATCTAGTATATGATGTGTGTCCAACATTACGGTAAAAGTTTTTTTGATTTTTTGTTTTGCAGCTTCAAAACATCTATGGCTGCCCTGACGTCAATAAATGTCCAACAAATTCCTTCTATGGAGGTGTTTCAGCAATGACTTTCAGGTATTACAGTACTGTATTTGGGTACCTGATTATACTACTTCCTAGCCACACTATAAGTGTCATTGACATCCATGTTGTTGCTAAGAACAATTCTTTATGACCAATAAGGCTATATGTTTAAATACATGGAATGATTCTCCAATCAGAATATCACAAATGATGTGAATGTAGTTATTTCTTTTAACTACTGTGCTTATAACTGTACTTTCTTTCAAAGGTCTGGATCACTTAAATCAGTGATCGCAACTCCAACTGTAGTCTTCAACAGTATCTTTATTGATCCATCCATCGTCCAGGCATTGTTTGATGACTATATCAAGACGACTGAACCCCAAGCGCTCCAATTTGATCTAAGCTATACTAGTAAGTTCTCATTTTGTACATAATTAGAATAGTTCATCCTCAGTGATCAATATGTTGAATCTGTCATTGTAATCAATACTTTTTTTCTTTAGATGACAAAGTACAATTTGCTACCACCGCAAACCCTACGACCATAACTACGATAAAACCTACAACTACAACAACAACTACACTTACAATGACACCTACAACTACCACAACACGATCCACAACTATAACAACAACTGCTACAACAACACCAACAACCACAACAACATCCACAACTACCACAACAACTACAAAAACTACAACAACACCTACAACTACTACAATAACACCCACAACAACCACAACAACAAATACAACAACACCTACAACTACCACAACAACACCCACAACAACAACTACAACAACTACAACAACACCCCAAATTACCACTACTACAACCACAACTACAACAACACCCACAACTACCACAGCAACACCAACAACTACCACAACAACTACAACAACACCTATAACTACCACAACACTTACAACGCGCACAACTACCACAGCAACACCAACAACTACCACAACAACTACAACAGCACCTACAACTACCACAACAACTACCACAACACCTACAACTACCACAACACCCACAACTACCACAGCAACACCTACAACTACCACAACACCCATGACTACAAGAACACCTACTATCACAAGAACAATACCCACAACTACAACTACAACACTGACAACTACCTCAACCACCACATCCAAAGCTACTACAAAGACAGTGAGTTTAACCACTAAGACAAATCATAGGTACCCAGCTGTGAATCCACATGATAAGCCCATGGACTCTCACAGTATTTCAGCTGAAAGGCCCAGTGATCCGCCAACATCAGGTGGCAGCAGCAGCAACAATGGGAGCAGTGACGAGGTTCCCGGATGGGCTATAGCCCTCTTAGTGTTAGCTGCTGCCATCTTCTTGCTACTCGTAATCATCTTTATCATGATGGTGAGTTTATGCTACTGTTTTTGTTGCTCAGCTCTATATGACATATTCTAGTAAATGCTTATGATTGAATTTAAACTGAAGCTGTCCAATTTAAAGGCCAATAAAGGTCAAACTAAAGATTCCTGTGTAAGAATAGAGCTCAATCAGTCTTTAGATTTCAGTTTTTTATATATATACATGGTAATGTGATGTGCCCTTAACTCTGTTTTGATGCTCTGTGCTTCAGTTGGTTCGACTGTGTTGTAAGAAAACAGAAAGCGGTTACATGGACACCGCTCAGGATCCATATTACAACGAAAAGACACAACCCCCTCACGCACCTGCCCTGCCAATGTACTCACCTCCAAACCCGGCGAAACCAGAACCAATGTCAACCCCGGTCATTTTTGTAAGTGATGTTGATATTTTGCTTAAATATTTTACATCGTTTTGTATGTTAAAATACACATTTGACACGTTTACATGCTTTTTTAACAGGGGGACACGCTTAAGAAGAACAGAGCAGGGTTTTACTCCGTGAATCCCTGAACATCTCTGCATGAATAAAAGCCATGAAAAAACAGGTAGTCTACTTAATGCATGCAACCGGTTATACGAGCTATATAAGACTTAAGAGTACAGGAACTGCTCTCTGGAAATTCATTCAACAGTTGACTGCGTACATCAAGTGGTAGTTCTCCTGATCTCTGTACATCCTACACAGCATCTCCATAACATCTCCAAAACAATCCCACCAGAAAATGAGTGGCTACATATCTGGAGAACAACATCTTTATGTGCCTGGAAAGAACACTGTTGGAAAAATAAAAGACGGATATCTGCAGGCTTTTACAAGGAGATGGATTATAGTTGAGACACCAACACAAACAAATGGCTGGAAATTGTGATGGGTATAAATAAGATGGAGCTGTTAACTTATAAGATAAGAACTCAGGAGAAGGAGTGTCAGGAGAAATGGACAATGTTTGCATGTTGGCGACAGGACAATGAATAATGTAGTACATAGAAGCTTGCTCTGTGGAGATATACCAACCTGGACGTTTCATTGTGGGGTTTTCTTTTACTTTCTTTTCCATTGTGTGTATGTTGTGTTTGTATATAAATTAAAAGTCAATCAAAATAAAGTGTTTCTGACATGGACATTGCTTTGAAATAGTTTTTTGCTGCACTGCCATGTAGTGATAATTAATAACTGCTGTGTGCGTAACTCAAATCAATGATTCAGTGGGAAAGTATGGAGGATTTTTCCTCAGTAGATTTAATTTCAAACAAAAGCTAAGCAGCTTTTAGTTATATTGTGATAATTAATCGCAACTGGGGTCCCTACCACAAATTCCTTTGTGCATGAACTTACTAAATTTAGATAATCATTGTAATAAAAAACTTGCTTGGCTATTTTCGAGCCAAAGTAAACTCTAAGGGCGTACATGAGACACATTTGCCTTTGAGTGTGGTTTGTAGAATCGAAGAGATATGATTCATTTGTGGTCCAGCCTCTAATCCCTGCCCATTCTTATCCTGAATGAATAAATACCTTGACATAATAGACTGCAACACCGTTTATGTAATCAAGTAATATCATTTTAGAGATCACCAGAGCAGTGCTGGACTAAAATCTCCTGACTTGTATTTAACCATGGTACAACCGAGACAGCTGAGGATCAATACTTTGTGTTTGTTGACCATGGCTATTTCAGGTAAGAAATTTATAATTTATTTATTTATTAATAGGTGGTTGAAAAAATAAAGTGAGAATTGTGACTGGTATTTGTATCATTTACAGATAGACTACTTAGTTCTAATGAATACGCACAAGAGATAACAGATTTTAAATGCCACAATCCTAGACAATTTAATATTTTAAATGTTTGGGTTTTTTTTATTAATTATTTATTGACCTTGTAAAACTTATTTATTATTATGGTCATAAAGTCCCATTTTTGGTTTAGTAGTCCTCATAATGCTGAAAAAAGGCAAATCCCATTCTTTCTCAATCTCTGGGTTCACCCTGTGTGAAACTACTTGATATACAGATGGGGTCACAGATTTATACAACTGATATTTGGATATTTGTGTAATTTATTTTAGATTATACAGTCCATCTGCAGCTCTCTCCATGCCTGAAAATAGAATACACAACAAAGCCAAACACAAATCTAAGACTAATCTAAGGTCATCTATCTTTCATTTTCACATTTTGCTACACTAATGTTTACAATGGATTTTGAAGCGACAACTCAGATTAGAAACATCAGTGTATGAGTGATATTCTGGTGCACGTTTTCTCTGTTAATTCATGATATTATATCACATTGACACCTGCAGGGCTTCTGACTGTGCAGTGTCTTCACCCGCCTAAGTCTCCTGCTGCAGAGCAAACCAGTTCTCTACAGTCTGCTTTTTATCTGCCAATGGAGATCACCAACAGAAAGTTCACCAATGAACTGCTGAACTCAGCCTGTGAGGAATATCAGATCTTTTATAAAGAAGTCAGTGACCTGGTAAGTGAATTCATGTCCTGTAACCTGGAAGGAGTTTTAATCCTACAGATACTAGTTCTCCGAGCTGATCTCACCTTTACCTCTCTCCGTTTCAAAGTTAAGGTAAAAGTTGCTGATCAATTTTTATTTTATTTTTTGTTTTGCAGCTTCAAATCATCTATGGCTGCCCTGACGTCAATAAATGTCCAACAAATTCTATCTATGGAGGTGTTTCAGCAATGACTTTCAGGTATCATCAACATCATTGATCATCATTTTTCCAGTATCTTTTATGCAGCTCTTTTTTTTTAGTATCCAGCACTTGAGTATTCAGTGCAACAGTATTTTTAGATGAAAAATGGAAGTAGATGTACTTACTTACAAAAAAAAGTTGGATATAGATGTTTCTAACTTCTTCTTTTTTCACTTGGCTTAACTCTGTTTTAATGCTCTGTGCTTCAGTTGGTTCGATGGTGTTGTAAGAAAACAGACAGCGGTTTCATGGACACCGCTCAGGATCCATATTACAATGAAAAGACACAACCCCCTCATGCACCTGCCCTGCCAGTGTACTCACCTCCAACCCCGGCGAAACCAGAACCAATGTCAACCCCAGTAATGGTTGTAAGTACTGCAAAGCTACAGAAGAACTGTGTTATACATTTGCATCACTTTGTATGTGAAAATACACATTTGACACGTTTATATGCTTTCCAACAGGGGGACACTCCTAAGAACAGAGCAGGGTTTTATGCCGTGAATCCCTGAACATCTCTGCATGAATGAAAGCCATGAAAAAACAGGTAGTCTAGATAGCAGATCATCATCTTAAAATATTTTGAGTTGACGAGGAGTAAACGCATCATCGCACCTGATAAACTCAGATACAATTTTTAGATATTATCTGCTTTTATTGTTCTTACATTATAGTGAAGTTATATTACTGCTGAATGATAATATACTGCACTTCATAATCAGTTTCATAAAAGGTTCATTAGAAATTGGCTGGAATATACTTGAGAACATTCAGTGGCGTGCCACTCATTCGATGTGGTCATGGTGACGTTTTGTTTTCAGATGTTGCCACAGCATTGTGTCCCCTTGTGACATGAAACTCAGTGCAAACACACATTTTTACCCGACATATAGATTTCTATATTTTTGACATTTAGCCAGTTTTGACACCTGTGGCAACAAATTCATTATTTAGCTTTTATCGTGCTTCCTTACGTCACTCCATCCTCACAATTATGATCAATCGATTAATCAATGTTCCCATTGTTGAGAAGTTAAAGAGCACTCCTGCTCCCTTACCCAGAGAGTCCATCCACCAGTCAGGTGTGGCATATCAAGATGCTGATTAAACGACATGATTTTTGCACAGGTGTGTCTTGGACCAGCCCCAACAGAAGGCACGAGGGAACATCGCCTATTTTATTGTTACTGACGTAATCACAAAAGGTATGACTCAGATGTTAGGGCTTCCAATGTGTCAACATAGTGTATGACCTGAACTGAACCTGGTTCTTTCTCAGTCTTGTGTTATCTTCAGGATTCAGGTATATTTCTGACACCTTCAAATGACTTAACCCCTAAAACAAATGCTGAATTTAAGATCATACAATGAGAGAAATCCATCAAATAAACTATCCTCCTGAGACCCAAACTTTTGTTTGGTGCGATTTTTTAATTTCTCATAAAAAATAAGTATTGTCTTTGTCTTCTCTGACCACTACACGGCACAGTAAGTGTCCCTGAATGAGGGCAATAGGTCTAAGTTGAGCAAAATAAAGTATTATGGTGCAGGGAAGCCAAACTCTAATGTCCCCGTATGAGGATGCAGGGTCACAGGAGGCTATACTACTTCTACTGTATGTAAAATAATTGGTCACACACACACCTCTTCTCAATTATATAAAGCTAATTATGATAAACTTATTTCTCAAATCAAAAAAGATTTTGAGAGATGGGGGATGCTTCCTCTATCATTGGCAGGCAGAGTTGAAGTTATAAGGATGAATGTGCTGCCAAGGTTGTTATTTCTTTTTGTGTCTCTTCCTATTGTGGTCCCTCTATCCACTTTTAAATTCTTAGATCAATTGGTTTCCAAATTTATATGGCAGAACAAAAGGCCCAGAGTGAGACTCAAAGTTCTCTGTGCAAGTGGGGAGAGGGGTGGCTTGTCCCTGCCTCACTTCAGGAGTTATTATTGGGCAGCACAGCTAAGAGTATTGGTCTCGTGGATGAAATTGGATATGGATACAAAATGGGTACACATTGAGCAAAGTTCTTTAAGGAATGTATCACTCACAGCCCTCCCCTTATTAAGTACAGGTGCATGCCGTGTCCTTAAGATACGTAATGAGTGGGTTAATTACACATTAGGGGTGTGGAGGAAGATAAGACTGTGGTTAAATCTGTCATCGTCTGTATCCAGGGCAACAAGGGTGGTGGAGGCTTGTGGATTTCTACCAGCCAAATCAGACAGAGGTTTTAATAAGTGGGCTGAAAAAGGTCTGATTACTATAAATCAGTTATTGGAGGGCGGGACGCTCAGGGCCTTCTCGCAACTTCAGACACAATATGGTATTGAATCAAAGGATTTATTTAGATATTTTCAAATTCGGCATTATTTGACTACACACAAGGATTGGGACAAAATTAGAAAGGAACCTTCAAATTTTGAACGTTATTGGATTGAGGTAGCAGAAAATCGAAATGTGTCACAAAAAATAGTATCCTGTTTATACAGCAAAATTCATAATGATAGATCTGCAGACACACTGGATGTAAAGGGCAAATGGGAGTTGGAGGCTAATGCTATAATTGGGGATGATGAGTGGGAGAGGTCCTGGGTGTCCTGGCGCAGATGTTTAAGCAGCCCAACTTGGAGAGAATTCAGTTGGAAGGTGAGGATGAGATATTTTAAAACTCCTATAGTGATAGCTAAATATGACAAAAAAAAGTTCCTCTCTCTGCTGGAGAGGCTGTGGTCTAGTGGGAGATTTCTCACATATTTTCTGGGATTGCCCCAAACTACTGAAATTTTGGAAAGAGGTGATGGAGGAAATACGTGGGATCTTAAAGTTGGACAGACTGATTGATCCTCAGCAGTTGATTCTCGGGACACTTCACACAGATCTGCGAAATAATCATCTGTACCTGCTTAGAGCTCTTGTGATAATTGCCCACAAAATGATTACTGTGAACTGGCTTAAACCTCAACCACCGACCTTACTACAATGGACTCAAAGGCTGAAATCTGTGAACTGTATGGAAAGCTTAACTGCGCGGTTACGACTCCGGATGGACCTGTATTTGTAAAAGTGGGCACCTGTTATAAACTATTTGAGTGACTAAATGTAAGAAGTTCAACTCAACTGGGCAGATCAGATTGAACGTAAGAGAACGAACACCTGGATGATACCTTGTTACCCCTTCCTGTGTATATTACTGCAGTGATGCCTATTTTATTTTATTTCTTGGTCTATGTGTCAACTGTCTATATCTGATACTTGAGCACTGTGTGGATGTCTTGTCAAGGAATATGTTCTAATAAATGTTCAAAAAAAAAAAAAAAAAAATTGGTCACAGATGGACACACCCGTACCACCACACAACTTGCGGCGATTTAGATTCCTTCACCTGCCAAATCTCACATTAACTCCTCCTGGTGTTTACCGAATCCATTGACAAAAAAACATTTTAAGCAAAGTGAAATTGTTGCATCCTGTTTTGAGGAATGTAAATATTTGATTGTGTTGCATTTCAACGGCTTTATACAAACATTTGTGACGCTGGCATGCAAACACATACCCGCTTGGAACTTATTGTGTGATTTGTTACTATTAGACAATAAGTGGTAATGTGGTACCACAGTACTGGGCAGGTAGGTAGCTGTAACAACTTTGCTCTTAACAGTTGCTTATCAGCTCAAACCGCAGAGATAAAATACTTTAGTGTTGTTTCCACAATTAACTCCTACTCTTTCTTCTGAGCTCGAGAAGCAACATTTGCTCAGAGCTGTTAATAGGAAGATTAATAGCTGCTGCATTGTCAGCAGAACAGTGGGTAGAATGGAACGAACACAATGCAGGGTGTAACCAAATACAATGCTAACACCACATGATTGTACCATAACACACAAACACACTAAGACCAAAACATTTCATAGTTATCTTTTCAGATTCCACACGGGACAATGTTTCTGCTGCTGAGGTCCATAATTAGTTCAACAGTCGCCCACAAGTCTATGTTCTCTTCTTCCACCTGACTTTAATTATATAAAAATGTTGGGATTTTATCATTTTTAATATTAGATTTTTTATTATAATATGGGGGATATTTGTCTAGGACAGGATTTAAGAAGTTAATTTATATCACAATCCAAACAACACTTAGAGAAGGGACATACAGTCACGTAGACCTCCCAGTTTCAATGCATTCACCCAAAGTTAGTGATAGAAAGTGACATTTTTTGTCTGTCTCTCACACAGTTGTCAGTGATGCAGGAAGACTGTACCTTCACCAGACAAGGCTCACATGTCCCAAGAATGGGTGGACCAAAGAACAAGTTCCTAGCTCCGTTATTTTTTTTGTTGGGATATTTTTCGTTAAGCATTACCTGATTTTTCAATAATGTTGCTGTCTTTTTAAAAGATCCCCCCTGGTACCTTTTTGAATTTTATTTTATGTGATATTGTTTATTGGGAAATTAAAGAAGAGTACTGCAATTTGGCATACAGTGTTGTACTTGAAAACTGTATTTTATCCGGGATATTATATCTGATAAAACATACCCGACGTTAGTGATGGTGTTACTAATGTTAACGTTAGTGTTCTAGAACAATAACTTCAGTTTCAGTTTTACTGGTTAACACAGGGTCACATGATACAATAACATCACTAGACATAAACGATAAAATAAGATAAACAGAATTAAATAGTTACTTAACATTTTAAATAAATAATGGAACGATGTGAATATAAATTGAACACTATATAAATATGGGAATGATGAAAACTGGCAGTTCAAAATCATTTAAAATCTGTTATTTTATTGTAGTAAAGTTACATATTGTTGCTTTTAGGGCTCGGGTTCTTCAGTTCACTTTCCTCGTCGTGCATCCCTTCACACGGCAGCTTTGAGTCACCTATTTCTTGCTGCTTGGAGACAGAAGAGACAATGAGACTGCACGCTGCACTTTCACACAATAAAAAAAGTCATTGGAGAGCGATGAAGTGTTTCCCCCCTCCGGCGTGCGTGGGACTTAATTGCACTCTCTCTATTGTAAATCGTGGTTTTGTGCAACATTGTGTCGGTTTGTTTAAGTGACATTGGCAGAGCTGAGTGGATGACTTACCCAAAGCAAACGAGCGTCACAGAAGAAAAGCGTCACACAAATGTTTTCTCTGTGTCCACAACTAGTTTTCATTTAGTGCATGTTGTCCAGATAAAAAAGGGAGTGCCTGCAGTGGAGCAGAGGCTTTCAAATTCAAATTAGATTTAATTAGTCTGCATGCATCATTAGTACATATAAAGAAAATAAGTGAACACACATTTAAATTTAATAAATTAATATTATCTTATCCATCGCGGTGCCTTAACTTATAAATGAAACATTTAATGTTTGGAATAAATGGTGACAAATTGTTTAAACAAGATTCCTGAAAGTAAAGTTTGATTTCTCAAAACACAAAACTGAAAACATTTTGTCAAAACTCTCAAAAAAAATCTCTTGCAAAATTAAAAACTGCACCTTTTTTTTTAACATTTTTTCTTTTCTCAAAAATTATTCTTTCCACCAAAACAAATCGAAAGAGCATCAGTAAAACACAAGTGTGATACATTTAAAACAAGACCATCAAAATACTGTTTTTTTCTTTGTTGTTGGCACTTTATGCTACACAGCATTAAGACTGTCACTATATTGCAAGACAATAGTGTGAATATATCATATAAATACTGTATTGACACAATTTTAGGATACAAGGATACATTTGTCTGTCAGCTCCAATTGGGCTGAATGCACAACCCAGCTTCACAGAGTTATAGTTACATAAGTTATAATTAATACTGGAGCATCGTTAGAGTTCTGAGAGGAGAAATGAGACACATTAAAATGTTTAGATTGTCTTTCTGCAATCTGCAGAAATATCACAAAGTTGCACTGATTTTATTAGAAATGTCAACTTTCCTTTCTTTTTCTTCACCTGAAGCCTCTTTTTACACTCTGACATATGATCGGAGTGTCTGTTGTTTGTAGTTACGGTGTTGACTTTCGAAAAGTGTTTTCCAGGTGACCAAAATGTGCTAAAGACTTGAAAAATGTGACTTAGAATTTCGATTTAAGTGAAGAAGAAAGAGTTCAGCAGGCTGGAGTCTCGTTGATACTTTAAGTAACTTCAAGTAATGGAGAAAAACTTTAAATACACAATGATAGTGTTGCAGACTTCTGTCCTCTGCTGACACCTCCTGCTCTCAGCAGAGAGTTGCAACTCAAAGTCCCTGTTCACACACAGCTGTCAGTTCACACCTGCATCTAAATGCATCTCCAGATGCATCTTAACTGTCTTACCAAGACAAAAAAAATAAAAGAATAATATTTCAGTCACATATATGGCTTCTCACTTCATGGGTACATACTTTTGCTTTTACAGAGGATGTCAGCTGAGAAAGTCCCTCAGTGTGGAGGACACATTCACGTACACACCCGGACCGGACCACCTCCAAATGTGGTCTGAATGATCAGATTTCAGTTCATCCTCAGTGCAGCTTCTTGTGTTTGGATTATGTCAAATGTTGAATTATCATGTTTTCTGTTTTCCTCCTGTCTTATCTTTCAGTTGTCCCCCTTCCCCTGACCTGTGTGTAAATTCAGAAGTTACAACTAACTAAACTTTAACTGAACAGACAGAAACATTCAGGAAATGACCAAGATTAAAAAAAAAACAGGAAACTTTCTGTGTGTATGCATTTGTGATGATTTATTGAAAAAAAAAAAAAAGCTTCACTTACAGTTGAACACAGCGGTACTGGAGGTGATTATCAGTGATGATTGGTGGGAGTGATGATTCTTTATGCGTCATGCTTTCCACAAAGAATCCTAACGTTACTAACGAGCCGGTGCAGAAACACAGTGTCCGACACACAGATCTGAACAGGCGGGCAGCTGAGGCCGTGGCACAGACATAATGAAGCCTAAGTATTTTTGCTGAGTCATGATTATAGTTACAACAGCTTTTCAGTCCAATATGGTTAATTATACCTCAGAGCATCTGATTAACGAGTGAAGTATACCTCAGTCTTGTGTAACGAAGGAGAGCAGGCTCGTAATAAATTAATTTAAATTAATTATAAGTTGTGCGGGCCTGATCATGTTTTCCTGACATAGACTGCAGTCATTCATTTCCAGTTCCTATCCACATAGACTAGTCCTTCTCCCTCCTTCAGCATTTCTAGTAAGATCTCAAAACATTGATATATATAATCTCTGTGTCTGTATCTCTGTATAATAACTGTGTCTTTTTAAATGTGAGCAGTCTTTACCAAAATCTCATAAACATAAGCGAGCCGTGGACTTTAAACTTCTATACATTTCATACTCATATGACAGATAATCTATATACAAGTCACCAACAAGCAAAATTATGTTCCTCACCTTACCTGGATTATATTTTTGGCATCTTAGACATCTGTTTTTAATATTTACATACTTTCTACATCTTTATAGATGCGCTGTTTATGTTATGTTTTATATTATTTTTAAGTAACTTAAATCTGAATATATATCACCCCAATTATATGATTGTGATGTCTTCTTATTGTGGCCTGGGGCTTGGAGATTATACAGTAGTTATATGACAGTTACAAATATATTTACAAGGCTAGGAATTTAAAACAAAGCTGCGATACATAGAAACATAGAATACAATATAAGGTCCAAAAGTCCAAAATACCTCGGCCTCTGCTGCCTTCCAGCTTCAAGCTTTAATCTCAAGATAACAGGTTTGAAATGGACGATAGATATTAGACGGACTGCTGTAATACCATGTCAATTAATACTGGAATGGATTATGGAGATAGAAATAAGTAAAAGGTTAGTTTAAAAAAACAAACAACGACAATAACAGTCACATATGTTTTTTCACCTTTGAAAGGCTGAATAGTACCAGGTCACTTTCTAATTAACACAAAACTGTTAGTGAAGTGTTTAAATCCTACACACTCTAATATAAGATCTTTACTTTACTCTTTCTCCGACTATACAACATTTCTTGTGGTTTTAGTATTTGAAGAATTCGACATTATCAATAAAACTGATCCATATCATAACCACAACATAACTGTAGTGCGAACACTGATGCTGCGTTCATGTCATGCCAGAAGTGAATGGACAGGATGGCAACTTTAATGTTTGATTATTATTTTATTAACTTGCCTTCAGCCAAATGGGAGAAAACTGGGTCCTAATTACGACCGCCGAATATTTTTTTTTCCTAGTTGCCATCCATGTTTACACTGTGACATGACATGACATGACACCGCAGGGTGTGTTTCAGATCACGGTTCTGTGGTATCCATTTCTATCGGCTCCACCTGTGGTTCAGTGGGCGGGGTGGAGATTTCCTCCACCTGCTCTGAATCTGGTTCGGTCACAACAACAGCCACCTGTCGATACAGACACAGAAACACAGTCAAACGTGAGCACGGCTTGCAGAAAATATCACATATTAACACAATAAAGACTTTTGTTCGGGGTACCTGAGATGGCTCAGCTGCAGCTGTAGCAACTGGAGCAGCCTGCACGGCTGGAACAGGTGGAGGGCGAGTCTGTGGATAGGCAGGTCTGTGGCTGGGAGCCTGCAGGACACACATCAACCAACTTTCAATGTCTCAGTTGGATGTTTCAGCGGTAGAGAAGGGACTACTAGAGGTCAAACATTACTTGATGGAAGGTATCGGAGCTCACCTGGGTCCCACCAGCAGCTAGGACGCTGAGTCCGAACAGCATCGCAGTGATACAGATCAACAGCTCCAGCACCAGGAAAATCACCAGCGTCCCCAGGATCCCGTCAATCAACAGCTAGACGGAGAAAAATCCAAGAGCATATTTACGGTGAGGTCACAGGGGAACGGCGTGTAAACTGAAACAACGTCAGTTAAAAGACGTTTCTGTCTTCTACATGCACTCTACAACATAAACCTATCTGACCAAAGTATGAGTTGGAACAGTAGTCAATCACTTACTTTACACTTTTGCTCGATCAGCCCGGTGCATTTCCTGAAACAATGTTGCTGCAGTGGACAGTAAAGACAAAGAAACATGGAGTCTTGTTTTTTTTTTATATATAACACGTTGCGTCAGCTATGAATTCATGTGATTGTGCTAAAAGGATAAAACGTGCAGTCATACATCAGTGATGGCTCTGTGTATGCTACACAGCCTGCCTCCTCCACTGCATGAAATGAAATCTACATACACTGCTCTCGTGGCGATGATAATACACAGAGTTCAAGACTAGTTGGTGAATATAAGTCAGAATTTAGCAGCTTAAAGTGTCGGATGTTTCCTTCAGGAGTCGGTGGAGACCAAAAAAGGAGCTAAAAGACGCTAAACTACTTGATTTACATTCATCAGGTGCACTTGCATTTGTTTTAATGAAGAACCCACTGCAATATCTAAGGAATATAGAGAATTTGATGGTGGTTTGTTGAACTCCACAACATTTTAAACAAACGTGGTGGGTCTACCACTAAACTTAAGAGCATTGCTGCTTCTTTGAGCTGAACTTTTACTGTCCAACAACACTTATCATCCATTAATCACCACTGAACCTGGATAACAGTCAGTTCAGCGTTGTAAAGGATCCGTAACTTTGTCACAGACTTATGAGCCAAATTGTTGATTTACTATAACACAACAGGACTGATACTGTTGGGATAAATATAATATAAGACATTTTGTGAATACTGCTCGTGATTTTACACATTGTAAAACTATAATTCGATGTCTCATCACGGCATGCTCTCATATTTTGAATTTTAGCACCCGATACTGTCCATATACTGTATATAAAAAAAAAACTTCACTGCTTCAGGTTTTAATTTGAAATTCAACACATTTCACGTTGTGTCATCATGTGTAAGGTGAGACTGGACACCACTGCACCATTAAAATGATGCTGCTCAAGGTTTCTGCCTCTTAAAGGAAGTTTTTCCTTGTCAACACTATAGTGGGAATTGTCGGGTCTCTCTAAATAATCTTATGAAAGTACAGACTAGATCTGCTCTATATGGAAAGTGTCATTAGATAATTTCTGCGCTATACACTTCAAATTACATAAAAAATGTCGAAACTTTCAACTCACAGTTCTTATTTATACAGTGACTGTTTGTAAGTTTAATCTGTGAGGGTTTCTTTTTGTTTTCGGGGATATATTTCTGTCCTGCAAACATTGTTTCAGTCTTGCACCAGGCAAGACTCAAATCTTCCAAAAGCAAACAATGCAGAGAGTAATAAGCAATTTGTCTGGCAGCACGTTTGTGCCATTATTTAAGCCAGTTCATGTTGAAGACTGAGTGATGTGCTGTGGATCCTAATCAGGCTTGTAACATGATCGGCCACAGAGCCAGAGAAACAGGCAGCAGTTCTGTTTTGCCACAGTTTTATAACTAAAACTAAAACACAATGAATTTCATACAGTGCTCTGGCCCGTGTAGGTTTTAAAGACAATACCACGGCGTGCAGCTCCAGTCTGCGGCAGTGTTCACAGTGATAGGAGTCCTGGCGGTAGGGGAGGTGTTTGGACATCAGACCCAGAGCGGCAGTGGCGAACGCAGCGCTGATGAGATGCAGAACCAGGACACATTTCACCTGCAAATGACAGCAGTGTGTGAGCACACAGGTACAATCATCATAGAGCGCCTGAGATGACCCAGACTGTAACATGGACTCACCCAGAACAGAGTAGGTCTCCTCGCACTGTGGACCAACACCGAACCGGACAAAGTCACCTGATGGGTTACAGCTTAGTTAATATTCAAGTCCTTTAGAAAAAATGAATCTACACGTCGTCTAACACACCTGTACGACAACGATCAGGAAGAGGGCCACATCTCCCGTGAAGTGGACCTCGTGGATCTGGAGCACAGAGGCACTCAGACAAAGAATCAAAGCCCCAATAACGATCTGGATCGCCTGGAAAGGGGGTAAAGAGCAAAGGGTAGAAGATCAGCACGTCAGCAAGTCCCACAGGTGCATTAAAAATATGATTGGACTTCTCTGAGGTTATGCTATGTCTCATATAAGTCTGACTGACTGATTAACAGGATATGTTTTTATGTAAACTGAATGCTTCTGCTCACCCCGAGGGTCTTGGGCTCCATCTTAAGGTGGGACTGCAGTTGGCCCGGGGAGAGATTCCCCACCGGGAGCATCGGGTCTTTGTCATTCTGAGCCATCGTGCCACTGACGGAGAAATGAAAAAGAGTGACTAAAGAAATACATGCACACATGTGCAATATACAGTTCACCTCAGAGGCTGACCACGTCAATCTAATAACGTTGAAATCAGCAGTTCATTGTTTTTATGCCCTCACAGCTGTCTTTTATATTTTGAAATTCTTCTTTAAAAAGATAAGCTGCATGACATCAAGTGTGAAAGCTAATTTTAATCTAAAAATCTATGATCTTACGGATCTAAAATTAAATTCTGTCACCTCTAGCCTTTATCTTAACCCTAACCTCTGCACATTGATGGAGTCCAGTGGTCCCAAGCTTGAATACAACTGCAGAAACTCTTGAATGACCCTTTGCAAGATAAAACATGATAAAATGCCTCTAGGCTGCCCTCAAGTGGAGAAAATGTATTGCAGCGTCATACAGGATGCCCTACATGCCAATAATTTAGCCCAATCCACTGAGCAGTCACAAATGTTTGGAGCTTTAACTTCATCTCAGCTTCGGGTAGATGTTAGTGAGCTGTGAGAGGAGTCACGGTCCATGTTCTTAGTGCCTGTGTGACTTCTGTGCATAGTTTACATGTTGTCCTCTTTCATAGACAATCTGAGCAGCTGATTTAGAGTTTATTGATTAAGTAAAAAGGTGACACTCTCTCATATTCCTGTAATTAATTTGAGATGAATGCACCCGGCACACGGATGCTTTATCATGTCCAATATCATTCACTGCTGCAGGCTGCACCAGGCCAAAGCCTGAACATGCAATAACAGCCTTGAGTCAGCAAAAACAGACTTCTGCCACAACAAAAACAGAATGCTGGAAGAAAACTGACTCAATATTGTAAAAATATTAAATATGCATGTGCTGACATGGAGAATATTCAAGATATTTCCAAATGTGCATGATAAATAAATGTTTATTTCATGGTTGCTGTTTTGTATGATCTTTAAAATGTTGTTAAATGTAAAGAAGACCTTGAAACAACTTTCATTTTAAGGATGTCCTTCAATATTCATCTAAAAAAATACATCTTTTCACTTCCAACCAAAACACAACAACAACAAAAAAGGCTGGCTGGAAAATCCTAATTTCAAATTAGGATTGTCTTTCCTGCACATTTTTTTTGCAGTGCAGTATAAAGACAGGACACAGTCCGCAGTGGGACTTGGCGCAGCTCCAAGGAGCCGCAACAACACAAGTCAGGCCGCTCTGTGCAGGACTCTGGATATTTTTGGACACCCTCCCTCCATCTCCTCCTCCATCTCCTGCAGTCATTGCCATCCTCATAAATGTCCCTCCAAACAATCCTGATGCCAAAATGCACAGTGACGCTTCCCCCTCCTCAGTCAGCGCCCCCGGTTTCAATGACACCTCGTCCTGTCCCGGGTTACCTGGATGCGGTAAACAGATGATCTTACCTCAGCTGTGCTCACCGTCTCTTCTCCTTCTTCGCTCCGTGGAGGTGTTACCAGCTGACGGGTGTGCTGTCAGTGCGTGAGGCTGCTCTGCGGGCTGCAGCAGGGTGTGTTCAGGGGCTGGATTTCACTGCAGCAGTAACACTGATGCTCAGACTTGTTTCGCAGACTTGCTGTCTGATGCAGTTCTCATGCACGACTGCGGAGCCGCATCAGGCTGAGCTCCTGTTCACATCACAACACCGCACGTGTCTGAAAGTGTGACACGGCTGACACTGAGTTATGTTTGAGTTATTTAAACGAGTTTAGAGTTGCAGCTGAGTGTGAAGAGATGCTGAGGGGACTGTCCGGACAATTTTTTGGACCCCCCTATAATCACATTTGTAGTTTAGTTTTTGGAGACCCCTAGTGGTGATGGAGCTCCAACAACATGCAAACTTTACACAGTAGTGATGGTCAGCCTGCCTCACAGCACTTCTTCATCACCAGGCATCATGTATAAGGTTACATTATGATTAAATATTTATTTAAATGCATTGATTCAGTGTCTCACTTGTATGTATGCAGGCCATGTAAGGCCAACTCATGATGAAATGTGATTCCACTGCATTGATGTGTCATTCTTCCTCGGTTAATAGCAGACATCCTGCTCCAAGTGCAAGTGAATGGTTCATTCTGTCTCATTCAGTGTGTGAGTGTGTGAGAGTAGCTGCCGCTCTGGACTGTGCTGGAGTTTAAGTAAGTCATCGACGTCTTCGTTCAGACATTTATTCTTGGTCTTTTATGTTTTGAACACGAACACTGAGCTGTAACCATAGTAACTAACTGATACTGTAACCACAGTTATTAACTGATACTGTAACCATAGTAACAGACTGTCACTGTAACCATAGTAACTTACCATCAGTATAACAATTGCAATTGTCACACCTGAGCTGTAACTATGGTAACTTACTGTCATGGTAAGCATAGTAACTCACTGTCACACCTGAGCTGGGACCATAGTAACTAACTGATACTGTAACTATAATAACTTACCATCATTGTAACAATTGTAATTGTCACACCTGAGCTGTAACTACTGTATGGTTACTTACTGTCAAGGTAACTATAGTAACTCACTGTCACACCTGAGCTGTAACTATGGTTACTTACTGTCACGCTAAGCACAGTAACTCACTCTCACACCTGAGCTGTAAACATAGTAACTTGCTGTGAGTGTAACCATAGTAGCTTACTGTCACTGTAACTATAGCAACTAACTGCCACTGTAACCACAGTAACTCATGGTCACACCAGAGCTGAAACCATAGTAACCAACGCGTTCTCACTTGTTGGAAAAACTTTACAAAACAAACACCACAAAACTGAAAGACTCTGATATTATTGTGAGAATCCTCTGACATTTTATTTTACAGGTTATTAAACCTGGTTACTGAAGTGTAGACTTCACTGTGAAACATGTTTCGGCCACTGAGGGGCGCCAGAAGACAACCAGCCTAAACCTTCCTGAGCTCTGTCTGCTGACCCGGCAGCCAGCTGTTCTTCTGTCTTGTTGTGGCAGCTGTGTTCAGCGTCATGTTGTGGAACTATGAAATGTATTTGTCACAGTTCACAACTTTAGGGAGGCTGCAGCCCGTCAGAGTCTGTCCACATATGATAAAACTACATTCCACAGCATGCCACACTCCAGAGGAACACTTGTTTCTGATTGATCAGGACCCTGTCCTGTATTACTGATCACAGAGTTACTGACTGACTTTAACACATGGAAATTTTTCGTATTTACAAAACGCAGCTGTTTAAGACATACTGATTTTATAAAAAATCGTGACAACAGCTAGAGAACAACCGGACAAACAAATATAATTATTGACCTGTGCACAGTAGACCCCACTGTGACGTCATCTTAGTAAGAGTGGCTGGTGAAACTGGGATGATGAGCAGACTCCTGGTGAGCTCAGTCGGGGGCTGGATATGAAGAATGAGGTGGATTTCAGGCTGAAATGACAGCTGACAGCAGCAGAGAGAACAGATTTAAAGTTTGACAGCAGCGATATGATCAGCACGAGGATGATCTTTCTGACTGAACTTGTGCTGAGCTTCATACCAGGTCGTCTATCTTCAAATTCATGCTATTACAAGGATAAGACTGTGAAATCTGCAGGACTTGATCCAGATAAAGAATAAAACACTTGATATTTGATTTGTTTGTTGATATGACTGATGAATTTTATTCATTCTAGATTTTCAAAAAGTGGAGCCGGACTTCTGAACATGAGCATTAGGTTCTTCAGTCATTTAAAAATAAAATATCGCAAAACAGTCAGTGAGCTGAACACGATACGACAAAGTGATGATTGTGCTGGAGATATTACAAAAAGGCAGATAACAAACGTTCACTATGAAGCATCACAGAGTAAAAAACTGAAAACATTGTGTTGTACATTTGGTCCTGATTTTTCCACAAAGTGAAAGTGTTCGATGAGCTTTCTGTACCGAGAAAAATCGACCTCCTCTGGTTCGGTTCAGATCTTTCAGTACCACAGACAAACTGCGTCCAGCTCTCGGGCAACATGAAGTACAAATACAGCAGCAGTGGTTCGAGTCGTTCACAGCTAAGTGTCTGCTTTAAAACCAAGATCTGATGGATCTCAGTGTACCTGAAAGCTCCAGTACCACAATATTCAACAGTACGACAAACACTGGAAGAGATATTTGTAATAATAAAGATAATCAGTACATTTACGTGAACACGTGGAAGCAGCTTACTCAAAGTAACCTGGTTAGTGGAACATCCGTGTACACACGCAGCAGCTCAGTGATTTACTCGACCCACAACACGACTTGGGAACTGTAGTTAAAATGTAGTGTGTGTATTTTTAGACTCAGGCTACTTTCAGAGGACACATTTCAGACTGAAGACCGTGTCTCCAGTTCAGAAAAAACAGATTTTTGGGTCAGTGGTTAGGGTAAGTCTATTTAATGTTGAGAAAAGGTGTGTGTGTGGTGGATTGGCAGTGCGGTGGCAGTGTGGTGTGAGAACAGGGCACAGCTCTTCATTTGGGCAACATGCCTGGATTTTACAAACAGATGAGTGGTTAGTGGCCTTCTAGAGACGACTTAGTGCAAGTTAAAGATGAACTTTGAATGTAATCATTAGGAAGAAAAGGATAAATCTCTACATATACGGCTGCAACAAACCCAGACTTTCATTATTCATTAATACGTCGATCATTTTTGATCGATTAATGAGTCGTTTGGTCCATAAAATGTCATAAAATGGTGACGTCTTCAAGTGTCCACAACCCCAAACATTTTCAGTTTACCGTCATAGAAGACTTAAGAATCGTTCCTATAAGAAATGACTCAAAGAGATGAACTAGCCGGTGGTTAATAGTTGAAATCTAGCTGAGAAATCAAGATGACAGGTTGTCTTCTCATTTGTTTTTAATGTTTCCTTTTATCGGGAGAATTCTCACTGCAGAAATGAGGTGAATGTTTATGGCGGATTCATTTCCAGGTCCGTAGAGTGAAGAGAGATGAAATAAGGCAAATGAGAAGCACCGTATGTTTCCTGTTTACACGACGTTTTAAGTTCTGGCTGCGTGTTTTACTGATGCTGTGTCCAAATGGCCCGATGTGCATGACGCCTAATAACAAAGTGTTTGTGGCCTCTTCATTTTTACTTATAGTGCTAGGGAACTTGACACTGAAGATAATCCAGGCATCAACTCTTTGGTTCCTGATTCTGAAATGTTTTGTTTTTTTAAAATCTAATAAAATGGCATTATCCCATAAACAGAGATAAATAAGTGGCAGTCACTGGCTTCGCATCAAATACTGACTAGTCTACAAAAATATACAAAGAACTAGCTGTGCTGGATCAGCTCGTACCTTTCACACACAGAAACATTCAGAAAATCACATCACGTCCGTTTAGTGTCTGGCAACAATAAAGAAGTATCAACAGTCACATGTCTTCATTTAAATACCACAGGAAGTCTTTCAGTCAATTAGGTCCAAATTGTACCACAAGTGTTTGTATGTCTGTGCAAACTCCCACCAGTCGGATGACCAGTCCTTGTTCAGATGGGGGTGTTGGGCAAATGCCCGTTAGACCCTGTGAGTGCCCCGTTACTAACTAACCCGCTGGCTTGTCGGCTGTGCGCTGCTTGTCCGTTGCGTTTGCTCATGAACTGGTTCCCCCTGAGAGCCTCTTGCTCCACGGGGGTCTGCCTGTCCGAGTCTCTGGCTGGAGTTCCTGCCTGTGGGACTGTTCGTCTCCGACAGCGCTTTCTAATGACGTACAGAAACATGGTGATGAGCAGACTGAGGCAGAGCAACAGCAGAACTGACACGACCACCAGCTCCTTTAGGTAGCAGGGGCTTCGGGCTGACATCAGGGGCTCCCCGTCCCGAAACCCCGACTCGTTCAGCCCGGACTCCTCAGACGTCCACAGGGTCAAGTTCCTGCCAAGCTGTCTGGTGGTGGCATCAGCGTCCTTGCTGGGCAGCGTTGGCTCAGTCCTACCGTGTCTTGTTTCTGTTCTTTTAGGCCCAACAGACGTATGCAGTCCACGTCCGGTCCCGGGTCTCACCGCAGCCTTTGTGGTAGGAACAGGGTGCGTCTGAGGCCACGTGTTGCTGGTTGGAGTGTGAGCCACGGGGCTGCTCTTCTGCTTGACGTGATAGATGGCCATGGTCTGCTGGTAGCCGTTCTCAGTGGACAGGCAGATGTAGTGGCCCAGAGTCGTGGGGGTGGCCACGAAGCTCAGACTGCCATCCTCCAGGTGCAGGTAGAGGTCCGGGGACAGCCGGCTGTTGGGACGCTCCCACAGCTGCTGGGAGAGCCGTGATGCCGCGGGACACTGCAGCCGCACCACTTCATTCAGAGACACGGACACCAGCTCACCTGCAGGACATGAAGCTGAGAATACAGATTACAGCTCACCAAGACTCTTAGTACACCAAGACCCTCCATAACCCTCAAAGCTAGTTATGGTCCTGCTTCATCAGGTAAGTTCAGGTGCGTTCTAGAGCTTAGCTAATAAGGTGCAGGTAGAGAGATGGGAAATCAGGAACAAAAGCAAACTCGCTGCTTTAAATACGCCAGTTTATCTGCTTCTTCATATTTTTTTTACATTCTCAGAACGTAACCTCTCGGTTAAGCCATGATTAGTGCATCAGGGTGTGGAGTACGGTACAGCAGCAGACTGAGCACACTACAGGAATGATGGTGGCATGTTCTGAAGAGAAACCAAGAAAGTTCGGATATGTTTGAAGGCGAGCAGCCAGCTTCAATCTGCACAGAGCAGCTCGAGATAGCCGGAAGTTAAGACACAAGAATAAGGGCGTAGAGAATCTGTTTGATTTTTCAAAATAAAAGCCCCTGTGCAAACTTCAAACAAAAGTTGGCGGTTTGAATTCATGTAGAGAACGAACCAAAACAGGAGACGTCCCCGTTGGAGTTTCGCCGTTGGAAAGAGCATCTTCATCACATCACAGTCCTTCTTTGTACTTAAAACAAGAGGTCACCATCCAAAATTGTGCTTTTATTGTGACACGTTTTGCTCCGAAGAACACTTCCACCATTAATCTCTCACATGGAGCGTCTAGGTTGAAGCAAAGCATAGCGGCTGATATAGACACACTTACCTGCAGGCAGCGTGTTCAGACCAAATCTGGCTCTGTGCGTCAGTGACACACTGTTGCACGCCTCTTCAACATTCCCTCTGTCTATGTCCTGGCCACTGAGGAGGGGAAAGTAAAACTTCCTGTCAGTGGCTGTCATCTTTAATGATGCAGTAAGGGCTCAGTGTGATAATCTGATTTACGTGGTCGCCGGTTGGTCGAATGCCCAAACAGACGCACATTAATCACATTATAAGCTATTAACATGAAGTGTAATGATATTAAGCGCTGGTGAAATGATTCGTTAGATCCAGAGGATTTAATTGCAGCTAAGCTGTAGCAGCTGCTAACAGGGTGATAATAACAACAATCTTCTCGTGATACTCACAGACTGGTCTGGCTGTTGGAGACCTCCACACACGCCCTGCCGGCAGGATCCCAACCGCAGAAGGGGTCTCGAGCCAGCACGCACTGAGGGCAGGTCCAGTAGAAGGAGCAGTTGGCGGTTGGAACCCTCACCACGCCCTCTGATGTGCCAACGTATATCAAACCCTGCAGGCGGACGGACAGGACGAGATAAAAAAAACCCCAAAGTGACAAAGGATTTCACTTGATGTCTGGTGTAAAATATGAATTTCTGAGTGAATAAGTCTCAGGAGCACTTAATTGAATCATATTTTAGTTATGGACGTTTATGTACAAGGCCAGTCCGACAAGAATTAGGCCACTAATAAGAGAAAAACTGAAAGAAATACAATATTTTGGGGGGTGATTGCTTAGAGTTGCTGATTTATAAACGTCCACATGGTGGCAGTATCTGTCATGTTACTTTATTACTTTCAAAGAATTATGTACCTTGTACATCCAACCATGTTTCTATCCTTTACAGAGGGATTAAAGAGTTAATATTATTTTTTCATTTTGTTTGTGGCATCCAGGGTGTACCCTGACTCTCGCCCAGTGTCAGCTGTGATCGACTCCAGTCCCTCTGCAACCCTGATAAAGATAAGCTGTTACATTAAATGGATGGACGGGTGCGCTGTGGCTGGCCTAAATTAGGGTGCACTCATCGTGCATGAAAATGCATTCTGATGAGTGACCTTGGATTGAGGCCTGGAGGAAGGGCGTGGGATTGTTTTTTTTTGGCAGGATACGTTCAAAATGTAGCTGTCTTTGCTGATTTCTCTTCAACCATAGCGTCACTTTAAGAAAGAACGTCCCCTCTCATTGTGTACCTTGGATATGGAGAGCTTCATGCTCTTGATGGGCTGAGGCTGCTCAAAAACCTGGACCTCCTCTATGATGTGGGCTCCACTCTGCAGCAGCACTGTTTTGTGCATGTGACCGGACTCTGCAACAAGGTTAGAGAGAGCAAACACAGTTTATACAGTGGACAGACTTAATGCTGTCCAACTCACACGGAGACAAATATCTGAGATAAAACCATCAACCAGGCAGACGTGGAATTACAAGAAGGTTTTGGCTGACGCTGATTTCACCACAGCTGTTGCCGAATAGATGATGTCTAACCTACAGCTTGACACAGCTGTAAGAAGAACTTTCCAACATTTTTGGATTGTGCCAGAGATTCTTTTCAAATGTGTCCATCAGGCCTACCTGTAAGCAGAAACAGGACAGTGTAGTGTCTGTTGTTGGCAGCCTGGACTCTCTGGACTGTCAGATGGCTGTAGTTGTGTTCGGCGGACACCATGGTTAGACTTCTCCCGACTGGTCGCACACTGTCGTCGGCCAGGAAGTTCTCTTTGACGAAGCGCAGAGCGTTGTCGGACGCGTTGTGCAGACCACACTACCACACGAAAAGGCAAAAAAGTTTAACAGTAAAATGAACTGAACCAAGTACGTTCACAGTTTAATTACAGATAGATCATGAATACATTTTGCAGCAGGGACATCAGCAACGAGCCAGCATCGTTTCTCTTCTCTAAATAAGTTTGTCTAACCCGGAGCTTTGTTTCCAACCTGATCATCTGACCCCTTTTACTTCCTCAAGTAGTTAAAAAGCATGAGATCATCTTGTTAGAGTTTTGTTTGTCTTCCTGATTACAGAGTTTTTCTTCCCTTTTGAAGACTTAATGAGCAGCCTTGTTCTCGTTGCGGTGCCTTTCTATTTTCATATCAATCAGAAGTGACCCTTTCCTTACCTCTCCTGGATTTGCGACTTTCTCTTGAACCCGTGTGCTCCACTGTAACGTGTCCCGGTTCAGGACTTTGTAATTACCAGAGAAGACCGATTTGATGTCAGCCAAGCGGAACGAGCACACGGCCGACCGCCCAGAGTTCACGGACCTAGTTAACGGAAAAACAAACATTGACTCTATGAATGAGAGCTATAGACAAAATCCCAAAGATGCGAGACGACGCAACAATTTATGTCTCATCCTCGCGGAGAGAAAAAACTATGGGGCCACGGCAGGATGAAGATACAGCCCGTCTTATCCATCAACATGTACATACACCAACACACACTTGATGTTGTGGGAACTGTATTTCACTCATGCCAGGCATGCCTTTTTTTGCTTACTGACCACTGGGAGGTGAAGATGCCATAAAAGAGTGTGTGATCTGCAGGAGCTCCATCTGCTGGCGGGAGGGTGTCTATGTCTTGGATCACATTGTAGGGCAGCTCGTTGTCAGCCTGACACAACAGCTGAGCTTTGGCGAACGTGGTCCAGCGTCGCTGCAGAGTCCGCTGGCCTCCGACATCACTCTGATACACGAGAGGAGAAGAAGACGTCAAGCACAACACAGCACTGCAACATACAGTCAATATGTATTTATGTGTATTTATGTTTACAGAGCCTCCTGAAGGTTACACATTCAGTACAGCTGTTTCTGTTTTTCATTTTTTGTGCCACTTAAGAGTGAACGTGTCTGTGCGAGTGGTTGTTTTAACCCCTTACCATGCAGATCTGAGAAACACGGGAGACGATAAACTTGTCGATGAAGTCGTACTCTCTGCCCACTTCGCTGAAGAAGAAGTAGATTTTCTCCTCGTCAGGGATGAAACTGGAGCTGATGAAGGTTGGATCTATAGCAAACAGGTGGCAAGTTGGTGGAAATATGTCTGAGGGATTCTGATATTATAAAACAAAACAGTTTTCTTTTTTAATGTTACAGCTTATCACCATGTGAAACAGTGTTTTCAATCAGGGACATTCCAATCCATTCATTCAATTAAAATCAGCACATTTTTGGGGATGTTTATCCCGTTTCAAGTCAGAGAGACTGTCTCAAACATGTTTCATCATGAGTTTTTTTTTTCAACACTATACGTTTCCTTTTGATAGACAACACACTCACCCTCCAGCCACCCTAACGTATCATCCAACTTCAGGTCAACACGCCTGCCCTCACTGAGGTGCCGGGAGATGACTGGCCGGTTCCCCCTGTAGTCTGCCACCGTTCCCGTGTAAAGCTCTCCGTCTGAGAAACATAAGAACCGTTCACACAACACTGCAGAGTGACAACCAACGTGAAGGTTCAAATCTATCTGCAAAACTGGAATCCTGACATTATCATTTCTGTCGTTGTGTTCAGGACTGGATGAAGTGTAAACTGGTCCTTCACTTTCATGTCAGTGAACCAGGCCATCTGTGTTTACTCACATAAAGCATGAAGAGGCTGCATGCTGAGTGGAGGTTTGCACCCACAACATCTCAACAGAACTCAACTTTCTGTTTAGCTTTAACTTAATGTGTAGCTGCTGGCTACACATAAAACGGACCGAGCGCTTGTCAAACTGTTTGAAGTATGTCAGCCATTTGTTTTCCTGAGTCGGGCCTCGGTGTTGTCTCTATGACTCATTGGAAAACAACACAGCGCATCAATCCTAACGTGGGCTGCAGCAAAGATCCATCCATCCATTTTAGCTGCTTGGCTAAAGGCCCGCAGACTGTCTGATCTGCTGTTTATGGTCGAAAGCTCAAAGGGATAGTTCGGCAGTCAGTGCATTACATACTGTAGATGGCGGTTGGCACGCCCTCAGGTCGGAGAAGCAAGACAGGAGAACTAGCACAGAAGCTAAGCAATATGATGCTGCTGCTGCTGCAGACGAATGCAGCAACAAAACATATTTTAACCGCAATAGAAATATGTGTGTTTGTGCTACATTCAGAGTACTTTCACAGCTGTATCTTGCTGTCAGACAACCTCCAAAACCAACAGACCAGTACTGACAAAACCACTGATTTTACCTTGCAGAAGACGGGAGCTGCTGCTTCAACCAAAGTAGCAGCAGACTTGCCTCAGCTCAAATTATATTCCAGCAAATTTAATCACAGCGAAATGTGTGCAATCATCGTTTCTTTACCTACGATGATGGCAGTGTTGCGTTGATATGGGTCATAGGGGCATCGGCCTCTCCCTTCATCGGGCTTGAGGTTCATCGTTAATGTCTCGGAGTTCTGCAGAGACAGAGATGAGGACGTAATGTGGCATTATTCCGTGTACGCGAGCGTCAGTTTAAAAAGTCTGCGTAAACAAACGCACAATGTAGGTGCAGCGTGGGCTGAAGGCAAACGTTCCACAGGCGTAGATGTGGGTTGCGTTCAAAAACTGCAGCACGCGGATGAAATTGGGACAGTCGGCCTGGAAGAAGCACACAGAGGACATTGAGTTAGATGCTCCGGTAACACCAGAAAGCACAGCAAGCAGCGTGAAGCGCAGGACCTTTGGATTCAAAACTATTTACAGGACAGAGATATGCAACAGGAACACACAAATTCACATTACATACCAGAGACACTCTGCTCATTAAACTTTGATGGAAACTTTGGAATCTTCTTAAAGCAGGTAAATAATTGCTGTAAAAGTTACTGATAGCCACATCTTATTTGACAAGAGGAAAACATTCTGAACTTTGGGAGTTTAACCGGTTCACGATGTTTGTACAATATCTACTTGCCATTTTCTTGCCTTTCATGGAACACTGTTCAAGGTCTTTCTCTGAAGGGCTCCAGTCCAGCTGAGAGAAGAGAAGACAAGTCAAATTCATCAGAGAAGCATCTTAACCACGAGCCACAGCCTTCAGCACACACACGCATCTTTACATTTTCCATTACAAAGCTTCAGTTATTGTGTCGGGGGGGGGTGATATCTGAAGGACGTGGCAGTTCTTGATTTTGTTTTATACTTTTTGAAACAACTGTGATGCTTCATTATTCTCATGCAAGCAGAGGAGTCACTGAAAACACCAAAGAATTGCAAACACCCCCTCCCACACACCCTTGTGTGCTGTTTTTGTTGGGTCGGACAGTGAAGACCGCTTCATATCACACTCGGGCATGACGTAAACATGAGTAAGCGCTGTGAAATTGTGCTTTTTGGGCTTCACCGAACTGAGAATCACTCCAACACTGCATGTTCAATGTCTTATCTTCCCAACTGACTCGTCAAATTGTCAGTTTGTTTGTTGACAGAATCAAAGTGTTTCTTTGCACTGTAATGACTCACAAACTCATGATGATAATGATGAGGAAGGGTAAAACCACAGAGAGAATTATCCAACCACATTCCCTCTATTGGGACATTCATTCTGCAGTTATAGCGTGCTCCTCTTAAAATTTTTAATTTTCCTTTTACCCACAAATAATACATTGAAAGGAATTAACGAGAACAAACGGCTAACTGACATTTATGGGTTATAAATTGGGATTTTTTTTTTTTTTTCACCTGCAGATGTTTATTTATTGCTTCTATCATTTACTTATTCCTTACTTGTGTGTGCATGTACACACAGACACCATATGATCTCGTTTATGCATCCAGAACATATTTGTGTAAGTATACAATTATCTCTGATTATCACGTGCTATCTAAATCACATAACATGCATCCTAGTCAGAGGCTTGGGTCTTGTGGCCGCTGTGTGTTGTTTATGGTTGTTGGAGCTGTTTATGTTAAAAAAAAGCATACATTTTTTCCCACATCTTTGCCTGCAACTCCATCAGTGTTTCCTCTCCCACCTTGCTTCTCAGTACGATGGCGTCCTTTTGGCCAACATCTAGCGCTAACACAGCATCCCGGGCTCCAACGTACAGCATGTCTCCATCCTCACTAAGCAGCAGTGTGGTGGTGTTGCTGAAATCGTGGCTACTGAAGTGGGTGAGATGTCTCCCAGGACTACCTGTTGTTTCACAACACTGGGGTTATCCAATTATCACAGACAATTAAAAACATCCAGGTGTCAGCGGGCTGCAAATTGATCATCTGCAGAGCATTCATCGTTCAGCCTTAAATATGTTATCCTAAGTTATATCAAATAACTGTCTAATTGTCCATATGTAAAATATATACAACTGTATAATATATAATGTAACTGTTTTTCACTTACCCAGAGGGAAGGACACTCTGGGAGTCAGTTTTGTCAGGCATGGGCTCAGAAAACCCAGCAAGGCCACAGTGAAGGACAGCAGGCTGTGATTCTCCATTGCAGTAGAGATGATGGAGTCCGACCTTATTTACATCTAAGGTCAGAGGGCGAGCACTGGGTCTGATGTTCATCCAGGGTGTCAAGGATTCGTTAGCAGGGGTGGAGATCGCAGCTGAAGCAACCCCATACTTTGGTTTCTATGGCAGATCATCACTGAATCTGAGACAGACATAAATATAGATGATTGTTTCTGGGCAGCAGCAAAACGTTGGCAACAGGCAGGTTATTATCTCTGAGTATGTAGTCTTTATTTCAGGGTAATGCTCCAATCATTGCCTCGGGTAGGGTGTGTGTGTGTTCGGTTCTCTTCTATTTCATAAAGGATTCCTCAATTTGAATGATTGTAA
Organism: Collichthys lucidus; assembly: GCA_004119915.2. Classification (NCBI taxonomy): domain Eukaryota; kingdom Metazoa; phylum Chordata; class Actinopteri; family Sciaenidae; genus Collichthys; species Collichthys lucidus. The sequence goes on from CM014097.1 coordinate 18,383,812, forward strand.
ATGGTACATTTCTGTATCCTACCTGCTCATCACTGATGAGTGGATCCAGATACTTAGATTACTGTTAGGAACGCAGATAAGTACATATAATTTGTTTATATTTAGTCATTTAGCTGATGCTTTTATCCAAAACAACTTACAGGTTTGGTTTAGTATCTTGCCCAAGGACACTTGGCGCGAAGGATTACAGTTTTTAGCACCTGTTGGATGTTGCTTGTTGGTGACGAAAGCTGCCACCGTATGTCACCTGACTCCAAAATCAGCCAATAGCAAAATTCAAACGCAATGGCAACGTTTCAACCAGTGTCGGGAGATATAAGTACAATGTGTGTAATTCAAAAACTATCAGGAGATGAACGTGAATCGACCCAACAGTGAAAATATCCATGTGCACCGGTTTTCATCTGGGAAAAAGTGGTTTGAAAGTTTAGCTACTCTTTAAATACGACAAAAAATCTGGTCATTCAGTTATGTCAGCTTGCTGACTACACTTCTAACCGACAGAAACCATTTAAAACTTTTACACAATTCAAAAACTATTAAGAGATGAACGTAAATCGACCCAACCGTGTGCACCGGTTTTCATCTGGTAAAAAAGTGGTTTGAAAGTTTAGCTACTCTTCAAATGCGACAATACACATAGTTATTCAGTTATGTCAGCATGCTGACTACACTTTTAACAGTCATGAACCATTTAAAACTATTACACAATTCAAGAACTATCAAGAGATGAACGTGAATCGACCCAACCGTGTGCACCTGTTTTCATCTGGTAAAAAAGTGGTTTGAAAGTTTAGCTACTCTTCAAATGCGACAATACACATAGTTATTCAGTTATGTCAGCATGCTGACTACACTTTTAACAGTCATGAACCATTTAAAACTATTACACAATTCAAGAACTATCAAGAGATGAACGTGAATCGACCCAAACGTGTGCACCGGTTTTCATCTGGGAAAAAAGTGGTTTGAAAGTTTAGCTACTCTTTAAATGCGACAATAAACATAGTTATTCAGTTATGTCAGCATGCTGACTACACTTTTTAACAGTCAGGAACCATTTAAAACTATTACACAATTCAAGAACTATCAAGAGATGAACGTGAATCGACCCAACCGTGTGCACCGGTTTTCATCTGGGAAAAAAAGTGGTTTAAAAGTTTAGCTACTCTTTTTAAATGCGACAATAAACATGGTTATTCAGTTATGTCAGCATGCTGACTACACTTCTAAGTGACAGAAACCATTTAAAACTATTACACAATTCAAAAACTATCATGAGATGAACGTGAATCGACCCAACCGTGTACACTGATTTCCATCTGGGAAAAAAGGTGTTTGAAAGTTTAGCTACTCTTTTTAAATGCGACAATAAACATGGTTATTCAGTATGTAACTGACAGAAACCATTTCAAACTTCTACACAGTTCAAAAACAGAAATCAAGAGACGAATGTGAATCGACCCAACCGTGTGCACCGGTTTGGCCGATTCAAAAAAAGTGGTTTGAAAGTTTAGCTACTCTTTTTAAATGCGACAATAAACATGGTTATTCAGTATGTAACTGACAGAAACCATTTCAAACTTCTACACAGACACGTTGTGGAGGTTACGTGTCAATATAACATAACCACTGAGGATGGGTGTGTTTGTAGCCTCCTTTGTTCAGCTGGATGTCATTTCTCGCCCTGGGCTACATGTGTTTGTGTGTGTAGGTGTAACTGTTGAGCGGACTAACGTCTGAGCTCGGAACGTTGCTGCCGTTAGCCAGAAAAACCAGAAAGCTGTCGGCGGTTAAAAGTCCAAACCAACCGGCACAGAGAGAGGCAGCCAACGGCTGTGAACACCTGGAAAGTAACGTAAATGTTTACGAAACACGTGGGTACAGCCTCGTATAACATTACACTAACGTTACAACGACATGTTGTTAACGGCACGGCGCTGAGCTGCACTGTTGCTTCGTGTGGTTGTGCAACAGGAGGCTGTTAAACGAATGAAAAACTAAACAGATGTAGAAAACGTGACACAGTTTAAAGTACATCTTACATCTCCGTGGCTGGCTTCCTTCACTGCGTCCTTTTCCTCGATCCTCTTCTTTAAAAACCTAAAAGAAATCCTGTTTTTTTTTTTAGTTTGTTTTAGGGCTCCGGTGGGAAACAAACAAAACAAAAAACTGGACAGAAGAAACGTGACCCGGTGAGAGGAAAACGCTGACCGCGGTTCAGCCTTTACTATAACAACAAAGCCCCCGAGCCTCCTCCTCCCATCTGGAGGTCCAGCAGGCTCCAGCCTCCACCTACAGGCCCGGTACCCGCATTACAGCCGCCTAACAGCAGGGCCGGTGTTGAGACTTCCTCGGGCCCATCTGGGTGTGTGGACTGAGCCCTTTTTACTAAAGTTCCTGCAGGTGTCCATAATGCATGATAATTCAGGTTCATGCTCACATGTTTAGCTTTCTATTGCAACGCCCGTCCATCATCCAAGGCTGTTGAAGTGAAGCCACTTTCTTGAACCACTTGAAGCTGGCTACAGACCCTGAGTGATGTCACCTGTGGTTTTACGAAGCCCAAAAAATATTAGATTAGATTAAATTAGATTAGATTAGATTATAATTTATTTATCCCACAACGGGTAAATTTACTTAGAAAGTGTAAAATACACAACAGAAGTAGAATGAAATAAAAACCCACAAAATTAAACAGACAGAAATATTTATAACCTACACAAACAAATAAACCAATCAACCTTCAAAACAGACAAGTACTGAGGACTAGTACCGATGAAATATTCAATGCTGGCCGCCACTATGTTGGATGCACTGCTTCTTCCACGATTTTCATAAGCCCCCATACCAAAATGTTCAACTTCACAGCAGAAGATAAAGTGTAAGATTAATTCAGCCACGTGTTTACATGTTTACAGCCTGGTACAAAAAAACGGTCTTGGTCTCTACAGCTAATTTCCCTGTTCATGACGACCGTAGTTGCCTGAGTTTATTGATAATTAACCCATTCGAACTATATTAAGCCTTAAAGTTATGCATAATTAACAGCATGGCTGCGTTAGGCCAGATAGCAACAGATTGCTGCATATGAATGCAGATAACTAACTAAAAAACCTAAATCATTGTCAGACGATAGCCGATTGGTTTCAATTGGTGCCAATGCTTTCCACCCCTTTTTGCTCCCCACATGGACTGTTGCAACCAGAGCTTATTCAAACATGACTAGGCAATACTACTCGGATTGCAAACAGAAACTAGAACACATCTGGTGCCAGTATCTTGGCAATATCTACCTACATTCATATGCAGGTGTCTGTTGATAGAGATTGTTTCAACCCCACTGACCCAACAGTCAAAATATATCCTAAATGTCCAAGAAAAACTATCTGCAATGCTCCAGGGTTGAAACCATTTGGCATTGGTCTACAGCGTAATTTGTGTATGTACCTGTTCGGTATCTTGTTGTTTTCCTTGATTTCCGTGGGTAGGAGAGTCCTCTGACGTTTGGCTCCGCAGTCTGTTCACACTCCTTCACATACAAACCAACTAACTGGTCAAGACATATAAGAACTTTACGCACACAGAGGATTTTGCTCGTACAGGCGATCCGTTCTTGGCTCTTCTTAAAACCTCATCCTGCCTCTGTTCATCAAAACGTCTGTTCTGCCTGTCATGCAACACCATTACAGATTAGAATTCAGCAGTAATTCCAGGTACGAACTTAGGTTCAAACTATGGCGTGTATAATTAGTCTCCTACAGTATTAGTCATAGACCGGCTTCGTCGTGAGCGCAGCAGGGAAAGGAGTGGGTAAGATGGCTAATGAGTAGAAAAGAAGATTGGAGGGGATTAGCAATGACCTGGAAACAGCCATGTGGTAACAGGCTGTTGGCCTCCATAGCATCAAACTGCATCAAGCTGCTGACACACAGGTTGATGTTGAGCAGTGAGGATATATAACGAGAAAAGTGTGATGCTCTCTCTCATCTGCTTCATGGTGGTGGTCCACAACATACTCTAGCTCTAACTCTAACAGACCACTTGTAATCGTCCATTCATTCAGTGTTCTGAGGGTCTTCTAGCTGTAGCACCCTTCACATTTTTAGTTTCTGCCTGACATAATCTACATGTCTTCACACCGTGGAAAGAAACCAGAGAAAAAACATGCAACCCACAAAAAATGTAATGAGAACATATAAAATTGTAAGGGACAAACAACTTCATGATCAGTGATGATCAAACTCAGGAGCTTCCAAGTCCCTAGAATCACTGCATGGAGTCAATGTCCTTGTATGTGTACACATACTTGGCCAATAACGCATATTAATTGCACACATTTGTTTCATAACAAATCTAGCACAATAATATACTGTAAGTAAAATGATAGTCTTGTCTTGGGACCTTCATTTTGGTTGACCTTGTGTGCTTACATGGCACAAAATCATATGTTCACTTATTGTAATTGCCAGACAGGAATGCTGGGCCAGATAGTCTTTGATGGTTTCTGAGACTGTAGACTAAAAATAATGAGATGAGATGAGGCTTCAGTTATTGATTTCCAAGGGGAAATCCACATGTAGCAGCAGCACAAGGACAGACTGGGTATAAAAACATACAAAGAACTATTTAACTGAAAAAACACTGGGTGTGTTGTTGTCCACAAACAACATTCACCGGGCTGGTTCCACTATTCCTGTTGTATAATCTGTAATATGCAGAGTGGCCTGTACCTGATGCTCAGTAAAGGCTTGAAACTCATTTGTTCCACAATGGCCTCTTGGCTGAATCAAGACCTGCATAATGAATCTACTTCATCTCGTAAAGGAAGTGTTTCCTGAAAGGCATGGGAAAGGAAGCCTTGAAGGAAATTTTCTCACCACTTCAGGTCATTAGATGACCAGATGCATTAGCTGTTTTTGATTGTGCTGCTTCAAATATTCAAATATTAAGTTAACATGCAACAAATTCTACATTTATGAAGCTTGTAATGTTCAGTATCGGCCCATCTTTGTCTTTCTACATACTGGATATTGAATTGCATTAGATTGCACAAAATTTTCCAATGCACCTGCACTTAAGTCAGTCAAACCAAGAGTAATTCACAGTCAAAACAGAGAGAAAGCATGCAAATCTACATGCTGCGTAGTGGAGCACTCAGACAGAGTGACAGTCTGCAGATGTGTAATGTGTAACTGATGAACTGTGTAGTCATATTATAACAGTATTTAGTCATTTCCATTCTTATCTAACCAAATGTAGCTTCAGATATGACCTGGAGCTTCTCTTCCCTGGTGAATTCACACTGACCTGATCATTTCGGCTGCTCTGCGGAGAACGTCAGAGCCATGTTGAAACCCTGTGGATTTTGTGTTATTATCGTTCAGCTGCTTTTGGCAGCAGGAATGGATGCTGGTAAGATCATTACGCGTTTTAAGGGAGCATTCAAATAAGCTTTAGTTAGTAAAATAGATACATTTGCTGCTGTTTTAATGCTTGTTTTCATATATGGCATTTGGTGAAGCTTGTTTTAAACTGTGCTGTACCAATTTCTCTAATCTTTATTTAGTATAAGAGCGGAAACCATAATTTAATCATTTATAATATATCATGTGACCAAGTAAAACAGCCTGTTTTGACCTACAATGCATCAATGAACGATTATTCTGATCATGAGACGAGGATAATTTGACACTAACTTACCTAAAAACCAGCGGCATTAGACATTAAGTATATTTTTTGTCATTACAGATTGGAGTGTTCAAGGGACTCCATTCAGCTTCAATCTTGGAAACAGGTGAGACACCACATGACGCATTAGACCGCTGCTTTTTATGTGATAAACCTGACATCATCTCTGTCAGGAAACAGCTGTACAGTGTAACATTGTGTTTGTATGTACTACAACTATTAATAATAATTTAACTCAGTAAAAATAATAACAAGGAACACCATCAGAGTTAAAGGGACGCTGTATCTCTGAAAAGTCATATCTGGCATAAGATAAAGCCCTGTTTTTTGTCGTCACTCGATGTTAGACTAAATTATCTCACCAGTTATCGAGTGTTACGTTCATGTTCTCCTGTAACAGCTTTATTGATCCTCTGACTTTTCATCTATCACCATCATCAGATCTAAGTCTGCATTTGTCCAGCATTTTGTGAATAGAAATGTAGGATTGTAAGCATTGGAAACACTGGACCTCATGCAGCAACATTTTTTGAATTTCTCCTTTTTTAACTCCAGATGCTCCAAACGTTTTTAACCAGCCAAATGTGCTCTTAGCCAGGTGTGCTGAATGATGCATCCCACGTGATCATGAATTTATTAGCAAAGATAACACTATATAAGAGCAGGTGTTGTGCCTCGTAAATTGTGTGTTCTCTGTTTAAGAATTAGATTATAAAGTATCTAAAAGCAGTATTCAGCCATTTAGAAGCTAAATACATGTAATATAATCCGAAGGTTTTTATAGTCTTAGCATAGCATTTCTTTATTATTTCATAATAATCTTAATTTCATTATGTGATATTCATGTGTTTTTTCATGTTTCTCAGATTTAAAACTTCTTTGCATTAGAGAAACATTTTGTGGACTAGTTAAGAGTGCTCTTGACCACTTCTAAGAAATGTTTCTTTACTAAGAGAGGAGCAAAACTAAGAAAACAAACAGAGACCCATTATCTGCTGAACATTTAGAATATTAGCCTTGACATTATTAGGATGACCTTTACTCTTTCACATATCAATGAAAGATTTCTAGGCAAGAGACCAAGATTTTGGAAGCATTGACCAATCGCGTTTGAACAGGCTTGGTTGCATGCAGATGAACAGTCTGTGTAGAGAGCAAAGGAGGTGAAACAGTGGCCAATTTAGCTTTTTATTTTTAGAAAAAGAAACATGCCCGTTTTCTGTATATCTGGCTACACTGGAAGCCGTAAAACATTGGCCATTGCCTCATGAGGCTAAACTGTCGTGATACTGTCTAAATGCAAATACTTAAGCATATTAGCATATTACTATTCCAATTTCTTATCTATTTCCAGGCCATATCTTCAGATGACTCCACCGTCGTTTGACCCACTACACTCTGATCCTGGCGACACTGGACAGTGGCCAAGTGATCTTTACAATGACACCAAGTCCAATCAAAAGAGTGCAATCAATGGTAGTGTAGGTTTGTGGTTTACAGAGTCCCTGATGCCATCTATGTTGAAGATGGGTAACCAACAACATATGACCCTCAGCGAAGTTGATACTAAACAAAGCCACCAAACTATAGTTATTATGGAAGAGGACCCTGCAGTGATTGAGTCTGCCACTTACCTGTTTGAGAGGCATCCCACTACATCAACTTTGCTGAGGTACCAGAGAGGGGTGCTGCATGTTCTCAAGGGAAGCCAAGTCTTATCTACTAGATATCATGATGTTATACTGGTTGGCCATGGCAGCAATGGTGCCAATGGAGCAGCCCAGCTAGCTGGTTATGGCCCAGAGGAGCTTGCCAAATTTGTGGTAAAAATTCAGAGCATCTTTGGCCATCTTGGCACCGTCAGCCTCGTCAGTTGCAATCTTGGGAATGAGTTGCACTTTGTGTCGCAGCTGCTACAAGTTCTACGGTCTCTCAGTGTAGAAACAAAGCTGCACCTACACAACTCCTTCCTGTCTGTTAACTCTGATGGACAGATAATGACTAGGACTGGCGGAGTCTGGAGGTCCCATGACAACAGCAAAAGGGTTATTGCTGAACTGGACCAAAGAGGTAACCTGATTACGAGATCAGAGCTTGGCTGCGCAGGGCCAGTGTTTCCTTCTTATAAAGGAAATGTTTTGTATCTTCAAACATTGGAGTGGCCAAGCCACCCTCAAATGTTTGTTCCAATGGAGTTGCGCAAAAAGTACCCATCTATTGACTGTCTGGAGGGCCTTACTTGGAGCTTGTTCTTTGAGGAGAATGATAGAAGGCGTGCTCCTAATTATGTACCAGACCTTGATCAAAGACACCTGAAAGCAATTTGGCTTACAGAGCCAGGACCAGATGAAAAGAACATTATCTACAAGCATATCGTCAACATTCAGGATCTACTTGTAGAGATACGATACAATGCCAGAGAAGAAGTCACATCAGACCTTTACTACGTTCTCAATGATTGCATTTACAGAGTATACAGCAGAAATCTTAGTGTTAGTCTGGTGGGCAAGTTCATGAGCGGTGACAGCAAAGCTGAAATTGAAAATTTCCGTCTAACTTTCAACGAGGATCAGCGCGAAACCTCGCTACAGGAGTTGAGACAGGGTCTTAAAGATACCAAATTCAATGACTTCTGTCGGCAGACTTTCCAGTACCAGCAGTGCAACTACAACTGTGAGAGATGGGGTCGTTACTTCATGACAGCGGTGTTTTCGGCATCTGTGCGTAACTTCAGAACCTTCTCGCTGTTCCTCATGAGCGTCATAGGTTGTGAAGTAGGCCGCTTACGGGGTAACGAGAGCCCCCTGTGCACCGCATTTGTCGGAGCTGACCACCCCATGGTGACTGACCAACCCTGGCCCGATCGATCGATGAAACGAGGATTCTACGGCTGCACCGTCGACAACTATGACATGGCACCGCAGAACAAACAGATATGGTTAGATCAGGTGGTAGCCAAGGAAAATGACCTGTACGTCAAGGCGAAGCAGATGATGAACACCGTCGACCACGATGAACAAACAGAGCTGGATATCTTCGGGAAGGTCAAAGTCATGAATAAGTATGTGTTCTCATCTTTCATGGAGTCCTTTCGAGGTACACCTGAGGGAAAGAAACTCAAGAGGGGATGTAATCTGAATTTCCGTGAGAATTATAATCCATAATTCTGGTGTAATGGAGTTAATTTGATTGTGTGTTCATGGCTGTTTCTAGTGTTCTTCTATGCAGAAAGGCCTGACATGTTTTGCCTGATGCTGATATGACAATATGCTATAAAGTAGTGAATAAGTTACTTGTAGGCTACTGCTCGGCACATTTGATAATGCTTTAATGGCTAGGAGATTGGAATTTATCTTGATATGATGTCATACATAACCACAACAAAATATAACTGCCATACTGCTATTTTCTCTCATTAAATTTAAACAATAACAAATGCAGTCCTGGTGATTTGTTTGTATGTTTATTACATCATTTTTCTTAAGGTGTCACGCAGGTCAGAATACAGAGAATTACAAAACATAAATACATAGAAAATGCGGGATCACAGAGGGAAAAGCATTAATCGTTAAAAAGGTATAAAGGGACTATAAAGCACACATTCTGAGATGTTTCTCCAGATGATCACAAAGTCCAACGTTCAAAGACATTAAGAAAACATCCAATCTACACTTTTGTGTTTTGGTACTGACACAAGAGGTCACATTGAGATGATTAGTGTCATATACTTCTACATATAGATTCAGACAAGGTGTAACACTTGATGTTAACGTGTAAACGCAATAACAGATACTGTGGATTGAGAACTGCAGCAAGAGTCAGTCCTGCACAAAGGAATAAAAAAAAAAAAGATTCAGAGCTTCTAGAAGTTTAAATTGTCTTTTTTTTAATATTTCTAATGACGTGGCCTCAACTCTGTTTGTTTCTACATGCTCTCATATTGACGTGCCTTCGAATGGTACTCATGAGTTAGCATTTTTTTGTTTTACATGCAAAGTTGACAAGACAATATGACATGTATATAAACTATCGTATACGCTTGGCATTAATGTGATTAACTAATGAGATGACAATTGCTAGGCAAGTGAGAAAAAATGGACACCCAGGACCTCGTCCTTGTTCCTTCTCTGAAACGGTGAATGACGTCGTATCATCTCCATTCGATCGATTTCATCATTTACAAAACTGCCAGCACTTCGCTTTGAGCTATTAGAAAATGTACAATAATGTAATGTAAATACGACAACATTGGGCGGTTCGTCCTCTTTATTGTTAGTGGAGTAAACGCGACCTGCATTTGAAGGCACCATTATACATGGAAAACAAACGAGACTGAACCGGAACAAGTGACTATGTTTGTGATACCGCTCATTAAATTCAAAATGAGTGCTAAATGCTGCTGGATCGTCTAATAGTGCCCGAAAAGATAATACAATGTGAAGCTGAAGAAGCTGTGGCTTTCGGGCACTGTTAGCCAATCTAACAAGCACTTTTTTTGAGCATCATCTAGTGCTGAAGCCTTTGGAGTGTAAATCTGTTGATAAATGGTCAGTTTGATTCTGAGACAACAATACAAATCAGATTACTCTGTCCAGAAACAGCAACCTGAGCCAATTTATTAACAAATTTCACTGGTGCAAAGGCCAAAGTAAAATGTAGAGATCACAGCATTTGGAAACTGTAATGTTTTAGTGTTTGGGAATATCTTGCTCTGTGCAGACTAGACTTCACCTTTGTATTCTGACACCTGATGAGGAGAGCGATGTGCATATTGTTACATTTCAGGATGGAAACTCAAGAGATTGCTGATGTGTTGGGCTGGAGGCCTGCTTTTTTTTTTTACAGGAGGATGCAGCTGCATCCCTTCTGGCCGGCAAGAAGGCCGTGCTGCGTGGTGGCTAGTGACTGGATTAAGCTCCAAAAATGCTTGAAAGAGATGCCCTCTCCTTCACCCACACCCATCTTCCGGATGATTTCACCCAGTCCCTGCTCTGTGCCGACCCCCTGTGGGAACACACCAGAACAACAAGCGGAAATCAGGTCATGCAAAACAGTTTACAATTATTTGTGCGTTCATTGCAAAAGTGAAAGTGCTATAAACACTAACAGAAACTCCTACTCCTAGTTGTAAACTGTACAAATTGTACACAGGTTATTAAAAACCCTGCATTGAACATGGCCCTAAACATGTCAGACTAGCGATGAAACTAAAACCCAAGTTAATAAAAGTACAGTGTATATAGTATACTATAAACTTTCCAACAGTCTTACTTGTTCAAGTTCAAGAATTCTCATAGGACATTAACTTGTGCGTCAAACATTAGGATTTCTTCTGTAAGCGACTTCTGTAAATTATGTTATCTGTGTAGGTCGTGTGGAGGCCTTATCGTATACTTCCACGTGGCCATGATAGGTTCCCATAGTCCAAGCTGAAGTCTTATTCTCAAGGATTCAAAACAAAACAAAAAAAGCTGCAAATCCACTTGCCGGAGAATGTTGACAATGTTGTGTGATCGAAAACATTGGTCTGCTCCGCTCTGTGGATTAAATAGAAGCAGCGCAGACAGCTGGACAGCTGCGTAAGATGTGTTTCTAATGAGGCACATCTGGTCTAGACAGAGTTAGAGCAGAAAGATCCCAAAAACAGGCTTAATAAGGATGTTTCCCAGGGTTTAAAGGGATACTCCAATGAAAACTGTGTTTTGAATATCACATGTAGGCTCGAAATGTAGCTCTGTTTGACGTCTGTTTAACATCCATGGAAAATGTTCAGAAAATATATATTCTGCATCATAATCCATGTCTCTGTCTCTTCATATACTTGGTCTGTCACCAAACCATGGTGCAATGCGATTGTTGCAAGCGCACTGAGCTTGTGACTAGTATACACAAATGTTTATACAAGCCATAAATATTACAGCCGTCTTTCAACGCTCAAGGGATGATTCAGATGAGCTGAATTAAAGCCGCGATGATGGGTTTGATCAACAGTCATCCGAGCCAAGTTTTTATACGTGTGTTTGTATGCCGGTGTGCACGTAACACTCTGCTGATGAGCGTGTTTCTGACTGTCTTTGTTCGAGGTGAGTAAGGTGAGGCGTGCTGCTGCCACACCCAGCCGCCGCAGTCAGCACGAACACGGAGCAAGTCTTACCTTGACCAAGTTAGGCAGCTGAGAGGACAAAAGGTTTTTGAATTCGTCGGTTTTCAGTGTTGGACCATTGTCGGCTGAAGCTGAGTGGAACTGGGTGACCAGTGTGTTGATGGCCTTCTCAAGATCTGAATACTGCGGGAGAGGAAAATGAACACATGGTCATTCCAAGATCTAATATCACTTTTATTTATATGTATTGCTCTCTAACAAGCTCTGTTCACCCCAAAGCTCGGCACAGACGACAAATGCAGCTACTGACCAATCAACTGTGAGCATGCAAAGACACTTAACAACCTGTATGAGTATTTCCTGATCTGCCACCTCTGTGTTTCTGTGCTACTATATATTTTATCAAACCTATACAAAAACAAAGCAAAGATGCAGAAAGGGGATCATTTAGAAATGAACCTACAGAGGATTGTCAGCCCAATCTGTAGCTCCCCTCGGCTTTTCAGCTCATTGTTTAGCCGTCCAGACACAACTTTGCTTGTTCTGATTCACTCTCGCCGCTCTCATCGTGTCTTTTATGACCGCAGCAGGCTGCTGTTTCCATAGGGAAATCTCTAAAAACCCACCACACACACTACCTGTTAGGCAGCAAACAGCAGACCCACACGGTAAGAGACGAGCTGAAGACAGATATTTCCCCCCAATGAATGTTAATGTCACTCCACAACTTTGGAACTATATAAAGGTGGCAAAAAAAAGACACTCAAAGTTCATTCTTGATCTTAAAAAATGTATAAAACGATCAACTTAAAAAGGTGATGATGTGTCAGTGTCGGTCTCACAGCTCGTTTCTGCTGCCCTCAAGTGGAAGAAATCAGTTGCTACATGTTTAAGGTTGGAGATGGATGATTCTCATTAGCGCTGGGCAGCGTAACACTGTATACTGTTTGTCTACTGCCAGAGATGTTCTCATGCAGTTTGTACTGTGCCTCTGTTTTTTATGTCAGTGTAGATTTAGAGTTTTCACATCAGTTTGATAAAATATCTTCATTTTATCTGCTTGGTTTATCCTCCTGATATCCTGTAAATCAATATCACACTCCTGATAGTCAAACGACTAAAATATGGTGAGGGAAATATTGTGGTCTCGACTAAAAAAGAAACAAAAACTGCCTGCGGGCAGAAGACAGGACGCGTGCAGCAAAGTTTCCGGTGGCAAACCCCAAACTCCATCTGCTTTAAGGAAAACTGGGAATTCGGAGAAGAATGGCGACGCGTAATATCGCAGCGAAACACTAATTTCACGGCTTCCTGTGTGCTGAATCATCACCTCCTGCTTTGTCGCAAGGTTAGCGAGAAGGAAACAGGCAGACTCGTGCATCGTTAGTGTTTTTATAGGAAGCTGTTTGTAACTCTGGAGCGTGCTCACATTCAGATTCAAGACTTTTAGAGCTGCAGAGATCGACAAGATGAACGTGAGCAACGTTTCTTTACTTGTCTGGAGAAGCAAAGGTGATCCGGCCTTTACCATCCACCTGATTTTATGTGTTTAGATATAGCTCTATCTATTTAAAGTGTATAAAAAACTGTTTAGTTTAATGAAGTTTTATAACAAGGGTCATTTAGTAACTGATATTGAGCTTTTAATTAAAACACATGAGCTTCCTCAGCTTCTTCACAAAGACACACAGGTTAATAAGTGAAGTTTTAAATGTCTCTATGAGCTGTCAACTTGTCCAGGTTGTACCCTGCCTCTCCACCTATGTCAGCTGGGATCAGCTGCCACCCGGATAAGGGATGAGCGGTTTATGGAAAATGAATTGATGTTTCTGTCCTGTAAACCAAGATGTTCCTGAAAAATTCTTAAAACATGAACATCTTTAGAAGATTGTGATAGGACTGAAAGCTCAGGGATTGTGTTTTGGAGAGGTAAGAATGAACTTGTGTCATTTCTATGGAAGCTTTTCTACTTTCTGTAGTTCTTTCACAGCTGATATCGTTTAGTTGCACAATTCACAAGGAATGCACAAAATATTACAACAGTTTCAAGCATTCATTGTTTTATCCAGCAGTTATGGAGTTACAGCATTAACTCTGTCTTACAACTCTATTTTTGGTTTGTTCAATTATGAAAATATGTATCTCTCTAGCTGCTAAATGCTCCACTCTGACTGTGTCTGCTGCTTTTCTTGCTGTTAAGGAAAACTTCAAACATGCCGTACAACCGAAACTATCAGATAAAAAGCTGACAAGAACTCTCTGCGAGTCTCATCCCAGCATCTTCCCCTTTAACGTGCAGTCACCCGTCCTAGTTTGGATGGTTTATTTTGAGCACTGAAAGGCGTTTTGTTGGCCATCAGTGAAACACGCTCCAGTTTTGCTACAGTTAGTTATTCGATGCATGTGGCCCGACAGCTTTGTCTAAAAAAAAAAAGAAAAAAGAAAAACCACACCCTTTTTGACTGATACACCACAAGCTGCTGCAAGCCCTCGACAAAAACTATCCCACTGAGATCACCGATGTCACGGCTGTGGACCGTTTAAACGGCTCATTGTATTCACTGGGAAGATTATGCTCGCCTACAGATTAAAAAATAATGAGTCAGTGAGTCTCTAAAATAGAAAAAATCTGTGGAGGTTTAGTTAAATTACATAAAATATGCAGAGATGTTACTTTTATCAAGTTTATCCTTTATTAGAAAGTATAATAAAGCAGTGAAGTAATAAATAAGCATGTTTTTAATGATATGATCAATGAGAACTTAAATTAGTCTTCCAGTGAATGCCCATGACCACCACACCCAAATCCAGCTCACAGTGAGGTGAGCTATGAGCTTGATCTGTGGCCTTCATGATATAATTTATATATTTAAAAAAAAAAGTATCTTTAACAGTGAGCAAAGCACAACAACGCCTCCCTTCCTCTCGCCTGACCTCGGGTTACAGTGGAGCATTGTGTGTAGTTCAGCTTGTTTTTTAATCATTTATTTGAAACTGGTTGAAGTTCAATATGCTCTACTTGCTTTTTGTAGGGCGGCACAGGGTGGGCACCAAAGCCCCTGACACCAACACCAACACCAACTATGTTACTGTACCCCCCTTTTCTTTAAGATTGTGCTGATAGATTATTAAGATATTATTAATAAGGGAAGGAATAAGATTTAGAAAGTAAAGCGGAAGCTGCATTTCACAATCATACAACACAGACACAGGTGGGGGGAGCTTCACCTGGGGCCCTGCGTTCAAACTGAGACACGCCCGATTCAGTTATTATGTTAATCATATGGAGAGAAAAAAAACTTCACATATGCTCCCGTTTATGTGTCTGATTTGGATCAGAGATCGCTGTAGTAATCTCACAGAGTGATCATAATCTGTAAATATGCGTCTTCTTCTACAGGGAGGGGCAGCTGGAGCTGGTTGGCACGTCTGAAGCGCCTCAGCGTGAGTTAACATAGCATGCGCTTTAAGTTGGAGCTGGAGGGAGTTTGTAAAAACAAAACAAAAAAACAGCAGCTTGGTTACAGTGTCTGTTTTTTATGCAAGCACAACCAGTTAAAGCGGCAGTTATCCGGGTGAAAGTTGCGCATACAGCGACATTTCTTTGCTTTTTTTTTCCGCCCTGCGTGAGATGGCGGGGTAACCGCTCCGTAATGACCTGTTCCGCTCCGTGCGTCACTCTGACTTTATACACACACACAAAAAAAAGTCTAAATCCATGTGTACATGTATCATGAAGTGAAATAACCCATCTGGAAACGTATCCCCCCCCACTCTCCTCCTCTGCGTGCAAACTAATTAAAAACTGAACTTTAGGAAACTTCCAGGCGCTTTTACGCACGACTTTTCCTCCTCGCACTAAATAAGACAACTTTCTTTTTAAAGAATATGTTTCTTACCTGAGGCATGTCGACTGCGAGCTCTTCTTCAATGTGGTCACTTTTCTTCCTGCGTGTCTCGTTTGCTGGCTGCTGGTGTGTGTCAGTGGAGCATTGCTTCTGTCACCAGCTGGCAACCTTCCTGGATCCTCCCTCGGCAAAGAGAGAGGGAGGAGGAGGAGGGAGCTGAAAGCCGAGGCAACACCTTCAATCTACCTTCCTTCATACAGATTATCATATATGTTCGCATGTAAAGCTTGTGTGGCGTGAATCACTTCATATTTAATGTGTCAAACTACATAAAAATGTTAATATCTTCACTTGAGGAGCAGATCACAGTCGACACACAGCTCCACTCGCACATCTGGAAACCTTTAGTAAAAGTTGGACGCTGTTGCTTTGCGCAATAACTGCCTGCATGTCGAGGCTGGTATTCTACTTTTTCTCCCACACTGTCACCCATGTTAATCTCCACTCCACTACCTAACTGTTAAAAAAAACCGTGCAACCAGATATTTTAACAGTTGCATGTTTCAAAAGCAGATGTGTCCTGACTTTTTTTTTTTGGTGAGATATGTTCTCTGGAAAAGTTTTTCCAATTTCAAAAAAAAGGGAAGAGAGAGAGAAAGAGAGAGGGAGAGGGAGGGAGGAGGAGGAGGAAACAAGCATGACCACATTCTTTCTATCTGGTTTTATGACTTCAGACAGTCAGTGGGGTGGGTGTAGATGTGAGGGGAAAGCTTAACCACAAGAATCTATCTAAGGACGAAGGGAAGAAGAAAAAAAAAATGAATTAACAGACTTCCAGCTCGCAGCCTCGACTAAAAAAAAGGGAGTTTTTTTTCCAGATACTGTAAAGAGCAGCTGATGTCCTCAGGGTGAAGGGTGTGTCAGAATATATGATTTCAATGATTTTCTTTTCTTTTCTTTTCTTTTCTTTTCTAAACCCCCCCCCCCCCCCACCCCCAACTCCAAACTCTTCCTCCTCCAGGTCCTTGAATATATGACTGGGAAGGGTTGATGCCACACCCAATCAAAGAAGCCACAGTGAATTGTTTCAGTATGAGACCATCAACCTTTCCCCACTGTTTTCATCCCTCCAGTGTTCGCTGAGCTGTTACCAGATGCTTTGCATTAATGCACACACACACGCAAACAAACATGAACCACCCCCACGCATTAGACTAACAGCAAACATTCCCATGATATGACACGGCCGGCGCTCCTCCTTTCCAAAACTTCCAGACTAACTTTGATACGAGTCCTACAATACCCATAATGCCACATCTCTTCCTTAGACCCTCCCTGCCTGTTGAACATCTTTCACATGCCAAGGATTTCTTTTATTCGTGTGTACACTCCCGAGGCTTTTTTTCTCTGCTCCTCCAGAGCCTGCAGAGCACGTACGAGTGCTTTCACAGGCCGGCTAACCATGAACGCGCCCTAGTGAATCAGAGGAGTGGGATTTAGTTGTATAAACAGTCATTATGCTGGTTGACTTAACGTGAAGTGGTGACCGAATCAGAGGTTTCTGAGTAAAGAGGTCTGGGAATCATGAAACATGTCCAATATATTTAAAGTTCGTCTCTAACATTTAAGTTTTGATCAGTTACATTCATGCGTCTGCTTCCACGTGACGGAGCTTCTGCTCATTGTGTAGAAAAGATTTCAGGAAGTAGAAGCAGCTAAGAATCAAACGTTTCCTCTCAGCAGGGCTCTGAAGTTATTTCTAACAAGTCGGATTATAGAAATATTAAATAGAACTTCGCCAGACGGTGTAGTTCTTGTGTCATTCCCAACAAACTCAACTGATTTACAGAAATCACACAAATGGTGGATTCAGCAACAATTTTTGTTACTAGATGAGAAGTTTGAGACAAAGCAGTGGATCATCGGCAGACCGAATGATGCTTGGGCTATCTGTACCGGCACCCACCTGTCAATCAAAGCAGCCACACTGTTAATTAAGCATAATTTTAAGCCTTAAGATACCTGAACAGGTGAGTTGTATATAAATTCACCCTCAGTACAGTCGTCATGAACGGGGAAATTTTTGTACCAGGCTGTAAACATGTTTATTTGAACATGGAGACTGACTCACTTCTGGAGCCGGCCTCAAGTGGACGTTTGAGGAACTGCAGTTTTTGGCACTTGTACCTCATTTCCCAACCATGGAGGTCGCTGCTTGGTTTGCCTGCCTGTAATTGTCAATATATAATTTAAAAAAGGCTCAATGATTTCTCTGTAGTTCGTAACGATGGATGGAGACTCGTCATCAGACTGACACGCAGTTTTGTAGTTTGCTTCATTGCGGGTTTGGTGCTGCACACGAAAAGTGTTCATCTAAAAAGCTTCTCAAAAACAACATCATGGTCTACACAACTCACAGCATAATTAACTATTCACGGCACAAATGAATCGTTCAGTTAAATCTCTGCTGTCAGTTCAGAAACTCGGTGCTGAGCTGCAGGTGAAAACCCTCCAGGTGTTCTTTAAGTTTCTCCCTCACGTCTTCTCTCATTTCCACCGACGCAGCGTTCATGACAGACTGCTGGTCGCCGTCGCAGGCTGTCCCACCTCCGCTGTTCTCCGCCACGCGTCGTTTAAGATCGACCTCCGACACCAGTATGGTTTGTGCTTCGCCTGAGACTCCCTCCATCTTCAGGATGCTTTGTAAATCGTCTTCAGCGGGTACAGGCACCAGGATGATCTGTCCTTCAGGACTGTCCTGTATCCAAAACAGCTGCTGCTGGTCCGGGTGGTGCTCCCGAACCATGGCTGCAGTTTGACACATGTCAGAGAGCAGCGGCTTCTGCTGAGAGCCTAAAAACGGCAAACTCTGCTCGTGAACATCAGTCACAGACACTGCGGCTGGGAGTACGTGTTGAAGACTTTGAGTTTGAAGCAGGATTTTGGTGTTTGGTACATCTAAGTCGCTTGTTTTCCCAGGCGGTCTTTTCAACCTGACTATCCGCTTCTCTTTGGCTGTGCCACAAGTACTCGTCTCGATTGTCAGTGAGTCCTGATGAGCATATTTCTCAGTCTTTGAAACTCTGCGCACTTCCTGATCACCAGCCTGCGCCTGTCCTCTTCCACAGTAAAAGCAGTATCCCTTCTCCTCCTCAGACCAGCTGTTGGTGTCTGGAAGTAAATGACCTCCCAACTCCATCTGATCCACACATCTGTCCTGGAACACATCTGTTTCCTCAGATTTAGTGTCACTCTCGCTCTCCTCCTGGTTATCGCCTCGTCTCCTCTCCGCCTCTGGTGTCCAGCTCCCCCTTTTTCTACAACCGTCTCGTGGCACGAGCAGAGCCTGCTTCAGCCTCTTATCACGGAGCCTCAGCACTGTGCTCCGCAGCCGGTTCTCCCTTCGCCTGGCCGCGTGCAGCTGCCGCAACGCCTTCTCCAAGCAGTCTATGGCCTGGTCGTAACGTCTCCTCCACAGCAGGGGCGAGAGCTGAGCGTAGCTGTGTTCCTTCGACAGGTAGAAACCTGGAGGAGGAGGAAGGCGCCTCATGTAACGTGACGGGGAAGGGGGACGAGACGCCGGCGGT
This sequence comes from Collichthys lucidus, assembly GCA_004119915.2. Lineage (NCBI taxonomy): Eukaryota > Metazoa > Chordata > Actinopteri > Sciaenidae > Collichthys > Collichthys lucidus. The sequence continues at coordinate 18,403,041 of CM014097.1, forward strand.
GGAGACGGGCTACGTTCTTGCTGTGAGAGCTGCTCCACCCCTGACGGCTCCTGAGAAGATGCAGGTTCATGGTTCTCCTCGGCTGCTGCCTCCGACTTCTGAGCTGTGGGTTCTTTGGAAGTTGGATCCTTGTCTGTCTCTTGTTGTTTGCGCTCCTGCTCGTCCGAGTGGGAATCCTTCCTGCAGAAAAAGAGACAGAGTGACAAAGGCTGTCTGTTCCATTAGTCTTTCCTTCCCATGGTGTGACATGACACTCTTATCAGCACTACTATACTTGTTAATTTGAAACCTGTCTAAAATATATTGAACATATGCTGTGAGAGTGTATGCAAACAGGCAGAATTTGTGTTTTTCGTCATATATCCAAATCATTATTCTTCATTTAAGGGTAAGGCAATATCTGCAGCTTCACAGATGAATGCACTGCAGTGATCCTGCATATATCTTTATATGTGAGAGGTGCAGATAAGCTGATATTTAGAGATACATAGGCGTGTTTTCTAACCGCAGAACCCCTCTGGGCACTGCGTCGATGTTGCAGGAGCGTTACAGAAGCGCTTTACCTGCCTGACTTTGTTCATTTTCTTGGTTTATGTGCTTCTAAATATCCTATGCGGTTAAACTGTTTCCCTTTTTCGTTTGCACAGGGTGCTTTATTTTGAAAAATGGACCAGCCGTCTTGAGCTACTTGAACTATATGGACGACAGTGGGACACACATTAACCAAACTATCTGTCGATCTCATTGTGTCTTTTTATTGCCGGCTCTTTTATGGTTTCACTTTTTACTCACGCTGTAATAACTCCTGATGAATGTAGGTGTGTACAGACACTGCTCAAAGACTAAATCTGATCATACGTCAGCTGTGTTTACCTGACAGGAACGTCTTCTTGTTTCGGCAGCGTTTTTGGTCTCTTGCATTTGGTTGTTGAAGACGAATCAAATACTGTCGGAAAGGCATCTTCCCTGAGTCTTCTGATCCCACTGTGAGTGAAAAAAAACAACATAAACACTCATATTAGACTCATATTTTGATGTGTGTAATCTTTTAACGCCCTGATTGAGTCTACAGACCTGCATCCAGTCAGCTCAAAACTCTCTGGGGTGAAATGTTTGGAGCAGAAGTAGACAAAGTCAGTCTGAGGATCCCAGGAGTCTGCACGGTGGGAGTTGGTGATCCAGAGGTTCCTCCTGGTTTCTCCTTTCGGTAACCTGAAATTATCACAATAATAAAAGTTAAGCTAAGTGATGTTGTCTCCTTAATGTCGTTGTCACTTGCGCATGCTCACTTGTGAAAGGTGATACCAGCATCCCGAGTCTCACGATTGTCCCGAGATTTGCAGCCGCCCGCTGAGCAATGTCTCGGCATCTGAAGGTGACACAGTTAGGAGAAAAAAGGAGCCAGTGAAATATTTTGTAGCATTGTTAACACTCATAGTCCAGGAGTTTATTGTCTGAAAAACAGTATCACATTAATATTATTAGAATATTAACTTCTCTTCAAGTGTTTTAAAATCTGACAAAGAGTCAAAAAAGGAACATTTATACATTTCCCGTCCTGCGTCTGATCAGATCAGAAAACTTTAACTTGATTATAAAAAATTAAAGTTCGGTTGTTTCTTACTGTGACGAGTGAACCGCTCAGGGCTTGGACTCTTCAGTCAGTTAATTATTACGACAAATTTTTCCCATTCACAAATGTACGGAAGCCCTAAGCAGTCATACATTCATACTTTTTTTTTTACTTCCTCTGTTTTCTCGTGATATCGAGTTCCCAAGTTAATGAATCAAATGTGATAGGCCTTGACCTGATGCTGACTGTTGGATGTGATGCGTTGATCAACATTTTCTCTGTTTTTTCCCCCCAAGATAACAGCAGCATACTTTTCTCAAGATCTTAAGGTAAGAAAACTTTGTTTTTCCTGAGATAAAGCCATAATTTGACATCTGGAGAAAACAAAAATGATAGTGCAGCACATTAAATCATCTCAACTGCAACGCTCTCGTGCTCATTGCTACAACAAACGCTCTCAAAGATTTTGATCTTGAGACATAAATAACTTGAGTTATTAGGGCGGGGACGTTTGATTCGAGATGTGAAAGAAAGAAAATTGTGACAATGAAAACAAAATTGTTGCATTTGCATGTAACTTTTATGATTCCATTTTTCAAAATGTTAGTATTGGCATCTTTAGCGTTGTCAGATCTGCTCTTTCAAGTGTCTTTTTGGACACCCCTGCTGTAGTCGTATATTAAATCATTGCAATTGCAACGCTCTCGTGCTCGTTGCTACAACAAACGATAAATAACTTGAAATCTGGAGCCGCTTAGGAGCTTTCGTAGGTGTGCATGTTTGGAACACATCCAGAAAGACTGATTCATTGTATTATTACTAAATGTCACATGTGTGACAATGTGAATCTACTTATAAAAGTTTGTGTTTGTATAGGCTGAAGGCTGATCATCATCAAACATCAGTGCATTTGTCAAACAAAGCATATTTTGCATATTTTGAAGTAAAACTTGTTGATCGAGGCAACAAGCCATGGGCCCCTCACAAAGCGTGCAAGCAGTGTGTGGAGAGTTTACGGATGTGGACGAAACGAACAAAGTTGGGGCACATTTGGTATCCCTGTGGTTTGGCGAGAGCAAAAACATCATTGCACAGACTTTTGTTTAGTGGAAACAAGCACATATCTACAGTCACTGCACATTTCTCCTTTCTTACTTTGCACCAAATCAACACTGCTAATTTGCTGCATATACTTTTGTACAATGTTTTTTTTTACTATTGCCATTTTGATATTTTATTATGTATAGTTTGTTCTTTATATTTTTATTCTTATGTTGTCACTGTGTGTAATGCTGCTGCTGCACTGTAATTTCCCGGTCTATCTATCTATCTATCTATCTATCTATCTATCTATCTATCTATCTATCTATCTATCTATCTATCTATCTATCCTATATCTGTTAAGTACAGTATCTTTCCTTATTTTTTAAGAAAACAGGGATCCTATAGTTCAAAAACTTGACATGATAGAGAAAAAACTGAGATCAGTTTTTGATTCTGCATCCAAAAATTGGTTAAAAACAGCTGTCAGACCAAACTGAAATTTAATCTAATCTAATTTAATCTAATCTAAAACTAAAAACTGTATTATAACCTACATTTTTTGTTTTGTTTCTAGCAGAGTTTATTTATATATATACTGTTTTTTATTACTGACACAGTATGTATGGCTGAGGTCAGAAAATGTAATTCAGCTTTAATATTTTTTTTATTTTTATTTTACATGCAGACAGTGGTGCCTGTGTTTTATGACCACACACACACACACACACACACACACACACACACACACACACACACACACACACACACACACACACACTTTACACTAACTTTAACCAGCACCTAGCCTCGGAGCAGCTACTTCAAAGCTAACCGAGCTAAAAAAAAACCCAAAAACGTCGTTGTCATGACAACGCCGCAGGCTTTCGGTCGCCGCTTTAACCTCGGGCTGACGCTGCAGTCAAACACGGTTCATGCACACGGAGGTTTGTTGTTATTATTATTTTTACCGCTGCAGAGCTCGACCTCACGAAGATGGCGGACCTCCTCTTCGTTCACCTTCTTCCTCCTTCTTCTACAGCCGCCGCTGCTGCTTCTTCGTCCTCTCCGTTTGTAATGGCAGGCAGCGCTGAGCTGCACACCGCCACCTTCTGTCCAAAGTGTGTAACTGCACACCCTGTTTCTGAGCAGCGTGGGCGTCAAATAAACAAACAAACCTCCTCCTCCGTTTTATGTAAATAAAACTATTTATAATAATAATCATAATACATTTTATTTTTATAGGCGCCTTTCTGTCACCCAAGGACACCTTACAATAAATTAAAGTAGACAGCAAATAACAGAAACAAACAAAAAGAACCATAAAGGTATCAAATTACAAAAATGCAACATTAAAAACAGGTTAAAATAGGACAATTCAATTGAATCAGATGGAATTTTAAACAGGTTTTAAGTGCAGACTTGAATTGTGAGAGTGAGTTGATGTTCCTTATGACAGAGGTCAGGGTTCTCAGGTTGGGAACCACAAATGTAGATTAGTTTTTGGTACCAAGATGTCAACATATAACATGCAGAGGTAAATGACCTAGTTTTCCCTCTGTGATTAAATTAAATAATAATTTTATTAAAAAAAAGATTTTCACACAAGATTTTAAAACAAATAAACGTGTTTTGTACTTTAGCTCCATTTTCCAGCCTTCACATTTAAGTTGATTTATTTTCCAGGTTAAGAGCAAACATGCTGCCTCTGTCTGGTGCATCATCTGACACTGATACACCTACTACCTTCATTTCCACCTGCTTAGTGCCCCCTAGTGTCTAATAAAATACAAAAATAAATGCAAAAATAACAAATAATAATAGTAATAAACTATTCCATAGCTCCTATAAGGTTTAAAATTCAGGTTTGACTCCTTAGCCTGTCCTTCGGTGTGCATATTTCCAACAACCCCCCTACTAGGAATTTATGCATTTTTAATTTAAACTAATTGCTTAATTAAATTCCACAAACCAGACACTGGAGCTGGACCCTCAGTGTCTAGGTCTGTGCATTCATATCAGCCTTGTGAATGTGGATGCCCACTAGTCTGCGCTGCTCCAGTCTGCCTGCGGTCACGGTCAGTGAAAGGTAAAAGCGGTCCCAGCTGGTGTCTGGATGATCACTGTCTGGGTCTGGATCCTCCTCCCCCACCCCACACATCCACCACCACCATGGATCACTGACAGGATGAGAAATAGGAGGCGGGCTCTAAATGAGACCGCATCCCACAACCAACACACACACACACACACACAGCAGTCTGCTCCGCACAGCTGAAGGACCCGCGGGACAGTCATATCACAGGATGAGGAAGATGAGGATAGTCCATGGATGCACCGCACGGAGCTCCAGGGTCGTGATGTAGGTTTCTGTGCTGCGGGTGGACGCTGACAGGTTTCTGGACCGGTCGCTCCTGGTCCTCCTCGCCTCATGCGATACAGAACGGTCCCGGGAAGAGATCCAGCAACACAAGGTCCAATGGTTTTTGCTCCTGCAACTGCACTAGACCCCAGAAACAGGGCATGGATATATGTAAGTCACCCTGATGGGGTTTTCTTTACCAGACTTTAATATATGAACAGTTTCCTTGTGAGGCTGCTCTCACTTGGGTTAGAACATATGTCCACCCACAGACTGGACTTGTGATGTCTGCATGCGGCTGTAGTCCTCCATCCTCCATCCTCCATCCTCCATCCTCCATCATCATTTGGCTGCATTTTTAACTCCTCAACTCTGAGTTTGTCGCAGTGTTTTATGCTCATGTTAAATTATAAGGCTTTGCTGTGGGAGTTGTGCATGGGTGGATGTCATAAAAGCTTAAAGGGAGACAGACGGTATATTGCGGCAGATTATCAGTCCTTAGGTGTCTGTCTGTGTGGACAGGCCGGGATGATGATGAGGCGTCCACCACCACCACCACCACCATCCCCCCACATCCTCCACCTCACCCCCCGGCAGACTGTCAGACAGCACAGTCCCCTGCAGCACAAAGAAGACGCTCATGGAAAACCAGTGGGGTGGTGGTTACTAGTGACAAATCTACAAATGCATACTGAGAGTTAAAGTTACTGCAATCTTATTTTAAACATCTTGCTTAAGAAGACTTTTCTCTCCATAGTCTAGACAGGATTGGTGTGTGTGTGTGTGTGTGTGTGTGTGTGTGTGTGTGTGTGTGTGTGTGTGTGTGTGTGTGTGTGTGTGGAGGTGGGGTGGGTGTTTCAGTCATATGCAAATGAAACAAGGAAGGCCAGGGGTCAGTCTAATTGGCCAAGCAGTGTGTTTGCATGTTATGGTGCATGTGAAGCAAAGACAGGCAGGGATAGGTCAGTTAAATTGGGTGAATGCTGCAAGCTAGAGAAGATTTTGTATCTCTATGAGCACAAAACAGGTTCACAAGACTTGTAATAACACCCTTAACCTTAACTTAATATAGATTTTAATTTAAAGGCCTTTTTACGGGTCGGCAGCAACATTTCCATTCACGCTCAGCGATGCCGTGAATGTTCGTTCTTACATTTGGGATGCTAGTTTGATAAAACGATCTTTACTCAAGGTCAGCGTGTTCAGATATTTAAGTGCGTGTCATTGTTTTCTCCAATCATCCCACAATGCTTTGTGGTACCTGGCCTTTTGACAGCGGCCGTACCTGGAGCTAAAAGAACCAGCAGTGATTTTCAGGGTTTTGTTGTTACTGATCGACCTGGATAAAAATCCAGATCGTCCCAATGCTGCACGTTCACCTTCCTTCTTTGTCTCCATATTATGATAGATAGAGGAAGAGCACAGGAGGCGAGCTTAAGTTATGGGGTGCATTAGTGAAGGGGGGTTGGTAGAGAAGGGCTGATGAGACGACCAAATGAAAAACACACACACACACACACACACACACACACACACACACACACACACACACACACACACACACACACACAGACCAGGTTTATTAGCAATGCACCAGACTCCTCATTACAGCCGGCTGCTGTCTCAGCTCGCATCCTCCCCAGGGTCAAGGGTGAAAGGTGAAGGCCTGTCAGTCACCCAGTGTCTGCCACTGCCTGAGCCTTTTGTCTCCCTTCTCCTGCGTCCTCTTTGTTCGCACCGTGGGTGTCAAACGTGCAGTTTTCCATGTTTGTTTGCCACGACAATTCAACCAGACGTTTAATGCTCATTTAGAAATAGGTGCAATTCAAAGATTGAAGGGTGTTCACTCATGTTCATTCTGCTTTATGTTGTTGTTGTTGCACGCAATAATTCAAGAAATCTCCGTATTTCATCGTGTTTTTGAGTGATTTGGTTATTGATGAATCATATTTTCCACGTCTGTATTAATACAACACTTCTGTGCCATATGTTTGTTCAAATAGGTATCAGTCGCTAATTACTACAGATCTCTACGATCCCTGCAAGTCTTCCCGGTCTAACCCTGTTAGCTTTCAAATGCATTTTGCACAAATCAAAGCAGATTTATAGGAGGAATATTACAAATTCTCTCAGGTCAAACAATGACGACAAGTGATAAAGCAAGATCTACAGTATAATAATAAATGACATGGCTAGTTTGGACTGTCTGAAACAAATTGGTTTCATTGTTAGTGAGATTCAAGGCGGCGTTTGTAAAGAGCCGGTGTGCATTGTGATAGCTACATTTAGCTGGTCATGTAGAGTATGAACAGAGAATGTGGTGTGTTGGAGATCTTGGACTCAGGTTGTATATCTACATATCTATATCTCTAACCCTACTGTGTTTATTGAGACGACCCATCTCACGATCAGAATAATTAGCTTTGGAGGAGCTTGCAAGATGAAGCTGAAGGCTCTGGCTTTAGAGACTACAAGGAACCACAAGAATTCCCTGAATTCTGGGAGCTCGCTGTTCTGGTGGGGTAATAGATTACTATGAGCTCTTCAGGATACGATGGTGCCTGACCATGAACAGCTTTGTAGATGAAGAAGATTTTACAGGAAAGCTAAAATGGAAGAAATGTAAACCTGGTTCCTGCAGATTTTGCTGCAGCATTCTGGATCAACCGCAGAGACTTATTTGGGGCAGTCGGATAATAATGCGATAATCCAGCCTAGAAGTGACGAATGCATGGACTAGTTTTCATGGATCTGTTTGAGACGAGACGTGTCTGATTTCTGTAACATCCTAACATACAATCCTAGTTTATTACATTTGCAGCTGAGGCTGATGGGAATAAACCAAACTGGTTTCTTCATATCTTTTTTAGTGTTTTTACAGTCTTTGTACTAAAGGGAACTGTGCCAAATAAACCCGGCTGGGGCTATTCTTTACCTCCATGAACAGCTGATTGTGCTTTCCAAACCAGCGCTAAGCTCCAAATGCCAGATGAGTTGAAGAAGAGGCCTGTACAGCCTACAGAGTCACAGAGAACACATGTATACACAAAATATTTCCCTCTCTACCCCCAAAATGAATTAAAATCCAGTATATTCTGGACACTGGTGCCTTTGGGAGCTGATCTTCATTGAATGTTGGTGTGTAGGACATGAGACACTGTAAACTTTAATAACTGTAGCTGGAGGTAAAAGTCATGTATGATCCCCTCTGCTGCTCTAAGGAAGAAAATGAAAAGGCTTTTTGTCGACGAGTAAATTATGGTTATTAAATACCAGAGAATGAATAAACCATTTAGAAGATAATGTGAGAAACTTGTTAGCTGACTGTATCATACTCAGTGCATTAAGGATAGATACATAATTATGTTTTGCAGGTTTCAAAGGTGTAATAAGGCGGCTAGTAGTAGTTGTAGTTTGAACATGTATTTCATAATCTGAGCGTATGTAACGTCCTCTCTGTTTTTCTCTCTGTCTCTCTGCGTCTGCAGCTGAACTGGAGTTTGTTCAGATAATAATAATCCTGCTGGTGATGACTTTCATGGTAGTCGTGATCATCTGCCTACTCAACCACTACCGGCTGCCAGCCCTGGCCTTCTTCAGCAGGCTCAGCCACACTCAGAGAGACCAGGCCACGCAACTGGTAGGTGACACTGTCAGAAACTGTTGGATTCTTGTTAAATATTTAGACATATATATCAAATAAATAGCTAAAATACATGAAGATTGTTGTCCTGTAAATTCTGTAACAGTATCTAAATAAATTCATTGGTCATGTGAATTTACTGCATGTGTGTGTGTATGGTGTAACATAACAAGAAAATCTGATAATACTGCCGACAGGCTTGAACATTCCTGGAAACGCACGACTTTAAATCACAGGAATGTGATATTTTTGGTAGTTTATGGGGCCGGAGCTGAACACTGTCTGAGGTAGAAAACACTGTGCAGAGTGATGAAAACATCTGTTACTGTAACTAAAACAGCTGAAATGAACGGCTGCTAAAAGTGGCAGGTTATATTTGAATGCTTGGTCGACACAACAACATCAAACTGAGATTTTAAGACGGATCCCTTCAGAAGAAATGCGATAGATCACTGCTCTTTGGTGGACAAACTATGTGCCTGCTCATGTTGAGTCTCTGTAAATCATTCTATAAAGAGTACAGTCTGCACTTGACCTGTATGGAAAGTGTCATGAGATAACCTCTTGTGATTTTGTGCTATATAAATAAAACTGTTTCTACATTTGACAGCTAAATTGGCCAATCGCAGATGTATCAGTCGGGCTCTAGGGAACGTATTCTGATAATAATAATGATTATTACACTTTATACTTATGTCTGATTTAAATAACAATCAGAGTTTAGTCTTTTTTTCTTGGATTTGATTCATCAGTACTGGCCATTTATCTGAATTTGTGTTGCAGTAAAGCAAATATATGCAGTGACTCACCGTCCCTCTGTCTTTCTCTCTGTGTGTCTCAGGATGGCAGTGAGTGGTCAGACAGTGTGCTGACTCAGCAGAGAAATGGTGAGGTGAGTAATGCCGAGCTTCATGTCGCCCATTTGTCTCAGACAGCCTGAGCCGGAGTGCCCTCTAGTGTAGATGAACAGCATCCACAGCCATCCATCCATTTTCTAGAGATGGAAAATATTTGGTGACACCTCTGTCCCTCTGTGTTTAGGTGATATGTGGCCATCTAAACAGCCTGCCGCCCTTCATACAGCAGCAGCGACTGTGTCGCTTCCAGCCCACCTACCCCTACATGCAGCAGGAGATTATCAACCTCCCCCCCATCATATGCCTGTCAGATGGAGAGGAGCTGCTGCCCTACAAGGGTCCCTGCAGCCTACAGCTCCGTCACCCGGACCAGCAGCTGGAGCTGATCCGAGCCGCCGTGCGCGCTCCACCGAACCGGACCGTCTTTGACGGCGACCTCATAGACATTTATATACACAGTAAGAGCGTGCAGGCTCCCAGCAGTAACTCTGGAACCGACAACGCCAGGATGGAGGGTCCTCCACCCTCCTATAGTGAAGCGATGGGGGACTACCCCGTCTCCACAGCCTCTTACAGCCAGTACAGCAATAATGCCTCGCATGCAGACGACGCGTCAGGACGTGAGAGTCCACGGACAGTATTTGACGCGGGCAGCAGTGAAAGCACAACAGCCTCCACTGACTCGAACAAGAAGAGCTGACAGACGAGAGAAAAACAAACTCAACAGTCTTTAATCTGCATATTTCTTTCAGCTCTACTCTAAAACACGAAGCGATCCCCCGGAGCTGAAACTGTTTTTATGTAACATTAAAAGCTGCAAGAATTTTTATTTATTTATTAGGTACTAAAACTAAAAAATCTCTTGCTTTGTTTGTCTATTTTTGTATGCATTTCATTTCTGCATGCTCACGTCGTGGACAAGTCAAACTTTGTTTCTGTCCAAGTTTCTGTTTTTGATTTATCGGACCTATGTGCACAAATCCCAGAATCGAGTGCCATGATTCATAACTGTCACTGATCATGGGAACGTACTGTAGTATGTAATGTAAGCCAATCTGAAGTTGCACTAACTTATTGTTATTTTCTTGTCGAGGAGCTCTTAAGATTGTGTGTTTGTGTTTTCTGTGACGGGACTCTGAAGGATTGTTGAGCCATTTTTTTTCTGATTCTGATGAATATTGCTGAGAAAATGAAATTTTTTAATGCTTTTGAGACCTGATGTTATAGATCTATGCTTGTTTGTATTTATTTATTTGATGCTGGCAAAGCCTGTAATAATTTGTTAATGTTTGTTTCGGTCACAGTTCAGGGAGTTTTACCGTAATCTCCCAGCGTAGCCTGACCTGGGACTTGATACTGTCTTTTATCACTCCTTACTGCTGCTGCTGCTGCTGCTGCTCCATTTAAGTACGTCACTTTTAAATTTGTGTGTTTAAATTGTTATTTAGGTAGATTTTTTTATTCTGTTATTTCTCCTTTAAACAAGCTCTCGTTATTTAAAGTTTACAATGTTTTCCGACGTGTTTTCAAGGAGGGTTTGCATGTTACGTGGATATGAGCTAACTCTGTGCCTGATGGTGACATTGCATTGGCCACAGGAAGCCACTTGCACTTAAAAAAAAAAAAAGCCCCCCCACCTCTGTTGTGCCTCACTTCCAATGGTGCTTTTTTCAGCAGTCTGACTCTTGAGTCTTGATCTGTACAGTACTGTATATAACTTAATATATTATGCACATGCCCTACCCACACAGTGGGCGGAAAAAGAACCACGAGAGAACATTAATACTGTTATAACGTAAACATTAAAGCAAAGAGAATGCATTGGAAAGGTGAACGCCTGTCAGGATGTCTTGTGTCTTTTTTTTTTTTTTGGACTTTGTTATCATCTGTGGGGACGATCAGGGATTTTCTTTTAGCATGGTGGTGGTGGTCTTGGTGGTCTGCCTCGCTCAGGGAGTTGTTGACGATGACTATCTGCCAGCTGCACACTGTGTTCAGGGTTCCCACGGGTGCTTGAATTCCTTGAAAATGCTTGAATTTCAATTCAGTGTTTTCAAGGTTGTGAAAACGCTTGAATTTTTTGTGAAGTGCTTGAAAATGCTTGAAATTTCACAATTAGTTAAAAATCAAAACAGTCAATCTACCACCATATGAAATAATGCTAATTAGACCCATATTATTATGCCATACAGTGGCACCGCTGCGCTTCCCATGACCATCATGGCAAACACAACTAGTAGGCTACCTATTTAAAGGTGCTGGAAAAATGGAAAAACTGGTGCTTGAAAAGTGCTTGAAAAGTGCTTGAATTTGTTCATGGAAAAGGTGTGGGAACCCTGTGTGTTATCATACGTCCAGCTTATGAACCGTGGATTCAGTGGTCTTGTAGCCTGTGATTGACAGTGATGTTGCAAACCTGTGTTGAAAACCTTCAACTCTTCTGATTTATTACCAAATTAGCTCCACCTTGGCCACATGAATCAAATTAAATAATACTCACTGAAAACACTGAGACTTAATATATTACCGTAAATGTACCGTGAAACTAAAACAATGAGCTGAAAGACTCTAAAGTACCTTTATGGGTGGCGACCCCTTTCACAGTAGTCAGGTGAAACATTTTCAAAGTCCCACATCGCCCTCTAGTGACCGGTTAAAACATCTGCCGTGAAAAGAAAGTGGAAGTAGACAGACGGAAGCTTCTCCAAACTGGCTGGCACACTGACTTCCACCTACTATTATTATACTAGTGTATATATAATGTACTGAATATTGATAAGTACCTCATAAAACCCAACTTCAGACTACTCAAGCTGTCACTTTAGACAAATTGGCAGACTTAAACGAGAAACTACTTTGACTAATAAGGATTTATTTGGCTCATCACACGTTGAGATTTTGCCCATGCCTGAGTCAGATACATCTCAGTGAATATAGGACGAGATGCTATGAAGAAGATCTTTGCAGAGATGGGGTGATATCTACTTTCAATTCAAAAAGTACAGACTTTAATTTTCTTCATCAACTTATTTACAGAAGTCATTTTTTACAGGCAGCTTACTGAACAACCATGAAGGTCATGAACTTTTTTCAGCCTCTGAAGGGGGCGTGGCAGGAGAAGTTTGAGAAGCAGCGGTTCAGCTGAGGCTGATGTCAAATGTTAAAATGATGATGCTGCTCGATGAAAAGACAGATCAGAGGATCATCAATTCAAACCTCTGCACACTTTCAGGTAAAGCCATCTAATAGTAGAAGAGTCAGCCAGGTTCCTCCTCAGATCTACAAACAAACATCATCCTCAGAGAGATGCTGCAAGAACAGATTAAAGCAACAACTTATCGTGCAAGCGTGCATTTCTTTCTGAAAGTGGGTGTCAAGACTGCGAATGCCACAGTGCATCGAAACATTTCCCGCTATATACTGCTGCAGTCTTCCTCCCCTCCTCTCTAGGGAGATTCACACAAACAAGCGGATGCTTACATACCCACACACACACATAGACACATAGACACACACAGTTAAGGTGTCTAATCTCAGTAGCCAAGTGGTAACCAGTGGCAACACAGGTTTTAGACCATAAAGTGAAAGGAGCTTTCTGGTAATGCTGGAACAAAACCCCCTTTGGCACTTTGTGGAAGAATCAGAATAATCTCTCCAAAAAAAAAAAGCTACAGCAGCAGCATCTCCAGCGGATCCGCATGGTGAGGACCTGACGTGAGATCTACAAGGTGCATGCCAGCAGGAAAAAATGTGTAACTGCGATGGAGGATATACTTTGGACTACACCCAGTAAATCAGAAAATGTTGCACACATTCTGCGGACATCCTAACATCCAGTAAGAAATATATATATATATATATATATATATATAATACTTTCTGATGCTTGTGCATGAGTTTGTGTCATAGCTACACACACCCTCAAACAGAAATCTAATACGTGTGCTTATAAACTATCATATTTTGTTTCCGATTAGGATGTTTGCAAAGAGAAAATCATGCTCTATAGCAAGCATCCACAGACAGCTGAACACTGTGTGTGTGCATGTGTGTGTGTGTGTGTGTGTGAGGGGGCGGTGATGATTCAGAAGTCAGATTTCTCACAGGAACAGCCACTTCACTAGAAGCAGAAGCACATTGCAGTTGGCCGGTGAGGAAAGAATTTTCATTTTTTTTTTTTTAGTTTTTTTTTTTTTAGTTTGGTTTCTCTTCGGTTAAGAGATCAGAGGCATCCACCACCACACAGAGAGCGCACGCACACACACACATATTTTGGATGTTTCATTTCGCTGCTGACTGCTGTTTGAATCTGTCATTGTGAGAGAATACAGCTGTGACAATGTCCAGAGTTGCCAATCTGTCGAAGCTGCGGCAAGAGAGGATGAGGGAGATCAACCTGCGGGTGAGTTGTGCACTGTGTTCATGATTTGAGAGTTTTAAAAGACAATAGCGTCACGCTGTTCAGGCTTTTAATAGGATGTCACCGCAGAAAAGTACATAACTATTCAGCCGTGTTTTATGATTCGTATCTCTGTATTTCTGTCACTTCCCCCTCTTCTTCCTATATATGAAGTCACTCCCTGTTTTTGCTCTCTCACCCACAACACATTTCCTCTTTACTAACACAAGGCCTCGCTCGGCACACGAGCCCTGATACATTCAACGTTTTTCTTTTGCAGGATACGCCTGTATGTATCTGTGAATGTAGGTGGTGGTGGTGGTGGTGTATGTATGTGTTTGCCTGCTTGTACACAGTGTGATTGCTGGATACTGGATATTTGACTATAGCAACTGTTGCCATAGAAATGGAAGTGTGCGCGCGTGTGTGTGTGTGTGAGAGATATTAGAATGTGTGTGTATAAATAGATTTATATAAAAAAGCACTCAGGCCTGGACTTATTAAGGATTTTGCACCAGATTTGATTTCATTTGTAAGGTGCGTATACGAGAGAGTCACACACACACACACACACACACACACACACACAAAGGTGGAGGCAAGTTAACACAGGTTTATTATGTAACATGCCGGATTCACTCAGGTCGCACATTTAGCACTTCTTGTAAGCCATCAGCTGCACGCCATCTCATCTACACGCTGACCTCTCTCTCTCCCACTCTTCTGGAGTTGCTTTCAGTGGCTCCTATTGTGTTAATAATACATTCATATATGTATATATGTATATATCTTGTGGGAGTAGGGGGTTGTCAGTGTGTTTGGTGGGTCCCTCAAGGCCATAAGGTTGGGAACTGATGTTTTAAAGCAAGTGCAATCGATCGAGTTTTAATATTTTCAATAGAAATCTTTAGTTTTTCTTAAACTGAAACATCTACCTTGCATTAAAATCCACACAATAATCAGGCATTAATGTAGCTTCGTGTCTAATTCCTGTTTTTGGAAGTATTATGACATATTACACAAGGCCGACTTGTGCAAAGCTGTCTTGACCGCTGCGTTATAGTCATTGTTGCTGTAGTTATCATGCTGCTTGTGTCAGTTAGATTTTATATAATTACACAAGAGTCATGAATGTGTAATAGGCCATTTATGGTTTAATATGGAAGCGGATTTGATATTTCCTGGTCTCTAACACAGACACACATCAAGCGATTAAGTTATTCATGTGACATATTTGTCATATTCCTTATTTCCTACATCCTGTGTGTGTGTTTGCGTTTATTCCTGAGTTTTATTTATCTCAGTGTCAGAGAAATTGTCATATGTCGGTCAGCAAGGCTAAACTTAAATCACCCAGGGTGCTCTGATGCCCGTTAGGAATCAATCTGGGTTACTGGACCACTTTCCGTCCTCACAGCCCGCGTACAGCTGTCTTCAAAAGTGGAACACCTAATACACGACCTGAGAAATGCACACGTACAGTACACAACCGTGTGAAATAACAACGATGATACAGGAGCAGAACAATCATGTCATGGTCATAGCGAAAGAGTGGATGCACTTTCGATATGGGGCCAAAATTGGAGAAGTCATCCCAGGCTCGGTGTTAGGTTCTGGGGGACGTGAGCCGTGCAGAGGCTGCAAAAGGGAGCATGCCGATGGAAAGGGTCAGGAAGGAAGTGAGGAGGGGGCTGAGACATTCATATGCCATGAAAAGGACTTTGAACTGAATCCTTTGCATAAAGAAAAGCCATGGAGGTTTTTGGGACAGGAGGGATGTGGTCTTGTATGTAAGTTCGAAGTCAAGAGGGACTCTGGACTCGATAAAACAATTGATCAGAGTTTCTGGCAGCTGAGATGAGTGGATAAGTGGAGATAGACAGTATTTACAAATGTACATATTTAACTTTTTTTGGACGTTTCATTTTATGCAGACGATGATGATGTTTCTGTCAAAGGTTACTCTATGGTTACCAAAGCACAGGGAGCACACAGGGGCTGTCTGTTCTGTGCTTTGTTGTCTGTTTGTGCAATTGTTGCATAGTATTTGGGTTTTTTTGCAATTTAGCCCTACCTCAATTTCAGAGAACACCACCACTGTAAATATGAACATCTGTATTGTGTATTTGTTACATTACTTATGTGGTGCAACAGCTCAAGATGTAGCAGCCAGCTCGGCGTCTGTCTTTCAGCCTTTTATTTCACGAAGCTCTCGCCAACGACTAAAAGTCAGTCTGAGTTACGTTTGTCTGCTCGGTCGGTCTCTGCTTTTTTTTCTTTAGCTTCCTAAAGTCCTTTTGGATTTCTTAGTCTCTGCCGTGTCCGCAGAGGTAGGTGAGATGAGTTTTATATTTTCTCGGTCACGCAGCTCCGGTTCTGGCACGACACTGGCACCAGGCTGTTCGGTTACATGTTGCTTTCATATTCTTTGAGAAGACGTTACATAATATTTTTTATCTTGAGTTGACTGGGTTGAAGCCAAGTTTTAACTGTAAGGCTGGGTGGATGGTGGACAGAATAAGGGCCTGAATTTATCAAGTGTTTCAAAGTAGCAGGATGTGTTTTCATGTATTATAGGTGTGTGCTGCTTTACATTGTTCTGTGTGGCTCTGTGTAGTCATCATGTGTGGATTAGATCAGTACAGATCTATGAGCTAGGTCCAAATTTCTCACAAAGTGATTATAAGTCACAGTTTTATGACTGTTGTTAACTTGTTTATAGCATTATATGTGTTTTTTTAGTCATAAAGTATTATGAATACATTATAATAATTCTCTATGAATGCCCACATGCAGCAAATGAATCATGATGTACATGAAGGATGAACGTCATCATCATATTTTTGCATAATATAATCTTTACCTTACTTGCCTTATTTTACGTAAAACCTACAAATAGCACCACAGAAGCAACACTTCATTTTGAATATTTAAAATGTCAAATATCAGGAAACTACAACACGTCGTAATTTCCACAGTTTTCAGTGTCGTAAAGCAGCGACGTCACATCTTTCTCCCAGGAGTAGTCCTTCTGCTTCTGCTGAAAGTAAGTGGGGGAGGCTGGAGGTAGGAGTATTTATAGTGCCAGAGTGATTCTGCAGCACTTCATATGATACAGAGCTCAGAGAGGTGGAGAGAGATGAGTCTATTCACAAGTGCTCCAAAAACTTCCTTTACAGAGATGTGGATTAAAAAAGACCACCTTGGATTGAGTGAGGGGAAATTAAGGGGGATGTTGAAAGAGGTAGAGGTAGATTATTAGAGCCAGGCTGTTTGAGATAAGAGGGGCGAGTGTTATAAGTAAAGTTGTCCCAGGACAATCAGAATTGGATACGATGAATGAGGCCAATGCAGATCGCAGAGTTTTGTCCACATCAGTTTTGCAAAGCTGTTCTCCTTTACATCAGCTATGAGGATGATATGTGGGACCCACAGTAATGTCATATTAATATGGGCCCATTATAATGACTTAATATACCATTTTATTCACTTGTTTCTTTATTTTATTCTGTAATACTTCATGTTATTCACTCATGCAGTAATATGCCCTTTCACACTAGCGGCTAAGTTTTTTGATCGTGTAAATTTGTGGTGTCTGGAAGAAAGTGAATGTCGTGCAGAAGGTGTTAACAGTGTGCAGCACGTTTTCACAGAGTGCTAATGTGCCTGTGTGTATGTACAGAGAAAAGTTTTTATTTTGAATTTATGCACGCCTGGAAGTCTCTTCACAGCACTTGTTGCTGAGTCTATATAGCCACTTTTATTTATTGTCAGCCAGTTTTGTTTAATCATTTTAGTCCTGTGCTCTTTTCTGAATAACTCTACAAAGGACACAGAGGAAGGCAGTTGTATATTTAGCATTTTGTGAGCTGCAGAGTGCAGCAGGCTTCAGAAGAAGCAACAGATACATGCATGTTAATATCGACTGCTTGTTTGTTGGTTTGTTTTTAATCCAGAGATGAAGGAGAATCAAACTGGGATGAAATATTTCTCTCTAGATATTTGACAACTTTTAAAGCAATTTCTGAGTTGCTGCAGTAAACGTGTGGAACACTACAACTACTGAGTGTGTGGGTGAAAATCAACTTCAATTAAAATTCCTTCTACTACTACTACTACTATCACTGTAGCTACTCTAAATACAACACTACTACTACCACCACAACTATTGCTATCGAATAACTTAGTCGAATAACTTTCTTAATTTCTAAACTATTTACTTTTTCTTCCATATTGATGTCAGCCATCCATAGTTAAGATGTGGAAACGTTTCCTGTCTGTTCTGACTTCTGCTTTTTTTACGACCATGTTCTTTTCCGAGCAGCGGCGTTCGGTAAAGAAGAAAAACACCACGAATAGATGAGACAAATGAGCACGCAGGAGAAATACAGTGAGTGGCTTCACACTTACTTAATTTTAGAGAGTCCACACGGCTCATAGAGCGGCGACTGCTGAGGTTGGAGCCAATGTGTAAGTACCTTAAATATCACTGATGGGTAACTTGATACTGGCTCCAAAAAAATTCAGATTTCTTCTGGAATACTAAATCATGATGGTCTCAGTCATGTGTGGTGGTGGTGGTGCTCATTTTGGAAGTTATTTCCTAATAAAAAATGAATAAAATGCAATAAAATGTTTTATTTCAGGGCTGAGCAAGTACTTTAATGAGTATCTGATAGTATATCAGAGGAAGATATCCGTTTTATAATAAACTTATCCTGTAAATAGTTCTGTTGGGGATCGAAAACATTGCTCTGAAGTTCAAGGCGGTTTTGTAGTTTTCTGATAAATATTGTTTACGTTGTGTAAACTGTATCATAAAAAGTTCAGTTCCTGTTCACACGGAACAAAACGAAAGAACAACCTTGAGGACAAAAGGAGTTTTTACATTGCATATGTATTCAGGCAGCCTACACACTTTTTCTACAGACGTGCAGTTCTGCCGTTGTTGTGGTTCAGGAGTTACACTAACAAGACCCACAAAGGATGATGTCGCGCAAAATTCAGGTAAGTTTCCATGTTGCTTAAAGCTTTTCTGCTACATGTAATATTGGCGATTTAGTGGCCCCCACAGTTCCAGATCTCAGCCAAATATCAAGCATCCAGCTAATATTACTGACTAGTCCAACAGCAAAGAAGCCCAACTCTGCACCTGTCTTTCAGCCTTTTATTTCACCGAGGTCTCGCCAACTAAACGACTAAAAGTCAGCTCCGGATTAACTCTTATCTGGCGGCTTCTTGCTCCTCTCGTTTTCTTTTCTTAGCTTCCTCTGTCAACGTCCTCTTCGGTCTTTCCACCTCTGTCCATAGAGGCTGCTGAGCCTGGTCACACTGCACGCTTGCCCAGCTCCGGTTCTGGCACGACACCGCCAACATGCCCTAAAAAACTAACATTCCTCCGGTGCTTCTGGGCTCACACTCCAGTCATCCCGGCTAACAAACGGAGCTAACATTAGCTAACAGCGGCTACAGATGGCAGCAGATTACTTCACTGTCCGTCAGGAAAACTCTGTAAATCACAGAGATGATGCAGACCAGCTGCATGATCCAGTTTCATAAAAATCAGTGAAATAGTTGATAGCCTTTACGTACTTTACGTAAGGGGCTGCTTGTGTTTCAGAGATACAGCATGTCTCTGCATATCAGCATGTATTGATAAGGTAGTTGACGTATTACTGAGTAGATACTGTGTCTTGATTCAGTGATTCAGTGGCATTCTGCAGGAATACTGTTACATTATCATGACTAGACAAGAAATTATGTGTTACGCTGTGTGCAGTGATATCAATTTGTTGTCTACCTTTAGAGATTGAAACAAAAATATAAATCATTAAAAGTTGTTTAAACACATGGTCGGCCTTTTTACATTTGCACAAAATCACATTACACCCTACACTACTCACCTGGAATATATGTTGTATACTTTTTAGATGCCAACTCACCCACTTGCAAATGTCTGCTCTTCATGCCAGGCCCATAATAACTGACTACACCCATCTACTACAGTATCTATCACTAGGTTACCACGTTACACACAACAAACTAATTAATAAATACAGCAAAGATTTAGACTCTCAAAATAACACATATTGACACAACTAACTTCTGGATTGCATGATGAGTAAATGCACACTACCAGCCTCTCGCACCACTCAACAAAGGCTGATCACTCCACTCAATGACTGTCCGAACACTTAATAAAAAGACACTGACTTCTATAGAAATCTAGACAGTAGTTTGATGAATGAATGTGTTCTGGGTTTGAACCACCTGTCGGTGAGTTGGGATGTTTGCATGTTCTCCTGGTGTCTGTGTGGATTCCTCTCACAGTCCAAACATGATTAACCGACTAACCTCCATGACTGTTGAGCATGAATGCCTGTTTGTCTCATGTGTCGCTTGTTGTCTGGGGTGTACCCCATCTTTCGCCCAACGTCGGCTGCGATCGGCAGTTATTTAAAAAAGGGTGGATGGTGAGAGAGAAATGAGTCACTTGCTTTCTTTCTCGCTTATTTCTTCTTCTTCTTCTTACTCATGGCTGCAGCTACCTGCTCTCTCCACGGCAGAGCACCGATGATGAAAAGATGAAATGCAAAATGCCGTTTATTTTCGGCAAAGGTTGACACAGACGAGAAGACTAACAATGCTTTTTGTGCCCGACTGCACTTACACACGGCTTTTGTCTCTGACCTTTCAGCTGCGCCTGTGTGCATGATGTGCTCACCTGTGACTGATCTGTAATTATGCTTTAACATCCCTCCAGTGTTTGTCAACTCTTCCCCACTTATCAAATGATATAACAACCACGTTGCTGTAATCTCTCCTCACCGCACAGGTCATTTGACACGGCTACAATTTCTTTAGACACAAGTTTTTCTCCCCCTATTATTATTTTTTGATGTAGTCATGATCATTTTATATTCAGGCCTGGTTCTTTGAGGGTGCGAAAGCATGCATCACACCATCGATTTAGCACCTTTTAAATAATAAATGCAAAGCACAAGGTGGTAAGTCTTACAGGAGCATGGGGCCATGTGGGTGTCTTCATGCACATTTTCTATGTATGTGGTATTATTTACCCTTATATCAAGTAGAATGAATACTGAGCTATAGAAACCGATTTAGTTACTGATTTATATTTAGTTTGGACATGTTTATTTATCAGAATGCAGAATATTGTGTCATTATTTTCTTGTGTTTTTGGGATCCCCATGTACCGAATCCCTCAAACGTTTGGCTTGCATCTTTCTTCTTCACACACAGGCACACAGGAAGTATTTTTCATATTTTGTCTCGCTTTGTTTCTCGTTTGTTTGTTTCTTTCCCAGAATAAAGAGCGAGAGCGAATGAGGGAGCGAGAGAAGGCGGCGAGGGAGAGGGAGGCGCGTTACAGCAACGGGCACCTCTTCACCTCGTTGACGGTGTCGGGAACGACACTCTGTACAGCATGCAACAAGAGTATTACTGCCAAGGAGGCACTCAGCTGCCCCAGTAAGTCACACAGTTACGGCCCATCTTCATGTACAGGAATGTTTTTTTAACTTCTGTCATGCCTCCCCTTCTTAAAAAAGTGAATGCCCCCTGAAACCACATCAATCAGTTCAAGCTGAACGTTGGATTTTGCAGATAATAGCATCAGCCAACTCTTGTTTGTTTATTTTCCTACATAATTCATATGAATTCAACTTGGTTCATTCCATATTTTTTCCACCCAGCAGTGGATCTACACCCTGAAACACAGTGAGTGGTAGAGGACTCAGGCAGAAGTTAAAGTTCAGTCAGTGCTCTGCAATGTGCCGTGTGTCATGTAAAGAGATCGAGACTTTACATCTTTGTGTTCTTTATGTCGTCATTTTTTTCTAGCATGCAATGTCACCATCCACAACCGCTGTCGAGACACTTTGCCAAACTGCGGCAAAATGAAACAGAGGGTAAGACAGCGACACCACAAACCATCACAGCTGTAATCACTGAAAGATAAATCAAGGTTCAGGGTTTGTTCTCTACATATATCGAGGGAGCTTGAATCAAAATGATGTAATGCAATGAATAACTCTAAGCTACTGACACTTTACCTTTAGACTGGGTGATTTTCGACAGTTTGAAACAAAGGTTGATAGAAATGTGGCAAAATCTTTGATCCTCGTCAGATCATCACACTAAGAGACAATCACTGAAGGCCGATTTGGAGCTGACATAGTCGGACATTTAGGGGCCAAATTCCCACAATGTGACAGCTGCTACGACTCACAACAAACCAACAGGAGGTTGTCAGAGGTTATATCAGTTTGGGAGCTTGTGCGTTGTCGCCTCTTTTTGTGTTTTTGTATAGTATTGTACAGTATTTACAATACTGTACAATTAATTATAGAAATATATACAATATATATATCTTTAAAGACATAAAACATGTTCATAGTTCAAGTACTTTGGAAAATGACTTGTCCTGATTTTTAAAAGTAGAATGTTCTTGTGAAAGATACGCTGATTTGTGTCCTTTATTGAACCCAGCAACAGAAGACGGCCCTAATGCGGAATAACTCATCTTTGCAGAACGTCACGCTGCGCACAAAAAGTGAGAACTTTTCTGACACACAATGTTGAATTGTTTGAATTGTCATTGTCCTCAACCTTTCATTTCTTTTATCCCATAGCTCCAGGAATGCGCGAGCGTCCGAGTTCGGCCATCTATCCCTCCGATAGCTTCCGACAGTCCCTGCTAGGATCCCGCCGTGGTCGCTCCGGCCTTTCCTTGTCCAAGAGTGTCTCCACTAACAACATTGCAGGGTGAGCCTCACTTTCATTGGCCAGCAGCTACAATACAATGTAGGAAAACTGACAATCATGACACCCATCGGATCCAGTTAAACATCCTATTAAAATACATACAGGACTGAAAATTGTACCTTATTGCATATATTTCCTAAACTCATGCTTGAACCTTAGAGCCTGCTGTCAGCCTTATCCTCCCTTGTAATTCATGCTACATGTGCTGAGTGGAGCAGGATTACTGACAGCAGGCTCTTCTGGGCCAATTTCTACCTGCAATGTTTCTCGCTGAGCTTATGTACTTTACTTTTACTGCAGTAATACCAGTGGTGTGTGTGTTTCTGCGTGTTTTAGGAACCTAAATGACGACTCTCCTCTGGGGCTGCGCAGGATCTTGTCCCAGTCCACAGACTCTCTCAGCTTCAGGGCCAGAGCTATGTCGGTGGAGTCTCTCAACGATGACGGTACCAGAACATTCAAACTATACATTATAGTAAAACGGCTGTGAACTCATGACACGCAATGCAACCTGGGGCAAGAACTATGTAGTTTGTTTGACATTTCTACAACCAACTATCTTAGGCAGTGTCTTAGGTAGTTGCTGACCCTTGGTGTGTGATCTTTTATGCTGATGATCGTCTCTTGTTTAGGAGACATCTACTATACTTCAGTGCTGGAGGAGATGGAGTACGAGGGCCAGGACTTTAAGGCCGACTCATGGAGCATGGCCGTGGACACCGGTTACTTGCAAGCACACCGCAAAAATGTCATCAAGAGGCAGGACGTCATATATGGTGAGAAAAACATTGTCCGTTTTGCAGCAGTAGTTTATTAGTATATATGACGTGCAGTTCCTCTAATGTGTGATGTGGGTATGTGTCCTTGGCAGAGCTGATTCAGACAGAGCTGCACCACATGCGAACGCTGCACATCATGGAAAGGGTGTTCAGGCAGGGCATGCTGGAGGAGCTTCAGCTGGATCCCAGCACCGTGCATGCCCTGTTCCCCTGCCTGGACCAGCTGATCAGGATACATTCCCATTTCCTGGCACAACTTCTCCTGCGGCGCAACAACAGCCTGCAGCCTGGATCCAGCCGCAACTTCACCATTCACCAGCTGGGAGACATACTACTAGAGCAGGTGACTGCGCTGCATATATGAACCATAAGAATACCCCAATCAGACGACTAGAGTTTTATCAGGGACAACCAGAGGTTCATTTATGATTGTGCACACCATGAAATGTGATTTCCAAACAAATATTTCTCCAGATAAGAGATACTAGGTCTGAACAATGTGTCTATGTGTTCTTCCATCAGTTCTCAGGCCAGTGTGCAGACGACATGAGGAAGACCTACGCTGAGTTCTGTAGTCGCCACTTGAAAGCCGTCAAATTGTACAAAGAGCTGCTGGCCAGAGACAAGAGGTTCCAGTGCTTCATACGGGTGAGACAGACACATCAAATACACAACATGTATTTTTTGTAAATGGTTGTATCAGCCCTGGCTTGTCCCAGGTGTACCCTACCTCTTGTCCAATGTTAGCTGGGATTGGCTCTAGCCTCCAGCAACCCTGATAAGGATAAGTGTGTATGGAAAATGGATGGAAACCATAAATAAGCCCCCGAACAATAGCCTCGGCAGGCTGCCTTTGGCTGTTTGGTCTTTAGTTTCTGTGTCTTACTTGAAACTTGAAACACAAACTCATGGCGGCCGTTTCTTTGACATTCAGTCCTGTTTGAAATAAGTTCTCTCTGGATTTTTGCTGTTTTGACAGAAGCCCAGCTTAAATATTGCTTCATTTCAGTGCAGTAATGTTCAAGTGTTGTTATGATATGCTCAGAGGTTTTCTCACAGTCTTTTTTACTTGAGTAGAGTAGTAAACACATTTGCTTCTGCCACACAATAACTGGATATCCTACTCCAGGGGAGCTTTGTACTCCAGGAAGCCTTTATTTAGGAAATGATGCAGTGTAATGGTGTCTACATTTCCCGGTGTATGTGTCTGCCTGTTGGGCTGGGATGATTGAAGCTAGAAGAGAGGCTGGACTATGACGCCATTGGTCAAAGTGTCAAGGGTCAGAATGGCAGCTCCTAACCCCTAATAACATTGACACAGAAAGGCTAAGGTGGGAATAACCCCTGGATCCCAAACAATACACTGGAACACCTGGAAATGGAGTTAGTCTGGGGGTAAAAAGTCTGTTTGAGCTGGTTATTGATGGTGTGATTACTTTACCATATGATAATTGATGTGCCAAGAAACAGCACATATAACGGAGGAGGCCAGAGAGGTTAGAGCTAGTTTCAGAACTGCAAGCATCAATGCCAAAGTCATGTTTTCTCTCTATGGACAAGAGCTTGTAGAAGAAGGAAGGTGTATGGTTTATGTTTCTGATCCTCATGATGTTTTGTGTCAAAATTAATCCTCCCCAAACATCTGAGCCACCCACTTCTACCACAAACTGACAGTCCAGGTCAGGAAAGGTCCGGAGGGGCACCGTGTTGAAGTGATGCTTGCCATCTACTGTGTGGCACCACAAAACCACGATTTTGAGCAACTTGCCTAATATTATGCATGTGTTGAATATCATCCATTAAATGTTATGGTGGAGTGCGGAGGATGAGTTAAGGAGTCTAACAGCCTGAGCAAAGAGAGTCTGGTAGTGAATCAGTGGATACTTCTGTATTGCTTGGCAGACAACAGCAGGGAATACAGACTGTTGCTGGGGTGGGTATTGTTTTTTTAATTACCACACCAGTGTCGTTCAAGTAGATGGGTACCAGTGAACCTTGAATATATTGAATATATTGAATGAAGTCTGAATATATTGAATGAAACCTTGAATATATTGAATGAAGTCTAAATATATTGAATGAAACTTCGAATATATTGAATGAAACTCTGGATATATTTAATGAAGTCTGAATATATGGAATGAAACTTCGAATATATTGAATGAAGTCTGAATATATGGAATGAAACTTCGAATATATTGAATGAAGTCTGAATATATGGAATGAAACCTTGAATATATTAAATGAAGTCTGAATATATGGAATGAAACCTTGAATATATTGAATGAAGTCTGAATATATTGAATGAAACCTTGAATATATTGAATGAAGTCTGAATATATGGAATGAAACCTTGAATATATTGAATGAAGTCTGAATATATTGAATAAAACCTTGAATATATTGAATGAAGTCTGAATATATGGAATGAAACATTGAATATATTGAATGAAGTCTGAATATATGGAATGAAACATTGAATATATTGAATGAAGTCTGAATATATGGAATGAAACCTTGAATATATTGAATGAAGTCTGAATATATTGAATAAAACCTTGAATATATTGAATGAAGTCTGAATATATGGAATGAAACATTAAATATATTGAATGAAGTCTGAATATATGGAATGAAACATTGAATATATTGAATGAAGTCTGAATATATGGAATGAAACATTGAATATATTGAATGAAGTCTGAATATATGGAATGAAACATTGAATATATTGAATGAAACTTCACTGACGTCAGACTTCGCGGCAGTGCCTGCAGCCAACTTGTGTAACAGTCTGTAAAAGCGAAAGACAATGATGATAAGCATGAGCATTTTACTGACTTTCAGCGCCTACAATCTTGAGTTTGATGACGTAGTTGACCGCTTGTCTTCCTCCGTGGGGTAGATGCAACAGTCCGCTTCTTGACCCGGGGTTGTGTGGTCGAAAAAAGAGGTCAACAGAGGAGCAGGCAGTGAACTGCTTTCCTCATCAGTGGGCAGCCTAATTTTTCATCATCATTAAAAAGTAGGCCATGTGGGAGTGTTTTGGAAAAAACGAGGAGGAGGCACGCGGTTTGAAAAATTAATGAGCAGTGGGTGAGAAAGATTCAGCACAAACTTCTGCTTCTCCAAAGCAGAAATCAAGGATACTGCAGGACAGGAAGAGAGTAACACTCTCTGAAAATAACAGGAAGAATCAGCGGCTGGCAAAGTGAAAACGGGAACATTTTTGAGGACTGGTAGTAGTCGTGCCACCATGCACAAAAAAGAGCAACACACACAGGAACCGAACAGGCTAAACTGAAAACACCTTCATTGTTATTGTGCCTCTGTTTTTTTCCTGTTCATCTTCTTTCATTCCATTAAAGGTGAAAGATTTGGCAAAGAAATGACAGGATGCTCAGTTTGTGTCTGTCTCTGTCTCCGACCAGCGGGTGAGCAGAGGACCCTTGCTACGTTGCCATGGTGTCCAAGAGTGCATCTTATTGGTGACTCAGCGGATCTCCAAGTATCCTGTCCTTATCCAGCGCATTCTGGACAACACCATCGGTGAGTCATCCCAGTCACAGTGCACTTTTTTACAACAGTATAGGATTTTACTAAAAAATGAAACATCCAGATCTGCTTTAACACAACAAGGTAAAAGCAGGAAACAATGTGCCCGTGCACAGAAAACAAAACAGGATATCCACAGTCTTGCATCTTGCAATCTTGCATGTGCTTGTGGCAGCACATTTGCATCCCCATCTTGGCACCGGATCAGACAGCAATTCTATGTCAGCCGTTTTCCTGCTGCACCACTATGATACAAAAGTATTAATTACTTGACCTTTATGTTCTGCTTCCCGTCCCAAAGCATGTGCACACGGAACAAAGGAGCTTTTACTGCAGAGAGATTAGTTTGTTTCATATATGAACAACTGTCACCAACCAAAATCCTTCTCAAAGTCAAAGTATATTCACAAAGGATGCTTTGATTAGTCTATAGGCAGTTTAATGATTGACATGTGATGAATACTTGTAGATAAATAATATTCTGTTGCCTAAAGTTCTTAATAATTTGTATATTTCTCTTTCAGACGATGAAGATGAAGCTTCCTCTCTGGCCCAGGCTCTCTCCATGATCAGAGAACTTCTTAGTTCAATAGATCAGCAGGTGCCAAAATACTTTCTGAGTCCCACATTGGCCATAACATACGACTGTGTGGGTCTTTATAGGCAGTTTATTCATTAATACCTTCTTCAAATGGAGTTCAAATGGAAGGATGACTGTTATCCTTGTCGGCAGATGGAGGACATGGAGAAAACGCAGCGGCTGCAGGAGATCCAGGCCAAGTTGGATCCACGGACTGAGACAAGAGTGAGGAACGGTGGACTCTTCAAGGCCGGGGAGCTGTTCCGCAGAAGACTCGTCCACGAGGGGACTCTTTTATGGAAAACCCCAGGATCTCGGCTCAAAGGTACAAAACGCTGTGGAAAGATTAGTCTGTGTGTAGAGTATCTTGATGGCTCGACATGAAAA
This sequence comes from Collichthys lucidus, assembly GCA_004119915.2. NCBI lineage: Eukaryota > Metazoa > Chordata > Actinopteri > Sciaenidae > Collichthys > Collichthys lucidus. The sequence goes on from CM014097.1 coordinate 18,431,004, forward strand.
ATACTACTGAAGGTCAACACTTACTCACTGACTTCACTTTAGGGCTAGTTGTCATGGCTACCTCCCAGAGTGCAGAGATTTTCATCAAAAAAAAAACTCTCATCATTTTAGCTCAAAGATGTTACAGGGCGTCGGCTCTGGGCACTCAATGGAGAAGTCATTCTGCCAGTGCATGTTGGGAGTATGAGTTACCAGTGTTAACTTCATTATGGCTGAAATAACTGACAGCATTATGGTTATCTTGGGGTTCTCCTTGCTGCAGCAGGTACGTGACAGGAGATCGGTAAGAAAGTGCCTCGCTGTAACAGTTTTGGGGTCTTATGAATTGCTTTTGCAATCGTGGACGATTGCTCTGACCCCAGAGGGTTAACCTGAGCAGCTGACCTGAGGTGCACGTTGTCAGGCCAGCACCTGGTACTGTACAGCTCTTCACACTGCTGATGGTGACTGATGGTGACCCAGCAACAGCAGCTTGATAATAATGACAATGTATTGTTGAGGAAGAAAGACCAGAGCCCACAACTATTACAGGACTGGCCACAGTGTTCACAGCCAAGCACATCAACATCCTAAACACTTGTTGAGCCTGCAAAGCTCCCCCGAAAGGAATATTTGAGTAGCATCTTTGGACTCTTTAACAGACCAACCACATTTCAAAAGCTCACAGACCTCCTGACTTTGAATTGGGGTTGTGCAGTTAAAATGATAAAGCATAAGATGACAACAACAGCATTTCTATCACTAAGTATGGCTTCATGTTTGCATGCGTTCACATGTGTTTACCATATGTCTTGCAGATACACAGGTCTTGTTGATGACAGACATCCTGGTGTGTCTGCAGGAGAAAGACCAGAGGTACATCTTTCCATGTCTGGTAAGAAAATGTACTCACACACACACACATAAACAATTTAATTCTCAAATGGATTTGTTGCACAGACAACTGGAAAACACATCACTTTCTCCTGTGTGATCCAGGACAAACCTCCAGTGCTGTCCCTTCAGAACCTGATAGTGAGGGATATCGCAAATCAGGAGCGAGGCATGTTCCTCATCAGCGACTCCTTGCCTCCTGAGATGTACGAGTTCCACGCCGCCTCCAAGGAGGACAAGAACGTCTGGATACGTCACATCCAGCGCACCGTCAGCAAGTGGGCAGCCACACATGCAAACACACTGTTTTTCCCCTCCTGAGATAGAGATTGAAGGTGTAGAACCCTGGGAAATGGAGTTTACTAGTTTCTAATACATCATATCAGTTATACATGAGCATCTACTTCTAAATTTAGGCATGTCAGTCTGAACCTGCCAGTCAGGCCATGTCTGTGACTTCACTGCATAACACTTAGTACAACGCCCTCATTTACACCCCAGCAGCTTTCAGATGCAAATAAGTTTGCTCAAAATAAATGAAAACACACAATCACATTATGGTGAAAAAGGAGAAAATGGTAAATATTTCAAAAAGTAAATCAGTACAGTCACTACGTTCCAAAAACTATTTCTGTAAAGCATGGAACAAGTGGAGAATAATAATTTATAATCCTTATACTTAGTGCTATACTCATTTATTCATAACTGAATCAGATAAATGTTTTAAAGAGTGGTCAATATATTGTCTTGTAAGATGTTTGGGGGGGGTAAATATACCAGAGAGATTTAATTTGTTGTTGCTTCAATTCAAACATTCATTCATTCAAACATACTCATATCTTATCTCCCAGATACTGTACCACTTGATGGAGCCAACGTGATGAACATATAAACATCTCTATATAGAATATGATATGTATTAAATGTAACACAGGCCTAAAAACCTTAAGCAACTAGGAAAGTAGTAGCCGGCCAATAGAGGGCGCCCCACCGGCCTCAAAACTTACCTCACAGTCAGAATGATTATTATTATTCATGTTAATGTGTTTGTGTGTCCATGCATCTATCTGTCTTGTGCACACCTATGTTTACATGGCTATCTGATGACTCCTCACCTCTTCTTAACCAGCTGCAAGCTTTTTAGGAATCTTATTTATCAGCCATGTTAGTGTTTGTCATTTCTTTTGTTTGGCATTTTCACTGGTCTTGTCCACATTTGCACCTTGATAATATATCCTTCATACTGTCTCCCCTTCATCACACTACCCTCATGCTACACTCTCTGCTACCACCTGACACATCTAGTGGAGATTTCCCTTTACAGAGTTCTTGTTAAAATTTGAAAAGTTAATGTTTGAAAAGAGCAGACACATTATTATTATTATTATTATTATTATTATTATTATTAGGACACGCTGGAGGGACTATGTCTCTCGGCTGGCCTGGGAATGTCTTGTCGTATTAATAATAATAATAACAATAATATCAAATCGGACAGTAACCTCCACCCCCAGACAAGTCAGAAGACAGTCCTAAAACCAATAAAACAACAGGATTCATGGGTGATTTGGCTCATCATTAGAGAATCAGAGTTTTGGCTGCTCATCACTCTTAGATTACTCTAAGAAATGCCGGATTAATTAAGATTGTTTGTGCAAAAGGGGCAGAAGTTTCTGAACTTCACCTCTGACTTTATTATTACCTCATCTTGCTTATATGTTGCTGTAGTACAGCAGCTTTGTCTGACAAACCACTCACCCATTCCCATTTCTTGTACTATTGCATATTTTCATTGCTGTAACTATCACACTAGAATTAGACCTTTTAAACATTAAGCACAAATACAGAATACGAGTCAAGATGTCAAGATGAAAAACTATAACTGAAACTTTTTTTTTATAAGTCAGCTGTTTCAATAATAATAAAAAAAAAAAACATAGCACTTCATAAATGTGACAGTTTAAGTCGACTATAACGCTGGTGCTGAGTCTCAGTGAATTTGAAACTGTGAGTGTGTGGACTTACAGCACCAGTCAAGTCGTGCCTAAAATACACTGAATGAATGGCTAATAAGAGAGGAGACCTTTAAGCTGTCAGTTCGTGGACAGGTGATGGTTTAGTGGTGTTGGTTTGGAGGGGGTAGGGGGGATCTGCCTGTGTCTGCAGTGTGACACAATGAAGACCCCCGTGTAGTCAAGTACAGGGAAAGTCCTGGCCCACTGCCTCAACGGATGAAACAGGAAAACGTGTCTTGTAAAAGAGTTTATAGTCACAGTTTGACGATGGTGAAATGTTGTGATACTGTGTCAGAGAGGATGACATTCAAACATCTTAGACGGTCAAGCAAACATCTCTTTAATCCACACAGCAGCAAAAAATAGTACCGGAGTTTGTGGGTAACCCTCTGATGGGCTTCGCTATTGGTTTACCCCATCAGATCTCAGCTCCACCCACCTGGGGGTCCCACAGCCTCAGCATATGTTTTCAAGCTAGAAGCTGAAGGTAACCCGAGCGTGTGAATCCAATATAACCCAAGATCAGATCCCTGAGATATGGCAGCGCAAATGTAAAGATGGGAGACCATGAAGGACGTGGTCCTACATAAGGAGAACAACCCCCCACACATAGCCTCACGACTAGTGCAAATCACACCACATGAGTTACCGGCGCCATGTTCGCTGTCATTCTGGTGCCAAACAATGTTTCCAGAGAGAAGCTGATGGGAGCCAGGGTTGTTTTATTGGCTTCATTTGTGTGTTTTGTGCTTTTGTGTGTTCAAGGTGCCCATCGAGAGAGGAGTTCCCGCTCATAGAGACTGAATACAAGGCCCATCTGAGGAGACTCAAAGGTGAGGAGACAATCACAATCACACAAACCAAAAGGACATCTTTGCTTTTTGATACTGTTTGTACCACGACCTCGGAGAGCGCATTAGTGCGTGTGTGATTTGTGTTCATCCTCACCTACCACTCTACAGCTGACCTCCAGCAGAAGGACCGGGAAATGCTGGAGCTCCTGCAGGAGAGGGTGACTCTCTTCTGTGAGCTGGCGGAGGTGACGAGCGGCCAGGAGGGCCTGCAGCCTCCCATCACTCGTTACCTGTTCAGGGCCGACACACCTCAAGCTCCCCGTGCAGAGAAACTCCTACTGGATGCTACGGCTGAAGGTAATGCACCACAGCTTCACGTCAGAAAATGGTGTGAGGTTTAAGAGTTGATACATTTGAGTGAAAAAGTGTGTGTGTGTGTTTCCACAGTGGACAGGTTGAGCGAGCTCCTCCTGGGTTCCAGCGTGGCGATCCCTCCTTCGTGCCATCACAACCACATGGAGGTGGTAGAAACCAGTGAGTCACCAAAGACACCAGTCTGTACTGCAACACGACAAGATGAGAGCTGTGTAGCAACACAAACGTTTAACAATTAAAAAACATTCAGAGGAACATAAAACAGATCCTGTGAGCCGTACATACAACACAGATTAAATCAGTATGAAAAGCTATAAGATGTGGCAGCAATGAGGGTTTTGTTTGCTGTAATAGATTATTTAGATATTCAATATAATATATACATACTGAGTGACTTCTGTGTTTGTCTCTGCTCAGGTGATCAGGATCTGCTGGTCAATGGAGCTCATGATTTCTTTGCAGCAAAGGTGAGTTGGAGGCTGAGATGGAAGTATTTATGGGTGGCTGTCACTGTCAAGTTATTAAATGATCAGCATCCTTTTAACAGCTTATTACTGCGTGAAGTTAAAGTCAACTGCAACCATCTTGGCGTTTTGTTCCAGCGGTTTTAAGCATCGATACCGGACGGTTAATAGTAAAATAAAAGGAAATCTGCACTTGATGCTTCACCTGCTGGATGCTGAATATACAGATCTCACTTCATGTCAGCTGGTTTTTGGTAATTCGATAAACCAAAACCAACACTAACACACGATGAACAAAGTCTTACACTCTTATCTTAACTCGTGGAAGGACCTTATATCAGATTGTAGTTCCCTGGTATTTTCCAGAATCAAATATGACCAGAGATTAGTGCAGATGTATCTACACACACACATTCAACAAGGCCCTTTTTTGCCTCCTAACATTGTTTGGCAGAAAAAAAAGTAGAAGTGTAGAAGTGTCATGGTGGCACAGGTACTGAACCAAAATGCAGGCTCGGACAATGGTTGGTGAGAGAAGGGGATTTATTGTGATGTGGAAGCAGAGGGGAAGGAGAGGGTCCGATACGAGGTGGAGGGAATGGCTGAGGTGAAGCAGTGGTGGGAACGGATGGAGGAGGCACGGAGTCTGGACTGTCTGAAGATGGTGGATGGAGAGCAGGCAAGCAGGTGACGATGGTGGTGGAGCACAAGAGAACGGTGGTTAGGGTTCAGGAAATCATCAGGGACCACAAGGAACAAGTAGTTAAAGCTGGCCCGACCGTGAACTACCACAGAGGATGAACAAACAATCTGACAAGGAGTGGGAGGAAGGCCAGGGTTTATATGCAGGTGGAATGATGAGTTGATGGAAGGCAGGTGAGCTGAGGAATGGCAGGTGTGCTTCATCTGATGATTATCCAGGAGGGACCAGGGAAATGTGCCACGCCCACAATGGATGGGGAAAATCAGGGGGAAGACAGGGAAACAAAAACAGTCACGACTGCCATCGTGACAAAAAGAGGAAGAAGCAGCTGAAAGTTGACACTGTTGGATGGATCAGCTGTCGACATTTTAAGACCAGATTTTGTTACGAAAGGTTTTACAGTAAAAAAACATTCAGTACAAAAACAAAAGTGCACACACATGAATTCCAGGTTCTGTTAATGACTCTTCCAGGGAAATGAGAATTTCCAGTTCTCAGTTTTTCCAACTCTCTTTCATTCTGAAACTCTCTCACGCTTCTTTTATGTACAATAATGCACATTTAATACCTACTGACTGTATTATAATCAAATGTTTCATCGTTCTCATCACACACTGTCTGTCACTTTTTTAAGGACTGCATGAGGGGTCAAGACAAGACACCACCCACGGTAAGTAAGGTGGATGTTTCTTAAATTGTGTGTGTGTGTTTGTGTGTGTGACATGCATCAGTAATAAATATGCTGCCTGTCTTTAACAGGAGACCTATCAAAGGCTGATCAATCTCAGTGTGTATCTACATGCACTCCAGGTGAGTCTAACATACCTGAGTCGTAGACAAGCACACCACATTGTGAGATATTAATAATGACGATGCATGAACATTTATACCCTGCAGGGTGCCGTCATCAAACAAGACTCCATCTTAGAGCTGCTGCTGCTGCAGCCGCAGGAAAGCATGACGCCAGCTGGAGGAGGAGGAGGAGTTCGGCGCTCCAGTGGGAATCGGGAGGCCAGTACAGGGTCCAACATCGGGGAGCTGGCTCTCTTGCAGAGACAGCACAGCCTGCTGCAGGAGGAGCTGCTGAGGCTGCGTGATGCTGAGAGCCGGTTCAAGGACAGCGAGAGAGCCCGGGCCAAGCTGGAGAGGCAGGTCCGACACATGAAGGTCTGCAGCGGGGGTGCTCCTGCCTCCCAGGAGCTGGGGGAGCAGGCCTTTCAAGTAAGGATACTTTAATATCCTAACACTAAAACACAACCCCCAATCTGACAAACTTCTCCAGATTCACACATGAACTTACATGAACTTCTTGCTCTTTCAGCCAGCACCTCCGCAGCCAGGTAGGGAAGTCTCGTCTGGAGCTGACACCCAAAGGGCCAGCCAGGAACCAGCCCGCCAATCGGATGTCCTTCAAGACAGCAGCGACCTGGAGGTAGACATGACGTCAGATGATGATGATGGGTCGGAATCTGAAAGCTCCAAAGGTCAGATTACAGACATCGTTTTTGTATCCTTGTGATGGTTTTCCTGCAGTTTGAGCTTTGAACACTTTTCAAGTCTCTTTTTTTTCAGATCTTCAAGATATCCCAGAGGAGATCTGATGCTCGGCATGTTTCAAAGCGCTTTCCTGCAAGTCTTAATGTTTATTTAGCCGCTTCGCTTTTACAGTCGATGGCTTGTGACAGTGAGCTGTTTTTAATTTTTTCAGTTTTGCTTCGGATTGTTCAGGATTTCTTTGATTTAATTGCATCACTCGACCAAAGGGGTGTGGAAAACTGATATTACCGACATGTAACTCTATTAAATCTATGACACAAGATTAGAACAGGTTACTGTTTTCAACATAAGCATGTTATCTATTTGTATGTCGTGCATAAATAGCTGCAATCAAATTCATTTTAAATGAGTAATTTTGTCCCCCTAAATATTAGTTTATAGATTAAAAAATATTAATAACAGCACCAAACATTGGGTGAAAATGTAATTCTAAAAATACAGTTTGCACTAGTTTATATATCGATGTCTTTGACAGACTCTGCCCTTCATTATAAACTGTGTTGGACAGTTTAAACCTCACTGCTCCTTTAGAGAAACATCCTAAAAAAAAAGCCACATCAGGAGGCATCAATCTTATAAAATCGAAGAATAATAAAAAAGGTAACAATCACAATATAAAGCAATCCACTAACAGCTGCCCTGCAATAAATCCTGCTTTTACAAATCATGTTCAGGTTTTGTTTAGACTGTGATTTGTCTTCGGTAACAATCAATAAAAGATGCCAAATTTATGTGAATGAAGCATTGACAAGTACGTACTCGAGCTTATTTAAACTCCAGCATGTTGGTCTTATGGATTTGACATGACAGGGGACAACACAATGTGAAAATAAAAATGACTTTATAGTGAGTTTGTCTGAAAGATTTGGTTGAAACTACTAAAACATGATAGCTGTCAGTCCAAGAGAGTCTCGTGAAACATTTATAATTTTAGCCTTTTCTCTGATTTTAGGTGTAAAGTGGCCATCATCATTTTCTAATAACAATATTTGAGTTGACAGTGTGAAATGTGTCTCTGGTACTGATGAACCCACAGAGGGATTATCAGATGAATCTGCGGCTCCCTTTGGGCAAAAAAAGATGAGCTTGATGACGTCACATATCTTAGTTCATCCTACTTAAGACAAAAAAAGGAGCCATTCAGGGAAACAAAGAGGAATCAAAGAAACTGAAAGGAAACACCGCTCAGGCATCATCTGCAGCGAAGTCAGGCAGCCCAACTTTTCCATTGTTGCCTTGCAGCGTGTATTTGCACAGATAATCTGATGTACTGTCCAAATCATGATGAAGGGCACTATTTCTTCTTGTCACATGTAAATGCATTATTTAATAACCCAGATTATAAAAAGAATTTAACAGAAATTATTTAGCAGAAAGTTTTATTTCATATCACATTTATAGCCATTATCAGGGTCAGCCAAACAACGATTGTTTCGCAGTGTTATGTGTGAGTGAATACTGATAGACGACGACTGATGAAAAATAACAGGCGACATAGACAAGCTGGTATTCAAACTATGGTACGCGTTACACTGGTGGTACGCGACCTCTGTTGAAACATTTTCTAAAAATGAAAAATTATTTTTAAAAATTACAAAATTTTCAGTGAAAACAAACCATGAGATCACTGGAGCGTGGTTACAAAATACAGTTTGAAATCTCTGCAATATTTTCTTTCACTATCAGCCTGCTGCATATTCATATTCACGCTTGTAGCATGCTCATACATACATGATTAGATACAACCTAAAATGTGACGGCGACATAGTAAACGGACGGTTCAAAAACACTGCTATCACAGCTCAAAGTGAGAAATGTTAGTGTGGATCAGGAGTGACCCCTATTCCACCAAATTAAATGATTTAATTAAAAATAAACATTCCTTTCTGAGGTGGTGTAAACTGTCCTAAATAAAGTCTTATCTTTGCCACACTCTCCCTGACAAGCAATCCTCCACAAAACATCATTTCTCATTGTCTTCCATTTCCCGATCTGACGCCTCTATCAGCAGAAAAGCTTATAGGTCAGTGCCTTCCGAAAAAAACATTAGAAATGACTGTTATAATAACGGTTTATAGGTCTGTCACCGCTACGGTTAAGGTTTGGTCAGAGAGAAGTTAAGGTTTGGGAATGATCCTGGTCTAAAGAAGCCATTTGAGACAAACAGCGGTCCCCCTTTTCTTAAAGTTTTGCAGCGTTCTAAAGAGTCAACCCCTATAACACTTGTTGTATTTTTAAATAACTTCAATAAAAGCCAGAAGTCCCCAAGTGCCCATGAAGACTGCAGGTGATGTTTTATCACTCGATGCTTTGTTGTGTCCTGATTTTCCACATAAAGATCAATAAGTAAAGACAGCAGCTGAATGTTTTCTGTCTGCCAACATTTTTAGGGAATGCATATTTCAAATTATATCGATTGAATATGAATAATTATTTAATTATTTATGCTGACAAAGTCAGAGATGTATAATGTCTAGAACTGTTTTATATCTTCGAGTCGAGCATTTCACAAACTTCTTTCCATCTGCTGTCGGTATAATCTGAAAACTTTTCATCTGCTCACACTGAAACAACAGCAGACTCAGAGAGGCTTTAAATTTTTATGCTAACAAAGTAGTCGGTGGTCTGTTTTGCATGTTTTCTAACCTGTCTGACATGACTTCAAGATCCTCTCCCTTTTGTAACGACTGCAATAGAAATTTAAGCTTTGAGATTTATTGTGTTTTTAATCTATCTATCTATCTATCTATCTATCTATCTATCTATCTATCTATCTATCTATCTATCTATCTATCTATCTATCTATCTATCTATCTATCTATCTATCTATCTATCTATCTATCTATCTATCTATCTATCTATCTATCTATCTATCTATCTATCTATCTATCTATCTATCTATCTATCTATCTATCTATCTATCTATCTATCTATCTATCCACTCGTTCAGATCATTGTAATATTATCCTCAGGATAAAAAGCTTTTCAGTGGATTTTAAATGTGAATATGTTGGAGAGTGGTTTGAACACCCCCCTTTGAGTTATGCAAATGTTTCCGTGGCTGCAAAATGATTGTGAAATATAAATACGGATACACACAGTATATATGTTGCATCTACTTCTCTAAAATATTTAGGATAAATAACATGGCAGGGTTTGTACAATTGTTGAACGGCGCTCCGACATAATACTGAGATGTATGAGATACTATAAACAGTACAAAGTATCATATATATAATAAGCAGATGCTGTATTCGTCGGTGTACTTTAAAGGCCTAACCTAAAAAAAACAAGGACTGTACTTACTTTTGCACACCTTTTTTTTGTCATTCATGTGAATTGTATTACTACATCGAAAGAAATAATAAAAAATTGTAATACAAATGTAATGGGTGCTGTAGTTGTTGATTGCAACCCCCTCACCTCACTCTCTCTTTCCCAGCACGACGAAGAAACTAGTGGCTACTAAACACGTGAACGGCGGTTTTTAGTTTAACACAGCTCATTTTAAGGTAACAAAACATAACAATTCTTATTTTCAGGTGATTATACACTGATGAAAACATAGCTTTCAATTTCATATTTAATTTATGCCTTATTCTTCCTGTAAATGGACCTTTAAATCCCCTTTAAATGACTGATATTACACTTTAATCCCATGATGTGCACAGGCATCACGGTATTGTTAAATTAAAAAGAACTATAGTGTGTTTGCATGTCCCTTCCATCTCCTCCGCAGCCCAAAGACCTGCAGGTTAGGTTAACTGCTGACTTTAAATTGTCGGTGTAAGTGTTTATGGCCGTCTGTCAGTATGTTGTCAGCCCTGTGGTTGACCGGTGACCTGTTCAGATGCACCCTGCCTCTCGAACAATGTGAACCGAGGTGGACCTCGTAAATAATCCAGGAAGATGTCACAAAGGTAAGGCCTTAAAAATGGGTTTTAGGATTCAAAGGCCTCAAGAGTTTGATATCAGTATCACACTTTGCTGACTTGTAATTTAGTTTAAATCATTAGTAGTAAGTCAGAATAAACTTGGACTCTTCTAGCAGCAGCATTCTGAAGTGAAAAGATTTGAACAGTAGCACTTAAACTAGATTAGATTTTTAGAAACGAATGGCCACCCCAATAAATTTAAATATTCCCGTCCCTGAGCACTTCTTTTAATTTGTGTCTTCCTTTCTCCGAGTGTTGTCCTGACGGCAGCAGCCGTCGAATTTCCAACTATTTCTGTGCAGATTTAACAATGAGTATGAAAATTATATTTAGCCTTTCCCCCCTGAATGCCACACTGGAGATCTGTCACTATATACAGTATGTGAGCACCAGCATCAGACCCTGTAATAGAAAAGGTCACTGAGCAACACACCAACCCACACACACACACACCCACACAAAGAAAACACACATCAGCATCATCTGATTGTTTGTTTTATGTCAGACAAATATATTTTTCAGGATATTAGAGTTTAGCGAGTCGCTTTAAAAACACAGTAACAAACCTGAGTGTGTCTTTTTTTTTCTCCGCGTTCATGTCGGCCTGCGTATTTGTGTGCACGGCACAGCTGCAGACACAGTCTCTTATTCTAATCCCCGAGACAATGTCAGCCAAAAGATGTTTATTAATAACCAACTGGGGCCTAGAGAGGGGGAATAACTGACATAGTCACCCCGTTAGCCCTGTACCCTATCCATCCCCCAGGAGAAATCCAATTATAGGCATTACAGACCAGGTGATGGAATAAGGTTACAGCGCAGGAATTCAGTGTCAGTGTCGGTTTGTATTGTATTTGTTCTATCTCACAACTTATATCTCACCCCATCACCAAAGCGGTGCATGTTCTGATTTGGGTGAAATATATTAAAACATAAAGGAGCATCCCGTTTTTATACATGAAAATGGTTTCACTTATGAATTGGAGCACAGTTTTGTGTTTTAGTGAACAGAAATCTCAACTACTCCATGTACTTGTTGTTGTTACTCCTGAAAAGTGAAGGAAAATGCGTCTTAGGAGTCTTTCACGTGATCATTTTGGGACTGTTTTTACAAATATATTACGCACATCAACTTTTTTCAGGCGTAACCACTGACAGTATAAAGACAGGACAGCGCATATGTGATGTTTCTGCTGCCGCCATGCTGGTAGTCCAGATTCTTCCCCCACCTGTTTAATCTAAAAAATCCACGTAGATGTGGACCTGAGGTGGGTTTGGATGCTCAGACAGACCATCTGTAACAACACCCACCTGTCAATCAAAGCTGCCACACTGTTAATTAAGCCTTAATATAACGTGAACAGGTGAGTTGTATATAAATTCACCCTCAGTACAGTTGTCATGAACGGGAAAATTAGCTACAGAGACCAAAACTGTTTTTTGTACCAGGCTGTAAACATGTTTATTTCTGCTGTGAAGTTTTAAACATGGGGACTTATGGAGACTGACACTCTTCTGGAGCCGGCCTCAAGTGGACGTTTGAGGAACTGCAGTTTTTGGGACTTCCACATTGGCTTTACTTCACAGCCACAGAGGTTGCCGTGTAAAAATCACTTTACGTAACTCAATACGACCTCCTATTGAACATTCCCTGTTTCTTATTCCGAGTAAATCAAATTTTTTACTAATCCCAACATGTGAATTACTTAAAACAATCTCTTAGACTTCTGTTGTATTCATATACTAATATTAAAGTGTGTCTTCATTCCTGATGTATAACCAAGCATGAATTATTACAATCATCATCAATGCATGCAGCAATTATTGCATTTTTAATATATTACATTAAATACGTGCATAATATATAGGATGTACCGTATGTGACAGAAGATATTGCCAGGCTCTATTAGCAGGCACCGATAGTTATGTTCGTTAATAGCCATGTCTTTCACTGTAAACTTAAATGGTGTCAAGTGGATGTGAGATTGTAACAGTGCTCCGCTCGCTTAATGGCAGCAACAGCTGTCGTTGTTTGACGGCACGGTGGCCGTAACAAAAGGTAAAATAAAATATGGTGTTTTTTGAAGAAAAATGTGTGAGACGTTTTAAGACTCAAAGGAGCCTGAATCACTTTGAATATAACACATTATCAGCTGCAGTCACTGACAGGTACTTTTATTCCTACGACTAACTTCCGACCTTTTGTCTGGTCTGTAATTCGAGTGTGTCAGACAGAAGACAAACACATTATTCACTTTGTCTTTGTGCTCTTGTCAGCCACTTTTTAATTTCATATGAGATAAACTCCATCTTGGCAATGTTGATCTTCACTTTGGAACATCATCATCACAAGGGAAAGAAAAGAAAAGACTCAAACTATCTATATGTGTCTATATATAAATGCAAACATATGTTGTTGGGTGCCAGGTTCACTTTTAATTTGAGTTTAAGCTGTGGAGGATAGGGGAGGGTGTGGTCGTGTGGGTGAGTTGAGGGGCTTAGAGGTCGGGGGTGTCTCCTCCTCCCTCATATAAATGCTCTCCCTCTATCGACTTTAGCGTCTCCACCGGTTTGCCAGTCTCTCAGGTCGTCTGTCCTGCATCCATTTGTCTTCCCCTCTCTCTCTCTCTCTACTCCTTGTGTGTGGCCGCAAAAAGCCCGTTTAAACCTCTGCCAAGATGGAGGCCATCAAAAAGAAGATGCTTATGCTGAAGTTGGACAAGGAGAATGCACTGGATCAGGCTGAACAAGCTGAAGCAGACAAGAAAGCAGCTGAAGACAGAAGCAAGCAGGTGAGTGATGAACACATGATATAACATGAGGATGTATCATCAGTTAGACGCGCAGTAATCCATCTGTGGTCATAAATCCCACTGTTTGATGTGAATTTGAGGTGGTATCCAGCAAAAGGGTCAGTCGATGCTGCCTTATCATCTCTGGATTGTATCTCCAAACTGTTTCACATCATGGTTTTGGATTACAACAAACTGATCAGTCTAATAATTCTGCACAGGCCTAAAGCCGAGACCTGATTCTGGTCTGTATCTGTGTTTTTGAAGAGCCAAACCAAACAAATTTAAGACAGACAGTTTAATATTTGATTTTTTCTTTGTTGCTTTTGATTTTTAAATCAATAAATTCCTTCTAGAAATTTGAACCCAAAGCTTGATGTGACCCAAACCCGGAACCCAACCCGTAATCTGATACTTGTACCGGTTTAGCTTTAGGATACAAAGTGGACAGATACAACTGTTATCTACTATCTCAACACTGTGGTGGCCAGGGTCGAAGAGAACTATTGCTGCCTCCTTAAACATAATAGATAGCTTGTGTCTCCAGACTAGAACATGCTGACAATAACACCTCCATGGGTAAAAACATTCTCTTTGACTAATTCTGGGCGTGTAGTATTTGTGCTGTTATCTTGGGGTTTAAAGTCGATCCATCAGGATGAGTTGGGCAGAATGTGAGACCGACTCAGGCACTTCTGATGAACTTTGAGAGTGTCTCTAATTCTCCTTGATCAAGCGTCAATAAATAATACAGCATAAGACATCAGAGGCTGCTGAACACTTTCTTCCTTCCTGACCTCACCATTGACCTTTGACTTCAGCCATTTCTCCACAACACAAGTCACTATAGGGAATATTTTTCAACTTTTATAATGAATCATAATGTTAGCTCATAAATTATGTATATAAACACTTAATGAGTCGTTTCTGATTAACTCTAAATTACTGACTGGTAGCAACCTGTTAATTAATCATTAATTACTGTTTTGTGCACCTTTAAGTAAAGTTGTACATCATACTTATTAGTCCCTCGTAACATTATGATACTCGTACTGTAACGATAAGATCTGGGTCGGCTTCGTCAGTCATTTATGTTAGTTTACCATACATAGTACCATTACTTGTACTATTGTGCCACCTAACTGTTGCTATCACTCGTAGCTTTCGCCAGGCAGATCGAGCTAGCAGGAAGCCTGATGTGACCTTTCAACTTCCCGAGCTGTCACTTTATTTTACTTGCCGGGATCACGATGTTAGCCAGACCACATCTGGAGATGATCTGATCACATTTCGATCACGATGCGTGTGCATTAACACATCTTTCCTCATCCAGATCGGATATCCAGATACAGATCGAATGTTAATGCCAGGTGTATCAGTTCACTTGGATCCACCCAGGTCCTATATTGACACAACTGGGCTGCATCTGATCCAGTTACACTAAGAACAATTTGGTCCTACCCCAACTTGAGTCCTAGATTAGGTCTGGGAGACTCGGAGCCAAGTCGATCCCTGAAGACTTCAGTGCGCATGCTGACGAGTTTTTGTAGGTACTAGTCATACCATGATCTATAATTTGCTAGGCTGTGTACCTGCTACCTGGAAACAGTGGATGCTTACACCCGCAATAAGCTACTGGGTCACCGCCATGGAGCTGGTATTCCTTTGCTATAATACACCAGAGGAGATATGGAGATACTGTCACCATGGCAGGAGAGCTGGTGTGAAGGTCAGAGAAAGGATCAAGAGTCACAAGTAATTAAAACCGTCTTTTCCATCAACATGGGTAAGGCGAGGTCACTTGCCAACAAGGTGGATCGGCCTCTGCTTCACGGAGACATGGCTTGATGGGAATGTACCGGACACCTATGTGGAAAAACTAAGTGGTAAGAAGAGAGGACGACTTTGTTAACTCTAAGTGGTCTGCACATGTAATTGCAGAGGAATGCATTCGCGCTGCCAATAGTGAATTTATGGTGGTAGGATTAAGACATCATTTTCCTGCTATGGGAGTTTTTACACGCCATTGTTGGATACCACCATCGCTATGGCAGCAATCAAAGGTGACGTCATCTCTTCAGTCAACACCGGACTTCAAACGCAACACCCCGCCGCCAGTGGTGTGGAGGTGTCTGGAGAAGTTTTAATCCATGTTTGAAGTGACCCATCCTGCAAAGGACATGTAAGACTACACTTGCATATTTAGCTCAGCCAAAGACGGGGCCGGTAGGATTTGCACATTGTCACCTAACTTCTGCTGCTTGACTTCATGGAGTAATCAGCCTGAGGTTTAAGTTTTGCAATCAATACCAGCCAACAGATGAGTGAGACAACTTTGTCACGTCTTCGCCATCCAAAGAAAGAAAAGCCACTCACAGACGGTACTGGGTGATGAGGAGATTTAGAAGTGGGTATACCAACCAAGTGGCAATACATAACTGCCCAGCGCTCTCAATAATGATCAATGGAGATTTCAACCATGTCAATGAAATCCTGGATTTGATGTATGCCAACATGCTCCAGTGAAATTGAAATGAAAGTTTCAAACACACTTTATTGTTGTGCACAGCTCCATTCAATAGGCCAAAGGCTGGAGCATGTACATGACCATACTTTAAAATATTCCCATCGCTATGTTATGCATGTAAATAAATCATCTAATGTTGCAAACCTGCTAACTCTTTGCTCGATCTCCCACGTCAGCATGAAGATGAACTTCTGCAAATGCAGAAGAAGCTGAAGGGGACAGAGGACGAGCTCGATAAATACTCCGAGGCCCTGAAGGATGCTCAGGAGAAGCTGGAGGTGGCCGATAAGAAGGCTGCTGACGTAAGTGAATACAATCTCAAAGGTGCGGTGCACAATTGTTATGGTTAATTCACAGTTTGGGACATCAATTATATTTGACCAGTTATTTCAGATAATAACGCCTCTGTAGCTCAGCAAAGGACCAGATATACGAGGCTGGCAAGTGTTGGACTGCCTCTAGGATCTTTTAATATCACCATCTGATAATAGGCAAAGGAACAAACACTGGTTCTGTACCTTCTCATAACGGCGTACAGTATGAGCCCTGAGCTGAGGCTCTAATAAAAGCTCTGATACTGCCAGTGTAAACCAAGCCTGCTTGATTCGCTGCTTCTCCCCTGCATTCCATTCTCATCATGCCCGGCGTGGACTCCTCACAGCTGTCGAGGGGATCTAGAGCCCTATTTTGGCCATGATGTCAGTCGCTCAACCTTGACTGTGAGCTTAACAATGGTTCAAGTCCATTTTAGGTTCATCATCCGCTCCTCCCAGGTCAGAGACAAACTTTAGACCCTCTCCTTTTGGAGAGTTTGGCTACTTAATGTAATTAAATGCAGCGTTTACACCTATACGATCAACCTGGACTGTGAAGAACCAAACATGTTGATATAAAATCATCAAAGACCATTTTTCTGCCTATAAAGAATGCCTAGAATGAAATACCAATAAAGTGTAAAGGGTATTTACCAACAAATCTTCCATCAACTACAGTATATCTACATTAGATCCAGTATAAATGTGTCTCATCGAGTTTGATCTGTGTCCAGGCTGAAGCAGAAGTGGCCTCCCTGAACAGACGTATCCAGCTAGTGGAAGAGGAGCTGGACAGAGCTCAGGAGAGACTGGCAACAGCTCTGCAGAAGCTGGAGGAGGCTGAGAAGGCTGCAGATGAGAGCGAGAGGTGACTTCCTGCTGGGGTTGTAATAACCGGCTGGGGCGAGGCCTTTCAGTCCAGTCAGGGCCCATATCCAAGGCGCTGCACGGTGGTTGCAAACTGCCTCCAAAACATGGGCTTGTTATGCCTTCTGGGGGCAGCGGCCATTATTTCTGGACTTTCTGTGTAGCCAACACGTCTCCAGAAAACAGATATGGGACATCGTCTGCAGTCCACTGAGAAACTTATGCAACAATGACCAGAAAGACACATTTCTGCCAATCTCCATGAACAGATATCTGCATTGCATAGAGTATATATGATAAGTGTGATAGAGTAACTAAGGTAGCTCACCCTGTGTGGCCTGGGTTTTGACATTATGGAGATAATAGTGGATAAATACAAAGAACAGGGTTTATCTTGAATGGTAGGATGCTTTTAATTTACCTGTAGGTTTGTTCTGTCATTTTTTCCCCCTTTACTTTACTTTACTTTACTCTACAGAATATTTGCACTGTGCATAACGTAACTTTTTTGTTGTGCGCAGAGGCATGAAGGTGATTGAGAACAGGGCCCTGAAGGATGAGGAGAAGATGGAGCTTCAGGAGATTCAGCTGAAGGAGGCTAAACACATCGCAGAGGAGGCCGACCGCAAGTACGAGGAGGTGAGTTTTCTGCAGTGCTACACTGTCTACATGCTGTGATCAGAGATATTTATGTCTGTGCTGGTCTGAAGCCTTATAATATAATATATATGTATTCAATGGATTTGTGCAGGTGGCTCGTAAACTGGTGATCGTAGAGGGAGAGTTGGAACGTACAGAGGAGAGGGCAGAGCTGGCCGAGGCGTGAGTATCTATAAAATATACAATATATGCTTACACGTTTGTTACTATTTGGAGTAATAGAGTAACTTAAATGTACACTGGTCTTTTCTCCAAATTAAACTTCTGTCCTCACTTCCTTTTTCTCGTTAATCGTTCCCTGAAATTTAAAACTACAAAAGTAAATGTGCTGAACTGGAGGAGGAGCTGAAGAACGTCACAAATAACTTGAAGTCTCTGGAGGCTCAGGCTGAAAAGGTGCAGTACTCATAACCGACACGGCACAGCAGCATGCGTTTGTTATTCTGCGTATAAACAGGCGACGGTTTAAAATGAGTAGAAATGCGGATGCCTTCACTGTCCTGTCATACTCTAAGTATAAAAGGAAGGGGACAGGGGGGATTATTGTTGGGGGCACAGATGGCAGGAGTCATAAAGACTTGACTCACTGTGACTGAAGTGGGAGCTGTATTCAGGTCTTTAGTTGAGTCCTGGATGCGTCACCCCTGACGGGGTCTTGTTGCTGTTATTCCTGAACATGGTTTGGGTCGACTTGTCCTCTTGGAAGGGGTCACTGCAAATTAATACAGCGCGGTACTAAAACTGTAACTTTGTAAGAACCTCATTTGATTTATGTGACTGGTGTTATTGAGAGAGAGTTGTTGACGACCACTGAGAGATGAAAACACACTTTACAAAGACAGAAACACAGACTTTGGAATTTGGTCTGATATTTTAACATTTCAGTAAAAAAAAGATCCAAGTTTGTTGCTGGTCTTCAGATTCTGATATAATCTACAAAATATGTGAGAAGACATCGCCCAGCAAGAGGAGTGAATTCACATCCTGGCTGCCAGTTTTCTAATCTACATCTATGCAGTAATGTAATATCCCTTCAGGCATGGTAGATCTGGATCAGATCGAGACCTGTTGTACCCAGTTTTGTGTCTGTAGAAGAAAGACCAGTCCTATACAGCAAGAATATCAAGATCTGCACAGTCCTTTGGTTTTAATCTGATGGAAAAACCAGAGCAAAGTTGCCAACATTCAGTATTTCAGCAGAAAGTCATGTGACCTTTCTGAAGCCAGGTTTAAGGATGTGAGGGAGGGCATGTAGTGCACTGACCTCCATGTTTCGTGGTGTTCATTTGTCTTTTTTTAACCCAAACCCATGAGCCCGTCCTGACTCTAACCACACTGTAGCTGCTTTGCACAGATACAGTGAAAACAAATATGCTGGCATAGATCGTAGAAATGTAATTTTGTAATTTGAAATCTGCTTCTGAATAATGTCGTTTCGCACCACAGTACTCTCAAAAGGAGGACAAATACGAGGAAGAGATCAAGATCTTGACCGACAAGCTCAAAGAGGTGAGCAGAAACCAATCATATATATAATATGGTTATATGTTTTCATTCGTTGGCCTCAGTAATCTGATCAGAAGTTGTGTTTTGTCACGTCAGGCTGAGACCCGAGCTGAGTTTGCAGAGAGATCTGTGGCCAAGCTGGAGAAGACTATCGATGATCTGGAAGGTACGTCAATCACAACCTCCTCAAATATGCTTTAAATTCAACAAAGACCTACACAAAGTGTGTCACGCAGTCCTCAATATTTTCAAAGAAAATGATGCACTAAATCTAGTTCCACTCTGAACTTTAAGAGAAAAATCAGCTGTGGTTATGTAATGTTTTGTCTCCCCCATGTGGACAAAAGTTTAACCAGGGTTTAAGTTTCTGTTTTTTTATTGGCTCGTGATACATAACTATGGGTTTATTTATTATGATAAATTTAAAAAATACTAATTCCTCTCTGCTCTTTTTCTTTTCCCTCCTGTTTCCCTTTGCAACACGCCTTTCCTCGGTGTGTGTGTGAACAATCAGACGAGCTTTACGCACAGAAACTCAAGTACAAAGCCATCAGTGAGGAACTGGACCACGCCCTCAATGACATGACCTCTATGTAAGTAGTGAGTTATGTGTCTGAGCCTGCAAACGCTGATCTGTTTGACTGCTGGAGTTTAACAAATATAAAATAAAACAGTGCACTAACAAAAAATATTTTACTGAGAATACAAAGAAGTTTTAAGAGGCTGTATGACCTCAGCCCCTGCTTTATCCTGGGTAATGATGAAAACCTTCTGTTATAGAAATTAGGAGTGAAATCCTCGAGCATCTTCGCCGTGTTTAGAGCACAGCAGGTCAGCAGACTCACAGTCAGTCTCACACAAGACAATAAAAGTCTCCCAGAGCACAGTCAGAGACATGTAGACAGAAAACAGTCGATTGATTGTGGCATAAAATGAACAAAAAGTGACACATAGCACAACATAAATCGGTCCTTTGTCACCACGCTGCTGGGAACAAACCAGATGAGCCCTCGATGCAATCACAGCAAGCCACAACAGAACATCAGGCTTTAAACTATGTAAACTATGTTAAGTAAGTGAGGCAAGAGAACCCAAAGGGATGATAAGATTATTAAATTCCTGACTCCACCTTATAAGTGAGATATCACAGTGACACTCCTTTTCTATTTGGCTGGATTCTTTCAGTATGACGGTTTGCAACAATTTATAAAACTTGCAGTCGCACCTATTGTTTGACACGTTCTCTTGCTTCTTGTATTTTCAGCTAAACGTCCAGAAGCTCCAACGTGCTGCCAGACTCAGCCTTTCACTGCCCAGCAACATCATCTCTTGGCTCACCTCCTTTCTCAGTCTCTTTTATTCTCATGTCTCATGTCATCTCTTTCCTCATTCCTCAGCCGTTGAACTGTTGAAATCTCTCCCTCTGCTGCGCCTGTTGTACTTTGTTTTTAGCACTTTTTCAGGGTCTATCTGCTGAACTCCTTTACAACCAGTCTCTAATCTAAAATCCATCGTTCATCGTTTGTTTTTCTGTCTGATTTCAACTCTTCGTTGTGCTTCTGTGTCGACTCTGTGTTAAACAAGGGAGGGGAGTTAATGCATCCGTGTCTGGCTGTCTTTGTTACACTTGAACTTTTAATGTTTCTATTGATGTTATATACAATGTATAAAACTTAATACATCAGCAATATCGAGCGGTTAATAGACTTGAATCACCAAAATATACTGCTGTTTAGTATTTTGTCAACCCAAAAAATGTAACTACAGCCTCTGAAATGATCGACGTGTCTCTAAAACTATAACAAACGATATTCGTGAACCTTCATGAAGATTTGTTGGATTAGCCTGCATCAGTTTGAACTCATAAATAAATAAACTGATACTGAGTTGAACTCAATACTGATCTCTCGTAGTATCGTCGTCGTATTACCCAATCCTCCACACTGTCCCAACAGGAAGTACGTCACATTTAGGAAGTAAGTGAAAAGAAAGAACAAGATCTCTGCAACCTGTTCGGAGCAGCTTCACAGTGACATACAAACAAATAAATGATATGAGGGAGTGTGAACGAATCTATTAAAAAAAATGATGAACAAACTTCCTGAAGCACAAAAAACAAGATAAAATTAAAAACAGACGATTAAATTTATTAATAATTAATTATTAAATGTAATAACTGGCCAATAATGTGAAAATATTTCTGTACCAAAAACTTTTTTGCACTTAATTTAACTTCATAAACAAAAATGTAACAACCTGCAGCCGGTTATGTAATAATAATATATTTACACACACACACACACACACACACACACACACACACACACACACACACACACACACACACACACACACACACACACACACACACACACACACGACAGGTCAGAGGTCATAAATCATTTTAATATCATTCAAAATCTTTATTCTTTATTATATCCGTCACTTTTTTTTTTTTACCAGTTTAAAATATATTCAGACTCCAGAACATCAGTTTCAGTGAGCAGCAGAGTCACTGCAGTTGCACAAGAACAAGATGAAAAACATGATTGAAACAGTTCAAATACAATCGTTTTTTTTTTTTTTTTAACAAACACCCTTAATAAAAAGAGACAAAGTGATAGCTTTGGCAACGCTTCAAAATCTTTTTTCAAGTCTCGGATGGAGCTAGACGACAATAAAAACTGCGATAAGTCGAGGTGGTTGAGTTATGTACAACATATGACTGTGCCTTTTAAAACCGATACATCATGAGACAAGTTATATAACACGAGAATACAAAACACACACACACACACACACACACTGTTTGGAAATTCATTATATCTGCACAGCTTAAATAAACACTGGCTGATAGTGTCATAGCATCCCACAAAAAAAAAACTACACTTCGTCAACATCAGTGGATTTAACAGTTCATCCTTGAAAACCTTGAAACAGCAGTTTAAAAACTCCATCACATGGTCCTGAAGCTTCAACCTTTAAAAGAAGTCCACTCGGGGATTAGAGATTCGTTTCCACGGCAACTCAGCAATTTAGCTAATGAGCACGGGAGCTTAAGGTGGGATTGTTTTGTCGCCAATCAAGGGAACTTGAACATTCGCAGCACTTCAAGGGTTTGGAGTGACGCATTGGGCGCTACGACAACTGAACCACTTCACATCTAGAGGTGCAGATACACAGACATCAGCTGTGGTCAGAGGTGAAACATCTAAAACCAGAAACTTTCCAGTCTGGCAGTCTGTGCAGAAAACTACAACAGCTTTGGATTTCTTTTTTTTATAGCTCCAGCCATCACTTCTATCAGTTATCATAACATTGTGCTCACCAACGTGATTCACAAGATCTATGACTGAAACATGAGCAGTCGTGTTGTAACAGCACATGTTGTTGTTAACCTAATACTGGGATTCCTCATTCATGAGGCAAACCACACCCTAAAAATAATAAAACTACCCCTGGTAGGACACAAGCTAACAAACTAGTTTTGTTTTTTGGAAGTGAAACTGAAATGTTACTGTCCACATGACACAGAGTGAAATGCAGGAAGTGGGTCAGCCAGTAAATTATGTTTGTTTACAGGAATTTCTCTTCTAAATAAGTCAAGTAAAAAATGTGGCGAGTACAACGTTATCATAAGTTATTTAAATGATGGATAGAGCTCTGGAAACAAGCAGTACTAAAACAACATTTCAGCTTTTAACTACCAGGTATTAATCATCACAGGACAACGTTTAAACCAAGGACAGATCTCGCGTTTGCATTTTTGTAAAAGTCAAGGAAGACTTGGACGTGAAATTAGTTGTAGAGGAAATAAAAGTTCTACCCGAAAATGTTTTTTTGTGTCATCGAAGAGTTTCCCCCAAAATCTGCAACCACCCAAATACATTTTCTACCTTTTTTAAAACAAACACCACTCATGAGCTGGACTCATCTCAAAGTCCTTCGTCACCAGATGAGGCAGTGCGCATTTTATCTGCTGCTAGATATCAGAGGCACTTCTGAGACAGTGTGTTGCACAGCGTAACAGAAAACATCTCTCTTCAGTGACCTTCGATCCAGCCTCTCTGACCTGCCGAACATCCTGGACTCGTCCAACCTTCCTCCGGTCAGCTTCTAAGAGCTGCTGCTGAGTCTTCGGCGCAGCAGAGAGGCCGGCTTGCTTTCGGTGTCCTCTGCGTCGCTTTCACATTGTCTCTGGAGAGAAGGATTGGCACAGTTGGTGCACTTTTGGGTCTTGCATCCATTTTTATAACTGTGGTTTTGAACAAGAACATAAAGTGGTCTCACCTGCAGTGGATCTGGATCCGAGCTTCCCTTCAGCAGTTGCAACTGGACCAGCCGGTTACACATCCACACCATGTTATAGGACATCTAGAGGAGGGTTGAGAATTGAGCACGTCCAGCGGTGAAGTTGCAGATTGAAACCAACTAAATACCCCTCACCTCACCCTCCCATTTCGAACAAAAAACTACAGTGGGTGCAACATGTCGAATAATCATGGCAGTTCAACTTGGAGGACTCTGGAAATACACCCCCCAAATCTGAGGCACTGGCCCTTTAAGGACGTCGATGAGGCAACTAGAGCAACTCTGTCTTTGTTTACATCAGCTCAGTCTGATCTACTGTTTTTATTTTATTTATTTTGTGAACAGGATGTATAAAAATAAAAAAAGTCTGCATGCTGTTACAGACTCACCTTCCATTTCCTTCTGGCGTTGAACTTCTTGAAGTTCTTCATATTGATTGAGGATCGATTCCTTTTGGCCACTTGCTTGCGTGTGATGGGCTGAAGCGGACGACAACATTTGTATTTATTAGACACGGTTCAGCGGTTCATTGTGCAGTAAATAACTGAAGCAGGTTCGTGGGACTTATAGTAACCTTAATCCACGGATGAAGCAGACACTCCTCAGCTGTCATCCTCTCACTGTAACACACATCAGCAGATCGGGAGAGTATTAATAAGTGTGAAAGCAAACAATAGATCAGCTTATTTTGTGAATCACTGTGACTCTTCTACATACTTTGGATCTTTCACCAGCAGTTTCTGGATGAAGTCTTTGGCCATGGAGCTCGTCATGCTGAAACACTGCTCGTCAAACTCGTAGTTCATGGCGATGATGTTCCGCAGGGTCCCTTCATTGGTATCGTCTTGGAAAGGCGACAACCCGCTCAGTCTGAGGAAACACAAGAGTGAGAATACAGTATGTCAACATCTCAACCCGTCTGTACTGATCAAGTTGTTTGATAAAAGATAGAAGGTAAATGGTAAATTTCTTTAACAGCACCTAAAGCAGAGTCAAAGTATGATGCTACAACTTTCTCAGGATAGTTTTTAAAGCTGTTAGTCACAAGGCGTTGCTGGTTTTTCACTTCAAGAGCAACAAGTTACAACTTGGGATACATACATAGTCTGGACTGTCACCCAACCTGACTACCGACTAAATATAAAATGATACAGAGAGAGTTACATCTCAGAATTTAAGACTTTTAAAAACAATTTCAGTTTGAAAAAGATGTTTTTACCCAGCGTAAATCTGATGTTTAACATGTCAAATGAATGTTCTAATTTCTGTTTTGCATTTGTAGAATAAAATCAACTCTTTATCTAACAATTAAGGTAAAAAGTAAGTATATATATATATATATATATATTATATATATATATTATATATATATCTATATATATATATATATATATATATATATATATATATATATATTATGGCATGCCGTTCAGGAAATTAAACCTTTGAATATATTGAATGAAGTCTGAATATATGGAATGAAACTCTGAATATATTGAATGAAACCTTGAATATATTGAATGAACTCTGAATATATTGAATGAAACCTTGAATATATTGAACGAACTCTGAATATATGGAATGAAACTCTGAATATATTAAATGAAACCTTGAATATATTGAACGAAGTCTGAATATATGGAGTGAACCTTGAATATATGGAATGAAGTCTGAATATATTGAACGAAACCTTGAATATATTGAACGAAACCTTGAATATATTGAACGAACTCTGAATATATTGAACGAACTCTGAATATATGGAATGAAACTCTGAATATATTGAATGAACTCTGAATATATGGAATGAAACTCTGAATATATTGAACGAACTCTGAATATATGGAATGAAACTCTGAATATATTGAATGAACTCTGAATATATGGAATGAAACTCTGAATATATTGAATGAAACCTTGAATATATTGAACGAAGTCTGAATTTATTGAATGAAACTCTGAATATATGGAATGAAACCTTGAATATATTGAACGAAGTCTGAATTTATTGAATGAAACTCTGAATATATGGAATGAAACTTCGCTGACGTCAGACCTAGCGGCAGTGCCTGCAGCCATCTTGTGTAACAGTCTGTAAAAGCGAAAGACAATGAGTCAGGCCGCCCGCAATCTAGTTGCAGCGATATTAAGCAATGAGGACATGATAAATACACTGGCGAATGCGTGTTGAAATCCTCCCGAAAAAGTTCGCTCAGGTTTTAACTGTTTTGTTTAAAGTTTCGCTATAATCTCATTATGCATCTGTCTGTCTGTCCGCAGTCCGCTGTGTGAGTAACGTGCTCAAAGCTGACAGTGTGTCGCGAATCATAAAATACGTTCAATACTAATATATATAGACTTCACGGCTTCTTGTGTAACGTGTGGATGCTATAGCTAAAAGTGAGTGACAACGAGTCAGTCCGCTCACAATCTCGTTGCAGCAATATTAAACTCTGAGGACATCATTAACACTGCGTGTACGGGCCAAAATCCCCCCGATACCCCGGATCAATACAGTTTTCCTGACAAGGAAGTTCGCTCCCTTTTAATCGTGGCAGACATAAAACAGGTGATTTAATGAAGGTAAAACAGTGAATGGCCGTGCGCAATGGCACTGCTCTCTGACGCGGCACTTCTCCGGGACTGGAGAAGCTGCTGCGGCTACAGGGATTTCATGAACTGAAAGAGAAGCTCCTCATATAATGTTTAGATACAATAAGCATCACCCGCATATATAGACCAATGCAGGGTGAATATTTAGTTTAGTATTGAACGTATTTTATGATTCGCGACACACTGTCAGCTTTGAGCACGTTACTCACACAGCGGACTGCGGACAGACAGACAGACAGATGCATAATGAGATTATGGCGAAACTTTAAACAAAACGGTTAAAAATTGAGCGAACTGTTTCGGGAGGATTTCAACACGCATTCGCCAGTGTATTTATTATGTCCTCATTGCTTAATATCGCTGCAACTAGATTGCGGGCGGCCTGACTCATTGTCTTTCGCTTTTACAGACTGTTACACAAGATGGCTGCAGGCACTGCCGCTAGGTCTGACGTCAGTGAAGTTTCAATCAATATATTCAAGGTTTCATTCAATATATTCAGAGTTCGTTCAATATATTCAGAGTTTCATTCCATATATTTAGAGTTCGTTCCATATATTCAGAGTTCGTTCAATATATTCAAGGTTTCATTCAATATATTCAGAGTTTCATTCAATATATTCAAGGTTTCATTCAATATATTCAGAGTTTCATTCCATATATTCAGAGTTTCATTCCATATATTCAGAGTTCGTTCAATATATTCAAGGTTTCATTCAATATATTCAGAGTTCATTCAATATATTCAAGGTTTCATTCAATATATTCAGAGTTTCATTCCATATATTCAAAGTTTCATTCAATATATTCAAAGGTTTAATTTCCTGAACGGCATGCCATAATATATATATATATATATAATATATATATAGATATATATATATATATATATAATATCTATATATATATATATTATGTATGTGTTTGTGTGTGTGTGTGTGGCAACACAAAATATGTGTAAATTGCCACAACATGTAGCAACATGTTACAATATATATATTGGAACATGTTGCTACATGTGATGCCACCTCTAACAGAAACTAAATCTGTGAGGCTTTAACTGAACATAACAAGTAGAGAGTTGTTAGTCATTAACGGGTTAAAGCTGAATGCTGCTGGTTGCATCAGGCAGCAGATGTCTGCTGATCATTAAATGTGCAGACACACAAACACTGACAACTTACAATATGTAGGTAATAACTCCGATGCTCCTGAAAAGAAACAGAAGACGCAGACAGTCATGTACTGCTTTAAACTTTTTTCACTACAGCATGATGAATATTAGACAAATCCAGCGTTTAGCTGTTTGGATGTTGCCTCCGTCCTTCAGTGTGACACTATATTCTGTATTCCTAACAAGTGAGATCATGTTCTGTGAGCGAGGCTCAGCGCAGGCCAAGACACGTCACTGACGGAGGAATGTATGGTTTCTGTACAGAACGCTCACCACATGTCTGCAGCTGTGCTCAGGGGGTCACAGTTGATCACCTCGGGGGCTGCGAGAAAGAGGGAGAGAGATCAGGAGATTAACTCTCATGACAGCAAAAACCAGGGACCTGTGAAGTTTCACTGGAGGTGTAGCTTCAAAACGTAAAATGAGAAGATCACAACAGTTTATCTGCACATAACCTCGACAAAGACTTCTTTATGAATAATGAAACTTCAGTGATTTATTCTTGCTGATTCATCATCTCTTTGCTACTCAAACTCTTAATTACAGCTATTAGATTAAGTTATACTTGCAGCTTTGATTGCATGTTTATTAGAGAATATGCTACAGAAGAAATGTCAAAGACCTCCTCACCGATGTACTGTGGGGTGCCGCTTGTGCTCCTGTACTCCTCCCCCTGATGAAAGTGGTGTGCCAGTCCGAAGTCGATGAGCTTGATGTTGGGGTGCGGTGACACTTTATCTGACAACATGATGTTCTCTGGCTGAATAGAGAGAATAACGCTGTTATGGTGGAAGCGTATATTTTAATAGAACCTTCTTAAAACAAGTTCACAAGCAGAGAACTAACTGAAGTCCGCTTTGGTGGTACCTTGAGGTCAAAGTGTGCAATGTTCTTGCTGTGCATGAATCCCAGTCCCTCCAGGATCTGCTCCATGAACTCAATGGCCTCACTCTCCAGCAGGTTCTCCTTCTCGGCGATGAAGTCAAACAACTCCCCTCCACTAACACTGAAATGTCCAACAGAAGCGTGTTATGGTGATGCATTTCTCTTATTTTGTGCATGAATTTAGCAAAACCTACCCTACCCGACCCGCCCATAGCAAACATCAAGTCTTTTCAGATGAGATTAACCACCAGTGTTCAAGCAGTTAACTTTTGCCAACTACGGTAAGCACAGTAGGTCAAAGCGGGTCTGCAAACTGTGATGTGATGTCTCTAAAAGACACCTTGACGTTTGTTTCCCACCTGACTGCTCTTTCTTGACACATCGAACTTCTACTATGTTCCCAGGTATAAGCTTTTCTTCTTTTACAATGATATGTTACTGACAGGAATGAAGGACGAAATTTTAAAAGTATCATATTTTCTTAAAGAGTGGCCTAGGGGGGTGTCGGTAGTGGGTTAAGCGGCCGCCCCGTGTGTGGAGGCTGTAGTGCTTGCTGCAGCTGGCCCCGGTTCGAATCCTGCATCGGACGGCCATTTACTGTGTGTCACTCACCCTCTCTCTGCTTCCTGTCTATCTTCAGCTTTACTATCATTAAAGGCATAAAAGGCCAAAAAAAATAATCTTCAAAAAAAAAAGAAGAGTGGCCTAGGCAAAAAGATACCAGAAGTTTATTTGATACATACAAACTGTATTTTAGTACAAGGCCTCCTTTGTTTTTTTATTAACCATTAACCAAGGTGTGCTTTGCAGAGCGGGTAAAAGACGCTTTGTTAAGGTACAGGAATCCAATTCTTCTTCAAGCCTGATACACAGGTATCTACAGGAGTTGACAAATTTGAGTTCTGACCCATCTTTGAAATAAATTTTTGAGGGCGGCAGATGATTTGACGTAAG